>JAPWIX010000014.1:3187500-3911359 GCA_028751805.1 Podosphaera xanthii
ATTGAGGCTTGCACGTCGATGAGTAACGACTCGTACTATCACACTGGAAATTAGCCTAATGTTTGGAAATTGAATAAAGGTCAAGGTACTGTTAGACTGGTGTTCATGAATCCTATCACCCGCTATTTCAACATGTCTTGCCTGCTGCTGCCATTCTTCTCTTGTTAGAACAACTAGGTCAATTGTCAATACGTCAACTACTGGCGCCACAGGCGTTGCTCTATGTTCGGTGGATTCAGCATTCCTTGCATTATCAAGAGCATATTCCATTGTGACAGTAGTTAGTGCATGGGTTCCCCCTTTTCCGGCAGCTGCAATTTCGAGTTGCACAACCCCCTTTCCAGTTACAAGATGGAGTCCTTGGAGGCAGTAAGGGGGGTTTCAAGACGTCTACGTTTTTTATTGATGGGATTCCACTACACCGAGCAATTTGGGCTAGGGATACGTCAGGATATTCATTTGCAAGTGGTGTTTGCAATTGTGACGAGTCTCCTAGAGTTGGTGGCGGTGCTGGTGTATCTGATACCATAAAGTTGGCTCTTGTTGCCCTCTTTGAGTCCCGAAACATCCGGTATTCCGAGCATGTGAAGCCATTACTCTCTGGGATCTAGCCAGTCTGTGAGTTCGTATTAGAGGCTCTTGAAGCCGCACAGTTGCTTCGTCTACAACACGAGTGGGTTGAGGAATTAGACGCCAAACATCAAATAGCTCTTTCTGGACAGTGAGAATGTCACTCCCAGGGTTGGTCAAGTATTTTCGAAGCTGATGACTACACGGTAGACCCATTGTCTGGTTAAAGACTCCAGTACATGAAGATATCACATAGTTGCTATGGGTGAGACTTCGCTTCAACTCAATTTGGCACTCTTCCTTTTGCTGACGGATAAGATGCAGCAAGGGGAGTCGTCAAAATGCGAACCAACTTATGATAAAACCGGAAGTCAGCACCGGAGTTGAAAGTTACGCATGCTTGGTTCCTGGGCCTAGCTAATTCTGCCTGGTATCTTTGAACATGGTCGTAGAAAGGCCCCATTTACTTTAGAAAAGTCAGGATATCAGAGCGACCGGTCTTCATCCATCCCTTTAGTCCTGCGTGTGCCGATTCGCCAGGTGAGGTCGT
Source organism: Podosphaera xanthii (assembly GCA_028751805.1). Classification (NCBI taxonomy): domain Eukaryota; kingdom Fungi; phylum Ascomycota; class Leotiomycetes; order Helotiales; family Erysiphaceae; genus Podosphaera; species Podosphaera xanthii. The sequence goes on from JAPWIX010000014.1 coordinate 3,188,621, forward strand.
GCTCATACTATATTAGCGTACTCTGTTTGTCCAGGCCACAACGCAAAGTTCCTTATGTCTGGTGAACCATTGGCTGTCAAGATACTGGACGAAATATATTCTTGGGCCATCCTTGGAACGCTCTGTATGTCTCTCAAGCCTTAGATGTGAGTTCATATATTCCTCCTCAGTTGGTGCTTCAAGGATAGAGCGAAGTATTCTAAGGATTGTTGACCAATAAGATTGGGTAGGGCCTTATGTAATACTTCGTCTTCTTCATATCCAAATGCACGTATTACCCAAGCCTCTATTGAAACCTATTGATTGTGTATGTTGTTTATAAACTTGGGGGTTTCATTCGACTGAGGAGTCTTGGTTCCGAGGGGTTTGGAGAGTGCTTGGGTAGTTGTGGCTGAATTGATTGATGGGACGCGGAAGTAATCTGAAGAATTTCTTGATCTATCTAACCAATCTATATACAGATATTTTTATATTTATGATTCAATGATTCTAGAACCTTCATAGCAAACTCCTGATTAGTATAGTTTAACTAGCTACTTCCAAAAGATTCCACATGATGCTATTTCCATTTAATCGTGGAACTTTCTAGAGTTTTCTAGCAGTGGCTTATACTGATCGGCGGTCACTAACTTCTAATAATATAATCCTAGTTAACCCTGCATATGCTAAATTTAACCATAATCTGTTTGGTCAGCGCCTAATCACAACTGCCTCAACATCTACTTTCATGTGCCAGGAGCAATGGATAGTAGGGACATTTGGAAATACCAAACTAAGAGAATTGATGCATGCCCGATCTCGATAATGAAAAATAACGTTAGGGTCTGGGACGTTAAACTCCTTGTAAAGATCTCGGAGTACTCCTGAGGCCTAAACAAAGTTTGACTGCCCTTCCCATTCCATGAAACAGTGTGCGACCGGAATCTTCTTGCCAATACGGGTCACCACAACTATAGTAAAGAGAGGCAGCCCATATCTAGTGGTGCGGTAGGTCGTATCCAGAACCAATACTTGGTGATTTTCCTTGAGAATGGAAATCATTTCTTTGTAAGCAAAAAATAGTGAAGTGATTGCATTTGTCTGAGAGTCGGACTCCTTATCAAAGAAGTCCTTCTCAAGGATTAAAAAAGCAAGCTCTGTGGATGTCTTTAAAATAATTTCTTCCTTTCGAAGTCGAACGTGTTCATTGTAGATATCCCTCAAAATAAATATGTTATCGCCATCAGTAATTTTGGCGAATTGTTGGAAAGCAAGTGTTCGTACTCTTTTGGGGTCTGCTCCTGAAATGATACAACTTTTAAGAAACGACCGAACTTCTTCATTACGGGCTGGCCGACGATGATTTGCAAGCCCAGCAGTGTGAACAGCGCCATGGTTATGTTCAGGTGTCTTGCCAAGCCATAAAAACCACTTCCCTTGTTTGGGCTGGGCGATGTTGTTTGCCACCATAGCAGTGGCCAACTTGCACCCCGTTATTTTTCTGGCACGATTCCGTCTCACAGAAAGAAATGCCTCTCTACTCTTTCCGAGTACACGTTTAACTCCCTTGGCACATATCATTCTTTTTTTGTAAACAACATCACATTTATTCTTTTCAATACCTCCCCCAAGGATAACATCAAAGCCCTCCTTTCGACTAAAATCATGTTGAGCATCCTCGGCCTCATCATAGGAGTTGTAAAGACAAATCGCGGGATTTGGAATTGGAAGTGAACTGTCTTCTCTGTCGTCCTGGTTAACTTATGTGCTAGATTATGTTAAAACTGAGCAGTAACTTAAGAGAGAAAAATGTAGGGTTGAAGGGTAGGCAAAATCGGAATAGGCAATCATGATGAAAACACAAGAATTTACGACAAGCATAACCAAAGTAATTTTGAGAACAAGTGACTGACACAAAAATTTCCTATTGAGTTTCAAAAGATTAATTGGTATCTTCGTAGTATTGATGTGCGTCGTCTATCCAAGGAATTTCTGCATTATCTACTTGGTCATAGTGCACTTCAAGCTCGCTGTCTTGAAGTGGATTGTTGACATCGGCTGAAATAGAAGCTGAATTCTTAGAATTGGCAGACATGCTTGAAGATTGTGATATTTATCGGATGTGAATGTTAGTTTGTCGTCGAGCGAATACTTGACATGTATTCAGCCTGAAGAAAATTATATATTAACATATATGGATACAGACACAAATGGGGCCGTGGATCGGGTGCTAGCCCTCCCAGGTAGCAACCATTGCTGATCAATGAAGATCTGATGATCATCTAAAAGGCACCTTATGTATAATGATTTAACACCTGATGTTTACCATTTTGATACCTTATTTGTAACATTCCCGTCAGGATTGTGCATTCATCCAAAAATACCCTATCTTTTGTTTTGTCTCAAACAATCAACTTTTCACCATAGCCATGAAGGGCGGAAATCATGCGATCAATATCTCAGGACTTAGTGACGAGGTTATATCCATGACCCGCTCCTACGTCGAAATAGAAAAAGAATTGTTCCAGTATAAAAACCAGTACGATACGTTACTAGAAAAAAACCAGGAGCTCGAGGATAAAGTTATCAAGTATCAGAAGAAGAAATACTCATCCATAGCAGTTAACTCCTCATTACAACAGCAAAACGTCAGTCTACTTCAAAAAGTTCAAAGCCTAGAACTACAACTCGCCACAAATTCTCAGTTGCAACACCAAAACGACGTTCTTCAAAAACGTATCCAGGACCTCGAGCAGACAGCCACCAATACTTCCCAAATCGCAACACATGGCCGTCATAAGTCTGCGGAACATCCTGATCCGAACGTCTTCTCCGCTGATAATCCCGAACTACGCAAAGAACTCCCCCTTTTCGTAAGAAAAATTAATATGAAGTTCATAGCAAATGAAGATTGGTATCCTTCGGAGCAAAGCAAGATGATCTATTTAATCTCTCGCCTCAAAGGCAAAGCTTACTCCACTTTAGCTTATGGCATAAATCGTAACGGGACTGTAAAATTTACCTCCACTGACGATATACTAATCAGTTTGGAGCAGGCATTCGCCGACGTGGACGAATGCAACGCTGCTTGCCGTAAAATTCTTACCTTAAAACAAGGCCAAAAGGATTCTTCTTCTCACATCTCTGACTGGTTCGAAGTAGCTTAGAAGACCGAACTCTCCGACAATGCCCTCATAAATCACCTCTACGATTCACTTCAACCTACAATTGCTAGCCACATTCAGAATCGGGTAATGTTGCGACAAAGCTTACCCACAGATCTGACATCCTACCTCGTTGAAGTCCGCCATATCGATGCCGTTCTCCGATCTGCCAATCCGTCCTACACGAAAGGTAAGTCAATACTGAATAACTACCATCCCATTGTTCCATCTGCTCTTTCCCCTTTAGCCTCCCTTTGGACGATGCAATGAATCTGAGCGCTGCAAAAGTTGGTCCTTCCCTCACTTGAACAATAGTAGACGCTGCCAACCACCGCATCCCCCGGAACGAAGCCGAAAAACACGCTAAACGAATGTATTGCTTCGAAAACAAGCTATGCAGTTGGTGTTACGACTCCGGTCATCGAGCCGGAACTTGTGCAGAAGCGCGTCGGAATCATGGCAAAAGTCGATCAGTCGATGGTAAGACTATAATGGAGGCGGAAAAAGCCTAGCCTCTGATCATCGTCGCGATCAGAGACCTAACGAGGCCAAATTACAGAAAGAATCAGTCCATTTAGTAGTATGTAAAGAAGATCTACCTGATATTAATAGTGATAGAAAGTTACAAATCTCATCTCTTTCATCCCTTCATCAAGATCAGCTTCTGCTTCACCGTACTATAATCGCAGATAGAAATAGCTTCTTAACACAAGCATTTCTCGACTGTGGTGCAACTGATGACTTCTACGACCTTGACTCCGCGCACCAACGAAATCTCTCCTTAGAAATCCTTTCAAATCCTTGCCAATTATACCTCGTAGATGGTGCCCCTACTGCCCGCATCACTCACACCGCCACCATAAAGACAGAAATTTTAGGCCACAGGGAAACCCTTAAATTATTTCTCTCCAACTAGGGCAAATATGAACTTATACTTGGACGCAAGTGGCTCAAGAAGCATAACCCCTCGATCAATTGGGTTGAAGACTCGATAAATTTCAGTTCGGTGTACTGTAAAGGCCATTGCCTCCCTGCCGGGACGTACCAAGTAATAGTTTCCGGTTTCAAAAGCCATCTCAGTAATCCTAAATCCCGCACCATCAAAGCTGGTACGGGTCGTCCGAGGAAAGTTGGGGCTGCTGCTTTCCACACTCTCTCTAAGTAACATGGTGTCCAAATTTTCTCCTTCTCTCTCCACGATGTAAATGCTAGATTGCAACATCTAGGTGTCACTATTGATCTCTCGACACCGAAATCATTACCTCCCCAGTCCCCGACTATGCCTACTTCCATACAAAATATATTTCGAGAAGTACACCCCCGTAATGAAGATTCTTATGAACGAATGAAACATCATTCGGCAGCTTACGATATGCACCTAGCCGGCTTTTCGCTTGAAGATATTCAAATTGCACTCCAAACAAAAGACCGACCTGACCCTACCAGAAAGCTTCCATCTCACTATCATCATCACTTGCCCATCTTTGATTATAAAAGTGCCGATAAGCTTCCTCCTCATCGAAAGTGTGACCATAAGATCGGGCTTAAGCCTGATACGACACCCCCATATAGCCCTCTTTACAACATGTCCATCGAAGAACTTCAAGTACTGCGTAAGTATTTAAACGAGCAGCTGGAGAAAGGGTTTATTCGTCCCAGAAAATCACCAGCAGTAGCGCCAGTTCTCTTTGCAAAAAAACCTGGGGGAGGTCTTCGGTTTTGCGTTGATTATTGGGGTCTTAATGCGATAACTATCAAAAATAGGTACTCTCTCCCCCTAATACAAGAAACCCTCTCTAGACTCGGCAATGCCAGATTTTACACTAAGCTAGACATCATTGCTTCATTCAATCATATCCGGATCTCAGAAGGCCAGGAATGGATGACAGTATTTAATACACGATACGGCTTATTTGAGACCCTGGTTATGCCTTTTGGTTCATCTAACGCACCAGCCACCTTTCAGGCCCGTATTAATGAGGTTCTGCGGCCGTATTTGGATATCTTCTGTACAGTATATATCGACGATATTTTGATATACTCTGATGATCTAATTGCGCATCGGGCTCACGTTAACACTGTTCTTCACGCCCTGGGGAAAGCTGGGTTGCGTTGTGATATCAAAAAGTGCGAGTTTGAAGTTACCAAGGTAACATATCTTGGCTTGATTATATCTACCTCAGGGATAAGTATGGACCCACAAAAAATTCAATGTATTGTAGACTAGAAGCCCCCCTCTTGCCTTTAGGACGTTAAAGGATTTTTAGGATTCGCAAACTTTTATCGCTGGTTTATCAAGAACTTTTTAAAAATTGTGCGGCCTCTCACTTCTCTTACCTAAAAGGACGTCAAGTTCATCTGGTCTGATGCGTCCCAACAAGCTTTTGAGTCGCTCCAGAAATCCTTTATATCAGCACCTGTATTACAACACTTTGATGCTTCAAAATAGATATTCGTCGGAGCACATTCCTCTGACTTCGTCTCTGCAGACGTTTTATTTCAGATGGATAGCGATGGAGAGCTACATCCTGTTGCTTTCTTGTCAAAAAAGTTAGAGAATGCGGAGTGCAATTACGAGATCTATGACAAAGAGCTTTTAGCTATAGTCCGATGCTCCGAAGGGTAGAGAGCTGAACTTTAAGGCTCTCATACTCCAATCACTGTCTTCACTGATCACCGAAACTTGGAATATTTTATGACCACAAAAGAATTTTCCTGTTGCCAGGTCCGTTGGAGTGAGTTTCCATCTCAATTTGACTTTATCATTAAGCCTCAGCCCGGAAGTGTTATAAGTTGAATGGGGATGTGGAGTGGTTGGCGACTTGTCTAGTGATGGTGCTGTCCTTCGATGGAATAGTCAATGGTGTGAATGAATGATAAGTACGATATAAATGGTTATACTGAATGCGTATAGTGGATGGAATATCGCCTTGATGGTCACGATGGAGACTATTACTCTTGCTGCTCTGACTATGGCAGTATCTATATACATCTTTCCTCCAATATCAAATATCCGATGCCTACTATGAAACTACAATGCGAGTCCTATTATTGTATAAAAGAAGATGTTATACATGACTCATTAGTTTCAGCAACTCTGTCACTTGGCACGTTATCCATAAGCTTCAAACTCCAGATATCCTTGAGTCATAACCAAGTCAGCAAAACAGGAAGAGATAACGTTAAGGCTGATTCTCTCACCCGACGCTCTCAGAATATTCCAAAAGACGACTCCGACCCTCGGGTACAATACCAGAGGCAGACCCTTCTCCAATCCGATAAGCTCGATTTATCCATCAAAAAAGACCTCGATATTGATTTTAAGAATTCAAATCCTACTTGTGACGCAGATTCCTGCCTCTGCCCGGCCATTCTTGCTGAATCGAAATAGCCTCTGGATCAAAAGATAGCTCGACTTCTCACAAAAGGCTATGAAGATAGCACTGATAAATGGTTGACCAAGATAGTGTCACAGGGCTGAAGCCTGACCCTAGTTAGGCTAATGCCTAACCACATAAAAATTAATTAGCCGAGCTAATTATGCATAATACTTATTGTTAATTTTATTAATAATGGGCCAAGAGCGGAACCTAGCAACACCATCTTATCCAGGCAACTTCGTGAAAGCATCGACATCTACATGATGGATTTTATCTAGGTTTCCCAAGCGCCTCTGGTGGAAGAGGCTCCAGCACCTCATCCCCCATCAGCACAGCCAGCACCGTCGTCATCCCCAATTCCCCTTCCGCCATCACCTCACCCTTCCACTTCTCAAGTCACCGGCACTGTTCAGGCGAACCGGCCAATCTTACAACCAGTTCCTCCCTCAAAACGTGCAGGGCCGCAGAGTAAATTCTCGGCCACCGATATATTAGAAAGCGAGCCTGACCTAGCTCCCGCGTACCTACCCAAGGAACTTGTTGAAATAATCAGGTCCCATTGTCAGGGGTTTGGCTAGAGACATTCATCACGTGAACACTTGACATCAGCACTGGTTGCCAGTCAGTGGGAATTAGGGGCAATTCTAGAAGGTTCTTTGCAATTCCACGGCGTTCTGGGATTGTTCGGGAGTTGAGGCAATCTAAGAGTATCCAGGGGATTCTCCATGCTTCCACGGCCTTCTACAAACTTCTGTGTATGGTTTAGTTGGAATAGTCGAAATATGTATTTATAGGAGCCTCCTCTCACATCTGGATGGAACAGATCTGAGTCTTGTATTTATCACTTATCGTTTACTCCTAGAATTTTCCACAGCGTCTTGAATATTATCTTGTCTTTATCTAGCCCACGTCTTGTTCTTGTTCTTGCTCAGCTGTCATCCCTGTCTCAGGTTTAGATCTTGACACCCGTCAACGTCAGGAGAGAGCCTGGCACATACGACTTTCGATTTGTTCAGGCTTAATTTGCAACATTGATAGCACGCTCTCCTCCTGCAAAGGAGAGTTAGAAAAAGAGGAAGCCGAGACTATCCGCAGCTATTTGCATCAAGCTATCGCTCGTCTCATTGCCTCGGAGAAGGCCCCGTTGCCCCCTCCTATTCCAACACAATCGAAACCTCTCCGAGCTACGAAAAATACAGGTAGCAAGGAAGAAGTAACACGGAATCCGGTACCAGTAGCCACACCTATAATAAGCCCGTTTCGCGGCCCAAATCACACAACTTCAAAACCAGGACCTGATAAACAGCCAATAAGTATTCCTCTAACAGAAAATACTTGGGCAAAAGTAGCCCATAATAGTTACAAGAAAGCTAAAGCTAATGTAATGGGGACAGATCGAAGAGGCGAGACGTCAAGATATCTGTGTAAGAGAAGCAGCGTAGTGTTTGAGATAAGTGAGGCTATTATAGAATAGGTGAGATAACAAAGAGAGAGATTCCTTCAGAGATATTCAGCAATGTGATTGACTGTATTGGACTAGCTACCGGATGAGATCTTACCTTCAGAGATATTCAGCAATGTGATTGACTGTATTGGACTAGCTACCGGATGAGATCTTACCTTCAGAGATATTCAGCAATGTGATTGACTGAAGAATTCTGAAGGAGAAGAGAGCTCGTTATATACAGGAGTGTAACCCTTATGGGACTTTAATTAGCATTATTCATGATAGACATTGATGTCCCAATATAACAATATTATGATGGTATGAGTAAGTCCTAAACCTGAATGTTTCCCCCAGAATAGTTAGGTGTAAGACGCTCATATGTGTAGCTGTTAGCTCGTACCATCCATAGTTATAGATGATATAAATAGACATTAAGTGGGAAATCTAAATATAACATATGAGATGATGACGATCACGCGACAGTGTACGAGTCGGTGTGAGACGCGCATCGCGTGGGATGCTGGACTGTTTATTTTACAACAAAAGCAACAGCTGTCTTACAAACACTTCCATCTTCTTCTCCATATTCACGGGCTAGATGCCAACCTGCATCGTCTATGCTCCCCACAAATGCCAAAGCTAACCGCAGCAAACTTAGTGAGAAAATTGACAACAGACTTTTTATTCGCCTCCCATTAAACCATGATTGGCGAAAACTATCTCCGACTGGCCTCCGCAATGCAATCATCGAACGGATGTCGGTCTCAACCACCACCAATGGGCTGACAAAACCAGTACGATCTGGCTTTGCTCTCAGCCCAAGTAGTGCACAGGCACGCGAAGAACTTCTCAAGGCCTCTGGTGGACTTTTCCAATCAGGAGCTACCTTGGAGCCAGCTACCAACTGGGTTGGTCTTCTTATGCCCACAGTTCCCAGGGTCATCTACATTTTAAAGGAACGGTTGGAAGTCACGGGCGCTTTGCTTGCGGACGAAATTGAACGGGTATTGTCTATACGTCCCGCCGCCGTCAAACCATACGGTATGAATAATCTGGAGGCTCCTCACTGCACATGGTTAGCCCTTTTCACAAAGGCTCCACGGCCGGGTTTCCGAGTATTCGAGTAATCAGGACTCGTCAGGCCGTTCAAGAAGCAACGCCCTTTGGACTTCTGCAAACGGTGCAACGGACACCACTCCGCCAAATACTGTTCACGAGCTCCCTCGTGTGGTAATTGCGGCTCAACTATGCACTGCCAGGAGTCTTGCCGAGCACCAACCAAATGCAGAAATTGCGGTGGTCCACACCGCTCAGATAGTCATAGATGCCTTGCCAGACCCACTCGTGCTGGGCCACTATCAAAAGAACAACTTAAAGTCCACCTCCAGGCAGGTGAACGTGAATACCAAGCATTTGCCAGAGCTACAGCAGCTGAAGAAAGAGCTACCGCCGTTACTGACCAAACCCTAGACATTGAAGCTGATAACACTCCAACACCACCCGACGAGGATTCGTCGGGTGATCAAATGCGTTTATGAAGGGCCCATCAAAAGCTCGTCAACCACTGTAACGGTCTTAAAGTAATTGTTATTCACAAACTACTCAGAGCTATATACTAGAATATCTATAAGTGAAGAAAAAAAGGATGGGTGAAGTATCTCCGCTACTTATCTACAAATATATCTCTTAACATCATATCATAGTTGAGTCTGTTTGAACACTTCTCATTTCTCTATATCAATTTCCGTCTACCTTTTTCTCCCAAGATCTGAGTTGAGCGATAATTAATTATCGTGGTTGAGTCGCAATACATCAACGTTTAATTTCGCGTAATGACATTTCGCGTCCTTTCGTGACGAGATTGAGATTAGCTATTAATGTCAGTAAGATTGCATGATGCATCTTGCGTCAGCGAAGCTCGTTCTTGAGGTCGAATAGTCATGAGAAGGCCTAGTCGGTATGGATTGCGAATTGAATGAAATGATGAAGTTACTCCGTTGCAGCGACTGGATCCGATTGAGCGAGTAATTGTAAGAGAGAATTAATTATTATTAGTCGAGTAAGCGATCCATTTTGACAATTACTAATGTCGTCGAGAATGAAATAAGTTTAATTAATTTAGGCTTTAGCTTATTTGAAATCAGACCTTTGGCTTGTGACAACCACCTCTTTATTTTCTTAAGTTCATGTCCATAAATGTAGGAAGAGGAGGATCTGCACACGATATCGCGCTAGCCCGCGCATGCGACCTAAAACTTGATGTTCTATTGATTCAAGAACCATGGTGGTCAGGGCGCACCAAGTCGCGTCCTTATTTTGACCGCCATATTCCTTTCGGAGGTTCTCACGTCAGACCGCGGGCCATAACTTATACCCGAAAGTATTCCAAACAATTGATAGCAGTTCAGAAATTTCCCCTTCATCCCACTGGCGATTACTGTTGGGTGATAGTGAATGGCGTCACGTTTCTAAACGTGTACAAATCGCCACAGGATCCTTTAGCCGCCAAACCCTTGCTAGAATGGGCTCCACCATTAAAGTCTATTGCGATCGGCGACTTCAATGCAGTACATAGGACTTGGCAACCCGGTGCTTCTAACCCCCATGGCCAGGGCGAAGCAATCGAAAAGTGGGCTGAGGACCATAATCTGACCTGCTTAATAGTTGGTGAACCCACCCACCGCGCTGGAAATACTCTAGACTTAGCCTGGACAAATATTAGCGGCACAAGTGCATGGGTTGATCGTGAGGAATGTGTTACTAGTAATCATCTACCCATCCGTGGTATAATCCCTGACTGTGACCGGGTAACAGTGAGTCCGACAGGTCCGCTCAGGGTTTCAAAGAATAACTTGCCTCAATTTGCCAAGGTGGTTGCGCAATGGATTCCGCCTATTCCTTCCCTAAACACAATTGAGGAAGTGGAGGATTTCGCCCATGACCTTACCAAAACATTGACCGACGCACTGAGAGCAGTTGGTAAGCATCCGAATAGGAAAAGCGGTAGATCCGCGCCTTGGTGGACCCCAGAATGCAAGGAAACCCACCTAGAATATCAAGCTGCAGTGTTAGAATCCGAGCGCACTACGCTTGGAAAAGCTTTTAGAGAGGTTGTTGCCAAGGCCAAACACGAGTACTGGAAGAAACACACCGAATCGATGCACACCTCCTCTGATGTTTTCAACCTCTTGGCTGGCTGACCCCAAGACAGGAAATAATTCCACCTCCACTTTTGCTCAACGGGAATTTTATCTCAAACCAAGCTGAGCGTGCGACAGTCTTACAAGATAGTCTCCTGGCTCGTCACCAAGCGTCAGACGACTTACCTAATTTTACAATATCTAATGAAGGCCATATCCCGTGGACATATGATCTGACAGAGTCGAAAGTACGGACATGCGCAATTGGAAGCGGAAACACCTGCCCAGGGGCAGATAGGACCTCAGTGGAACTTCTTGCTACTTGCTGGGACGGTATCGGATTACATGTCACCCAGCTATATCGTGCATGTCTCCGGCTTGGATACCATCCGTCCTGCTTCTAGCTAGCAGAGATAGTATTTCTCCCAAAGCCTGGTCGGGATCTATCAACGACTAGAGGATGAAGGCCAATTGCGCTTCTTTCTTGCCTCGCGAAGGGTCTTGAAAGAATTATCGCCAAGCGAATGTCCTATCATGTCATCACATCAGATGTAGTAGGTCGCCAACAATTTGGCGCATTGCCTAAGCGATCGGCAACTGACCTTGTCTCTTGCGTGGTGCACGACATAGAGGAGGCTCGCTCACAGGGATGGGCCGCGACATTTGTAACACTGGATGGGCAGGGCGCTTTCGACGCTGTCTTACATAACAGGTTGTTACAATGAATGCAAGCACAAGGCTGGCCTGCTTCTATTCTCCGCTGGACTTCGTCATTTCTCAGCAACCGGAGAGTGCAGGTACGCTACCAAGGCGGGGTCAAAAGCCCAAAGAAGCTAGAGTGTGGAGTACTGCAAGGTTCTCCCATCTCCCCCCTTTTATTTCTTCTTTATATGGCAGAACCATTGCGCAGTGGTAATCCTCGAGCAAGGTTTGGGTACGCCAATGATATAGGGATCCTGGGAATTGGACCTACGAGTGTGGAATCCGCTTTAGCTGGTTAACGGGATGTGGACAGCTTGCTGGGATGGGCAAAGGAGAATGCCGTCTCATTTGATACTGGGAAATCGAAGTAATTGTATGAATATTGGCTTTGCTTACGTAGATATAGACTTAAGTCATGTGTTTTAATTAGCGAGGCGTTGGGGAATTACTGTTATTTGGCAGGCAGGTAATTTAAACATAGAATAGATAGAGATTTACCACACATTTTTCCGTACCTGTTTCAAACCTCCGTGCTAGCACAATAATCTACCGGTGATATAACGACACTGATCAGTGATCCATAACATCGGTCACAGATCCGTACGCGGTTACCAATCGAAGGAACATCCCTCGGAGTCGTCGACCTTGTCTGAACTGAGCTCCGACGTGTCAAGCCCAAGGAGCATTAAGTATTCGCTCTTCTTGCTTCTGCGTCCATCAAAGCGTCCCTTCAATTAAGCACTGAGTATTCGCTCTTCTTGCTTCGCGTCAATCACGCAATTAATTATAAAAAAAAAATGAAAAAAAATGTCTAACTCATCAGCAGAACAACGATCACTGGGCACCACGGAAGAGATCACGGCATATGTCAAAAATAGACTGGATTTATATAAAGCCAAAGGTGCAAGAGATGACTCGCTTTGGGAAAGATGGTCAGAGGATTTCGAGGACTGGGACATAGACCAGTTCAGCAAGATCAATTCAGATTTTAGGAGGGAATTCCGAGACTTCCTAATATCTCGTGGAGTTTACATGACACCAAATCCGAAAGGGAAACGCATAGATCAACAACTAGCCACAGAAGTGAAGAGGGAGGAGTTTCATGAATGGACTCCTGAAGAACTTGTTTACTACAGGAAGAAAACCCCTTTCGGCGTAAGCACACGATGCGATCCCAAAGATCCAAACTACGTTGAAGAAGAAAGCATACTTGGGGCCGCTGCAGAGTATAGAAAGTACCAAAACTTGAGATTCAATAACAAAGAGCGGATAAAAGAAGAAACTGAAGCATGAAAAGGAAAGGAACGAGAAAGGAGTGGACAAACCACTGACGACAGCAAAAATGCTGCAATTTACAGTGAAAGCAGCGGAAAACCCCACAACCCTACATCATCACCATCACCATCACCATCACCATCACCATCACCATCACCATCACCATCACCATCACCATCACCATCACCATCACCATCACCATCACCATCACCATCACCATCACCATCACCATCACCATCACCAACTCCAGCAAGTCTACCATCAACTACCCATAGAAACCAGACACATTTGGAAGATCGCCCATTGCACAAGAGTAGAAAACTGGAATCCCTTGTGAAGATGTATAAAGAAGAAGACAAGTATCACGATGGGACTGATAGCTTTGATTACAAGTGGAAGATTTTTCTCAACAACTGTAATAACGCTTGTGTCGAGAAGTACCTAAAGGACGCTTTAACAATAATGTTTACCGGCGATGCCAGTGAAAAATATCTGGATCTCACATTGCACGATGAAAATCTATCTTTCGACGAGCGATGTAACCTTATCAAATCACACTATGAAACAGTCCACTGGGTTAATAGGCGTGAAACAATTTGGAACACTTTGAATTTAATTGAAGAAATGCGGAAATTTCCAGATAAACTTCAAGCTTTCAATAATCTCGAAAAAGAACTTCGTCGCGTTCAAAGGGGACTCGAATCCCACGCTGGGGATGCTGCATTGCGAACCAGAATTATCAATGCTTGCTCTGGAGTTTCAGACCTACACTTTGTCCTATTTTCTCCAGCCAAAACAGCAGAGGGTGTTTGTGCAGATATACGAGCGAGATTTATGCAATTATCACTATCCGGTACACCAATTTCTCAATATCATCTACTCAATCACGTTGAACATAATAGCTCTGATGGCTCTTATTTAGCTGAGCGCCAGTACCAACCAGTGAGAGGAAGTAGTACAGGCAGAGAAAATCAAAATTTTTGTGAAAGAAGAAAAATAGGATCAGGACCTAGTACGGTAAAGTCAACTTGGAATAAACGCTGTATTGTGTGTAAAAAGACAAATTGTTGGTCTTCTGAGCACACACCGGAAGAGTAGAGAGCAGCGTTTGAAAAAATTAGAAAGACATACCCCTCAAAAGACGAAAACGCCGTACAACAATTTATCCTACAATTTGAAGGAGAATCTCCAGACGCTGAGTTACACCATTTTTTGTCTGTAAACGAGCTCACTGACGAGCCAGAATCTGAGGATGGATACTATTACCAAGAAGAAAGTCAAAAATTTCTTATTTCAGAAATTGGAGGGGAAAATGTCGCAGGCTACCTTCAAGACCAGACAACTTTGCACAAATTTATAGCACCAAAAACGAAATATGCAGCACCAAAACAAGAAGAAAAAAAGTTAATAACAGTTGCATCACTAGACTTCGATTCTCCTGGTGTCAATAAAAGCTTTGATTCGGAGACAGCTACCCCAGCAGTTTTTCATTTGTTCAGAAATTTATTCTCTATTGGTAATGATTATAATGAAAGATACGATGAAAGAGTTTTCCATGGCGTTTTGGTTGATACAGGTGCAGCGGGTCGTTCCACAGTTGGAGTTGGACAAGCCAAAGCACTTAAGCATTTACAAAAGGAGTTAAAGGTCGATAGAACAAGGGTCGGAGAGGTAAAAATATCGGGAATTGGTAAAGGCGTTTTTATTTCTATTAGTTCTATTACTTTGGACACGCCCGTCGGCAAGGTTACGTTTCACATTTTACCCTCCAATACACCGTTTTTGCTCGGCTTGCAAGACATGACCCGATTAGGTGTCACACCTGATGTACAGAAAAATGTCATGATCAAAAACCAAAAGCCAGTAGCGGCTCTCATTCGAAAATACGGCCATTTATGGATGACACTTGGCCACTTCCAGTCTTTATTTATTTACGAATATAATAATGAATATCAGATTTCGTCTGACCTTGTAATGTCTGTCCTTTATTTGTTTGACACGTCCTAATAAGACTACCTTGGTTGTCTCGGGTTGCATTTCGGTTCGCTTCGTTTCGTCTAGCTTCGGATAATTTTCTATCTCGGCGTATCTCATTTGGGGGCTTGACATGGGTCTTGTTTCATCCATATTGCCGACTCGCGCTTTGCCATGGATCTATACGCTTCACGATACTAATATATTTTATTTTGTTTTATTTGGTTTGATATGATCTCTGGTCAAATAATGTATATAAGTACCTTCGGCCTTCAGAGCATAGCTCTTTACGCTTTGTCTTTTGTCTCTTCTAGAACCCTAGAATCCCAGAACCTAGTTACACTAGACCCTCCAGTTCACCTAGTTCCTTATTTCAGTTATTCCTAGTCCCAGTCCTTTATCCTTACTTTCTTCTTCGCCTTGTTACTCCCTGCTACAGACCCAATATCACGCCGCCTCTTGCTTTCTTAGTAATTCTCGAAAATATCATTCTCCAAGCTACCGAGCCGACATCGATTGTGACAATGAACCTATTTGTTACTTAACAGGACAACAAATTAGGACATGTCACCGTCGATGGGGACATCCATCAGCTTCTAGAATGTGGAAAATTTTTCGGCAAGCTGGTCATGACATTGACATGAAAATCATTGACCGGATATCCAAATTTTGCAATCACTGTCAGCTAAACGCTAATCGTCCTCTACCGTTCAAATTTACCCTCACTAATAAAGATGTTCCATTTAATCATACAGTCTATGTCGACGTAATGCATCTAGACGACGGACCGGCTGTACATCTAATCGATGCTGGAACTAACTTAGGATCAGCAGATTTCCTTACTGGTCCTGAAAAAGAAGGGGCTATCTCTACTTGTAATTCAATTGAACGCTGCTGGAATAATGTCTACAATGGCCCACCCGAAAATTTAATCCACGATGCCGGCAAGAACTTCGCATCCGCAGAATTCCGTGCAACCGCGTCGGGATGGAAAACCCGCGTTGTTGAAGTTCCCATAGAAGCTCACAATTCTATTGGAAATGTTGAGCAAGCCCACAAAGATCTTCGCCGGGCTTACAATATTTTCAAACAACAATTTTCCGGACAAAACGTTGACCGTCATTCAATCCTAAAAATGGCTGTAAAGGCGCTTAACAACTCAGCTGGTCCAGATGGCCTTATACCAACTCTTTGCGCGTTTGGTGCTTATCCCCGTATCACTTGGAACGATGCTCCCGCGCCGGTATCAAAACAAAGAGCGGATGCTATGCAAAAGGCAATGGACGAACTCCAAAAACATCGCGCCACACATCTTATCAATCAAGCTAAAAATATGCGGAACGGACCACGACATACCCACCTTGTAGATATTCCCGTGGGAGGTAAAGTTCGAGTGTGGCGCGAGGCAACGAAGAATACACGAGGAAGATGAACAGGACCGTTTGAACGGTACGACAAGGAAGGTGAGACGATAACGGTGCTCATCAATGGGGAAAAGAAAAATATTCGATCAACATCAGTTAACAAATGGTTTGAATATAACGAAGGCCCTAATATCCAACGTGACGCTAGCTCAGAACAACCACCGTTAAATTCAGAAATCAATTTAGAAAAGTCAACGCCATCACTTCGGCTAAGGCGCAGTCAAAGAGATGGTAGATTCACTGGCCAATACCAGACTGAAGATCACCTCAACATTAGCCCCGAAATACAATCCCATCTATATCTATCTCAAAATGAAGAAGTAATTCAACTCTCTCTTGACCTACGTTCAAAGGGTCTCATTAAAACTCCCGGGCCACCGTTTTTGGCTTCAACCAAAAAGGAGATCGACAGCCTGCTGGCGAATGATGTCTTCCAATTCATACCTTCGAACAATTTAATATTGGGAAAGCGTATCTACAAATGTAGAATTGTCAAGGGAATTAAAGGTAAGGAAACATCTACGCCCTTCGAAAAATCTCGCCTAGCTGTACAGGCATACAACGATGAAGGTAAATCCTTGGTCTTGACTCAGTCGCCCACTGTACATCGGGCAAGCCAACGACTTGTTTTATTCGACTTTAAAAATTTATTTTCGCGATGTATGTTTTAACGATTCGTGATATATAAAGTCGGAGTTATAAATTTGGTGACGGTGGAACTCGAGACAATATAAATCACTAAACGAATAAATTATGATGATGATTATAGTATATTTCTCAAGAAAGAACCTAAACCGCACCCCTCTCATCTAGATGGATCAAGAGGCTTTTTATCTACATGTAAGACCCGCTAGTAGCTATATTATTTCCTTGCCATATCTCAAAATAACAGTCTAAAGTTAGATCCGAAACATCTTAACAATAGATATTGTATCATGACAGAAACCTGGAACGCCACCAACGAGCTTGGTACATCGACAAAACGGATTCCATCTCGATCATATTTTCTGCTTTGCAACTTGCTTGATTAGAAAATTCGGCCACATTTTGTTTCTCCGAGATATCCAGCAAGCGTATACACAGTCAAGGAACCATCTCATTCGGGATATATATTGCTGGCCTTCCCCTGAAATAGTGCAAGCAAAAGACCTAGCGCCAGGTACTCTTATGCACGTTGTAAAACCCCTGTATGGAATTCCAGAGGCGGGCAACCATTGGTTCGACACCTGGATTAAGTACTTGACAAAAGAACTCGCTTTGAAATAATCCTGTTTTGACCCGTGCTTACTTGTAACACACAGCAAGCCATTGTAAGGGGGCAAAGGATTAGAGTAACTCCACGAATCAATACCACAAAGATAATTTATTTATTTTAACTTGTTTCTATCCATAAGAGATCAGCCCCCCTAATATACTCCTAGGACGCCGCTGCCTACAGTTACTCCTTCCCTAGATAGAACCCTCTAGAAACTACCCGAGTCCTCTTCCTTAACCCCTCATCGTCCCTACTAGACTCCCGGTTCCCCGGCTCCAATCTAAACTATTGTGATGAGCAATGCTCCCTGCTCACCTTGAAACCATCGCGGTACGCGCATCCTCTGTTTAATTATGATAGCCGCTGAGCGCTAAGTCCCCTTTGGGTTTCGGCGCTAGAGGTACTGCCTTTCGCTTAAGCCCCCCCCGTGGGCCCACTTGAGTTACTGGGGTGGTCCCCTGGACCAGATCCACAATCGGGCAAAGCTCATAACAGCCATTCAGCATTTCCGGAACGCAAGTCGATGATACTCTCTTCCTTGGAACCCAAGAATTCCTGAGACTAGAAGAAACTAAGCTAATAGAAGCAAAATTTCCCGCGAAACCCATTGAACGCCTATCTGAGAAAATTCCCTTCAGTTTAATGGTTTATTAATCACTCCTCGGGACAAGGCTTTACACATAGGAACTAATGGTCAAGGCAAGAAGATCAAGCTTGTCAATCCTCAAGACCTCAATAGACTAGATATCTACAAGAGACAAAGAGCGCTTAGAGCGTGGATTTCTTCGAACTGTCAACCACTTGTCGCCTTCAAATTATCAAGAGCAGCCCTATTTCAAAATCCTGAAGATTAAGAAATTAAAGATCTCAATAGCGCACTTAGAGAACAGAAAGACGTCAATCGTGGATTAAGATACATTAACCTAGATCTTGACAGGCTGAAAGCTTACCGCTGGGTTGATGGCTCATTTGCCAATAACAAAGACCTTACCTCACAAAATGGTTTTGTAATCACTCTTGGGAACGAAACATTTGGTGAGAATAAATTCACTTTCTGCGGCAATATTATCCACTGGAGTTCAACTAAATGCAAAAGAGTGACTCGAGCTGTACTAGCGTCGGAGCTATATGCTATGACCAATGGTATTGATATCGCAATCCCCTTGTGTATGACAGTCAACCAAATCATGGATCAACTAGCTCTACCGATGGTTCCGTTGATAGTTTGCACTGATAGTCGCAGTCTATACAAATGCTTAGTGAAAATCGGAACCACTAAGGAAAAGCGACTGATGATTGACGTCATGGCTATTCGTGAATCATACGAACGTAGAGAACTTGCTAAGATACGATGGATAAACGGTAAGGATAATCCAGCAGACTCTATGACAAAAGCAAATGCAACTTCAGCTTTAAGTTGTCACGGATCGCATATAAAAGCAAAGAGCATTTGTATATAGAATGGTAAGTTTATATTTTAACTATGAAAAAAGAATCTCCTCTGGGAAACTATACAAGTATAAATAAACATATGTACATAGTCTACAGACATCCGATGTAATTTCCTAACTCATGGGTTCCTCCATCATTTGTTGATAGCATAATCCAATAACTTGTTTTTGTTAGAGGAAACAAGAAACAAGTCCTGTTTCATCAAGTCCTCATGAGTAACTTCAACAATGCTTGTTGGTCGGTAAATTTGTGCATCCTTAACTTGTTATTGCGTTGGATAAGCAAGGTCGCCTATGTCTGTTCGCATAGGCTACAGGATCTTACGGATTACCAGCCGTCACATAGGTAAGCTCATTGACTCGAACAAATTGACAGTCAGATTGGAAGATTGGGTCGAGCGAAAGTAGAATCAAAGGGTACGGCAACCGGCCTGATCAAAGTTCTTGATAGTGGTTAAAACATCACTTTAAAGAGTTGTCAGTGTATGAATATTGGCTTTGCTTACGTAGATATAGACTTAAGTCATATGTTTTAATTAGCGAGGCGTTGGGGAATTACTGTTATTTGGCAGGCAGGTAATTTAAACATAGAATAGATAGAGATTTACCACACATTTTTCCGTACCTGTTTCAAACCTCCGTGCTAGCACAAAAATCTACCGGTGATATACCGACAGTAATTCATTTTAAGTGTCGTCGCCAAGATGGGCCGATAAGTATCCTCGTCAACGACTCTAGCATTGAGCCCGCTGAACATATACGTTGGCTTGGAGTCCATCTTGATTCAAAACTATCTTTTAAACACCACGTTGCCACGTGGTGCAGCAAAGCACTTAAAATGGCTCAGCACATGAGAAAACTGAACCCAGTAAAGCGAGGAGCAACCCCCAGGGCTTTAGTAACCGCTGTCAATACATGCGTCATTCCAGTTGCCACATTTGGAGCGGAGGTGTGGCGGTCAGTGTTGTGCCTAGCGAACATAGTGGACATGGCAAGGCTGCATAAGCAGCAGATAAGGTGATACCACCGAGGCTAGGATGAAGTGTTGGGACTAGCTAGGCGAGGTGTGGGTCTCACGGGTCTTGATGTTTGCATTGTTTGCTTCGTTGGCACACGGATGATTTTGGAAGTATAAATAGGCTTAGATTTGCCACTTTGTGACACACCATCTTTTCATCATCTTTCAATTCAATCGCATATTCAAGCCATCTGCACACCTGCTTGCAATACTCCACCATCATAATACTGAATTAGTAACTCTTCGCAAGTGTACGTACCCTATCATATACCTATTAAAACAGTCAGGGACATCTCGACCAGCAAGACATGGAAATGTAACCCCTCCTACTTCTTTTCTGTGTGGCTTAATCAATAAGTCATTACATTTAGCACTAAGAGCCGCACTTCCAGTATGGAGGACAACACCCAACGCAGTGCTTCACAAGGAAGCAGGGATACCTGCAGCAAAAGTTCTCCTGGAAGGAAATCGACTCCGACTAGCAGCACAACTAAATTCCCTGGATAGTGCTCACCTGCTGCGCAGTAGAGCAAGTTCTTGCCCCAACTCAACAAAGCACAAATACAAGAAGAGGCCTAGACCATCGCAACAGCCTGAGATTTTAATGACGCGGATCCAACGAGCCATTCGGTAACTTCCTCCATGCGAAGATGCAGAGCCACTGGCGTTTCCAGAATATCCTCCAAAGTTAGGGACGAAGGTGGAAGGATTAGCCGAACATCGCATCTGGGCCACGTCAATATCATTATCAGATATTTGCGCCTACTCGGATGGCTCATCAGAAGGCCATGGTCGCTCCTCCTGGGTCTTTGTCTTACAACGTGGGGGCATTACATTCAAGACGGGACATGGTACCCTACATGGTGGAGAAGTCTATGATGCCGAACTCTACGGGGCGACTGCCGCTCTAGAAGCAGCACTATCCGTGAGGGAAAATAACGAAAAGATTTACGTTTTGCTAGATAATCAGGCTGCAGTCCTAGCCTTAGAAACTGGGAGAACCTCCTCTAGCCTCCGTCTCACGCGTGTTTTTCACCAAGTCGCCAAGAAAGCTAATGCTCACATTAGGTGGGTGCCAGGACACTCGGGGATAAGTGGGAATGAGGAAGCGGATGCAACAGCCAGAGCTGCACTCCAGGAACTTCCCCCTCGCCATACACAGCCTGGCTACTTTACCCTAGCATACCTTCGTAGGCTTATGCAGCAGTATCGGCAGAATCTGATAGATTGTTGGTGGTCATCTGTTTGTCCAGCTCGATATAAAGATCTAGACCTTCAAATGCGTCGCCGCAAGCCCCCAGAGTTAAATCTCCCTCGGTTGCTTCTCCAGAGGCTAATTGCAGCAAGATCAGGGCATGGCGATTTTGCGGAATACTGTCGCAGGTTCTATCACGAAAATGCAGTTCTTGACTGCGCCTGTGGGCTGGAAAAATCTCCCACACATTTTGTTCGTTGCCGAATACACGCCAGTCACACGCGTAAACTCAGGAAAGGTAGAACCATCAATGATTTTATTAGTCATCTTCTTGGACCAGACGGTCATGAGAAGTTTACGGAATTTGCAAGGACTACAGGTTGTTTCGGGAACATACCTGCAGACTTGTTCTCTGCTGGACGCGAGAACAGTTAATTTTAGACTGCTAGGTCGTAAGAGCGGCGGGTTAGACATAGTGTGGGAAGCACTAGGCTGATCCATTTATTACGGTGTTGCGGCTTACTCTTTCTTTATTTTTCAGTAACTTAGCTACTTGTATTAATCTCTATCTATTTATTTGTTTATTTATTTACATATCAGGTGCGAACGAGTTGGGCATGCCTTGAAGTGTGATCCCTGCCGGCTCCACCAGTCCTGCACATTTAGACTTAGGGCCTCGGCCTAGGACCTTAAAATACAAACAAATAAACCATCTTATCCAGGAATATAAACAAAACAAATTGACAACTTCAACCGAGTCATACAACTTCCTGGAAGAAGATTCAATTGTGCTTGAAATTAGGTACTCCATGAATGACTAATCTAAGCTTCATTATGGTTTTTTTTTTTTTGTAGTTTACCGTGCCATAATACCCCTAGTGGGTCAGACGCGGGTGAGGCCGGGTGAGATCGGGTTGACTGCTCTACCTTGTCTCACAATAATGACCGGAACCATGCTAGAAAACATAAATGCGTTGAACAAGTTGACCCCAGCAGCCCAGAGAAACAAATAAAACAACTTAAAGAAAATCTGTCACGCGCCTTTACGCCTTTAGATCCCCTGTACTCCTTGCATTTCTTCGATCTCGGCCACCACGCGTCCGAGCTATTCCATTCCTGTTCCGCCTTAATTTGCCAGTATCGTCCCCCTTAGCAAATTCTAGCCGTTCTCAGTTGCGCTTACTCCGGCCATACCAAGAACTGCCCCTTCATAGATACCGCTCCCTTGGACGTATTCCGCGAATATCTGCCACCTGTGTGCTCCAATGAGAGTTTGGAGTGGGGGAGCTCTTCGTCGTCCGCTAATCTGGCGCCATCTGTTCAGCGCTCTTCGGCACTGTACTAGATGACCGACGGACTTTTCCCTGCCACACTCACATAGTAGTGGTGCGGTGGCGTGATTCCATCGGCGGTAATATGACGCAAAGTCTCCGTGACCGGTTCGGGCTGCCAGAAGGCGCGCGTAAACCGCCATTGACAGTGCCAGTTCAGGTGGTTTCTTGCGACGCACTTGTAAGTTGAGATCCTCGTACCTTTTCGGGCACGCGGAGTCCCACCAGTCCTAGGAGAGGTTCTGCGCCAGTGCCCGTGCTTTGCGGCCAGCTGAAGCTATGCTGAGAGGCTCTGAAACCTCGGTGGCAGTGATTTGTGCTAGCGCTTCTCGTGCTAGTTGATCTGCTGCCTCATTGCCTGGTATACCTTCATGACCTGGTATCCACTTCACACAGACCGGAGCTGTAGAAGCTTCTGCCGCTCTTCGGAATCTGCGGACCCGCCAGTAGGAGGATGTAGTTTTTCCCGTTCGTAGAGCTTGAGCAGCTTCGGCGTTGTCAAGCATGACATATATTGCCGATATGTTCCGATTGCTGAGATTGCTGAGATTGCTGAGATTCGCGGTGATTGCTTCGAGAGCTGCCATGGCCCCGTGTACCTCTGCGTCGTAGACCTCAGCCCCTGCTAAGGAACCGGAATCGCTGAGCTCGAGGTTGGTAGTAGTCCCGCCGAAGTAAATCGTGAAGCCCCAGGCCGATCGCGATTCTGCCGCGCCGGACCCGTCGCTGTAGGCGCATAAACTGTCTGGGGGGAGTCGGCTGAGCACTCCATGGTGGTTCTGGCAGCTGTTACTTTGTCTGTTCCGCATGGCCGCGGGGGGCGGAGTGGGCCTCCATGGGGGTGGGGGGCTTTCTGTCTCGGGCAATAGCCTCAATGTTCTTTGTATTCTAGAGTCGTGGACTCTATCGGCAGGTTGCCGGCCTCTGTTGGATGCTCGTAGACCGAGCCGACGTCTTGCTGCCTCGGTACTCTCTAAAGCTCGGAGTCGTAGCGGGTGAAATTCATCTAGGCGGCGGATTCGTGCGGCAGACAAAAGGCGCCGTTCTTTGAGCAGATCCTTCGCGGGTGGGATTCCAGTTTCTCTTCGTAAGGCGGAAGCTGGCATGGTCCGCCATGTCGGCAAAGCGGTGCGAATTCCTGCTAAAATCACTCTATCTATTGCGTCGATTTGCATCCTGCAAGAGTTATGTACCTCGCCTCTAAATGTGTCTCGAGTAAGTCCTGGCCACCAAACCTCGGAGGCATGTAGTGCGATCGGCATCACGACTGTTCGAATGACGGTGGTCAATGGTCCTGGAGGGGGTCCCTGGGTGCATCTGGTGAGTCGACGAACATGTTGCACCAGTCGAGTGCTCTTTCTTGTCCACTCGAAAACGTGGTGGCGGAAGGTGAGGCCTCTATCCAAGAAAACTCCTAGCCATCTTACTGTTTCGGAATCTTGAATCGCTACATCTCCGATGATAATCGGTGGGAGATCTGTAATTCTTGCTCGGGGGCCGAGAAAGTATAAGACTTCTGCCTTGGCTGGGTCAAATGCGACGGCGTTGCTTTCTGCCCAGGCCGTGATAGTGTTAACTTCGCGCTGGGCGGCCTCTGCTACCAAGGTCGCCGTGGTTCCTATACCGAGTACGACTAAATCATCAGCGTAGCCAAATCTCCAGTTACTTCCCCCTGCTACCTCTGAGATATACAGGAGGAACAAGACCGGCGATAGAGGTGACCCTTGTGGGAGGCCGCACTCGAGTTCTACTGCATCCGTAACGCCTCCGTCGTATCTAACACGAGCAGATCGCCCCTGCAGGAAGGAGGCTGTCCAGCTAATTGTTTCGGGTGTCCACCCCATCTCTTTCATTCGTCGCAATAGTCGTCCGTGAAGAGTCGCATCGAAAGCCCCTTGGACGTCAAGTGTCACCAGCACTGCTTCATGTCGGAGCCTCAGTGCATGCTCGACGTCATAGACCAAGCACGCGACCAGATCGTTGGCTGAGCGGCCGGATAGTGCCCCGATCAGTTGTTGAGGTAGCTTCTGGTTGCAGAGCGCCGTATGTGCTATCCGCTAGGCGACAAGGCGTTCGAGCCCTTTTCCAAGGCACGAAAGGAATGCGATAGGTCGCCATCCTTTAGCTGTACTGAGGTCGCGCCCTGGTTTGGGTATTATGATCACCTCGGCTAGTTTGAACACTGATGGGAAGTGCTTGAGGCGGAGTGGCCCTTCGTATAGAGCACGTACTGCGTGTCCAACCGCTGGCCATGCTGTACGCAGTAGTCAAACAGTGATGTTGTCAGCTCCTGGGGCCTTGTCTTGGCACGATGTAGCTACCCACTTAGCTTCTTCCTCAGTGACCTCCGTCGACCATGGTAAATGATTGGCGTCAGGCTCAAAGTCTGTTAGATCATTAGTGACTTCGATGTCATTTTCCCTCGTAAACCTAGCGAGAAGCAAGTCGCGGAGGAGGGTTGCTCGGCGGCGTGGATCCGATTCAAAACCATTCTCGGTTCTGAGAGGAGCTGTGGCGCCTTGCTGACGTGGTTTTGCCCATCGAGCCAGCCGATACATGTCAGTGTCTGTTTTTGTTTCGGAGAACTTTCAGCGCCAGTACTGTCGTTTTGCCTTCTTGACTGTACGTCGGAAAGCCTTCCTACTGGCATCGTCGCCGAGAGCTCTATATAGGTGTCACGTTGGTGGGTGGATATTGTGACTTTCAGATACCCGTGCTGTTGGGAATGTTATCGGAGATAGAGGAGTAGAGAATAAAGAAAGTGACAAGGCAAAGTGAGAAGAAATGAATGTGGACTGAGGTAAGTGGTATCTAAGGTGGTAGACTTCTAAGGTAGTTGATTTCTAAGGTGGTTGATTTCTAAGGTGGTTGATTTCTAAGGTAGTGATAGGATGACAGAAAAGACAAAGCGTGAAGAGAGAAGAAGGGAAGGCTACAACTCCTTATGTACAGTAGAATCCAAATTCCTAGAACCATCATCCTGAAGATTTGCCATAAATTATTCAACCCAAGCAAGTTAAAAATAACGAAACAAAAATAGAATATCTAAATAAAGCTTGTTGCAAAGATTACTATTAATGCGTCGGTCCTAAAATAGATCGGCACAACAGATCTTCAGGGTCCAGCAAGGAGATATTCAATTTGAAAGTACCGGGGCCTGACAAGTTCTGACAATAGGCCTTTTGCCTCTCGACACTCCTCTGTCTACCACAGTGCTGATTGGCCTGGCTGAGGAGAGCTTCGTCTCCCAGTGGCTTTGATTGCGTCGCTAAGGATTTCTACAAGGTCATTGCCGAGATTTTCTACATCATTAGTTGTCTGCAATTCTTGCCTTCCGATGTCTTTGCTCCATTCTGCCACCACCTTGGTAAAATCCTCCAGTGCATCATCGCTCACCCGGATAGGGCTGTTTAGTCTGATAGTGGTCGCTCCCCTGGTGTTCGGCCGCGGAACGTCGCCTGCTAATGTCATATGGTCAGAGGTAGATCCAAGTTCTGGCGCTAAATCGGCAATTGCCCCAGCATTGGACCATACCAGATCAAGGGTATTGCCTCTAGTGTGAGTTGGCACGCCTGGACTTGAGGACAAGGTCATACTGTTGTCGAGCATCCACTGGACCAAAGTGTGGCCGTCTCCGTGTGAGCGTTCCGCTAGAGGTTGCCATTCTGGATGTACGGAGTTGAAGTCTCCGCCAATTACGGTGGGTCCAACAGGATTCCATGCTAGCAGCGGTGGAAGAGGTACCCCTGGGGCCCGGTATATGGAAACGAATATCACGCCATCTATTGTCACTGCTACAAAGTCCGAGGATGTGCCGCATAGGAACTTCTGCTGGATATCTCTTCCCCTTCTAGTGTATATGATCGATCCTGGACGAGGCGTATCTGCTCCTCTAGTGTTTGGCGAGTGCTTCTCGAAACCTGGATGTGACTTGATGAGCCAATTGTTGTCGCATCGTGAGGCCCAGGGTTCTTGAATGAGCAAAACGTCGGTACCGGCCTCCCATGCGGATTGTAGAATTATGTCGTTTGAGGACCCTCCTTTGGCCACATTAGCGCAAAGAAATGTGATTGTTGGTCTGTGAGTTGTCCCAGTGCGGTCGTGATCCCTTACGGGCATTGAGGGGCGGACTGAGTGTTGTTGTCTGCAGTTACTTCGGCAGCCTTCTGCTTGGCTTCTGCTTCTCGAACTTTTGCTGTTCTGTCTTTCTGACCTCTTTGTCAAATGACAGTCAGCTGGTCCTGAGTCCGCTTCACTGTCTTTTCCTTTAGGCGTGCTGGGCGCGCCATGCAGCCGGGATCATCAGCTCTATGCGGGCCGTGGCAATTAATGCAGCGGGGGATGTCTTGCTTGCACGCCCCAGATTGGTGCTCTATGGAGCCGCATCTGATACATATCGGTGCTCTAGAGCAGATTTTCGTTGGGTGATGTCCCCAGCAGCGATTGCATTGGGCAATTTTTGGCCGGCGGTGAAATTCTGTAAGGCGTCCGCTTTCCTCGAAAAGTCGCTCTCCGAGCTTGGGGATGCCAGCTTGGAAATGGATTATCCAGTCGCTTGCGGGTCGGTTTGTGCTAGACGCGAGGGCTAGCGCTGAGATTGGTGCCATGCCTGTTTTGAGCCTAACTTCCTCAATAACTATTTCCCTGGTCACTGGTATGGTTATCTGCTGGAGTCTGGTAGTTGCGCCAGGCTCTGTCGTTGTGGGGAATTCAAAAGAGTGCAAGTAATCAGGGACATTCGGGGCAAGGACTGAAATCCATTTGGATGCCGCTTCCAGCTTGAGGTCCGTCATTAGGGTGTCAGTGTTGCTTCCCTCACTCTCTAGGCGATGGGCTTCGCTGAAGAGAAAGTTTCTGGCTGCCTCGTTGTCAGCAGTGATAGCAAATCCCGAGTTGACAATAGTCACGTGCTGAATCGCAGAGTTGGCGACTCGGAGTTTTGCTGCTAAGCTCTACTTGACAAAGTGGGGTGACGTTTTCCGCAATGGGTGGTCTTCCCTGAGTCGCAGAAAGAGCCTTTCGTCGGGTTTGGCTGCAGGTGACGGGTGTGCGCTTGCCGGCCTCCGAGATGCGTTGGGTAGGGGTGTGAGAGGTGTGGTAGTTTTGGCAGGTTGTGAGGCCTGTTTCGGCCGACCAACGTTTCTACGGGCGACCACTGACCATGAGCCTTCTGTTGGCTTGGTGATTGGTGCAGTTGGTACCGTTGCTGTCATAGCAACGCGAGGAGTAGCTGCAGCTGGGGTGGATTTTTGGTGGTTTTCAGCATTTACTGTGGGTCTTCTGCGCTGCGTGGAAGGCTGGAACGCTGGCCCAGGGCCTTGCTTGGCTCTGGTCCTTTTTTGAAGGGGCTGATTGTTTGGCTAAACGTTGCCTGAATTGCCCGAAAGGATGTTGCGGATCTTTTCTCTAAGACCGACTGTTGCATCTTCCATTGAGCTTCGTAGTTCGTCATCATCCAACGGGTCCATTAAGCTGCAGAACGTGCTGAGGATAAGTCTTGCTTGCTCGACGCGTTTATGGAATCTCTCGACTTCCGCGTCGATGAAGTCTGCCATGCTCTTTTCGATAGAGCTTTTCTGTGAATTTTGGGGTGGGCTGGTATTGTTTCTGTCAGGTCGTGTGTCGACCATTTCGACATCTGGGGATGTCAAGCAGAGTGAGGAAGGGGGGCGCCAACTCTCGCTCTCTTGCAAGAGTTGGGGGGTGATAGTAATGTGTGAATCGTCGGTCGGCAACCAGAAATATTTGTCTGGAATGGTCGGGTTTGTTTCGGGAAGGGGGTTATCCATTTACAGCATTTAAGGTAGGGTTCATGAGATATTGGTGATTGTGTGGGCTCTAGAGTTATTACCTCTATTGTAATATTGTATTTTATGTTCGAATTGTTTGTTTGTTTGTTTGTTTGTTTGTTTCAATTACGTCCCTCCTTCATTATGATTTAATATAATGCAATGATGGCAATGGAAATAGAAGGAGGTGAGGGAAGGAGTCATAAGTTTTGATAGACAGATTTTATTTCATTCGACTTGGTCATCAAGAGAAACAAGATTCTCGAAATGTAGATAGATAAGAGAGAAACTTCTTACATTACTTTCCTCTTCACTTCAAGATTTTCTTGTATACAGCTCTGAGTATAGTTTGAATAAAACCCTGCTTTAAGACCCTCACAGATAGTCGCAGAAATAAAAATACCAGTAGGTATTGTTGGAAATGGGGGTTTCATTAATGATTTACTAATCGTCATGCGTACTAAAGGGAATACCTACCTTAGTGCACACATACTAATTAATGCACTTACTAAATGCGCTTAACCGTATTTATCGCTAATCACGTAAACCCTGTTAGTTAGTTTTACATATTGGTAGTATCTATAGTCTGGTTAGATCCGGATTGTAAAATATGACAACTCCACCGTGCGTTTCTGACAAAAATACTTCAGTCTTCTTATTCTCTCCAAGTAACACGTGATTAATCAATTGACATTGATTCAAAATTCCCTACTCTTTTCAACAGGTATCCCACACTCCAAAAATGTCTCACTCTCCTAATGTGAACTACGTGATGGCCGCCTCTACTTTCGTGATAGGCTTTATGTTCCTGACAATGAATTAAGACTCTTGCTTGTATAAGCAGCTCACGATAGCTGTGAAAAGGGGCACCCCGGAAAAAATGCATTACAGTCGTCCCTCTCCAACTCGATAGTGGGTCCCGGTATAAGTGTTGAAAATATTCATTGAAATTCAACCATTTATAATTGCAATACTTACCCCTGCATGCAAACTGACCTGTAACGGTAAGTGTTGCAAATATAAAAGTCCAAGTTACAATGAATATTTTCAACACTCATACCGGGATCCATTATCGAGTTAGAGAGGGACAACTGTATATCAAACAGTGTCTGATCACTACAGGTTGCCTAAGCTCTCTCAGCAAACCGACCGATTCGCCCGAAACTGTCATAACTGCATACGGAATAAAGTTTCTCGGCTGAAGTATTAAGGTACTCTCAAGCCTCTTCTGCTTCTTGTTTAACGCTGGCGTGACATCTCCGTAGACTTTGTCGGCCCGTTGGATGAATTTGATAATTTGAATTGCATTATAGTTGTAATAGACCGTCTCACGAACGAGCGACACCATTCCCCTTGCCATACGAAAATGAAAGCAAAGGATTTGGCCAAGATATTTATTCGCGATATCTGGTGACTCCATGGCCTGTGCGACTCTATTGTTTCTGATAGAGGGCCGTTGTTAGTATCAGAGTTTTGGAAAGCAGTCTGCCACCGTCTACAGATAAATGTAATGTTATCTACGGCATACCACCCTGAGACAGATGGCCAGACAGAAAATGCCAATGCATTCATGGCACAATACCTTCGGCAATACAATGACTATTCTCAAAGAGATGATTATGAATGGCTACCTATGGCTGAATTTGCAGCCAACAACGCGGTAACTGCTCCACTAAAGTCACACCATTCTTTGCAAATAAAGGATTTCACCCACGAATGACCGTCGGGCCTCCACGGTCAGACTTGAGGATATCTCCTAGACGCCTGCGGGAACAGATGACGGCCGGTAATGATTTCGCTTCAAAGATGGCCGAAGTCCTTGACGTATTACGCACAAACCTGACACGAGCCAGAGAAGATCAGGAAATCGCGTCATCCAAAAATCGGTCACCAGCACCAGCTTATCGAGTTGGCGATGAGGTTTTTCTTAACGCTCGTAATATTACCACGATACGACCTATCAAAAAGCTTGATTGCAGGTTCATCGGACCATTTCAAGTTATTAAGATTATAAATTCCCACGCTTATCGACTACAACTACCCTTTAAATATGAAAAATTATATAACGTGTTTCATACAAACTTACTTAGACCATCACCAACAGATCCTTTGCCAGGTCAACAAAACTCACCACCACCACCACCGATCGGGATAGACGAATCCGGCGAGAATTTATATGCCATAGAAGCTGTACTCGACTCTAAGCGAAGTAAGAGTAGGAAAAAATTTTCAGTTTCTGATATTATGGAGAGGCTGCAATCCCGATGATCTGACATGGGAGCCCTTAAAAAACGTCGTTAATGCTAGAGCCTCTATTTAGGAATTTGAACGACAGTTTCCTAACAAATTAAAACCCACTAATCGTGAAATATACAATGCACAAAGGCAAGCAGATAAGTTTACAAAATGAGGAATGTTTCCGATTGCTCAAGATAAACCACCATACCGAGTAAGGGGGAACCATATGTGACGGGAAACGCGATGATTGTCATAGTCACGCTGAGTTAGTGAAGTGGTATACGCGTCTACGCGTTTGTATTTAGATATCTTTCAGACCCTTTTTGAATACTGCTTCCTTCTTTGTAGACAATCTCATTCACCTGATTTGACCTCGTCAATCTATCCCATTTACCTGTCCCTTGACATTAGGTAAAAGTCTCGAACGGCTCATCGCACGTCGACTTGCCTGGATCGCTATTGACGCCAGGTTAACTGCTTCACAACAATTCGGGACCCTCCCTCTACGCTCCGCAACTGACTTAACCACCTACTTGGTACACGATGTCGAGTCCACCCTCAATAGCAAACGAACTGCCTCCCTCCTAACTATGGATGTGAGAGGTGCTTTTGATAGAATCCTTCCTGGCCGTCTTGCACGAAGGCTGAGAGAGCAAGGCTGGCTTGATCACCTAGTTCGCTGGGTAATTTCTTTTCCCATTGGTCGTACTGTCAAGATTCGACTCGACGGATTGACCGGCCTTGGGTTGGAAGTGTTCTGCGGTCTCCCACAACGCTCTCCAGGCTTTCCAGGCTCTCCCATCTTATTTATGCTTTACTTAGCTCCTCTTTTCCCCTTAGTGTTATAGGTCGGGAATGAAGATATACAACAAGCAAGAATTTGGAAAGAGAAGATTTAATAAAGCTATCGATCTAAAGTGCTAAACCATAAAGTATTTATCTATACTTCTTGGCGGTCGACTCCGAGGTATCATTGTCCGTATAATCTATCATGAACTCCAACATAACAAACATGTAACAGTCATATATAATATCATATAGAAACCTGTAATATATCATAAAGGAACTCTTGCAACAAATGTAAGGAATGTAAAATAACTAACACATAAGATATCATATAACAACATATACCATATCATACAACAAACATAACACTTGGGAACTCCGGAAACAAAGTTTGGATACGGTGATGACGTTGCAATCCTTCGGACCTCACCTTCTTTGCTAGCTAACGCCGAACTCTTGTCTCAGGATCTCCAGGAGGTTCTCGTATGGGGTAAAGAAGAGGGCACAATTTTCGACCACGGGAAAACGGAAATCATTCACTTTTCCCGCTGCAGAACAGACCAGGATTCGTCGAATAACTCTTTCAGTTTCATCTGGTCCAGTTACGGTTCTCGAAAACCAAAGGCTTCCTTATACCCGGTAGCTTGGTGTCCTTTTTGATAAGAAACTCTCATTCAAGTGGCATGTGAGCGCCCTAACTGAAAAAGCCCTCAAGGTCAGCCATACATTCTCGTCTTTAGGGAACACAGTTCGGGGAGCTCCACCACATCTCATTAGGACCGCAGCTCTAGCCTGCGTACTCCCAATCGCGTACGATACTTCTGATACTTGGTGGCCTGGAAGATTCCACCAAGGCGCCCGTGCTCGTATCTCGAACCGTGTAGAAACCATTCTGGATCGGCTAGACAAAGTTGTAATTGTCTGTGCTCGAGCAACGCTCCCAGTGTACCGCACCACCCCAACCGCAGCACTACTGCGTGAATCCGGTCTTTTCCCATCCGAAATTGCCCTCGATAGACGAGCAGTGACAGCTACTGCGCGCCTCCGCCGACTTGACCCTTCCCATCCACTACTCTGCCGGTCTAGCCGAATCATCTCTCAGCAGCGTCCAACTTCCCTATTTGCTCGACGAGCCTTAGATTTTCCAGAGTGCGAACAGATAAATCCAATTGCTTATCCCCCCTGGACTCCATATGAGCCTCGAGATGTAGCCATAAACCGTATCGGGGGACCTAACAGCTCCCCTAAAGAGGTTGCGAAACAGAGTTTTCTCTCTTTCCTCCAGACAATCCCCACCCAGGATATCATAATCTACTCTGATGGATCGAAGCTACCAAATGGAGCAACAGGTGCCGGCTTAGTGACATACCAGGGTGGCTTGCAAGTCCTAAAACAATCTATAGCGCTAGGCGAAGGGTCCAAGGTTTTTGACGCTGAAGCCAGAGGAGCTCTAGAAGGTGCAAAAGCAGCCCTTAGACTCCCAACGACCAAGTTCGCGACTAATCTCTGGATTTGCCTTGATAACCTCGAAGTCGCCATCCATCTTCTTTCGCCTTTTCCGGGATCATCGCAAGCAGTGTTCGACGAATTCCTTGGCTTAAACTCTACCTGACAGTCTCGTCACCGACTTGCGCACACTGGATTAGGTGAAGTCAAAATACGCTGGGTTCCAGGCCATGCCTCCATCGCTGGGAATGGAGCTGCAGATGTAGCTGCAAAGCTTGGTGCTCTCCTTACACTTCCAAGCGGCCCTCGCTACACTATTGCTGGCATTAGCCACCGTATCATGGTATCTACCTCCAGGGCGAGGGAGAATCTATGGAACCTTCTTTCCCCCAGCTTAGGACTCTACCAGCAGCTATCTATAACCACTACACCGAACAGGCCGAAAGAACTGGGGCTCCCGCGGACAACCTTAGGCCGGATTCCAGCCTCCCGGACCGGACATGGCGACTTTGCAGATTATCACGAACGTTTCCGGCATTCAAAAGCGAAGATATTCTGCCAATGCGGACATCGGAAAGCCCCACTACACTTCTTTTTCTGTCGTATAGCTAAGCGTCATGCTCGGTGCCCTCTCGGCCCGCTGTCAGTAGTTTTACCTTTTCTCCTAGGCACCTACGAAGGTGGCCTTGTCCTTCACAAATGGCTCCAAGAGTCTCGCTTTTTCTCAGAGATTTGCCCATCAACATAAGGCATCTGTATTTGCCTTTGAGTTTGGCCTTCCGAACTCATGCATCCTTAACTATCCCTAAGATATTTCTATTACTGTCCCCATTTCACTAGTGGCAGCTATGTTAACACGCCCTAGTCTTTTGTACATATTTCAATCTTCATGCAGCCCGAGGTTTACCCCCCAGCGTCCTGTATCCCAGTAGGGAACTGTAGGGGCCGTGCTTAACACCTGTCCCGATGACGCAAAATAAAATAATAATAATAATTAATCGACACCTAAAAAGGTCGCAAAGCAGCATTGCCATACAGATAAGAAGCGAAAACATCGGGTTCAAATCTTATCTATATCGAAGAAAAGTGCCTGGAGTTAACGATCCAAGCCGTCAGTGTGGATATCCTTCGGAAAACGCCAAGCACGTGGTGATGTCCTGCCCACGAAGGGTCAAAGGAAGGGGAGAGGTGTGGAGGAAAGCGAAAAACCGGTCATTCGAAGCGATAATTAGTAACCCAGAAGATCTCAGTAGAATAACGCAGTGGATTCTCGATCAAGGGTTTTTAGAGCAGTATCGCTTGGCCGGGGAAGTGGAGAGGCAGGTGTCGGAGAAGGAAGAAAAGAGATGCTTGGAGTGAAGGGATCCGCACTGCGCAGGGCAGTGTGAGCGCACTTCCTAAAGGTAAACATTTAAAATACAATAGAACGTTACCAGGTAGGTTTAAGGGGTTTTTTTACCGAAAGCTTTTCCTCCTGTGTAAATTAAGAGTACGGTAGACACCTACGTGGGCCACTTTAGGCGCCACACTAGGTCAATTGAATTCAAATCAAATAATAATAATTAGATGATGATAGAAGAATCAAGATCCATCAACACAACTGCAGAACGTGATATTTAGATTACGACTTTTGCAACGTGTTAAAACATCCCGACAATCACTAACCACAGTAACGGAAGCTTTGCAACGAGAACTGAATAATTAGATTGATGGTTAAGACTACTTCTCTAAACTACGCGTTCGCGATTCCCTATAATCCAAACATGCCAGTTGGGTTGGATGGTGCAGTGGTACACTGTTCGGGCCGTTCTCCCAAGTAGAGTCTGGGTAGCTTGGACACATGCCCCACTTGAGAACGGAGAAAGCTGGTTCGCATCCAGCAAGACCCGCACACCACTTCTCTCGCGATGATACTGTATTCGCAGGATGATGAAGGCATACTTAGATAACCATGGATTTTTCTCGCTTTTCCCTGTGGTGGGTATTCACGGAAGAGGGTACATGTCGTAAGGCGTTATTCTCGTAGTGGTATCTGCAAATGAAATCTGAGTATGGGTGTTCCAAACATCAAATTGAGTCATACTGCGTCACATACATATCTTCCGTAATCATGCGCGTCGTAGCCTCAGGCTGCATACGCCAAAAATGATTTTAAAAAACATATATCACATCAACTAGAAATTTGAGATTTTTTTATCCAGACTATGTACTCACGCTCTTGTTAGCGTTGAAACTAGCAGGCAAAATACCCTGAGACGAGCATGCTCCCTATTTTGCCCCCCGTAAACTACCCACTGTGGTAGTAGGGTATGTCGTAGCCGGTACATTATGACATGTAAGCAGCATCCTCGCCAGTGTCGGTATCGGACCAACACAACGAACCCATGAACCTCGAGGAACTTGGATAACTAGAACAGTGACCTTAGATTTCGTCATCATCCAGGCTGTTCTCCTAAATCGAGTCTGGTTAGTTTAGACTCATACCCTACCTGAGACAAGACAGAGCTGCTTCGAATCCAGTCCGACCAACTCTCCACATTCTCTGGCGGCTATATCGTATTTTCAGGATGACGAAAGTATACTTAGATAACCTTGGAGTTTTCTCGGTTTTCCCTGTGGTGGGTAATCACCGAAGAAGTTACATGCTGTAATAGTTAACTTCATAGCGATATCTGCAAATAAAATCTGAGTATAAATGTTCCCAACGTCAATATTTTATCAATCTACAGACATTACGTATCTTACGCAAATTTTTGAATAAGCTTTCAGGGTGTCAAATAAGGCTTATTGAAAAATTGGTGAATAAATAGATCTCTCTTGGCATTATACTAGCAAATGCGAAATTTTTTAAACTAATAACCCCTCCGGTGAGGCAATAGGTACCCCAGTATTGGTTTAATGGGGCACCAGTCGTCGCACTTTAGTGCAAGAGTAAATCCACAAACTGTCAAATTTAATCAATATTTCTAAATCTATTTCCTCTTCGCGAACCTCTCCCCCCCCCCAAAATTACGTTGATTTGTTCGGAGGCTTTGAAAGTGCACCGTCATGAGTATCGACTTTCCGAAGGAGGAAGAAG
Source organism: Podosphaera xanthii (assembly GCA_028751805.1). Lineage (NCBI taxonomy): Eukaryota > Fungi > Ascomycota > Leotiomycetes > Helotiales > Erysiphaceae > Podosphaera > Podosphaera xanthii. The sequence goes on from JAPWIX010000014.1 coordinate 3,224,694, forward strand.
TAATCCTTGCGCGTTGGAAAAAGATTAATGCCTTTCAGAGACAGGTAGAACTCTCTAAAAACAGGCCCTCTTACACATTCTATGACGGTCCTCCATTCGCTACGTATGTGTTTTCAGATATCTATCCATTGCATCCGGGATTTCTTCAATAGAGTTATCCGCTGATTATACATAAGGGGACTACCTCATTATGGACATCTCCTGGCGTCAACCATCAAAGATATCATTCCTCGGTATTGGTCAATGAAAGGTTATCATGTTGAGCGAAGATTTGGCTGGGACACCCATGGCCTACCAATTGAGCATGAAATTGACAAGAAGCTTGGTATTTCTGGCAAAGATGCCGTCATGAAACTCGGTCTAGCAAAATATAACGAAGAATGCAGATCTATTGTGATGCGATTCTCATCAGAATGGAGGGTTACAATTGATAGATTAGGACGTTGGATAGATTTTGATAATGATTTTAAGGCAAGTAACCTGAGATACTTCGGTCAATTAACTAATTCTCGTAGACAATGGACCCTACATTTATGGAATCCGAATGGTGGGTGTTCAAGCAAATCTATGACAAAGGTGCAGTTTATCAGGGATATCGCGTGATGCCATACTCCACAGTACTTACAACGGCTCTCAGTAATTTTGAAGCCAATCAGAACTATCAGGATACTACAGACCCAGCAGTGGTAGTCAGTTTTCCCTTGCTAGAGGATAACTCTACTTGTCTCCTTGCTTGGACGACAACCCCTTGGACTCTTCCGTCTCATACAGGATTGGCCGTGCATCCTAACTTTGAGTATGTCAAGATATACGACGAAAATTCCGAGAAGTACTACATATTACTCGAGAAGTTGTTAGGTACACTGTATAAAGATCCCAAAAAAGCTAAATTCAAGGTTGTCGAAAAACTTAAGGGCAGTGTCATGGTTGGATGGAAGTATGAGCCATTATTTGATTACTTTTATGATGAATTCAAGGATGTAGGATTCAAGGTCCTGAGTGCCACGTATGTGACTGATGACAGTGGTGTCGGAATAGTTCATCAAGCTCCAGCTTTTGGAGAAGAGGATTACAATGTAGCTTTAGAGAATGGCATCATCAATGAACATCGCAGTCCTCCTAACCCAATCGACGAACGAGGCCAGTTTACATCGAAAGTTCACCATTTTGCTGGCCAGCATGTCAAGATTGCCGACAAGGCTATCATAAAGTACCTTAAAGGTACTGGAAGATTAATCGTGGAGTCTCAAATTAGACACAGCTATCCTATGTGTCCTCGATCCGATACGCCCCTTATATATCGAGCGCTTCCATCATGGTTCATCCGGATACCTGAAATAATTCCGACCATGCTAAAAAATATAGAAGATTCTCATTGGGTGCCTTCTTTTGTTAAAGAGAAGCGCTTTGCAAGCTGGATTGCTAATGCACGTGACTGGAACGTCTCTCGAAATCGGTACTGGGGAACACCAATTCCTCTTTGGGTAAGTGATGACTTAGAAGAAAAAGTATGTGTTGGCAGCATAGATGAATTAAAACAACTTAGCGGGTTTAAGGGTGAGCTGACTGATCTCCATCGCGATAAAATTGATCATATTACAATTCCTAGTAAAAAAGGAAAGGGAGATCTCAGGCGAGTAGAAGAAGTATTTGATTGTTGGTTCGAGTCTGGAAGCATGCCCTATGCCAGCCAGCACTATCCTTTTGAAAACCAAGCTAAATTCAAGGATTCATTTCCCGGTGACTTTATTGCCGAGGGGCTAGATCAGACGAGAGGATGGTTTTACACGCTTCTTGTCCTTGGCACACACTTATTTGGCGTTGCCCCTTTCAAAAACTGTGTGGTGAATGGAATTGTTCTAGCTGAAGATGGGAAGAAAATGTCGAAGCGCCTTAAGAACTACCCCGACCCTTCCCTGATCATGAATAAGTTTGGCTCTGATGCACTCCGTCTCTATCTGATTAACTCCCCTGCCGTCAAGGCTGAACCGTTACGGTTCAAGGAGTCGGGAGTAAAGGAAGTTGTGGCCAAAGTTCTACTACCTCTGTGGAATAGCTACAAGTTTTTTGAGGGCCAGGTCACTCTGCTAAAAAAATTAGAAAAAATACATTATTACTTCGATCCAAGCATGGGGACTAGTAACCCTAACGTAATGGACCGATGGATCTTGGCGAGCTGTCAGAGTTTACTTCGATTTGTAAATGAGGAGATGGCTGGTAAGACTTTTATTACCTACAAAAAGCCTCAAGTCTGATCATTCACAGCATATCGTTTATACACTGTAGTTCCCAGACTTCTCGATCTCATCGATAATACCACGAATTGGTATATAAGATTTAATCGAAAGCGTCTAAAGGGAGAATTTGGACTTGAAGAGACAAAACATGCCTTGAATACACTATTTGAGGTTTTGTTCACTCTTGTCAGAGGCTTAGCACCCTTTACCCCTTTCATTGCAGACAGCATTTACCTTCGTTTATTACCTCATATCCCTGAAAAATTGCAGGGAGAGGATCCCCGAAGTGTCCACTTCCTCGCATTTCCTGATGTTAGAGAGGAATTGTTTGATGTTGGAATTGAACGTCGCGTAAGCCGCATGCAACGCGTGATTGAATTAGCCAGAGTTTCTAGAGAAAGACGTAGCGTAGGCCTTAAGACTCCCCTAATGAGTCTTATTGTCATTCACGCAGATCAAACCTATCTCGAAGATATCGATTCATTAAAAAACTACATCACAGAAGAGCTCAATATTCGGGAGCTTATCCTTACATCTGACGAGGCTAAGTATAATGTGCAGTACAGTGTATCAGCAGACTGGCCAGTTTTAGGGAAAAAACTTAAAAAAGATGTTCAAAGGGTTAAGAAATCGTTACCCACACTTTCGAGTGATGAGGTCCAAAACTATGTTCAACTAAAAACGATTACAGTTGACGGTATACTGCTTGGAGAAGGGGATCTGATCGTTAAGCGTGGGCTACAAGAAAATGAGGCATCCAAAAACTTAGAGACAAATACCGACGATGATGTCCTGACTATTCTGGACGTTGAACTTTATCCCGAGCTTGCAGATGAAGGCCTTGCGCGGGAGATTAACAACCGCGTGCAGAGGCTTCGGAAAAAAGCTGGGCTTCAGCCCACTGATGATGTTAAGATGGAATATAGAATCATATCAGATCCAGAAAAGATTGGGCTCGAGAGAGCATTCAGGGAACAACTGCATTTAATCTCTAAGGCTTTACATCAGCCACTAAATCCTATTTCCAGCGACGAGACGGAAGACAAAACTCATGGTAAGGAGATGGTTATTTTAGAGGAGGAACAAGAAATTCAAAAAGCTGTGTTTGTGCTAAGGCTACTGAGACTTGAATAGACAAAATCAGACAATCAATCAACATCTTATCATTCTGGCCAAAAGTCTTAAAGTGAACTGCTCAAACATGAGTCAGGTTCAATGCGAATACCCTTTAAAAATGTCTTTATTTTCATCAACTTTTTGAAGCGCTCTGTAAATCAGTAAGCCATTGCTATTTCTTGAATTCAATAAATTACAATGTAACAATCTTTCAGTCGTAGGAATTCTTTTAAACATTTGTCTTTGTGAACCGAATTGTAATCTGTAATGACACATTTACCGTACACAGAAGCCTACAGCTACGTTTAGGAATAATACTCATAAAAATTGCAGATGATTACCTCGACTGAACATTTGGCAACAGCTTTTGCAAGTTTGTTTATTGGTCTCACCAAGCTGGGCATGATGATAAAATTCTCAGATTTTCGGAAAGGACTTGTATGTGTCACGCGTTGCGACAAATTCAAAGATGAGATGTTAATACGGAATAACATTGTACCGAAAGGCCCTCGACGATCGGCACAACGCGAAACCCGTCAGCGCGTAACACAAATGAAGGTACACCCAAACATGTGTCCATTGCAGCCATGCGAGGAATAGGTCATTAATCTGCCCGAATGCCTTCCTCTAGATGCCTCCACCAGGATGCCTCCAACTATCAAGTTTCGCACAATCAACAGCAAGAATCGCAGAGGGTGATTACAGCAATGAAGGTTGTGCATCCAAACTGCGACGTATCTCACTGACAATTTTCAGATATCGACAAGCTTCACGATATCATCTTACACGCGCAAAACTTACCCGGTAAAACTTCGCCTACCAATGCTCTGCTCTGGACATACTACACAATACTGCCACATAATGATGTCGATCCCGATCCCGGTTATCGATACCTCAAAGCTCTCTTTAAAATTGCGTTTCGCAGAGGACAAGGCACTCTATTTGAGAAATTCCGAGATGTGTTTGGTGAAATTGGAATACAGATCGAGCTGTGTTCTCCTGAAAATGAAAAAACAGATCATCAATCTGAAGAGTTTGAGATGCTCAATTCGGTTGCCGAAAAAAATACTCATCGCATCGAAGACAAAGATGAATATAATTTACGCACTTATCACTCTCAAGATGCACAGCCTCAAGAGCTTTCTAGGCAAAACTCTGAAAGTCCAACTTTGGATAGAACATTGGCCAAAGATAGAGAGCCAAACGGTGTTCGACCTCTCTCCACATCACCTCCTGATAGATTCCAAGACGGAAATAAAAACTTTACTGAAAATTTCTCAGAGAGCACTAGTAGGCCGGGAACCCCTCAAGTTCATTCTCTGCCGAAAAGCAAATCCAGTCAGCGCACTGGATCCCGGATAGAACCGACATTCATCAGGCGCTCAAATCGTCACGATAGATCCCTGCCAGACTCAAGAAGCCTGTTAGACCGTAAGGGATCACCCAGAACCGTAGACCGGCTCATGCTTGTTGACGAATCAGTTTCGATAAAACCCCATTCTTTTCCTAAAAACCTCCCACGCAGCCATAAATTTAAGGAAGAAGTGTCTCCGATTTCCGCCGATGCATCATTAAACAACCGCGTCACAGATTCCGAGTCCTTACTTGACATCAGAGCATTAGTAGCATTCAATTGGCGCCTGGCTCTGTTCGTGATAAATAAATTACAAGATTGGAGAAATAGAGCACTAGAACTTCGCGAGCACAACAAAAGCCGTTATCTTTTGGCTACTACTTCACATCAGAGAAATCTTCTACATTTAGCCCTAAGTGATTGGCGGAATGCCATGCATGAAAAAATACGTATGCGAGAAAAAGACATATATTTTGGAAGAGTTGAGTGTCGCGTTACAAGAGTCAGAGATATATATTTGTTGTCTAAAACTCTTTCACATTGGTCTAATTACGCTGCAGAACAAGTCGAGAAGACTGCGCTGGCTCGAAGAAATGTTGTAAAAACTAGAGTTCTCAGTGCATGGCGAGACATAACTATTGCCGATGACCTGACAGCACAACGGCACTTTTTAAGTAAATATCTTCGTAAATGGATACTCTGTTACTATTCATCAATCTATCAAAATGACGTTGCAGCTCAGCTATATCTAAAGAGCTTGATGCAAAATAATTTCTTAGGATGGTTACGAAAGTCAATGGAAATCAAGGCGTCTATTTGGTACACCAATAGTGCAAAACATAAACTGGTGAATAGATGGATTGCAAAGGGTAAACATATTGGCGAACTTCAATATGCTTCTGTAACCAATCAGCAAATTTTGCTCTGCTCAAGAGTTTTTCGAATATGGCGTAGCAAGATCTCGAAAATTTTGAAACATGAACAATACGCAAAGATATACCACTGTAATAAAACATGTCTGAAAATAATCTTAAAGTGGTGTAAAGAATTAAGGATAATCCCAGCAAGGTACAAAATTCAGACTAAAGTCGCAATTCGTATAAAAAAGAATTTATTAGAATTATGGCTACATCGTGCTCGAGAAGAACGAATGGCCTCTGAGATTAATCATTCAAAGATTCTCCATGAGGCATTGACTAATTGGCGGATTCAGGTCCGTTTTCGAGTTTTCCACTTGAGCTTTCAACATCGTCTGATGCAGCGATCTCTTCGTCTTTTGGTCATCGAAACTCGACTAAATTTATTCTCTAGACAGCGGAAAAAAGCTCGTTTTCGAGATTCAATACAAATTTGGAAGCTTAAGTGGCAGAATACGAAGCAACACTGTCGGGAACAAGAGGCAGTAGCCGCTGAGACCTTAGCTAGGAAAAGGCAAAATTTTGTTTTGTTGCGATGGTATAGATGTATGGTTCTACTACAGCAGTATAAGCTTGTGGCTGGTGATTTCAAACGACCTCAGATAACTCAACGTGCTTTATCAAAATGGTTGACCAAATTCAGACACCTTCAAAAACTTGAACATTGGGCCGACGATGCTAGGTTCTATCTCATTGCCGCTAAAACATTGTCACACTGGAGAACATCTACTGAATCTTTAAAGCGCGGAAAAAGAAAGACATCTTACATAAAATTGCGACGGATCATTAAATTAAACCTCGCTCGTGCTAACTTGCATCGTTGGAGAGTTCAGGCACAGAAAGCCATTACTTTGAGATCTCAAGCCGCAGCTGTAATCCAAAATCAATCAACTTTAGAGAAAATCAACATCTTTAACTATTGGCGCTATCGTTTAAAAAATATAATTAACTTGGAAATGTCTTACCTTGAGAAGGTACTCCAAAAGTATTTTTGGATTTGGCAAGATCGCTTAAGGACAACTAACACATTGAGAACTGAAGCACTACTTGCGCAACAAGAGCATATTAAACATCATGCGATTAAAAAATGGAATTTGAAATATATACAAGTCCGTGCACATGAGAACTGTGCCTTTGATGTTAGGCAAAAAATTTCCAAGAGACATTTTAGGATGATTTTCAATTTTTGGTTTCAGCAATCATTGCAGAAAAAGTTGCTAAAGCAGAATACGCTTAGAGATCTAGAAGTCTTCTCTGGAAGTGTGGCTAAAAGTTATCAGCCGTCAGAATTTGGAGAAATGTTAAAAAAGAAAAAGGGGCCAATTTTCGATCGGATAGCTCACGTGACTCCCAAACCTGGATATCTCAGCACACCTTCAAGAAGAACAGAGAGAGTCTTTGCCGCTGTGACTGCTAAATTTTCGACAACTCCTAGAGCGCCCTTATCAACGCCGTTTGGACGAGAAATGCGGACCCTTTGGTCCGGTGGGCCACCTTCATCGATTCGTCAAAAAGGACTACAAAGAAGTAGGCTCGCTCTAAGCAACACTGAAGTTGTAACTAAGACTCCGTTAAATCCTGCTAGTTCAGTTGTAAGACCAAAGAGTCCATGATTTGAGATCGTTAAAATTTTTGGATATGATAAAAATATGACAATTCTGTCACCTCGAATCTCTTACGAAAAGTTCGCCACAGTACGTCAGCTCTACATATTTGATCAAGTGTGAAGTATACTAATAAATTAGAGTAGACTCATAAAACTTCATCAGCAGTCAAAATTCTAGGTAACTATTGCATCATTGGCAAACAAATTTTGTTCGAAGATTCTCAATCTTGGAAGTCCGGAAGCTTTGGTGACCCACATTAAACCGAGTCTCGATCATCATATCATAGCCAAAGTTAATGCCATGCCGAAAACTAGATAAGGAGATTCGATCGAAGAAAATCTTTCGATTTTTCCTTCGAATATTCTAACTGTGCCTGACGTACCTTTCGGGAACCGAATATTCTCGAAAATCACCGAACTCGCAGAATATTTATCTCTGTTTTTCATAATCGCACTAAAACTTTTACCAAAAGCTATAAAATTTGGAATATGTATCTTTTTTGGGTCTCACTGCTTTTTTAATATGGCGTTCTGGTAACGACTAATAGATATATATCAACTTCAACTTCAGCTTACACCAGGTCTTGAAGAAGTTGCTAATGACTGAGTAAACACATAATTAAAGGCTTACTTCCTGCTAGCTTTAGATTAATTTAATCCGAGATGAAGATTTCTCATGCAAAATCTTAGATGGGTCTAGCACTTCTAGAATTCTATTATTCGACTGTATCAAAGCTCTGTATTCATGGAGAATGTGAGTAGATCATAGATGGGTAGTTCTGTCGGTAGAAAGAAGACTCGCTGGAGTGAACTCATTAGGCGTCACTGATCATCAAGAGACACCGCTTTCTGGTGTAAAAAATACAAAATGTTCTCAATCTAGAATCTTCGATAAGAGATACAGTCGAACTCTTGTTATAACGATGTATTCCGTTCCAAAAAAAAATAACGATGTTTCGAGTATATCGGTGAAACAAATTGGTTTATGTAATTATTTTATTACATAAGCGTTTAATTACCTTATCCAATTATCAAGCGTCAGTTGTTTCTTGCCTCCTTCCCGTAGATTCCGCATTTCAAATTTCAAGCGTTCTGCACCCCCTAGATGGGTCGGATGATGCAGTGGTACACCGTCCGGGCCGTCCTCCCAAGTAGACTCTATGTAGCTTCGACACATACCCCACCCGAGACAGAGGAAAGCTGGTTCGAATCCAGCAAGACCCTCACACCACTTCTCTCGCGGTGATATTGTATTCATATGATGACGAAAGCATGCTCAGATAACCATGGGTTTTTCTCGCTTTTCCCTGTGGTGAATATTCACAGAAGAGGGTACATGTCGTAAGGCGTTATTCTCATAGTGGTATCTGCAAATGAATCTGAGTATGAGTGTTCCAACCGTCAAACTGAGTCATTCTGCGAAATATACATGTCTTCCGTAATCATTCGCGTCATAGCTTCAGGCTGCATACGCAAAAGTGATTTAAAAAAAATATCATTGAGAAGCTCCAACGTGCTCTTCCACTTGGCCGGACACTTTTTTAAAAGCGGGCCTTTTGATTGGTCAGTTTCTTTACATAACCAAGAATTTTTGGGGGCCTCCCCGAATTTCCGGACGTGCTAAACGGACAGTCCCAAATGCTCGCTGGACGCCCCTGCAAGTAGATTGCGCTTCCACGCTAACCAAATCTGCATTGATCAGCGATCTCGTCGAATATTTTTTGCGCTACTCCAAATTTGGTCACTATCGTTACAAGTATAGTAGTTACCATGACAACTTAAAGCCCGTGTTTAACAAACATAACATAAAGATACCATTTAGAAATATTGGTCCTCCAATTGCCTTAGTAACTTTTCCAAATCGTCCAATTCTACATTCCAATTTCATCTTCCTCACCTCCAACTTCGCCTCACTTACTGAACTCCAAATTACAATGGCTGAACTGAACTTTAATGCGCTATCAGCATCAATCAACATATCTCAAGATACTAATGAAAGAGGTATTTTTCCCTTTCTTTCTACTAAAATACATATTGGCTGATTTCTCCAGGAATTGTTACCGGAAGTGCTCTTTTAGAGGCCCATGATGGGCATCAAAGTATACCAAATAATGAGGATACCCGTATGCTAAGCTCCCTAAAACTAATTCATTTATGGCAAAATTTCCACTAATACGCAATTTCTTCAGTCGAGACCCAGTGCGGAAGTATGGAAGAAATAATTGGTGTCCGGATCGACCAAATGGAGGACTGTAAGAGAGCTGTCGAGCACCTAGCTAACGAAAATGGATTTGCGACAGTCATCCGGAGATCTACCAAAAAAGATCCTCAAACTGGTATTTACTTAAAGATTGAGCTGGTCTGTATTAGGAGCCGTCAACCTGAGCTGAAAGGATCCGGGAAACGAAGAACTCCAAGCGGCCGAGTCGGATGCCAATGGAAGGGATACATGGCCTTCTACAAAAGAGAGAACATCTGGAAATTTAATGTCCAGAGAGACATCCATAATCACTATCGGGTAAATGCAGAGCGTATTCCTGTTATTCGTCGCCATAAACGCAACGGTAACGTTGAGGTTTTAAATCAGATTCGTGCGCTTAATAATAATCGACGTCTAACTGCCCAAGACATTGCTGAAGAAGTTGGTCGAAAATATTCTCTGGAGGTTACGGCCAAAGATGTTCAGAACATTCGAGATGAAGATCAACGAGCACTGCTCGGAGGAAGGACCCCAACGCAACAATTCTTGCATAACCTACAAAATGATAGCTCTGCTTTAATAGTAGATTTCCAAACCGACGCCCAGAATCGTGTTGAATATGTGCTATGAACATATCAGTGGTCAATCGAAACCTGGAAAAACCATAACGAAGTCATTTCACTTGTTGATACCTACAAAACTAATCGATTCAATCTTCCACTGATGCAGATCACTGGAATAACAGGCATGAATTCCACCTTTAACGTCGCCTGGGCTTTGATCAAGGATGAGCGGCAAACATCCTATCAATGGGTGTTAACTCGGCTGCAAAGGATAATGGATGAGCATCAAATACCTTTGCCTATGGTCATAATCACCGATTATGATACGGCGCTAAGAAATGCCCTCGAAACTGTATTCCCTCGAGTCCCAACCCAGCTCTGTTTGTGGCATGTTATGAAGAATGTTGTATATAACATTGGCAAGAAATGGGAAGGTACTTTAGAAGGTACTCTTCTCGGAGAAAGGCTTGGCGGGGTTGGGACTGGAATAAGAAGAGAGGGCAACCATCTTGAGCACGAAGATGCTAATGCTAATGCCCACGCTGAATCTGTCGCAACACACTTGATGGAAGGGCCAGAAAGAGCTGTTTTCGGCGGGAACGCCCGGCCAAGAATAAATATTAATTCAGTGCAGCAACCTGGGCCGGGTCGGTCCTTCGAAGACAGTGCGGATGGAATTTTGAGTGCTTGGAGGGTTTGCGTTTATGCCGAAACCGAAGAGATGTTCACCAACAACTGGCGAATACTTGAAAGAGAGTTTTCTGATCAGCGAGGTAAGCAATCTCTAAACGGTTTAATCATAGAAAAACAGCCAAATAAGATATCCATAGATATTATAAGCTATTTGTCAACAACATATCTCCCTGTTGTTGATCAGTTTGCCTTGTTCTCAACCAAACTTCACCGAAATTATGGAGTCAAAGCAACTTCGAGAACTGAGGGGTCTCACTCTTCTCTCAAAAAGCACCTCAAAAACCGAAATGGTGACCTCATCGCTCTCAACAATGCCATAACCACAATGAGAGAAAAACAAGAGAGAAACTACCGAAACGAGATGGAGAAGCAAATGCATAAAGTGCTTCCTCAACATAGATCACAGTTATTTAACTTGGTCAGATGTAGAGTCAGCTTTGCAGCACTACGTATGCTCGAGGATCAGGCAAATCAAGCACACAATAACTCGAGGATGCCTCAGACCGTCAACTGGACTTGTAGTGGAGTTTTCACGGCGCAATTCGGTCTCCCATGCTGGCATCGATTAGTCGACGTTTTGAATACCAACGGTACGATTGAGATGCGCTCTATCGATCCGCACTGGTATCTCACAAAAACACCTCTACCTCAAAGAGAGGAAGACTTACGCCGCATTCTCGATCCTGCAGTTATCCCTCGTAGGCGTCAACGTACAAAGCAAGACGCAAGCGTACGAAGAGATCGTTCTCATGACGAGCTTCTACCTGTAAGACGTATTCAAGCGTCCGTTACTGCACCTCCCGAGCTTCAATCTTCAGCGGAGTCTCAATTGCCACCCCAGCAGGGTTTAACAGAGCGACGCCAGCCTACTCCATCAAAGTGCAGTATTTGCGGTCAGTCTGGACATCGCTTTAATAGCGCACACTGTCCTCTTAGGGTTCGGAATTAGGCAAGTTTTCTTGATTTGTTCTTGTATGCCGCTCAAAATAAGTATATGTAATTAGTTCTTATACACAGTCTTCCCTTTTCAGTAGAATAGTAAATACTTAGATATAAATTTATTTCAAATGAAGAAAGTGTACAACACGTATGCATGTGAGCCCATCGATTGAACATCATTGATAGGAAAAATGTTGAAGATAATTACGCGTAACTAATTGTTACTGTACGGTTTGATGTTAGTAATATATAACACGATTTGGAGTAGCGCAAAAAATATTCGACGAGATCGCTGATCAATGCAGATTTGGTTAGCGTGGAAGCGCAATCTACTTGCAGGGACGTCCAGCGAGCATTTGTGACTGTCCGTTTAGCACGTCCGCGAATTTCAGTGCGACCTTACTTTACATAAGCAAGAATTCCACCTGAGCGTGCTTTACCACCTGGCCGGTCTCTTTTCATAAGCGAGCTCTCCCATTGGCCAGTTCCTCTACAAAGTATAGGCCAAAAGGAAGACTCGATTACGCAAAGTGACCGACAAACTGATGTCAACGGCAAAGTGGTAAAGCGCGTCACTACATTCCTTACTGCCTGTTGACTGGGCAATCTTGAGACTGTTTACCTCGTAATCACCTAGCAGTTCTAATCTCGCGGCACAATCGCAGTTCCACGCTACACAGCATCCATCAAAATGATCAAACCAATCGAACAGGCTCTTGAAAACCTGATACCCCGTCACTCCGAGTCTCTCCCATCTGAGCTGACGGAGCTCGCCAACTTCCTTCTCGTTCAGTCCCGAAATAAATGCAATCTCAAAGCAGAAGAGGAAGTAGCACGAGTATATGCCTGTGCCCACATGGCCTGTGAACGGTATACACTTCGACCTCTAGGATGATCGCGTTTCTCACACATATCTGTCAGTTTGAAAAGTAGTCTAAATCTTCCACAGATTGAAGCACGACCTCCAGTTCCACCCCGTGCTTACAACAAACTCTATGCTTATTTGAACAAATGCCTTGCTCCCGGAACCCCAAGCCGAAGTCGGGTCAAATCAGTCCCGAACACGCCTCGTCGAAAATTACAATTCTCACCCACAAAGCAACCGTCTTCGCACAAAACTTCGTTCAATGATATGCCTTTTAAGGATTTGAATCTGAGCCAGAAGCGGAAGCATGGGTTGACTTATCTGTCGAATCGTGACAAAGAAAACCGAGTCCCTGGATGGGTTGGGGCTGTGATCAGATTTCTCTGTAAGGAAACCCAGACGACTGCAGCTATGCCACATGTATTTGCTGGCGTTGAGAGCATCATCTGTTTAAGAATTTCTCCCAAGGGTCGAAGTTTAGTACCTGATGAGCCGCCAAAAGAGCTTAAGCTACCTGCTATGATCGCAGCAATCTGGCTATTGGTAGTGTCTAGGCTATATAGAGACGAAGAACAGCTACAAGAAGAAACTGAGAAGAAAATAGAGGCTCGCGCGTGCATACTCAGGTCTAAAAATAGCATCCAGTTACAAAAAATGGTAAGAGATAGTTCTGGCAAATGGCTGGGATGGGAGAGTTTTGAGGATGACGATGTTGATTTGTGGAAGAAAGAGATCACGTCCCGATCATGGAAGGAAATGGATTGGTGGATGAATCTTGAAGAATATATCGCAACTAAGGGCGAGAATAGAGAGATGGAGACTTTTGCAGATCTAGCTGAAGATGAGGAGACAGAATATAGCGATGGTTCTTCCCCTAATCAAATCGAGACGAGATCTTCCAAGAGGGCAAGATTAAATCTGGACAAGTACGATTATCTGAGCACGGAGCGACGACAAGAATATGCCGCCTGGAAAAATAAGATTTTATTGCACATCAGTACAATGATTTCTGCCTAGCGATTCCATACGTACATCAATTTCTAGAATAATTTGAAATAGAAAAACATCAATATTGCTACGTCTTCAAATCTGGACATGAATTCCAGTTTAGTCTCTTACTTTCTGTAGAATCAACCTTGAGAATATTTATGCTAAATAATCGATCGACTAGAAAGAGGAGTAGTAGCTACCTAGGACTAAAGACGCGCTTCTGAGAAGCTCTGGCCTGCCGGCTCGCCACATTGAACGTCTGCTGGACGGCGAATCTTATGCAAACAACACTGATTCTTGAATAAGGGATTAAACTAGATACAAAAAGTAATCACGAAAATACGCAATTAGCGAGAAAAAATTTGCTAAAAGATACTAGTCCGATAGAGACATTGACTTGTGTGGAAAGAAGCCCCTCGGAGTTGTCTAACGATACCGTGACCAGTTATATCACTTCGACATGGCCTGTTGTGTAGAGTTGTAACCTCGCTAAGATGCTTAGTCTTTATTACTTTGTGTATATTATACTCCCAGATTAGATAATGTAAAAAAGGTAACAATTCAACCTAGGATACAGCTCCCTCGCCCGGGTATCGGCGTAGAATCTCTCTAGTGATTGGAGGGGCTCGGCGTGCCTAAGAAGATACGAGGATCTTAACTTACGGATGCGCCGCAAAAAATCATCTGAATTTGACCTCTCAAAGGCGTTCTACGTAGGCTTTATCGCAGCTCGAACCGGCCATGAAGATTTTGCGTCATATCACCGTTGATGGGCTCACGACACCGCACCACTATTATGTAAGTGTGGCAGGCAAAATTCAGTTGGCCATTTTGTTCAATGTTGAAGAGCATTGAATAGATGGCGCCAGATTAGCGGACGAAAAAGAGTACCACCACTTCAAACCCTCTTTGCAGCACATGGGTGGCAGAGATTCGCAAAATATATTCGAGGCAGCCGCATCTATGAAGAGGCAGTCCTTGGTATAGCGAGAGTAAGGTCAACTAAAAATAGCTCGAATTTGCTGGGGGGGATGGTACCAGCAAATAAAGATGGAACAAGAATTGAAAAACTCGGGTGAGTGGTGGCCGAGATTGAATAACTGAGAGGAGCGCAAAGGGGTGTAACCGCGTTAAGGCGCGGCATAGATTTTCTTTGAGCTCGGTTATTTGTTTCTCTGGGCTACTTGGGCCGTCAATTCCAGGGACTTTTCTTCGGTACAGATAAGATCTGAACCCGATGTGTTTGCTTCTTATCTGTACGGCAATGCTGCTTTGTGGCCTTTTTAGGTATCCATGTAACTAAGCTGGCGTTCTCGAGAAGTTCATCTTTTCACTTCATATATTCTCGTCGGTAGATATTTTGGGGGCAATCCAGACTTTAGGGTCGGCTTTCGTTTTATTTCTCCTGGTTCCATTCCGGTGCTGCTTCGGCCAAGAGTTCGCTCACTTCTGGAATGCCGCGATCTTTCCCAGCTCTTTCTGTTTCTCCATAAATCTTTCTCCGCAGCCGATCCTAGTCCACTCTTCTCTATCCCTTTCCCGAGATAGAGATCCACGGTCGTCACTTCCTCTGGATTGTTGCCTGATCGTTCGGCAGGTCTCTTCCATAATCTTTCGGACCGATAAGTTGCGGGTGATCCCGGCGTGTTTCACTATTCAATACCTCAGATAAATCTCCAATGGCAAAACTGAGTTCTCGCGTTCCAGAACTCTCGAGCTGTCGGCCTAGTAAGCTCCTGTGATCCTTGGCAAGCATTTTCTCTGCATTATCTCTAGAGATATGAATACCCTTTCGGGTAGGTTCTCCGTTTTCTCGGTCTCGACCCAAATAGAGGACCCATACTCAATGGCCAGTCTAACTATCGAGTCATATAAAATCTTTGCTTTGTTAAACGTGGCTCTCCACGTAGTCTGTATAAGCTATTTAGAGCCTCAATCTAAGTGTCTGCTTTCGCTTGTACGCTCTTCACATGTCCAACCCAAATCAGCTTTGGGCGCAAGATCATCATCAAACATTAAATTAATGTTGAAAACCTCAATTTATTGAAATCCTGCGTACTTTTTAAGCTCTAAAGATTTAGCGGCCTGAGAAGCCACGCAGTCCTATTTGGAAGATACGTATTGTCCTTGGAACGCCTCATTTTTACGTTTTGAACATTCACACTCAGATTCCAGTTGCACATTCTACTGTGAAGTTAACTCTTACGGTATATAACTTCTTCCATGGGTACCCACTACAGGGAAAAGCGAGAATAACCTATGATTATCTGAGTATGCATTCTTCGTTCAAAGACTTCAGTATCAACGCGAGAGAATTTGGTATGAGTGTCTCGCTAGATTCGAACTAGCGTTTTCTGTCTTCATTGAGGAGCGAAGATGGCGTTTCTACCTGTACGCGATCTCGCCTACGAACCTGGAGTTTATCTTCAGAGTCAGCAGAAACACGTATTACCTGATCACGCAGGAAAATTCACCCGGTTGAGCATCCGGAGCGTATCCAGCCCCGTTATGGGGGTGATGGATCAGACCAAGTTGGCCTTTTTTACCAAGATGAATTCTCACTGTTTACAGATATTCTGGCATTATACTGTCTCCCGAGGGAAGAGCACCGCTACCTGAGCGCTGGTGGTGTCAGTGTATGGAGGATATCTGGACTATGGGATATTAAGGAGATACAGATGGGGATACGCACCTCGTGTGACTCTGGAGTCTAGGCCTCGCCTGGCTGGGGTTGCCGGTTTTTTGAGACTTTTTCCTGCGTACCGGTTTCCTTGGCTGCTCTTTTTCAAAAATTTTTTGAGCAGAAGGTTCCGTATAAAAGGTGGTTGAATTCTACGGGTAATTACTGAGCTAAATGGCTACCCCTCATGGATCAATGTATCAATGATCTTAGGTTCGAGGTAAAACGGGATAGGAGCACTGTAGAAGGTGTGGCCTGGGTCAGAAAGGAGCCCTAGTGTCATAATAGTCTTGGACTCTACATAGCACGAATAAATACAACTACATAACATGACTTGCTCCAGGCTCTTAGGGGATACCACGAACAGGTAGAAGCTCCGACTTTATTCCCCATTTCAGTAGGGTTTCGCGAGGTTTGAACGTGTTGAAATCAAAGTGAATTTACCATAAAATTGAACTCAGATCAGGGGGATTCTTAGTAAATCATCTGATTGATAATTGAAACTTGACACCTAAAATCACAGATGTTAACCCTTAACAAATATACTCAATTTATGGAGTAATTGTGTATTTAGGTACGAGTTATTGTTATTGCTGGGTGAGCTAAATCTAGATGGTCTAACGCAAAGTACACTAACCCTAAAGCGGGCCCTACGCCTGTACTTCAGCACAAGCGTAAACTCTGTACCTCGTCCAATAAAAATTTGTTCAGGACGGGGTACAGTCCAACCTCATCTATAGCGATAGTGGGTCCCTGTATAAATGTTGAAAATATTCATCGAAATTCAACCATTTACATTTTCAATACTTACCCTTGCCTGATATTTTGGGTGCAAGGGTAAGTATTGCAAATGTAAATTGTTAAATTTTGATTGACTTTATTGTTGTATTTATACTATTTTGATTTGATTTCAATTAACCCGTTCAGGTACCCAATGGGCCCATGCAGGTGTCTAACTTTAATAAATACACAGGAGGAAACCTCGCGGTAAAAACCCCCTAGTCTGCGGTCTTGTGTCTATTGTGTATTCAGTTTACCTTCAAGAAGTGCCTTACACTGTACAACCAGTGTGTGATCCGTCTCACCCCTTCCCTGCTCTGCACATCATTTCCCGCATTGTCGCCTCGACTTGACTTACAAATCGAAACTGTTCTAGGTAACCTTCGTCTAGTATCCACTTCGTGATTCTTGCCACATTTTCCGGGCTCTGAATCATGGCCTGATAGGACCTATCTTTTGCTTTTTGTAGGAAATCCCCTCGCCCACTGCGGACACGTCATGACCATATGCCTGACGTTCTGTGACGGATACCCACACTGGCACTTTGGGCTATCGACTCCAGGTACTTTTCTTCTGTACAGATAAGAAGCGAGCATATTGGGCTCAATTCTTATCTGTATGGCGATACTACTTTGGGCCCTGCTAAGGTTCTGGTGGATTTGAACTGGTGCTTCCCTGTAGTTCATTGTAAATCTGCCTGTTTTGTTATCCATGGTGATATTTGCTGCTTTCCAAGTCTCAGGGTTCGCTGGAGTCAAGTGTCCAGAGTTCTTCTGATGTGTCCAAGAATGTTTCCATTCCTGGAATGCTGCAATCTTTACAGCCGTCTTTTGTCGACCAGTTTGCTCTTACCTTCCGCAGAATCGAATCCATTCGGCCACATCATCGCTTCTGTTCATGTCGTGAATCTCCTCTCTCCCTCGGACGGGCAGCTTGATTCGATTACACGCCGAAGCAATTGTCCTTCGAACAGGTAGCTTGTCTGATAGTCCGGCGTGTTGGACCCTCCTGTATTTATACTATGAATTAATAGTAAACAAGTCAAGTAAAATTGTCTAATTAATAGAATAGGATAAAAGATTAACTTCTGCTCCCTCTTCCATCTCATGTCCTCTGGTCCAATCTTTTAACTCCTCACAGATCTTAGGTCTATAATTAATTACAATAGCTCATGATCAAGATAATCCAAAGTGTGACATTAATATCTAAATCTATCATCCTCGATGACGGGATCCTCGAGATACGAACGTAGTTCTAAATATATAATTGCCACTCAAGATCATAGCAGAAGCCTGAATCTTAGAGATAAACTATTTTGGATGTTTGCCATAGAAGAACATAACATGGACAAATTTCGACAAATATTTTCAACATTTATACCGGGACCCACTATCGCTATAGATGAGGTTGGACTGTATGCATGTGTCAGAGTAATATAGGGGTTGCTGCAGACTTCTAAAGATACCTGGTATTTAAGGCAATAATAATTCCGGCGTTAGATACCATCCGTCACGACGGGCTCAATCAGGATGACATTATGCACCTGCACTTGTGTCCCACAAAGAATTTATTTTATAATTTTGATTTTTTTCTACATTCGTTCTCGTTGTTATGAATGCTTTCGAATCAGAAGAAAACGAGATTTCTGATGAAGAAATTGAACGGAGACAGGCCCTATCAAAGGAGCGCCTGAGACGACTTCGCGAAGAGTCTCGTCTTGGTTTTCCCTTTGCTGTCCAGTTGCCGCTAGCCATCACCATAGGTTTTCTTGCTGGCGCTTCCCTGGGGATTGGACATGGAACGACAATGTCAGCGATGCGTTTTCGCGCAGAGAATGCACATCGTCTACCCACGACTCCGACGGGTTGGTATCTTTACCACAAGAGCAAGAATTATGTCTCGGCTCTAGGTGGAATCAAGGAAGGTGGAAAAATGGGGATCAAGGTCGGCATTTGGACAGGTGCTTTCTTTGCAGTGGAGAATATCTTTGACCGCTGGAGGGGAGAAAATGATTTTTTTAATACTGTAGGAAGCAGCTTGGCGATTTCTGGAGCTTTCAGCTGGTGGAGTATGTGATAGTCAAAACATCTTGTTCAATTTACGCTAATTCATCATCTGAGATTTATTCCCCCCTAACACAGCAGCCCGGACAGCGAAGATAGCTCTGAAGACGGGATTAGCCTATGGTCTTGCCCAAGATGCTCTGAGGCTTGCAAGAGGAAAAAGAATAGGCTACGTAGATTTTATCTTTGGCCACAAGGATGATGAGCCCACTAGGAAAGAAAATGAGGCTTCAGTACAAGTATAATTGACATGGAATCATTATTCTGCTACAATAAGGCCTCTCACTGATTACTCCTCACAAAAGTATTTTCTGGGCTTCAGAATATCAGCTGAGTCCTACGCTCTCTTAACCAGAGACAACTGCAGCTGATATCAAGAAGATTGTTCAGGAGTTGACCAGATATCTGAGATCTATCGATGCTTTGACGTCTAATTTTGTTTCTACATTAGAAGTTGGCTCACTATCCCACATGACTACAAATATTTGAATCTTCAACTAAATTAATTCTCAAATTTTGTTTCTGAAAATTGCCGATAGATTATCTCATTATTCTGCGATGTATTGTTTTGTCTCAGTTTACTACACTACTCGCCTCGTATATCTGGTATAAATCGATGTCAGAATTTTGTGCATTAACCTATTAAATATCGGAAAAATATAAAACCAAGGCTTATATGTAATTATTTTTTGCTTGAAATGGATAGGTACATTATGGTGCGTGATTCAAGCCACTGCAAAATCTTGCTGCAGCCACTCAAAATTTTGAAATGGCAGGCAAGGTCGAATTCTTCACCTTCACGCGGTGCTGGTCGTAAACGCTCAATATGTCCGCCGTATATCTGAGATAGCCCAGAGGAGTCGCACACGATCATGTTCATAGGTCCATAAGCATCCTCAGTCGGAGGCCTCAACACGTCGAGAGTTCTCCCTGCCATAATTTGACTTCAACGTCATACACATCTTTGTCAACTTTACAACCTATCAATTATCTTCCTACTTTAGACTACCCCCGACGAAATTGACGCAGCTCTTATCTTGTTAAGATCCCCAAATATACGCCCTCGATGATGTGGATACCTGACGGAGGATGAATGTCGCAGGGCACAAATTTAGGAAGGGAGATTGCTCGTGACAATCGAGGAAGGATACGGTTCATGTGGGAATTTACAAGAGACGGAAGGGCAAATAAGCAGGATGTGGAGGGAAGATGAAGTTCAAGGAAGGGGATTACGAGGGAATATTTCGACTTCGAGAGCTTTGTAGGCGCCAAGGCCCCAATCAACAAAAGATAGTGCTGTGGTCCGCTATCTAGGTCATGTCCAAGTTGAAATTCCTGTGGCCCGAACACCTGCTACGACAAGATACGAGGACGTTGTGAGATCACATCTCGTGCGGTCGCAAAAGATAGGATAATGAAGCATACTGAGGAGTCTGAGGCTTTTACTTTATTGTTTTTCTTGGATAGATATTCACTGTAGAGGGGAGAAGCGGGGCATCAGTCTCGACGAATGTAACCCTGTAGTGGTGCCGGCGAAAACCTCCTGAGTATGAGTGTTCAACGTCATCGAGAATGTTTTATCTTAGTTCTGGCGACTGAGGAAAACGTACGCTTTCCGAGGTCTTATTTATTTTATTTATTTATTTGTTTTTAATGTCTACCGAGCGCTAGTTATAACTAAAGCCCCATCCCTAGGGGGACATGGTGACTGCAAAATGTCATACAACGAATATAGTGTGGTTGCAGAAGCGCCATTAAGATACATGCAGATACTGCGAGCGCTATGCAGCGGATTCCTCACATCGCTGGCTTAACTGGGACGGATGGGGCAGATTTCTGATAGAAACCTAACCTTCTCCAATATGGTGGCGAAACGCTTAGCTCCATGGGAGGTGCCGAGAAGAAAATCAAGTGAGCCCAGACTTCGACGGTGACCAGCCGAAGCCAGTCTTTCTCGCACGAGGGGGCAAAATACTAAGTGGGTGATTGATTTATTAGCCCCGCAGCAACAAGTCAGAAGGGCATCATTATGGTGAAACCTTTCGTGATAAGCACGAAAGTCACCATGTCCAGTACGACATTGGATTAAATACCCAAGATAACGGCGAGGTAGTCGTAGTTCCTTTGGAGGTTTTTTGGGAAATGGCATACCCAACTCACAATAAGTAGGGGGAGCATGAGATTGCCACCATGCTGTGGTCATATCCCATATCTGCCTTTGTATCTTTGCGCAGATTCCGGCAAGGGATGCGCCAGGGGGAGCTGGTTGACGGGCAGCCTCTCCTGCCAACTTGTCGGCCAACTCGTTACCAGGAATGCCCATGTGACCGGGGGACCACATTACTTGAACCTTGCCAGGAGATGCAATAGGAAGAATTCTCCTCGTAGGCCAGCGAGAAGCGAGATCCCGAAATTCCAAAATCTCCATTTGCGAAGACTTAGAGGGCGAGGCTTCGAGAAGGCGGTGTGCAGCCTCTTGGTTATCAAGAATTACATTAATGTTGGTTGCAAAATGTGATGAAGGTGCTGCTATGGCAGCCTTAAGGCCTGCTAGAGCGCCGATGATCTCGGAGTCGTAGACCTCAAAGTCGGGACCTAGGGGCACTTTCACTTCAGTTATAGTGATGTCTCTGCAGAACTACGGCACCTGCCCTAGCAGAACCGTTCGCCAGCTTTGAGCCGTCCGAAAAGACGAGAATATCCCATGGTGGCAGCTCTCTAATGCGCTCAGCAAATTCTTGGGCAGAGAAATCAGCTCGAGACTGATTGAGAGGGGATTTATAGGAGGGAGGAAAAAGCTGGGGTCGAGAGATGGGAGGAACGAGCTTTAATTTTTCCGTAAGGCGAATTTTTGGGCGGGAGACGGTGGATCTTCTAACCAAAGGATGAAAACAGTCCACGGCGGCCAGTCTAACAGCAGAGCGGAGGCGAATCTCCTCAAGTAATATATGAGCAGGCTTGAGCCACACTTCCCTTAGGAGTGCCGAAGTAGGAGTGGTCTTGTATACCGGTAAAATCGCTCGGGCCAGGGTGACTAGAGCTCGAGAGATCATGTCTACCAGGTGCTGAGATCGGGTAGATGTTGGACGTCCTCGACGGAGGAAAGTGTGACCGCGCCACCAAACCTCGACACCGTATAATAGAACGGGTAGCGCCGCAGCTAGGGCTGCAGTGCGTAGAAAAGTTGTTGGTACACCACGATTGGTATTTCCAAGCTGTCGTATGTGGGCACTGATTCGTTGCGTTTTAGCACTCCATTCTTGTACATGTTGTTTGAAAGAGAGTTTAGTGTCGAGGAAGACGCCAAGCCACCTCAGAGTAGAACTGGTAGTTCTTAGGACGTCATTAACAATTACCGGTGGAGAGGGTTGACGGGATCTGTGAAGATGTATGATTTCTGTTTTGTTTTCCGCCAAAGAGAGTCCGTTCTGACCGCACCAATGGGTGATGCTTCCAACATTGTTAGTGGTCAGACGAGAAGTGTCGACTAGCGTTTTAGCGACCGAGAGGATTGCTACGTCGTCTACGTATCCAAATGTGGGAAACCCGAGTTTGAATAAAGGCTCGAGAAAGAGGAGGAAAATTATTGGGGAAGCAGGGGACCCTTGGGGCAAGCCGTGCGGAATTTCCAAGAAATCACCTACAAAATCATCCACTCTGAGGCGAGCCTTCCTGCAAGAGGCAAAGAAAGCAGCCCAATTCACGTATGGTAAAGGCCATCCCTGTTCACGCAAACGAACACGAAGACGGCCGGGCTGTATACTATCGAAAGCACTTTGGATATCAAGGGTGGCGAGAGTGCAAACTTGCTTTGTCTCCCACGCCTTTTCGACATCGTGAATCAGACATTCCACAAGATCCATGGCAGACCTTCCAGGTAGCGCTCCAAATTGCGTCGGGGAGATGATACGATTTGACAAGGCCCAGAAGGCAAAGCGTTTTGCAAAGAGACGTTCCAGCCCCTTCCCAATAACTGGGAGAGGCGAAATCGGACGCCAATTGGCGGGGTCAGTAAGATCGTCCTTGTGTGGTTTAGGAATAACTACCACTTCAGCGCGGCGGAAGATGCTGGGATGGTGACCATGTTCCAAACATAGGCTGTAAAGCTGAACAATCCACGAGCGCCACCTATCCACTCCCCATACAAGGCGGATGGCTGAGACAGAGAGGTGGTCGTGTCCCGGAGTAGTTGACGAAACTTCCAGAAGACAGTGGCGTACTTCATCTTCGTCTACGGATAGAGGAGCAGGGATCGCACGCAGTGGGCAGGTAGGGGTATTCCTGGGTATATCCGGCTGACCCATAGAGCGGGCCAGCTTAGTTCGAAAGAATATGTCTGCACGCTCGGTCGGGGTGCTGAAGGTGACACCTTGATGAATAATTGGGGGGGGACCAAAGCGACTTGATAGCTTCCGCCATCCAACAACTTTATGGGCTTCCAGGATCGAAGCCACATTATCCAACATGGAGCGCTTATGTTCGCGTTTGGCTCGTCTAACAGACTTCCGAAAATTATTGTGTGCCTCGCTAATGAGATCTTGGTCACCGCTATGGCGAGCTTCGAGATACTGACGACGTTGGTCCGAGCATTCGCGATTCCAAAAGTCTTTGCATGGGACGCAGGCAGGCCTCGGCGGGTTAGCTGGAAGCAGCATTGCCGAGAGAGAGGCAATGCCCGATGAAGTCACCGCATCCAGGCGCTGAGAGGTTGGGTCTCCAATAGGAAGGCTAGGAGGTGCGGTAGCGGAGAGGGCAAGACGAAATACCTCAGCGTTCTCGTCGTTGAATTTGGGCAGCTTCAGCGTTGGGTGACGTCTAGATGACGAGAGTTGGACGAAGCCGGATATCGTCTCGTGATCGGAAGTGGAATGTGTCTCCGGGTCCACTCGGGCTGAAAGTCCTTCCATGTTCGTGAGTACTAGGTCGAGGACGTGGCCAGCTCGGTGTGTAGGAGCTCCGTAAGGCAATGCCGACCTCAGAGAATAGTTGTCAATCCATTCAACAAAGCTGCTGACGCCAGACGAACGGGAGACGTTGGGCTCCCATAGTTCGTGATGAAGATTAAAATCTCCCACGACTATGGTATTCGGTTGAACCGGCCAGCTTAAAAGTGCCTCGAGACTCTCTGGCATTTGAGCTTGAGGTTGTCGGTATACGTTTATGATCTCTAATGAAGGAGAGCTCTGGAGACGGAGGGCGATGATATCAGGTGAAAGACCACAGTCCAGCTGGATAGGTCAGAGGTTAGATTTCTTTCGGACATAGGTTAAAACGCGCGGGCGCGAATTTTTCCAGTCACGATTAGGAGGAGTGAAAATGACATAAGCCGGATGGGCCTTGGTTACGTTCTTAGAGTTTATTGTTTTAGTCCAGGGTTCTTGGACAAAGATCACATCATACTTGCCGTGAAATGCAGCTTGAAGAAGAATGAGGTGAGAAGATCCACCACGCCCAACGTTTGCTTGAAGGAAACGAAGGCGAGGCGGGGGGGTGCTCCTTAAAAAGGCTCTATTGCTCATGGGAAGTACTAGTGGAGGAGTTGGGAGCTTGCTCGTCTAGGTCTACTTCCATAGACCCGTCCGAAGCAGAAGCAAGAGGCGTGAAGCTGTTCTGGCTAGCAGAAGGCATAGTTTGAGAAGGGACAGAGGGGACTTCCGTCGATAGAGTCGGTGCGTTGGACCTGTCGGGAGAGGAAGTTGCGACGGCAGCAGCTGCACGACGTTGTTTCCGGAGCTTATTACGGTTCTGTGAACGGAGGTCTGTAACCGCTTTTTCTGAAGGGTGAATAAGTTTGCCCATGAGTGGGGGAGGGCGGAGAGGGCAACTTGAGTCGTCTGCAGAATGTGGCCCTAGGCAGTTAATGCAACGACAGAGTTGGCGGCATTCTCCGTCGTGGCGAAGGGTACCGCAACGAACGCACAACGCTTGAGTGCAGCAGCGAGAGGACTGGTGAAACCCAAAGCAAGCATCGCATTGGACTACCTTTGGGTTAGGGATGTACCGTCGAGAAGGGGCGCTGTCAACAATTCGAAACGTGGACACCTCTTTAGGAAAGAAAATAACAGCCGTGTGCAGAGGATCTCGTCGATCTTCATGTATAGACCATTGGGCGCCCGATGGAGCGACGCCTGTCTGTGACTGGGCAATGCTCTTGACATCATCAAGCGTGGTTGGAACCAGATTTGAGGCCGGATTCCAGATAGTGCGTGGGATACGCTTGATAACGTACCCAATGCGATCCTCAATTTGGATTAGAGAGCCCGAGAGAGACGCTCTTATAGAGTCAGTATTGTCCAACGCAATTTTCAGCGATGCATCTAACGAGAAGGCGACGGTGAAACCGCAGGAGCAGCGAGAAACGGAGGCGATTCCATCCTTGAGACCAGGAACGACGTGGATGAAAGCAGACTTGACTGCAGTTACGTCTGCTCTGAGAAGTGGAGCTTCTTTAGAGAGACGGAAGATGGCTTTGGGACCCTTGGTGATAGCAGTTTGTTTAGAAACAGGCGTGCTAGAGGGGCGAGATGTTGTGTTGGGTCGGGCCGAAGACGGCAGCGGAGGGCCAGTGGCAGGATGGCCTGCGGCGGTCGCTGCCCAACTCTGCGGTTGCTTAGCTGTAGGGATAGGAGGTCGAGCTGGTACGCTTTGGCTGGGCTTGGGTAAGGAGCCCGATGATTTAGGTTGTCTTTGGTTGTCGTGTCGCATAGGATGCCCGGAAGCAACCGCAAGGAGAAACGCGTCCATTTGCTCGCGCACGAAGGACTGGATGAGGGGATCGGCCTCTTCGACGGCTGACCAAAACTTGATATGGAAGGATTGAACCCAAGTAGCTCGACCCTTCGCAACGCGCTGAACAAGCTCGAGCTCTTCAGCGACGCGCTGGGCCAAAGGGGGTGGTTGTTGTGATTTGGCCATCACGAGCGCGATGCCCAAACGAAAATGCACTTGATAGGTATCGAATGAGAAATCGAATTAGAGTGAACAGCAGGAGAGGAATAAGGAGACGTGATGGATGATGTGTGTGTCGGTGGTCTGCTTTCCGAGGTCTTGTATCCTAATAGGGAACTTTAGGGTGCGTGGCTGCACGTTTTCCCTAGACCCAATAAACGTCACAACAACGACAAATTTTTGAAATGGTTTCGAGCATATCCTTAACTTCTGGCTGGTTTCAGATTGCGAAAAAGTTTTACCGAAGTTGCGGACTTTTTAGTAGAATGACACTTCGGACGTCTTACGATGCAAGCCAATTTCTCTCATCTTTAGGTTTATTTGTGTACATGAAGCATCGTTTGTAAGAATACACCACAAAGTAATAGTATCGGTTTTATAACGATAATAGTGTATCAAGCATTTTGAGCTGATTCACAAGCTCCGGGAATCAAACATGTTCATGTGACATAAGTACTCGCAAAGGACCGGGGGACGAAGACGGCGTTTCTACCTGTACGTGGTGTCCCCTACGAACCTGGAGTTTATCTTCAGAGCCAACAGAAACACGCATTACTTGGTCACGGAGGAAAAGTCATCCAAACGAGTTTCCGGGGCGTACCCAGCTCCCGTTATGGGGGTGATGGATCAGACTAAGTTGGCCCTTTTTACCAAGATGAATTCTCACTGTTTACAGATATTCTGGCATTATACTGTCTCCCGAGGGAAGAGCACCGCTACCTGAGCGCTGGTGGTGTCGGTGTATGGAGGATATCTGCACCATGGGATATTAAGGAGATACAGATGGGGATACTGTTGTGCCTAGCGAACATAGTGGACATAGCAAGGCTGCATAAGCAGCAGATAAGGTGATACCACCGAGGCTAGGATGAAGTGTTGGGACTAGCTAGGCGAGGTGTGGGTCTCACGGGTCTTGATGTTTGCATTGTTTGCTTCGTTGACGCACGGATGATTTTGGAAGTATAAATAGGCTTAGATTCGCCACCTTGGGACCTAATATCTTTTCACATCTTTCAATTCAATCGCATATTCAAGCCATCTGCACACCTGCTTGCTATACTCCACCATCATACTGAATTAGTAACTCTTCGCAAGTGTACGTACTCTATCATATAATATTAAAACAGATACGCACCTCGTGTGGCTCTGGTGTCTAGGCCTCGCCTGGCTGGAGTTGCAGGTTTTTTGAGACTTTTTCCCGCGTACTAGTTTCCTTGGCTGCTCTTTTTCAATTTTTTTTTTGAGCAGAAGGTTTCGTAGAAAAGGTGGTTGAATTCTACGGGTAATTACTGAGCTAAATGGTTACCCATCATGGGTCAATGTATCAATGATCTTAGGTTCGAGGTAAAAGGGGATAGGAGCACTGTAAAAGGTGTGGCCTGGGTCAGAGAGGAGCCCTAGTGTTATAATAGTCTCGGACTCTACATAGCACGAATAAACAAAACTACTACTATTACTACTTGCAAAGGACCAGTAGTCGAGAATTAGTCCAGGAAAGAGTATTTTATCTACTGTGTCGGAACTTTGTTCCCCGCCCTCATGAAAATGTCAAATTACCATATTTTCAAAAAAAAACGACAACCTCTACAAGCCTTCAATTACAAAGAACTGGCCTGAATCGATAAATAACCATTAGATGAACAAATACATGCGGGGATTAAGCAATCAACGCGAGCGACGCGGACTTATCATTGTTACAAGTAGGACCTATTTTGGTGAAGAAAAAAATATGACCCCCAGCGCCACAGTAGCGCCACATAGAGCAGCCAATGAGATCGCACCAAATATGGTTATGTAACCCCAAATTCTCACAGATTGACAACGGCAAAATGTGCCATGAACATGATTAACATGCCCTTCGCGCTACTACCTATCCTCCCCAACTGTGTAGGGCTTATGATGTGTGGTTCTGAGTTTCCACTCTGTCGAACCAAAATCAATCCCTTCTCGATACAACTTTATCTTTCTCCAGCATCTGTGGTAGTTTGCCGAGATCGTGCTGTTGGACACACTCGCCAAGATGAGAGGCAGCTGTATGCGAAGGTAATCGATATTGTACTCGCACATCATCCGCGCATTCTGCTTACACCCACACCAGTAGTGCTCCATGTGGTTCAGTTCACAGTGGTACTTAGGATAGTATAGAACCCT
This sequence comes from Podosphaera xanthii, assembly GCA_028751805.1. Classification (NCBI taxonomy): domain Eukaryota; kingdom Fungi; phylum Ascomycota; class Leotiomycetes; order Helotiales; family Erysiphaceae; genus Podosphaera; species Podosphaera xanthii. The sequence continues at coordinate 3,252,796 of JAPWIX010000014.1, forward strand.
GTGATACCGCCCATTTGAGCAACTTAGCACAGCTTCCTCAATTGCGTTCTTTTGCTGTGAGAAGTCATCCTGCACAGACAAGAGAAGCTTGGCGCAACAACCTACCCCAAAGTTATTAGATATTATGATACAATGCTTACATCAACTTGATGTAGGTTCATAATTTGGATAACTTACTACTGGTGGGGCATCGTGGTGGGAGGACCTCACAGCCACATCGTCATGCATCGTTGGAGATGATAAATTTAAGTCACGTTGACGATTGAACAATGCTTTGATGATGAAAGACTTTGCAGCCTCAGACTGCAATTCTTTTGCATGTTTTCTAGCTCTCTTCCCGGCTGAACGAGATCCGTTGCCATAACTTCCCCTCAAATGCTTGTCAGCATCTGCAGCCCACGACAGTGTTCTCTTCCCTTGGGTGTTCGTCTCGGGTTCAATCTCAACATCATTCGCACCGGCTTGTTAGACTTCTTTCAAGGCTTGCCGCTTGCGACTCATGATTTACTAGACATACCTTTATGGTCCATGTCCGAGTCTCCACCCAAGTCCCCAAATTCAGTGTCCGTATTGCATTCTTCGGCGTCAGAGTCACAGAACTAGACTCCATTATTCTCTTCTCCTAGGGTTTCTCCACCAGAGTCTTCTCTAGTACTGCTGATGATTGAACTTTCTGGGTCTAGAAGGCGAGGAGGTGAGCTCTCAGAAGTGGTTGTCTGCGTTCTAACGTGTGGGTTCGTGTCTTGTCCTTGACGAATACGCTTCATATGCGCTTTGCGTGCAGTTGATACCATGATGAATTCTGCGTGGTTAACAAGTGTAGGTACAGTCGTCCCTCTCTAACTCGATAGTGGGTCCCGGTATAAGTGTTGAAAATATTCATTGAAATTCAACCATTTATATTTGCAATACTTACCCCTGCATGCAAACTGTCCTGTAAGGGTAAGTGTTGCAAATATAAAAGTCCAAGTTACAATGAATATTTTCAACACTCATACCGGGACCCATTATCGAGTTAGAGAGGGACGACTGTACTCTCATGATAGGGTATTGTTCGTTGATCCGCTTCTTATAGGGTACAGGGGTTAAAGCGGGGATAAAGTGGAGATAAAGTGGTGATATTCCAGGTTACCTCACGATAGATCCACAGTATCCCTGTTAGCTTCAAATTTTAAAATCTTATGGCCTAAGGCATAAGAGATATGCATCTGTATATGAAGTCCAACGCCCACCTTCATGCCTGCACCTTTCTTCACTCGCGCACACCTGAGGTCGTTTCGTTTAAATCATTGTCAGCTATTTACTATTATTTTGCTCAACGGCATACTTTTATTTCATTCATCTATCTAATTTTTACTTCATGTGAGTGCATCTGAACCTTAAGTAAACTACTTTAGAAGATTTTAATTTACTGTACTAGATTGCCGCAAAGATGGATTCACCTCAACAACCTTCTCCATCATCAGCATCTCCTACTTATGCAAAACGCCTAACACAAACTCAACGTATTCAAGTAAGTCTGAAATCTACAAATTGATAAGGTTAAGAGAGTAACATGTGCAGGTTAGAACCTTGGCCAGTGAGGGACACAGTTACGTCAAAATCTCTCAACGCCTTGGGATTACATGGCGACAGGTACAATACACCATGAGCGTTGAAAATACCGAGCCTCAGTACTCCAGTGGTAGGCCACCTATTCTAAGTAGTTCCCAGGTCGATGAAATAGAATTTTTCATCTGTTTATCATCGGAAAATCGTCGGATGTCATTTTTCCAACTTGCACATTTTATATTTCGGCACTTTGGTGTGAGCGAGAATGTGATCCGACGTGAACTGGCAAAGAGGGGATATGCACGCAGGATTGCACGATTAAAACCTCCTATCTCTTCAGTCAACAAACTGAAGAGATATGAGTTTGCCAGAATATATCTCCACTGGCGGAAGGAACATTGGATGAGAGTCCTCTGGTCCAACGAGACTTGGGCCATGAATGGTCGGCAAAGTGATCGTTGGGTCACAAGAAAGGTCAGTAGTCCCTTAAAGGCTCCTAAGATTTAGAGTTCCCTTGAGCTAAGTTTAAGTCAAAGATTGGGGAAGAGTACGAAGATACCTGTGTCCTAGCCAAGACGCGGAGGAGAGTTGGGTGGATGTTCTGGGGATCCTTCTTTGGACGACAGAAGGGGCCTTGCCTGATTTGGGAGAAGGAGTGGGGCCATATCACTGCGGCCAGTTACTGCGAGAGGATAGTGCCTCTCATAGAGAGTGCGGTCTTTCGGGAACCAGGACTAGATGCGATGCAGGACAACGCCCCTCCTCACAAGTCGAGGCAAACTATGCGTGAGTTTGAAAGGAGGAATATTTCTCTAATGGAGTGGCCGCCATATTCTCCTGATTTAAATCCGATAGAAACTTTGTGGAGTTATATGAAAGCGTACATGGAGCGTCTTTATCCAGCGTTGGATCAAGGGGGGCAGCGGAGTCAAGGGCATCTTCGTCAAATAGTGAACGAGGCGTGGGATCTGGGGTTTAATGGGGATGACTTGGAGAAACTGATAGATTCGATGCCCCGAAGAATCAGAGCCGTTTACGAAGCTGAAGGCGGATATGTAAATTATTAGCTAGATAGAAGTATAATTTATTTATGAAATGTATTAATGAATTAAAAAGTGAATAGAGGGCTATAATGGACCAAAAAAGCAAAACCAACGAATATTTCGTTGTGAAATTTCTGCCATACAAATTTAAAGTTTAGGTGGGGAGATCTACTTATCGTCATGCTAATTCAAGTTAGTAAAAGCCTATATACCCTGTAAAAGTCGAATTTTAGCGCCTATACACGATTAATACCGTAGTATCAGAGTACAGTAGAGCCTGTCTAAACCCATAGTGGGTCCCTGGTTTAAGTATTGTTGAGATTTATTGAATTGTTGCAGCATTTACCCTTATAGGCCATTCTGCGTGCAGGGGTAAGTATTGCAAATATAAACGGTTAAATTTTTATGAGTCTCTTTAGTAATTATACCGGGACCCACTATGGGTTTGGACAGGTTCTACTGTAGTATTGCAGACCTAAATATTGTTACTAAACAGCGCTAATTTTCACTAACCAGTAACATTATTTAAGGCTGCAATACTACATGCAAGCAAAACTAACTGGCCCTGATACCCTGTACTCGTTCGCACCAACCAATAATGCTGCTCACGAAGACAATATATAAAAACGCAAAAACCCTCTCGTAATATGAACCGACGCCCAAAAAATCCGACCAAAAGAAAACAAAATTTTGAGCTGAACTCGCATTTCCCGTACAATTTTACAACCCTGTCAAAGATTAATAACTGGTGATTAAGTGATTACTATCCTCGCGTCCAGCAGAGGATGGATGTGCGGGCAGACCACCGAAGCAGTCTGCTTCCCTGGAGAATTCTGTAAACTTCTCAACACACTGAAGTCCCAGAAGTTGATTTATATCATCATTCAATGTAGCCCTCTTCCTGAGCTTCCCACTCTGGGCGGCATATTTTCGAAAGTGAAAAAAGTGGATAGGCGAATTCTCCTGCCCGGAATCGCATTCAAAATTCGCATCTTCGTGGTCAAAACGACGGTGATACGCGGCAAAATCTCCATGGCCTATTCTTGCTGCTAGGAGTCCGTCTAGAGGCCGACGAGAAAGATGATGTTCTGGCGGTTTACGACGACATATTTCGAGATGTAACTCTGAATATAGAGCCGGAGATACTTTTAACCACCACTCATCTATTAGATCCTGTCGACGTTGGTACGCAAGTTGATGAAGATAGGCTAAAGTAATATACTCCGGTGAAGTTTGTGGCGCTAGTAGTTCTAGCAGTGCAGCTCAGGCTTGTTCATCTGCCTCCTCATTCCCTCGAATTTTTGAGTGACCTGGAACCCATCTCACTGCTACGTGAACTTTATTGGCAACGTGGTGAAAAATGCGTGTTTTCTGGAGACAAGAAGTTGCCTTTCCTGTCTGTAATACATGAACTGCTCCCTGACTGTTCAGTATAACGAGAATCTTCTCCCTAAGTCGCCTTGCTATGATTGCAGCCCTAAGAGCTGTGGTGGCTCCAACTATTTCTGCATCGTATACTTCACCACCATGTGAAACACCCCGTCCCTTTTCAAACGTGACACCCCCTCGTTGAAGGACAAATCCACAGGAAGAGCGGCCATGAACAATAGATGATCCGTCTGAGTAAGCACAAATATCGGTAGGAGAGACCGAGCTCACCCGCTTCGAATGGGCTTCCACCCCTTCCGGCTTAGTACCAAGATTTTTTTGATAACCTGGTGGAGGAAGTGGTTCGGCAAGTTGGGCTGGAGGGAGCTGTCGATATGCATGCGACATTACAGAGCAAAAGTATTTCGTTGCATTTGTTAGAACTTGGTGTTATTACGTAAACGCTATTAGTGGAACTCCAAATTACTTCTCGGAAAATTGCATTACTCCGGAGCCGATAGCGACTGTTTGTAAGATTTTAATTACAGCAACCAAATATGACGACACATATTTGATTGAATCATTAGTCTATTACCGTAGAGAACTTGTATAAGTAGTACCTCTGTATCGAGTGGGACTAATTAACAACTCCTGAACACTCAAGTTTACAGACTCACTCAACTTTTATCCTTACTGAACTTCTGCGTGAATATCCAGTTGTTAATTGATTACCCAGCTTAAAATCTGACGCTAATAAATTCCCTGAATTCTAACAACCCTTGCCTTTCTTTTGTATTTAAGGGAGCCCACATTTGGACACAGGCTAGCTCAAGTTCGAAGTGGGTGCCAATTATTCAGGGAATTAAGTCGAGCGGCAAGTCGCAAGCGGATGCCTTCGAGAGTATCCGAACTGGAGGTATGTCTGTTTCTCTATGAAGAACTACGTTTGGTGTTGTTCTCCAACTGGTAGTGCAGATCTGATGGCTAGATGCACAGCTTTGTCGACCAGATTACAAAAATGCGAGGTTGCAGGCGTAACAGTCCCCCGAGTCGTCTCATGCCTTAGCCGCGGTCACCGAAAGACTTGGAGCGGCTTCACGTTTAACTGAATTGAGTCGACGCACATGCTGAGCCGCCTTGAGAGCTTTGGTACACCATATAGACACATGATGCTTAAACGATAGCTTTTAATCTAGGTGCACCGAAGCCATTTAATATGCTCGGCTGGTTCCAACAAATTCCCATTTATTCAGATACACACAGCAGGAAAGAGTATTATTGTGCAAAAGTTGAATTCACCTTCTGAAGTGCGAAAAAGCATAAATATTTATTTGTTCAGTTGTTCTGATTTATATACATGTATATGTGGGTTGACTTGTGACGTCATTGGTCACGTGAAACTAACAATCCCACTACACCTTTCCTATTCCAACTTTGGTTCTTCTCCTCTTACAACATTTTCTAGACATCAATCAATGATGTGAACATTACCCATAACTTCGACGACCGGTCTGTCTTGATCTTCTGCATTGCTCTCACGCACCTCAATTTACAAATCCACGATGCTACGAATACCTAACGGAGGAAGAAAGCCGGAGGGCATAAAGACGGAGAGGCTGTAATGGCTTTGCAAGGTGTCATGTGACAGATACCTCGGAACGGTGTTAGTCATGATTGCTTGGAGTTTAGTGTACATAATGCAACAGTATACTCATCACTCCACGCAATCATCACGTCTCCCCATTCCTATACAGCTTTCCTTCTAATTCGATTCCTCTAATTCGATACCCATCAAGTGCCCTTTCGATTGGTCATCACGCTCGTGATGGCTAAATCACAACAACCTCCCCCTTTGGCCCAGCGCGTCGCTGAAGAGCTCGAGCTTGTCCAGCGCGTAGCCAAGGATCGAGCTACTTGGGTTCAATCCTTCCACAACAAGTATTGGTCAGCCGTTGAAGAGGCTGATCCGCTCATCCAGTCCTTTGTGCGCGAGCAAATGGACGCGTTTCTCCTCGCGGTTGCCTCCGGGCTCCCCATGCGCCATGACTCCCCTAAACTGCACAAGCCGGCGAGGCCTCTTCCTACGCCTAGCCATAACGTTCCCTCTCGACCTCCCGTCACTGTGTCGAACCAATCTCGTAACTGGGCAGCAACTGTCGCCAGCCCTCCCGCCTCTGTTCCCTCGGCTCCAGCTCGTCCCTCCGTCAATCGGCCGTCCCGCACAGTGGTGCAGACTCCGACAGCTAACTCTAAGGGCCCCAAGGCTATCTTTCGCCTGTCTGATGATGCCCCTCTCCTCAGAGCTGACGCAACTGCAGTCAAGTCTGCTCTCATTCAAATTGTCCCCGGCCTCAAGGATGGTATCACCTCTGTTAACCGCAACTCCTGCGGACTCAGCATCACCTTTGCGGCCGAAGAAGCACTGAAACTGGCGACAGTGAATTCTGACACTATTAAGGCCTCTCTCTCTGGATCTTTACACCAAGTGGAGGATCGCATTGGCTATGTTGTCAAGCGCATACCACGCACTATTTGGAATCCGGTGTCCAATCTGTTCACTACAACGCTCGATGATGTCAGGAATATTGCTCAGGCACAGACTGGGGTCGCTCCATCTAACGCTCACTGGTCGCAGCATGAAGGTTCGCACGATCCTTTGCGCACGGCGGTCATCTTCTTTCCAAAAGAAGTTCCCACCTTTCGTATCGTTGACAGCGCCCCATCCAGGCGCTATATCCCCAACCCGAAGGTAACGCAGTGTGAAGCTTGTTTCGGGTTTCACCAATCCTCACGCTGCCGAATGCAAGCTTTGTGCGTCCGCTGCGGCACTATACGTCACCAAGGAGAGTGCTCTCATCTTCGCTGGTGCATCAACTGCCTGGGCCCTCACCCGGCAGATGACCTTAACTGCCCTCTCCGCCCTGGCCCTCACAAGGGCAAACTTATCCAGCTCTCGGAGAAAGAGATTACAGAAATCCGTTCATGCAACCGTAGCAAGCTCCGCAAGACCCGTCAGGCTGAAGCTGCTACTGCCGCCGCTGCTTCTGCTGCCCCCCATCCTGATAATATAGACAATTCGACCCCTTCCTCCGGAAACTCAAACCCCTCTACTCTCTCCCTGTCAGCTAACCAAAACAGGTTTACCGCCCTTGAGAACGCCTCGCTTGGATCTATGGAAGTTGATTCAGACGAGCCAGCACCTAATAATGCCCTAAGTCTCCATGAACAATGGAGCCCATTGTAAGAGCCATCCCCCGCCTCGCCTTCGTTTCCCCCAGGCTAACGTCGGGCGTGGTGGATCTTCTCATCTCATACTTTTACAAGCTGCTTTCCAAGGCAAGTATGATGTGATCTTTGTCCAGGAGCCCTTGACAAAAACTATAAACCTCAAGAACGTAACCAAGTCCCACCCAGCCTACGTCATCTTCACTCCTCCCAATCGAGACTGGAAGCTCGCACGCCCGCGCGTACCTACGTACATTCGGAAAGGATCAAACCTGCGCCCTATTCAGCTGGACACTGGATCGTCACCGGATATTGTCGCCCTCCTTCCTCAGTGCTCCCCGTCGCAGGAGGTCATCAATGTCTACCGGCAACCGCAAGCCCCCATGCCAGAGAGTCTCAACGCACTCCTTAATTGGCCAGTGAAGCCCATCTCCATAATTGTGGCAGACTTTAATCTTCACCACGAATTATGGGAGCCCAACGTTTCTCGTTCGTCAGGAGCCGGCCGCTTCGTCGAATGGATCGACAACCATTCTTTGAGGTCGGCTTTACCATACGGAGTTCCTACTCATCGCGCTGGCCACGTCCTCGACCATGTTCTAACAAACATGGAGGGTCTTTTGGCTCGAGTGGATCCTATGGCTCACTCAACTTCTGATCATGAGACAATATCTGGCTTAGTGCATCTCTCTCCAGTCCAAAGGCGATTTCTGTCAACTAAGCTTCCCAAGTTTAATGTCGAAAGTACAGAGATATTCCGCCAAGCTCTCATAGCTACGGCTCCTCCTAGCCTACCTTTTGAAGAACCCACTTCCCAGCTCATAGATGCAGTGGTCTCCTAGGGGATCGCTGCGCTGTCAGCCATTCTACTTACAGCCAACCCCCCGCGACCTGCTTGTGTGCCTTGTAAGGATTACTGGAACCAGGAAAGCTCTGACCAACGCCGACGATATATTGACGCGCGCAACAGTGGTGATCCGCATCTTATTAGCGAGGCACACTAAACCTTCCGTAAAACTGTTAAGCTAGCCAAGCGTGAGCATAAACGCTTAAAGCTGGATAGTGTGTCTTCGATTATGGAGGCCCATAAAGTGGTTGGATGGCGAAAGTTCTCCAGTCGCTTTGGCCCCCCTCCGATTCAATTTCAAGGTGTTACGTACAGTACCCCGACTGAGCGCGCTGATATCTTTTTCCGCACAAAGCTTGCCCGTGTAGGTAGGGAACCGGATGTGTTCATATACTCCCCTACATGTCCATCACGAGCGATCCCCGCACCTCTCTCCATAGACGAAGACGAAGTGCGACATTGTCTACTTAGTACATCATCCTCTACTCCAGGGCACGACCATCTCTCGGTTTCTGCTCTCCGCCTTATCTGGGATGTGACAGCATTGCGCACATGGATCGTACACTTATACAGTCTCTGCCTGGTATACGGTCATCATCCAAGTATTTTTCGCCGCGCTGAAGTCGTGGTTATACCTAAACCTCACAAGGATGATCTTACTAACCCTTCGTATTGGCGTCCAATTTCACTCCTCCCAGCTCTGGGAAAAGGACTGGAACGCTTATTGGCAAGACGCTTCGCTTTCTGGGCTTTATCAAGCCGCATTATATCCCCTACGCAACTTGGAGCTCTACCTGCAAGATCAGCCATGGACCTCTTAGAGAGTCTTGTCCACGATGTCGAGAAGGCGTGGGACACGAAGCAAGTATGCACTCCTGCTACTCTCGACGTAGAAAGCGCTTTCGACAGCATTCAGCCTAGTCGTCTCTCTGCCTGCTTGCGCGAACAGGGATGGCCTATTCCATTCGTAAATTGGGCCGCTTCTTTTACTTCAGGCAGGAAAGCTCGCCTCCGAGTAGGCAATTTTGTTGGTGAATTCTTAGACATTCCACATGGCTTGCCCCAAGGATCCCCAGCTTCACCCATACTGTTCATGCTGTTCCTCGAGCCTCTATTTAAACACCGCTTTCCTACATTTGGATACGTTGATGACGTGGCGATCCTCTCAGTGGCAAAAACTCTCGTCGAATCTTCTCGCCTGACTGCCGCCAGGGTTGAGACGGTCACCCAGTGGTGCAATCAGAATAGTCTCGTTGGCTGAAAACAAGATGGACATCCTACATCTTCACAGATCTCGTCAGCTCCCTCCCACTCTGACAATTAACGGCGTCTCAAGGGATGCTAGCTCATCCGTAAAGTGGCCTGGTGTCCCCCTTGACACCAAGCTTTCCTTCAAAGAACACGTTCAAGAACGTTGTGCAAGGACACAACGAATCAGCGCCCATACAAGTCAGCTTGGAAACACCCATCGTAGCGTACCCACTGCCTTCCTCCGCACTGCTGCACTGGCTGCGGCGCTACCAGTTCTCTTTTACGGCGCAGAGGTCTGGTGGCGCGGTCACACATATCTCCGCCGAGGACGTCCAACTTCTACCCCATCTCAACACCTGGTAGACATGATCTCCCGAGCTCTAGTCACCCTGGCTCGAGCAATTCTACCGGTATACAAGACCACCCCTACGTCGGCAATTCTAAGAGAGGTGTGGCTCAAGCCTGCTCATATCCTACTTGAGGAGATACGCCTCCGCTCTGCTCTCAGAATAGCGGCCGTGGACTGTTTTCATCCTTTGGCTAAAAGGTCTATCGTCTCCCGCGCACACAGTAGCCCAACCAAAAAAATAAAGCTCGTTCCTCCCATCCCTCGGCCCAAGTTTTTACCTCCTTCCCACAAAACACCTCTTAATCAATCTCGAGCAGACTTCTCTTCTCAGGTATTATGGGAGCGCATTAGGGAGCTGCCATCATGGGATATTCTTGTCTTCTCGGACGGCTCAAAACAGAAAGATGGTTCTGCTGGGGCAGGTGCCGTCGTTCTTCACAGAGATATCATGATAGATGAAGTGAAAGTGCCCTAAGGGCCCGACTTTGAGGTCTAAGACTCCGAGATCATAGGCGCCCTCGCAGGGCTTAGGGCTGCCACGGCAGCTCCTTCAACACATCTTGCTACCAATATCCATGTAATCCTCAACAACCAAGAGGCTGCACACCGTCTTCTCGATTCTTCGCCCTCCAAGTCCTCGCAAAAGGAAATTTTAGAGTTTCGGGACCTCGCATCTCGCTAATCTACGAGAAGAATCCTACCTATCGCATCTCCTGGTAGAGTCCAAGTAATGTGGTCTCCAGGTCACATGGGAATTTCAGGTAATGAGCGGGCCGACAAGCTGGCCGGAGAGGCTGCTCGCCAACCAGCTCCCCCTGCCGCATCCCTTGCCGGAGTCCGCGCAAAGATTCAAAGGCAAATATGGGAATTGATCACAGCTTGGTGGCAGCCTCATGCTCCCTCTACCTATTGTGAGTTGGGGATGCCATTTCCCAAGAAGCCTCCCGAGGAACTACGACTCCCTCGCCGTTATCTCGGATATTTAATCCAATGTCGCACTGGACACGGTGACTTTCGGGCCTATCACGAAAGGTTTCATCATAAAGATGCCCTTCTGACTTGTTCCTGCGGGACTAGCAAGTCAATTACACACTTATTTTTCTGCCCCCTTGTGCGAGAGAGACTGGCTTTGGCTAGTCACCGACGAAGTCTGGGTTCACTTGATTTTCTCCTCGGCACCTCCCATGGAGCCAAACGTTTCGCTACCATATTGAAGAAGGCCAGTTTTCTGTCAGTTTTCTGTCCAATTCGTTCCATTCAACATAGTCATGTGAGGAATCCGCTGCATAGCGCTCGCAGTATCTTTGTGTCTTTTCATGGCCTCTATGCCAATGCACTTAATTTTCTGTATTTTATGTTGCAGTCACCATGTCCTCTCAGGGATGGGGCTTTAGTTGTAACTTGGACCGGTAGGCCTTAAAAATAAATAAATAAAATAAAATTGGAGTTTAGTGTAGTGTTCGCTTAATTTGTGTAACAGCTGATAAGCCGATATATCCCTGTAGCCTATGATGGTCATCATACGCGCTTGATATAACCCCTGCATGTGACGGCTGATAAGCCGATATTTTCCTGTAGCATATGATGGTCATCACATGCACAGACTAATGCAGCCCTATCCAGGTATGCTAGCTTCCCGTCAGGCGATCGGCAGGGTAGGACGCTTGGACTCAGCTTGGCGGAACTTGCCTATGTTTCATGTTGCAAGGGGTATTACATGCCATGGACTTATTATAGCATTGAGAGCCTGGTGGCGATTCATCGGGAGTGTTATAAGTAGATGCTACCTGGGCAGATGTAATTCCTCTCTTCATAGATAAATAAAAACTACTTTACGATATACATTGCTTCTGCCTCTATATCCCGAACCGTGAAAATTTGTATATTTAAATACTTTCTTGTAGCTACATCTTGCTCGCTAGCTTTATTAAACATTACAAACACGAGTTCTTGCCTGCCCACAATGGGAATCCTAACACAAGGCCAGGATACGGTGGGAATGTACAAGAAACGGAGTGATAGGGAATTTGGCAAGGGAAAGTGATGAGATGGTTTTCGGAGGAAGGATGTCTGATTTGGACATTGAAAGTTTTGACTTAGGAAGTGTTATGGGTGCCAAGTTTTTTTGGTTTGGTTAAGTGCTGTCACCACTTTCTAAGCTGGGTGCGCTTACTTTTTAGAAGCGAGGTATGCGGCTTCGGTTGTGACAACGGTAGTCGGCACGGGTCGGTTAATTGTTGGGAAATCTCTCTGTTGCGTGGACGTTCGCGACAGAGAGGAAAAGCGTGATGTAGGGCATCAAACATTTCGCCCTTTTGTGTCTTTTTTTTAAGCAACTGCAGTAGAACCCCTCTCAGCTAATAGTGGGTCCCGGTATAATTACTGAAGAAATTCATAGAAATTTTACTGTTCACATTTGCAATACTTACCCCTGCGCGCAAAATGAAATGAAAGGGTAAGTGTTTCAAATGTAAAAGTCCAAGTTACAATGAATCTTTTTAACATTTATACCGGGACCCACTATTAGCTAAGAGGGGATCTACTGTACTGGCTAGCAATAGCCAGGCAATTTGATAGTTTAGAGTCACTAGGGATCGGCTATCCTTATCACGCCTCTTGGGTGTAGGGCTTGAGGTATCAAGTTAATTGTGGACTGTCTAAACTGATGGTTGGGTTATCACGTGATATATTGTGGCTCCTAACTACGACAATTGGGTGCGCGTACGCATGTCAAATATTCCCTTCATCACCAGGCTAAACGGGCGACTACTGTTTCGTACAAGTACAAAGGGACAAGGGTAAGTTAACAAAGGTTAGAGAATAAGTTATGTGCACAATATTTATATGTTTATACTATTGGAATAAACAGAATTTACTGCCTAACCTTTGTTAACTTACCCATGTCGCCCTGTAGCTGGCCTGATGTTTTGTGAACGTTTACCGAGCACCCGGACTCAGCGGAACATTGGGGCCTCTACTCGATTGGGCGCCTAGAGGTCTGACAATAGTGGGGGGTGATTTTAACGCTGTGACAAGACACTGGCAACCTCAGGCATCCTGTTAGTATTGCTTGGCGAAATCAGCATGGGGCTATACTCTATTCAGAGAAGGAAAAGTGATTGGAAGCGACGCAGGCCCATTGTGGGGTGCAGAGGCTTACGACACCGAACTTTTAGGGGCCCAGAAAGCCCTTGAAGCAGCAATAAGGGTAGCTGGAACTAACCCAATCAAGGTGCTCTTGGATAACTCGGAAGCGGCCCAGGCTCTGCGTAGCGGCAGGTCGAGGTCCTTCCAAGGAATAGTTGACAGGTTTGTTTTAGACTGTCAAAGGCACCGATCAGTCGAAATCCGGTGAATACCAGGTCACTCAGGAATTGAGGAGAACGTGAAGGCTGATAAGGTTGCGAAATCAGTTCTAAAGGACCTCCCAGACGACGCGACACACTCCACAGAAACGAACTGTGGCTTAAAATATATATTTGCATCACTGAACAGGTTTGCCAGGGAGCGCACGGACGAATTAGTATCATCATGGTGGCAAGAAAATCGACCCAGGCATTATATGGAGTTAGATCTCGAGATGACCCGGAAGCGACCACCAGAGCTTGCTCTACCCAGATGGGCATACCAAAGATTGATAGCTGCAAGGACAGGACACGGCGATTTTGCCAAATATCATGAAAGATTCAAGCATGAAGATATTGATGGCAGGTGCAAATGCGGTTGAGAAAGACGCCCGTGGCACTTTGCAGAATGCCGATGGGCTCTCCAGCGCTGGAGAAGTGGGAAACAGGAACCTCTCCCAAGGGCGAGCGAAATGCTAGCAGAAAAAGGATGGAAGAAATTTCTTGAGTTCGCGACTATAACCAGATATTATAGTGCACAAACTACTGACCGGGAGGCTTAGGCTCTTCCAGGGTTATCATTTGTTTTTCTTTTGTTTAACTGTTGGGAAAATTAGGACAGGGCGCAAGGCGCATTTGTTCGGACACAAAGTTTTCCTTATTTATTTTCTTTTTATGTCATATAGATTATCTGGTAAGTAGAGCCATTCATGTAGGTAGCAGTGAGTCCATATGGATCACATGCCCGTATCACGCCCATTGGGTGTAGGGCGTAAGCCTGATACGGAATGTAATCAAATCAAATCAAAATCGGGTGCGTGTAGAGCTTGAGACTAGATGTAATAACTTGTCCCTCTATGGATGGGATCTATCTGTAGATATACAGTAGCGTCTAAAATTGCGGAATGAAACCACCACGTTGACTAAATTTTACTATAACTCTGCAGCAACTTCTTCAAATTTAAAAAATTCTAGATTCAAATAAAATGTAAGCCATTTCTTGATTAAGTCCAACTTTGTTTTTGTAAAAATAATGATTAATTGTAAGGTTCACGATGGTCTTGGCACTTAATGTCTATTGCGCACTTTTTGACGTATCATTTCACCACGTGGTAGAACCTGCGTTAACAGACAACTATGTTGTAAGCTTGAATTTTTTGATCTATATAATTATTCGACATGCTTTTGTATCGTTCCTAATTTTTTTTTGGATTTCAATATTCTCTGTTTTTTTTACAATGAGAAAACTTTCACAGCACCAGATATCATCCATCACTACATTACTCGATGAGGGTAAAAAAGAACTAGGAATAGCAAAAATTATGGGCTGTCATAGGTCTACGGTAGCCAGGTATCGGAAAAAGACATCTCATGATACATCATAACTTGTGCAGGGACGATCACGGAAGTTAACGTGTCGAGACAAGCGAGCCCTGGCTCGTTTGGTGGCTAATGGCGGGACCAAAACTGCGGTAGAAGCAACGAAGATTATCAATCTTGAACGAGAAGACAAAGTTTCTCCTGGTACCGTAAGGCTGGCTCTGAGGGAACAGGATCTCCGGGCTATTAAGTGGGTGAAGAAACTAATGCTGTCAAAGGCGCATAAGAGAGCTCGGTTGCATTGGGCTTTAGAACATGAAAGTTGGACTATTGAAGATTGGAAAAGAGTTATTTGGCCAGATGAGACGAAAATAAATAGACTCAATAGCGACGGAATCAAATATGCCTGGTCCAGGAATCCAAGTAGCTATTCGGCAGAAGTGGTCGAAGAGACACTGAAGTTCGGGGGCGGTTGCGTAATGATATGGGGTTGTATGTCTTGGTTTGGTGCCGGTGGAATGAGTCGTGTGGTTGGAAGGATGAACTCGGAACAGCTAATAGGCATTCTGAATACTTGTTTGGTCCCAATAGTCGACGAGATAGCAAGCAAGCTCTTTTCCAATGCCAGAAACAACGTTATTTTTCAACAAGACAACGATCCTAAGCATACTTCTATGGCCACAAAGAATTGGCGAGCTACCACAGGTATAAATACCGTGAAATGGCTCTCTCAATCGCCCGACCTGAACCCAATTGAGCACCTGTGGTGTCTGGTAAAACGCCGACTTGGAGAGTACCCGGAAACGCCGAAAAGTATGCACGAATTAATGTAAAGAGTAGACGACGTATGGCAAAATATACCTGAAGATTCATGTCGTACATTAATTGAGAGTATGCCGTCAAGGGTTCTGGCCGTAAAGAAGGCAAAGGGGGGTCATACCAAGTATTGAAATAACGCGTCTAAAAATGCGCTATAGACATTAAGTGCCAATAGTAGTAGTAGTAGTAGTAGTAGTAGTAGTAGTAGTAGTAGTAGTAGTAGTAGTAGTAGTAGTAGTAGTAGTAGTAGTAGTAGTAGTAGTAGTAGTAGTAGTAGTAGTAGTAGTAGTAGTAGTAGTAGTAGTAGTAGTAGTAGTAGTAGTACTAGTAGTAGTACTAGTAGTAGTAGTAGTAGTAGTAGTAGTAGTAGTAGTAGTAGTAGTAGTAGTAGTAGTAGTAGTAGTAGTAGTAGTAGTAGTAGTAGTAGTAGTAGTAGTAGTAGTAGTAGTTTTGTTTATTCGTGCTATGTAGAGTCCAAGACTATTATAACACTAGGGCTCCTCTCTGACCCAGGCCACACCTTTTACAGTGCTCCTATCCCCTTTTACCTCGAACCTAAGATCATTGATACATTGACCCATGACGGGTAGCCATTAGCTCAGTAATTACCCGTAGAATTCAACCACTTTTTCTACGGAACCTTCTGCTCAAAAAAAATTGAAAAAGAGCAGCCGTGGAAACTGGTACGCGGGAAAAAGTCTCAAAAAACCTGCAACTCCAGCCAGGCGAGGCCTAGACACCAGAGCCACACGAGGTGCGTATCCCCATCTGTATCTCCCTAATATCCCATAGTCCAGATATCCTCCTTATACCGACACCACCAGCGCTCAGGTAGCGGTGCTCTTTCCTCGGGAGACAGTATAATGCCAGAATATCTGTAAACAGTGAGAATTCATCTTGGTAAAAAGGGCCAACTTAGTCTAATCCATCACCACCATAACGGGAGCTGGGTACGCCCCGGAAACTCGTTTGGATGACTTTTCCTCCGTGACCAAGTAATGTGTGTTTCTGTTGGCTCTGAAGATAAACTCCAGGTTTGTAGGGGACACCACGTACAGGTAGAAACGCCGTCTTCGTCCCCCACATTAAGTGCCAAGACCAGCGCGAATCTTACAATTAATAATTATTTTCACAAAAACAAAGTTGGACTCAATCAAAAAATGGCTCAGATTTTATTTGAACCTAGAATTTTTTAAATTTGAAGAAGTTGCTGCAGATTTATGGTAAAATCTAGTCATCGCGGTGGTTTCATTGCGCAGTTCTAGACGCTACTGTACATATTTGTGGCTGGCCCGTGCTCTTACGCTAAACAATATAGTATCAATAATCGCACTATCTAACTCCGTAATCCTCCCTGACCAATGGGATCCTCAGGCTTGTGCCTGATACGTCTTGAATTCATTTAATCAATTAATCAATCTTCCGAAAGTGCCTGCACGTGCCCTCAGGGTGCTAAATGAGGTAAATTGAAGAAGATTAAAACACATCTAGCCGAATTTCAACCGATACACCATGAACTTTACAAAATCAGATAATGAGTTAAACCAAGCGACCCCAGTTTATTTACACTGGTCACGCAAACGTTTGTGGTTAACCTGGGAGAATGTCTGGAGTTCAACAACATACTTCTCAGACCCTATGCCAGGGAGATTCTTCCTTGCAAGACAAAACTCTGAAGTATGAAGCAGTTGTAGTTGGTGCTGGTCCTGCTGGGATTGCCACAATTGGTAATCTCTTAGATCAAGGTAAAGCCCCTATATTGTGGGTGGATGAAGAATTTCAAGGCGGACGCCTTAACAAGCACTACCGTGAGGTTCCTAGGTACCAAAGAAAATTCCGGCAAAGAATATGACACAACACTAACAATTTATTTAGTAACACTCGGGTAAAGCTATTCGTAGCTTTTGCAGATGCTCTATCATCTTTCAGGGAGGCGGTCAAGAAGGCCCCAAGCCCTAATGCATACACTCAATTACAAGATCTTCCGCAGGATAGCACTTGTCATATCGCTGAAGCTGCGGATTTGTGTTTGATGCTCACCGAAGGATTAGTCAAATCCGAAAAGGTATTCATGAAGCGTGGCACTCTATCCCTGGCTGAATGGACGAATGTAAGTTGTGAATCTCGATTCTTCGTCACGTCTTTGTAATAAAATGTTACAAGTCCAGAAAATGGAACATCCACGTGGAAGCTCTCGATATCTCTATCTCTGAAGACGTAGAGATTATATCTGATATTCTCATCCTATGTACGGGCTCATGCCCTATTACTAACCCTCTTCCGTTTCCCCAAATTAAACATATTGAGCTAGATACTGCACTCAAACCTTCAATACTCTGCACCACTTTACGCCAAGAAAAAGAAGATATTGTCGCAGTCATAGGTGGATCTCACAGTGCTATCTTGGTACTTCGGAACCTTTACAATCTAGCGAGATCAACCCATCCCCAGCTTCGTATTAAGTGGTTTACCCGGCATCCACTACGCTATGCAGTGGAACGAGATGGCTGGATATTAAACGATAATACTGGTCTGAAAGGAGAAGTAGCGATATGGGCTAGAGAAAACCTCGAAGAGGACAAATTAAGTCACTCCGATGTTGGAAAATACTTAAAGAAAATAGCCACAACGAGAGAAACGGAAATAGAGGATTATCAAAAAGTTATACCGTCTTGTACATACATAGTGCAGGCTATAGGCTTCACCCCCAGGGAAAAGCCTCTTCTCGTGAGGAAAGGGAAAATAATAGATCCGAAGTTCAATCATGAATTACAACTATTTGAAGAGGCAGGAAAGAAAGTTGAGGGCTTATACGGTGCGGGGATTGCTTGGCCGGAAATGGTTACGGATCCTGAGGGAAACGTGAGTCTTGCGGTCGGAATGTGGAAGTTCATGAAATCTTTAAAGAAGGCAGCGCCTTTATGGACTGCAGATTAATCAACTCTAAATTGTTTTGATTCAGGATTAATTGACCGATGTCAATTCTCTACACATTTCCAAGGCTTCTAATCTATCTTGACAGACTGATTTGATATTATGCCTGTTATTTAATCTACTAATTTCTGCCCATGTTGTCATGGCATTTTGTTTAGCACGGCAAGAAATACCACAAAAAGTTGTGAAATTCTGCGGCATTGATAGATTGTCAGTCTAAGACGTTTCACATCCCGCGATATAGGGACAAACTAGACTTATTCAAGTATATAGGTTGTAAAACAGTTACATTTTTTCAACCCTATATCACTTGTTTCATGATTAATTGGACCAAGACAATGATTACTACCCCATTCTTGAGAGGACATGATGGATGCCGTAGTTTGATTTATTAAATTTTATATGAATGCCGAAGAGCTGCGAATACACTCATTGAGATAAGTGCCCATCCTACGTGATAAAGCAAAATTTTGCGTCATGTTCCACCCAGTTCCTATCGATATAAAATGTATCAACCCTAAACATTGTTAAACCTCAAATCTCGAAATTACAAGCCTTTTCATTGCATTTATGTGCTCATCATTCCTAAAAGGGCCAGCAGATTCAGTATAAATTACACGCTTTGTTTCGAGTGTTGCACCTGCAAACCTTCAGAGCTTACTCTTGCATACCCGAAATCTATTTCAACCTTTACCAGTTAAACTTTGCAGCCACGAACTCGTGATCTCTACATTTCCCACGTCTTATTCAAATCAAAGTTTGTCATTGAAAAACCAAAATGAATTCTCACACCCTCAAGTCTTTGAAGAGACCTTGCATCCATAACCTTATTTTTAGTAAACGGGTCGCAATCCAGACACTTCGAAGGCACTGGCTATCATATCATAACATCGCTCACGAATTGGGGCCAAGTCTGAGACAAGTTCAGTACTCATGCGAACGTGGTCAACTTTCAGAAGCCAAGAGTCCTGGTCAACCTCCAGTCCTGAGTGAAGTTTAAGCTGATGAGCTTGAACATTTTATTTGCAGTTCACGAGTCGGTCAATTTATGACCTACTCGAGACTTTTTTTTAAATCATTTTTGCGTATGCAGCCTGAGACTATGACGCGAATAATTACGGATGATATGTATATATCGCAGAATAACTTAGTTCGACTTTTGAAACATTCATACTCAGACTTTATTTGCAGATATCACTACGAGGATAACACCTTACGGCGCGTACCCTCTCCAGTCAACATCACTATAGGGAAAAGGGAGAAAACCCCATGTTTTCTAAATATGCTTTCGTCATCCCACGAATACGATATCGCCGCAAGAGATGTGGTGTGAGGATCTTGCTGGCTTCGAACCAGCTTTCTCCAGTCTCAAGCGGGGCATGTGTCCAAGCTACCCAGACTCTACTGGGGAGAACGGCCCAGGTATTGTACCACCCCACCATCCGACCCGGGTAACCAATTTTAAAAGCTACTTTGAACCGAGAGAAAATTCACTCTATGTGACTGCACAATCTTTATGTTGGTTCGAAATAGCAGCTCGCGTTTTGCAAGGTCCGGAGTTTCGGACGATACATACCTTTCGAAGTAGAATGGCACAATGCCTCTTTACCCGCGGCTGAGTATAGACCAATCAACATACGATTATCAGGAAAGTTTGTAGGCATGATCTTTATGTGCCGGTGAAGAAAACTTAGATAAATGTGCTAATTCGGAATTTACAGGTGGTGCCGAAGCCCGGCCAATAGAAACGTGTGGTTTAAGGAAGAGAGGAACAGATCAAATTCATATAAAAAGTGTGGCTACCATGACAGCCATGGATGGCATAACTTTAGACTGCTCTCCCGGTCGGGGTAAAAATAATCCTGAATGATGAGAATGTTGAAATTGGTGCTATTTGGTAATGAAGATTATCGTTATTATGGATAATCACAACAGGTCAAAGCTCCTTGTGTCCAGAATCATGATTACTCATATATTGACCAGCCACCCATTTTCCTAAGGGGACGAAGATGGCGTTTCTACCTGTACGCGATCTCGCCTACGAACCTGGAGTTTATCTTCAGAGCCAACAGAAACACACATTACTTGGTCACGGAGGAAAAGTCATCCAAACGAGTTTCCGGGGCGTACCCAGCTCCCGTTATGGTGGTGATGGATTAGACTAAGTTGGCCCTTTTTACCAAGATGAATTCTCACTGTTTACAGATATTCTGGCATTATACTGTCTCCCGAGGAAAGAGCACCGCTACCTGAGCGCTGGTGGTGTCGGTATAAGGAGGATATCTGGACTATGGGATATTAGGGAGATACAGATGGGGATACGCACCTCGTGTGGCTCTGGTGTCTAGGCCTCGCCTGGCTGGAGTTGCAGGTTTTTTGAGACTTTTTCCCGCGTACCGGTTTCCACGGCTGCTCTTTTTCAATTTTTTTTGAGCAGAAGGTTCCGTAGAAAAAGTGGTTGAATTCTACGGGTAATTACTGAGCTAATGGCTACCCGTCATGGGTCAATGTATCAATGATCTTAGGTCCGAGGTAAAAGGGGATAGGAGCACTGTAAAAGGTGTGGCCTGGGTCAGAGAGGAGCCCTAGTGTTACAAAGTCCTTGACTCCACGTAGCATAAATAAACACAATTACAAACAAACCCATTTTCCTACAAAGAGATACTAGTCATGAAGTCGCTTAGTTGTAGTAATATTAGACTGTGAATCTTGTAGTGTCGTCTGGAAGTGGAAGTGGAAATGGTAAAGTATGTGGTTGTGATAACGTGTATATTATTGAGTAAACCTTAACACTATAGAACGAGCCACGGGCTCCTTTTAACTATCCCAAGCTGGCCTGTACAAAATAGCTTGCAATAACAAATAATAATACAGGGTATATCAAAAAGACGTTCACCCAACTCCTTTTTGTCAACTCTGTTGAGGTTTGTAACTTCATCTTGTTGAGGTTAATTAGCTAGTTGTGCTTGACCAACAACTTTCAAAATTTCACAAGTAAATTATTTTTTATAATATCTGTACTAAAGTGGGAGTAATTATCAGCTCACCACTACGGTTTACAGACTCCTTACTTTCCACCGCTTCCAAGTGATATCTTTATTGAGGCTTAACAGCTCTGCTTTTACCCTACACTCTAGTACTTCAATAGAGATGATGGACAGGACTACGATCAGCTTAATTTTTTCACCGTAGTTTGGGCAGATTATAACAGCTCACCTAGTCTAGGCGAACCAGAGCGAGATAACGTTTGACATCATGGAGTTGAGTTAATGGATATAGTATCTAAAGTCATAGCTTCTTGGAAACAGGCGGCAGTATTAGTTAAAGAATCACTCGGGGAGCGATCTCTTCCACTTCGAAGATTTTTGCGACAACAGGATGATCTCATAGATCTAGCCGTGGATTTTGCTCACTTTTTCACTGAACCTAGAAGTTGCAGTAGAAGTAGTTACACCTCGACATTATCAAGACAGCTCAAGGCTTTATCTTAGTTATCATCAGCTAGACAGATTTTTTTCAAACAGCTCATATTCCAAACGATGGTAGATTCTGACCTTTACCTGGCCATTGCATTAATTTTGATGCACCTCTTCTGTTCAGTTTGATTTTGTTTATGTGAGCGGCAAGGCTATCTGGGATATAATTTTTTACTACTGCCACAAATAAATGTATCTTTAGGCAAATATTGTTCAAAGACTAGAAATACTCGAGACTGTTCTTATTGAATCCAGCAGCCGCGGCATTTATCCGCAATCAAGTTTTGGACTCATCAAGTTTTTCGTCTGATTTGAACAAATCCCACGTCACTTATATAGGTGCTTCCCTGAATACAAAACAATTGTGTATAGAGCTGAGGACACTAGTAGTACAATTGTTAAAAATAACGGCTGGAATGGCAGATTCTCAAAATTATCACTCAAAGTTTTGCTGTGAGAAGCAAAAAAGTACACTAAATCAAGAGTTATTATGCAGATGCTCAGGAGAGGAAGTGCGATAGTTCTGCGGCTTCGTTTCTTAGAGCTTTTCATACTTGATAAGACCGACTCGAACCTATCAACCATTTTCTCACTGGAAAATTCTTTCTTGACCCTTGTTGTGCCATTTTCTCCAATTTTTTTGAGTTCTTTGTCCGACAATTTATGCAAAACGTCGTTCATGACATTAGTCCAGCATTCAATGTTGTCTGGCGCACAAAGCCAGCCTGTCTTTCCGTCGATTATCGTCTCCAGAGGGCCACCTGAGTTAGCGGCTAGGACAGGTACCCCAGCCAACATTGCTTCAAGTGGAACAATGCCAAAATGCTCATTCGACGGAGTGTAAATAAGTAAATGAGCTGAAGCTAGAAGCATTTCTTTCATTGCATTTGGGACTGAAAGGAGGAATAGTACATCTACATCATCAGGCACATTCAATGCTGTAACAACAGTCTTTGTTGTTATGGTCTTCAAACCTAGTGATTCAGCCAATTTGATAAGTTCTTTATGATAAATCACATTTTCCTGAACTTGATAGTCATAACCTCCTAGATGTGCAGTGAGTATATGAGTAGATTTCTTGGCATAGCGTCACTAACCAGCTATTACAAGTCTGACCCCTTTTCTGTCGTATTCTCCTAATCGGGCATATGCTTTTATTGCAAGAGCGACATTTTTCTTTCTCTCAAATCGATTTATGCTCAACAAAATTCTTTTATTACCCCATGCATTGGCAACTTTCTTCCGATCAGTTCCACTTTTCTCGTTGACATTTACGCAAGGGTAGATTATTTGAGCAGTTTTCTGCTTTGTTAAACAAGAAAACTCCTTCTCCAGTATTTTCTTCGTGAATCCAGAATTTACCGCCAGAGAATCTGCAAAGCCCATACTCCATTCCTCAAGAATATCAAAGGGAATACGATAAATTCGTTTCCACCATAAAGATCGTCCTTGGGCCAAGAGAAAATCAGGGAAGTGACAGTAGAATAGAATCTTAGAGTCTAAGTATAGATAGGCTAGTAAAGGCAAGCCAGCACTCAGCTGATCCACAATGAAGGCATCGGCATCGAGATTGCGTAATTCAGAGTTCAAATATATTGATATTATAAGATGTAATTGACGAAGAATTGCGCACAATATGGAAAACCGCGAAAAAATAGAGGAAGGAATTATCGTATTGCCTCGCACTCGCACATCGAGAGTTCCTGTTAAAAAATAAGAGGTGAAAATAGAGTGTATGGAGGTATGGTAATACCATTACGAGCTTCGTCAAAGCAATGGTGAGCGTCACATCTGGATGTGAAAATAACGACTCTGTGACCACGTTTTTGCAGTCCCACTGCTGCGTCAATGATAAGCCGTTCAGCACCCCCGATTCCGAGATCAGGATGGAAGAACAATATCGTCTTTTTTTTTTCAGCTGCCATTTTATGTTATCGGTGACTTGATCCTTTTTTAATCAAACACACAAGAGTGCCTTCCCTCAGCCGCGTCGACGCAGCAGGAGGGGGTTAGATGGCCTCAACTATGTTCAAGCTGTGAATGCGATTTATAAATCTTGTAATGAATGATAGCCAGTCATCTAACTTGGCGTGGTAAATCGTAAGAGAGTGTCAATCTCGGTCAAGTTATTGAGCAAAAATGCGTATTCTCAAAAAACATCTTTTTTACAATTAGCTTGTTCATAATAAACTTATACATATACTAAAACGAGGGTTTTCATGCTCACAAGTATGTTAACGAAGTCGCAATTGACTAACATGGTCAGATTTCATACCTTGCGGTGACGGCCCTGAGCGTTCGGCGTCTGTCTACATCCCTTCTCTTTAGATCGAGCCGCAATTCACACAAGTCTGACGGGTACGAGAAATCCTTGGCCGAAAACTCTCTAGCTCGACGATAATTCTTTTCAAGAAACGGATCTGGTCAAGTCTAAAGACCACGTCTCGAAAAAACATCGCCAGGAATTTATTTCAACAGACCTTCAGGGAAAATAGTATGAAATTTTGGCTTAACAAGCCTCTTTTTGAGACCAATTATTTTATGATAATCTCACGGAAGATTTGTGTTTTAGAGCTAAGATTCAGTAAAAATGCGAGAGAAGGGGATCTTATCGCCGGATCTTAAATATTATGGAAAAGGTACAAAAATAAAAACGTCTGCTCAAGTAGAGAAATGAGTGAGGAATAGGTATCGAAGAAAAACACAGGGAGCTCTGACCGAGATGCACTGTGCATGAGCATAGACTGCGGATGAGAAATTCCCACTGGTACACTTGCCTCAAGGATAGTCTTAATTCGGCGCTTCAACCTCACTCAGTGCTCGAAGTTATAGATCGTTGGATCCTTCCCGCTGACACAGTATATTCAAGAAAAAACTTCACCTTAGTCTACAGATGATTTCTTTCCACTTTAAAGATCATATTTAGACTAGATATAGTGATGAAATAGTCCGACGTCAAAAAATAAGTCATTAATGAATCCAGAATGGATGGTTGAGAGATAGAATTGACTTCAGAAGATTCTACGGCATATGTGTGATTAACAGAATTTTATGAGGCCTAATTTGAGAGTTTCAATACGTCGAGTAGCTCTTGCTATATCAAGTTGGAAGGGACAAACGCTTTGAATTGTGTTTATGAACTAGCACGACGGAATTACTATCCACCAAGGAAAATATGCGAAAATCTATCCCGAGTCCAATCACAATACGTTATCTTGGCTCCAGAGCTGTGCAATATGAAGCTTATATGATCCTAAAAATGATCATCTATGGACACAGGCTGATACATCTACCCCATCACCCAAATAATTTTGAAAATCTAGCTTAAATGTTGTATGCCACCTAGAAATAAATGGCAAATCATTGAGATTAAGACCACAGAAGTAGAGTATATATATATATATATATATATATTTATGTCAACCTTTCCCCTACCTTCTTATCACTGCCTGTTGGCACTTGAGTATCGAGGCCTATATCTTTGGAGTCTATCTGACAAACAATTTTCGTGTATTCGGTCACCTATATATCTATCCCCCCATTCTGAATTCGATCATTCAAAAAAATTCAGGAGTTCAATCAAATCTTGAATAACGGGCTATTTCACATCATAACGCATGGAGGGCTACTTCCCGTCATTCAGCTTCTTCAATCGATGAATCTGCTACAATCTCCTAGCTCATATCCTACACATCAACTGGAGAGCAGTATCTCGAAATGTGCCTGAAACCCAAAATCATCAGTGTAAATCTTTACACTAAATACTTTACAGAAAAAAATACTTTACAATAAAGACTTATTTGTTGAAATTTTAGATGAGCTTTCAAATTAATACAGATGGGCTCAAATAGCTCTTGAAGTTATAGCATTACTCAGTGTAAGAGCAAGACTCCACGCCTAGTTATTTCCGAAAAGCTAGGTGAGCAGTCTTAAGTTTTGACTTACATTTCTCCCACTACTAGTCAGACCGAATTCCCAAAATGTGAAACCGATCACCACAGAGATTCGTCTACAATACTGCCTAAAGAAGGGCAATTTCTAATGGAATTCTTCGACATCCGAACAACTCGAACAATACTTGAAGCTCAGATTAGGTTCATTCATAGTAATCGCTCTTATTCGGCACCTTATAAACGTCCCAAATATTTTTTAGTCGGCTTATTAATGCGAGCTGACGGAATGGCTAAGACGTGGACTAGGAAAGAAAAGAAAGTGTACATAGGTTTGAGAATTCCTCCCACACTTGGCCAAATTTTTTCTCCAAGAGCCATATCTTGACTAATTTTATAGTACGTATTTTCTTCGACTGCTATCTTCTTAAGAAGATAATGAAAATTTTATCACCGTCAACTCAATTAAATTTAATTTGCAGGATTACAACCCACCAAGAATGTCAAATTCTTCCAAACGATGTATTGAAAGACAAATAGTTCATGATGTATGCGCAGTGCTAGAACCTCTAGCATCATTAATTCAAAAATCAAAATTTTTTAAAAGTTTATTTCTTTCAAACATACTTTCCTGGACACTGAAATCTTTAGATTATGGTAAGGATATTTTGTCCATAAGCAATTTGAGAACATTTCAAAAATAGTTCTAAAAATTTGGTTAAATCAACAAAATCCTAGAGTACATATAGATACTATCAAAATCTTAATTTATTGACCAGATCAAACTTGTTTATACAACAACCATTCAAACGATGATTTAATTACTCGTCCTTCAGATTAAAAAAAATTCACAGACAATGACCTAATTCCTTTGTAGGTCCTCGCAATTTGGCGAATAATCATACGGATTAATGTTCCAATTACAGCAATAAACAAAAAAATCGGATAGGCCTCTCACTCACATTTTGTATGTATACGCCCGGTAAGTAAGTAGATATATTTTTATTAGCTCTATGTACAGATACAGATAAAGACCGGAACTACTATTGAATTTATTAAACTCTGACGTGGCCTAGCTAAAGGGTAATGTACTTGGTACTAGCAGGCATAGAATCACCATTACACCCATCGTCTTAAAATCGCGGACACTATCAAAAAATGCTCCCTGCTTCATCTACTTATTAAGACCACCTCGCTCTAATATACGTACGAGTCAATGCCCCCTCTATCTTCCCATAATTTTATGGCCGCGCCAGTGATCGTTGCAATGGTCTAATTCCAGAGAAAAAGAACACAAAAAAGAATAATGTCCATGCCGTCAAAGTTATTTTACGTTATCATTAAATCCTATAACACTACTCTAATTTATAAGAGCTCCGACACAAAAAGTTATAAGATGTTGAATAATATGTAGGGCTCCGGGGAAAGCATTTCTTGACCAGATCACAAAAGCATCCCAGTCAAAAGAGAAAAAAGCAGATTGAGCTGTTTTTCGTATCGAGATGCACAAGGATATGATGGAAACCAATCGATATCTGTGAGAATTATTCGCAAATATTTAGGCTTTGGTTCTTCAAGTTTAGTAGTATTGAAGAGGACGTAAAATTTTAGTCTTGTCCTTCCTATGACTCATCTGTCTCATAGCAAAATTCGGTACTTGAAAAAGAACACGAAGATTCTCAGGCAAGTCCGGAGTTCCGATATCCTCAGGTACATAGGCCAGACGAGGCTCATTAAATAATCCATCAAGCTGATACCATTTTCAGTCCAACGATGTAAAGTTACCAACCTTTTTTTAGCTTCATTCGACATTCTTTAAATATACCGGTCCGAAGGCTTTTATCCATTAACCATTTCAATTTAGATGCATATTAATTCAGGCTTGTTCTAAGCTTCGTGTTAAAACCTCACTATGTCATCTCAAATCCTACAGCCTAACTGTGCAACCTTTCCATTAGTTAAGTTTTCTTATCATACAGGTCCGAATGGTACCCGGTCACACACTTGGACTCACATCAACTATAGAAATGACCTGAATTTGGTCTTTCGGGATGTTCGACTTATCGATGACTTTGCAAACCATGAAACTAGGAGTTGGATGAAAGTTATTGGTGGGACTGAAATTCTGGTGCCTAGCAAAAAACTATCCAATAACTTTTCCAAGAGCCTTAAAATTCTAATTCTTTGCAGGAATCCCAAGACTTATCTCAACTCGTGGCTATTTGCCAGGAATATAACTCTTCGACTGGAAGAGATCATCCAATTGAGATAGTTGTTAAAACTCCATTCATGGCGATGAAATATCCAAAAACTGCTAATACAGTAAGACGCGATGAATCTTGAACTCGAAACTCATCCTTACTTCTATAGGTGCGGAGGATACAATTCAAGTTTCATAAAAATTCCGACTTCATACTTGCCGTCACTATGCTTCAAAATATTGGATTATCTATTTTAGACAAAGATGCTATATTAAAGTGCCCTTCTTCTAGTTCACCGACTTCACTCAAGACATCTATACCAGTATTGAGCTCAAGGTTATCATTTCCAAGACCATCATCAACAGGCCATGCGTCGTTTCAAGAAGGCAGTTTTTCTCAGGGAATTTTAACGGCATCACCTGCAAATTCAAGACTCAATATTCTCATGAGACCCAACTCAACAGCTTCCGACTTGGGTAAACCTATCATTGAATACTCTGATCACTCTCCCCATCCGACTCGACCAATATCCGCAAATGCATCTCTTCCAGCGCATATTTCTGCACCTTCTTTTTCTGGAACATCATCTTTCAAAAATCAATCACTTCAATCAAAAACAGATTATTTGTCGCAAATCGAAGTGGAGGTCAGTTTCAATCAACCGTGCTGGATATCATGAATCCGACTAATTATTCCTGTTATCAGAATTATCAAGTATCACAATCGATACATTCCAAGACACCAGGATTCGCTGATTTCGGGCTGTCAATGGATAGTAATTATATCATTCAGATGGATCAATCGCTTGAAAACAAAAATAAAAATAAACCTAACGAGGTTTCTAGTCTCCCGAATGTACTTTCGTTTTTTCGGACACAGCCTGAAGACAAAATAACCGCAGAGACTCAGAACACAGATTTCCTGACTAATAATCAACTCATAACTGACTCAACTAATCCTGGACTATTATCCAACATTGCAGAGCCTGTAGGCGATCGGGATATTTGGATTCCTCCTAAACGAACACTTCCGTTTTCAAAATCACAAACTATACCTAGAACTTGCTCTTCTCCATTCAAAGATCTACCTCCGTTGCCAAAACCTACCCCCGTGGCAAAAGATAATCCTTATGAACCAGGAAATCTTGCCCTCAAAAAATCTTCTGATAGTATTTCCCAAGAAAAGAAATCTATCCCAAAAAAACGTACCCAATCAAAGAAAACAGCTTCTGGAGTTCTGGCTAAAAAACAAGACGGCATCAATTCTTCTGTGGTCGCCGCAAGTCAGCCCACAAAAGAAAATAACAAATCATCTACCACGAAAAAAAGAATTGCTTCACGACCAGCTTCGACACTACCTAGAATTCAACCCAAGCGAGCAGCTCTAACTAACAAACGCATAGATCCAGCTTTATCAGTAGCATCAAAAAATGAGCAGCCTAGAATGGTTGATCAAGGTACACAGACTCATTTACTTCAATCCCCGGATGATTCAAACGATCAGGCATTAGTTTCAACCCAAAACAGAAATTATATCGTGCTTGACTCTCCATTTGCCGAGACGCCACCTCAAACCTTTCTTACCCTCGTCGATGAGTTCGTCACAAAATATAAAGCTCAGCCTGCTCCCAAGGAACTCTGGGAAAAACCTGACTACATAAATGCCGATGAAGAAGTTCGAAGGTCCCTCGTAAATAACTTTATCTGTGAGAATCTTGGCAACAAAGATTTTCTGCAGCTGTGTGAAGATGTAGAGTTCTCGTGGCAAAAAATTGGCTTTGGATTCTCAACTTAATTTTCGAAACAGCCTAACTTATAGACACAAAATAATAATCTCAATGTGTGGAGCTTTGCAGAAGTAGTTTGGGCTATACAGACAGACTGTGCTTTAAGTATACCTGTTAGTCTTACAGGACTACTCGAGTAGGATTGGATTTATCGATGGAGATGGATGATGGATGATGGATGATGATTATTAATTAGTCTTCTACCTTATTATGAAGGAAATATATCTAACGTTGCCGTCTAGGCTCATACCATCCCAATTGAGGTTATTTTATCACATTCTTCCAAACTTACATATACGTGTAAGCCCAGAAATCCCAACAATGATAAAAGTGCCAGATTTTCCCAAAGATACCGAGTAACGGTTCTAAGAAGCGCATCCTTGCAAGGAGCCTTGCAAGGAGACTTACCTATGCACACACTGTGTGCTGAGCGCTGCCTCTAGTATTTAGTGGAGTATCGATAGGAGAAATTTGATTACAAATTACCGTTTTTCTCAAAACTTGCCCTTTGATGTGATTCCCACAGTTTTAAATTCATAAATTATTTTTAGGATAAGATTCCATCCGAGTCTAGGAATATCTGAGAATATGCTGGATCCAAACAGTGAGTCTTTTATGTACATGTGGTTAGCTGTATGGTCAGGTGAAATTTGTGATCTGCAATAAGCCACCACGTTCGGCCCGATGAGTGCCAACTGACTCCAAGCCACAATTCAAAAAATAAGACGTGAGAAGTCGAATTTGAGCCGGAGCTCTAAGTGCTTCATCGTAACTTAACGAATGACGAATCAGCAGTACGACAGTCTAGTTCGTGCAGTTGGCATTTGTTTGCCACAGGGCGAGAAATTCGCCTGTTATTCCCATGGAACGGGCGTAAGACAATTTTATGGAGCCTCTGGATGATGTGTGGAGCTGAATTGTAGAATGATGCAGCCCAAGTGTTTGTCTCTGAAGTAGAATCTGGGTAGCCAAGGTACATGTTCGACATAAAAAGAGATCATAAGTCTAGATACCGAACGACCCATAAGTCAATTTCGCACAGTTCTCAGGCATGGGGATGAGACAGGCAGACTCGGACGAGTCGCTGTCGGAAAAGTGTTCCCATTTGACACTGGAAAGCAGAATCACAGTAGATGATGCTGTGTGGGCTAACGCTAGAATGAAAGACTCTTTGAGAATAGGATCACGAAAGAAGCTCTCTATTGTAAAGAAGGCAATCCCAATTGAATTCTCTTCCTTCTTTTTCCAAATCCCTTGCCTCTTCATAGGGTCGGATGGTGCAGTGGTACACCCTCGGGGCCGTCCTCCCAAGTAGACTCTATGTAGCTTCGACACATACCCCATCCGAGACAGAAGAAAGCTGGTTCGAATCCAGCAAGACCCTCACACCACTTCTCTCGCGGTGATAATTTATTCGCAGGATGACGAAAGCATGCTCAGATAACCATGGGGTTTTCTCGTTTTTCCCTGTGGTAGGTATTCACGGAAGAGGTACATGTCGTTCGGCGTTATTCTCGTAGTGGTATCTGCAAATCAAATCTGAGTACGAGTGTTCCAAACGTCATACTGCGTCACATACGTATCTTCCGTAATCATGCGCGTCATAGCCTCAGGCTGCATACGCAAGATTCATTTGAAGAAAATTACCTCTTCATAGCTCCTTCAGCCCGCAGTGAGCAACAGTGTCAAAACCATCCATCAATAATTATTCCTTGAAGCTCCGCACACAGAACATATCCATGTGTGAAAAAACGTGTAATCAGATATCTAAATACAAATAAGATATTGACAAAGGTCAGCATACTTGTAACGCTGAATACATATATGTTGAATGCAGAGCATGATAGTTTTTAGCCCGTAAGGCATTATTGAGGCTCGCTTATTTTGTGTAGCACACTTGCTCTAAGCGCGTATTCGAGCTCGTTCAATTCTTGCAACTAAAGAGAGATAAATGAATGATGAGATACATGTCTCTATACGATTCCATGTACCGAGATCCATGGCTACTGAAAGACGACTAACTTCATGTGGTCGAACATCTGAGATCTGAAACGTTATCTCTTTCTCGCAACCGATTGCCCTTCCCTTGATGGCTCGAGACTGCGCACACACAGTTTGAAGGAATTCGCAGATATCGACTCGACGGAGCGAGATGTTAATGGCGCCTTAGTATTATCATCGGTAAACGTCAGGTTCTTTAGGCTGCACCTCCGACTCGAGTAGATCTTCAGCTCACGTTGCGGCCAGAATAACCACCCCTGGAGATCCTCGGTACCGTAATAACCCGTTTAAACTTCCGGTGATATTCATCTGACCCCATGAATATTATTGTATTGAATGGTACTCCGTGCGCTTAGAAAATCCTTGATTCTGGCTTAGTTTTCGTGTTATGTTTAATTCAGGGCACCCGCTTTGGGACACTTCTTGGCAAACTCCAAATATCTAGTTCCTTTTTTAACATCATTACATTGCAAAACCATATTTAAATTTCTGTCTTTAAAAATGTCTGCTAGAGAAATGAATAGTCTCAATTCCATGTCAAGCTTGAAAGATGGCATAAATACTTCTTAGAAAGCTGCTGTTACGGCATTGAACTTTCCTCTCTCCGCTCTCAACAACAAAGTCAATGAGAAATCAACTACCCGTCGCGCAGGAGCAGAGGGCCTGTAACGCTTATCTAATGAGCAAGAAGGCTACTTATTCAAATGGATCACCCAACTAGCACGTGTCAATGAAGCTCCGTCGCAGATTTGAGTGCAGGAAATGGCTGCAAACATACTGGACATCGGAGGCGATGAAAAGACGCTTGGTAGGCGATGGATCACCAAGCTTCTTACGCGACACTCTCAGGTTGTAGGTATGATTGGGAAGCCTCTTGATCGGTCGAGAGTTCAGGTATCGACTCAAGAAGCGATTGTCCAATTCAACACGTTTTTCGGGAGTATTCGTCGCGAGTTTCAAGTAGCCCAGGAAAACGTGTGGAATATGGATAAACATGGTCTTGAGCAAGGTATATGTGCCAATAAGTGTGTTATTAATGAGTCAAACAAGAACTTTACCTGCAAAAAGGTCTAACAGGTTTGAGAGTGGGTCTCGATTACTGAGGTCGTTAGTGCTACCTCCCGTGTAACTCAGCCTCTGGTAATCTTCAAGAGAAGCGTACTACAGAGTAGCTGGTTTGAGGAAGATGTAACTGACTGGATAAATGCGACATCTATCAATGGATGGACATCCAATCAGCTTGCCCCTTGGATGGTAGAAATCCATTTTCATACCGGAAATAAACCCACAGATTGAGTTATCGTGATGAATCTTCCTGCTCAAAGGCCATGGGAGTCAATCAAATGTAGATTTTCAATGGGAATATTTTCAATATAAGGTATAGTTGGTGTACGTGCCCTTTCACTCGTCTCGTACACTCCAGCCGCTTGATTTATCGCGTTTCTCGCAATTAAAGGCGCATTATCGCCAGCTTCTTGGTAAGCGCTCGTTACTTTACGACTCAGCACTGATCAAAAGGCAAAAATTTATCGTACGCTGTCATGGAGCACGTCGTCATCGCCTCACTAAAGACTAGATACAAGGCAGCTGGCGAGCTGCAGGCTTATTTCCATTTAATAGACAGAAAAGGCCGAAGAATCTGCTCGCTCTACCATCAACCCAAGAGTATCCTAAAACACCGCAAAAGCAAATCAAGAACGCCAGTTTGACGAGAGAACGACTCCTCAGAAGCCCCCTGATGTTTGTAATTGTATTCAGAGTCTCCAGGCCCGCTCTGAGCTCACAAGACAGTCAAGCACAGTCATATCCGCGGCTGCGAAATCTATAGGCAGACCCTAGGCAGAACTTACAGAGCAAAGACTCTCGAACAAAACCCAGACTCTTGAAATCGAGCATTTATCAGCTTCGGGGAAGAAGAGAAAGGTAGTGATTTACTTTGTCACTCAGTTTGGGGATATTGAGGCTATCAAGAGAGTAAAGGATCACGCAAGCGAACCAGAAGCTCGAGAAAGTTAGATCAAAGTAATGTTAGAATGGAGGCTCCACAAGAACAAAATCATGAAAGTACATGTTCATCTGAAGACTGTTTAGTTAATCATCAAACATAAAGTAATATTCGCAGAATAATTGCCATATCTATTAATTGCTTCACACTACATCATGTGTCTCAAAGGGGGATGCTCTTTTTGTGAATCATTTTTGCGTATGCAGCCTAGGGGCTACGACGCGAATGATTATGGAAGATATGTATATTTCGCAGAACGACTCCGTTTGACGTTTGGAACACTCATACTCAAATTTCATCTGCAGATATTACTACGAACACAGTATCACCGCGAGAGAAATGGGGTGAGGGCCTTGCTGGATTCGAACCAGCTTTCTTCTGTCTCAAGTGGGGCATGTGTCCAAGCAACCCATACTATACAAGGTAGGACGGCCCGGACGGTGTACTACGGCACCATCCAACCGAAGAGGGAAGCTTGGACTTGGCGTTTTTCAATAGCCCTGATAGTTTTTCACTGTACTTTTTTCTGTACACGATGTATCAAAACGTAAACCCTGGAGATAGGGAAAGAAATCAAAGTTGATGGCAAAAATTTTGATACATCGAGATCAGTTAACTCACCATTGCATGATAGCCAGAGTAGAACTTTCAGATGTAAGAGCCAGTCCCAGTATTTGCAATGACTTAAGAGCAGCTGAAACGAAGATACGCCTGCGTCAGTGTAAGCATCAACTTTATTCCTCGTTCTATACAAACTTGTTTCGGACAAGGTACAAAGTTTTTCTTGTGACGGAGTACAATGATTCCATTCTATTCGACGGAAATTTAGGCTTAGTAGTATCGTTTTATCAAACTAATTGCTAAAGCTACGTACAGATAATTCAACTTCTGCGAGATCAATCAAGTGTTCATGAATGAGCTCGTCTAAAATGTCCTCTCGAGATACAAAAGCTTACGAATAGAGTCAAGGTATTGACCTCAAGTATTTAAACTGGAAATCCTGGTCGGAGTATCTTTCAAGTCACAAAGACTGTTAAGGCACGTGACAGCGAGGTGTTACGTTTGGAGAAATAAATTGTTTACGATAATGAAGGAAATGCAAGTAGGCGAGATTTCTGTTTAAATACAAATCTTACGCTAGTAAAGTCGTAATTTCGCTTGACCATCCTGGTCAACTGATCCCTTTACAAAGGCTGCTTGCGTGGCATGGGAGATAGTACGGCAAAAGATAGGCTGGATTTCCAAGTTTATTCGAGTGTAGATCTTTTTTATTGCTCTCTAATCTTTCAGCTGTGTGATAAAAAAGTTCAGGAACTCACTGGTTGAATCAGGCTAAAACTACATAATTATATTCGAAGATGGCGCTGGTGGGATTGCTTGTAGTGAACCTGTAGATTAAATCCAGATATGCACTTAATATTGTGGAGTTCCTCGCACAAGACAAGTCCCCCCGATATCGAGGACGCTGTGTGTATGGCCCTTAGGCAAGAACCGATTGAGCTGCGCTGCGGCCTCCACAAGCTGAAGATAAGCTTATTCAGCGGCTATAGCCCCGCCCGTGTTAGAGGACATAGATCTCTCGATCTCACTCATAATCACAACAGTTTATCTACCTCATGCGGGGAGGAGTAAGAGCACTAGACCAAAGGCCGCCGGAGGAAATTTCCACTCTTCGACGCTCGTTTATCACGTAGTCAAGATGGAAATTAATATCGGTATTCAAGCAATGATGGTGTGTATAGATAATTCCGGTATTTGCTGGTCCAAAATTGCCTCTCCGATATGGTATAGTCGTCAGCCTAGAAAAGTTTTTGCACTTCACATATGATAATTCATTCAAGATCAAGAAATCAATTTATTGAGTTGCGTGTAAACTTGGCATCATATCTCAATTACCACTCCAAATATTCTCACGAATAAACAATGCAAGTCTGAAGGAAAAATGAAAATACATTTATTTTTGGTAGTACGAGCACAACCTAAAAATAATAGGAAGTTAAAAACGAAAAAAATGGAGCGACAATTGGCCTTTACGTTCCTCGTACGCCTAGAAAAAGATGAAAATGCATTGGCATTTTGAAGCCATTCTCCTTAGGCATTGGTGCTAATAGATGGAACTTACGATTCACAGTATACTCGAAAATTTTGACCCGACGAAATTTTGACCAAAAAAGAGGAAACAGCTAGAGTCGGTTAGAAATAGAGAAGGCTTTTAATTCTTCATTTCGACGTAATTTGCTGGGAAAATCCCAGTTCGATTGCCGATCATACCAGTCCTTAAATACTTATGAGCTACTTTAAGGGTACGAATATATGGATATTACTTACCACCAATCGTCTTTAGACTCAGATGCCCGAGTCACAGTAATAACTTCTCCTTTCTCAAAGCTTAGATCTCCTGGCTGATCGGCCTCAAAGGAAAATATGGCCACTGCCTCACCCTTCTTTAAATTATCTGTTCGATTTTTCAAAATAGCTTTTGGGGGTGGTGGCCTGTTTCGTCTATAATCTCTTTGAGTGTGAGGATTATCTGAATACCTATATTCCCCAGATATCCTTGGCGCATCAGCTCCAGGGCGATAAGGATGTCGGTCTTCTCTGGAGGGAACGTCAGACTGCTCTTCGTACAATTGATTTGCACGCTTAATTCTTTGTTCGCGACGAGCGGCCTCATGTTCATTTGTGCTTGGATTTTTTGAGAGACTGTTCCTAAACCTAGCACTAAAAGCGCTTTTGATCCTACTTTCTCGGCGCTCATTGGGGCGCGCACTAAAGTGGTCTGAATTATCGGAATAAGTGGCATGTTCTCCTGAGACGGTGCTGGTAAAGGCTCTCGAATTGAGGATTCCAAGTAGTGGTTGGGCTGCGCCAGGCGGCGGCACCGATCCGGACAGAAGTTGGCAAGCAGTGTATCGGTAACCGTAAAGTTTCTCGTTGGCATCTCTTCGCTCAACAATGGCGCTTCCCTCCAGGCTTACACCGGCAAAGATTCCTTTGGTCTTACTGTAACTAAAAATACCAGCCACACCTTTGAAACTTGCGGTACCAGCAGCTTCAACATTTCGTCCTAGTGGACCAGCAGCTACCGACACATTTCCACCTAATGTGAGCGATCCGGCTTGAGAAAATGTTCGCACAGCCGCGCTATCATTTAGGATAAAGACAAAATCTGTAATTTCAAAGCCAATTTGACCACCGAAACCTGCACCACCAGTTCCTATTGCTGAAGGTGCGCTCCAAGTTCCATCCGAGAGTCGAGCGACGACAATACCATTTCCGTATCTGGCGGAGCCCAAAAATCCGGCTTTAAAAACTGAAAGTATTGCAAGTCCCTGGAATTTTTCAGTGCAATCCAGAAGTGATAGAATTTAAGACGAGAGCAATACCTTAGCATTGGCGAGTATTTGAGGTGGAATGAACTTGCCCGGACCAAAGGTTTGGCTCGGATCAATGAACGATGCCAGAATTTTGCTACATTTCTTGCACTCCGCTATCAATATTTGAATCAGGAGACAAATTTCCAGGATCAATTGACACTAACTCACATGCTAATGATGTTGGAAGAGGGTTATTTATGCCCATCGCTATGACTGGGATAGATTTGGCTCAACTGTAATTCGAGTTCCCTGAGCGAAGGCATTGACATGAGTATGCCAGGAAATCTCGCTGTTTAGTGCAACTAGTGCCAGAATTAGGTCTCTTGTTGTAGAAAAATTTATATACATGTATAGAAAGACTCACCTTCGGTACTAAGGCCTTGTGAGAGGCATAGCTTTTGAGTGAAAGATTAGTGAGAGATAAGCGGGAGATTATTGATCCGTAGTAAACGGTTTTCATGTACGGCAAGCCTTATCTTATTCTCCTACATCAGCGTCTGTCCGACCACTAGCGTCTAAAGGATTCAAGATGGCATTTTTTACTTATGCATACAGTAGAACCTGACCAGACCCATAGTGGGTTCCGATATAATTATAGAAAATATTAATCAGAATTTATATGCATTTATTTGCAATACTTACCCCTGCACGCAAAATAATTTGTAAGGGTAAGTGCTCCAGAAGCACCAATAATTCGATATATCTTTAAAATAATTAATCCCGGGACCCACTATGGGTTTGGACAGGTTCTACTGTACCACTTGTCCGGCTTGGATTGTGGGACATTACCCAGTCTGGTCTGCTTTCCAAATATAAATGGTCGCGGGGGTAATACTTTGCCCGCATAAAGTGAGCTCTGCCACTTTATGCGGGCAAAGTATTACCCCCGCGACCCTGTAGTCTGGGCATTCGAGGCGCATGATCCACTTGAGACAAGAGAAAGCTGGTTGGAATCCAATGAGACCCTTCCACATATCTCACTTGGTCACGCATGTGGTAATGACGAAGATAAATCGGGTAACCAAAAGTGGCTGATATGTATTCCTGCGATAGATATTAATGGTTGAGAGTAGTAAGAGCCGTAAGGCGCCTGATTTCGAGTGATGTCTACGGACAATGTTTCGGGGTAAGTGTCTCTCATGTTATTTTGAATCATCTCTTCATGCATTGCACATGAGTCATTCGTGTTATGGACCACAGATTGCCCATACTCCGGCTTAAGTATAAACTTTATATCCATGCCTTATAGGAAGGGATCTTTTGATACTCTTTATACAGATGGGGCAATTTGTGCCACACCTTAGCGTCGAATAAATTGTTTCTCGGATTCATTGGGAATTGAATCTCGCTGGTAACCTTTCAATACTTGGAGTTTTGGTGAGGGAAACTCCTGGCTTTCTAGCTTTGATATCCTTGCATTTTCTTCTGATATTACTGTACTAGTACTGAATAGGAAATTTCTGATGGTTTGAAGGCATCTAAATTTTTAATTTGTCATTTATCTTACGAATACGAATACAAGCTTTTGTTACAGAATCACAAATTCAAAGGCTAATAACCTATTGGACCACCATCGACGTCTATGACTGCCTGAATTCTCGCAGGCATGCTCGCAATCAAGGTTCGAAGCTGATCTGGCGTTATAGACTCCCAAGCCTCCTCAACAATCTCATGGACCTGTAACCGACTACGCTGTCTCCCTTGACTAGGCTCGGGATATCGAGCCTGTATATATGATTTCATCATACTCCATACAGCCTCTATCGGAATTAAGTTCCGGAGAGAAAGCCGGCCAAGAGATCAGTCCAAATTCGTTAGATCCGAGGTATGCTATTGAGAGGGTGGCTTTGTGTGTTGGTGCGTTATCTTGCATGAATCTAATAGGGCGACTATCAAGTCCAGGATTTATCCTACACCAGTGCATAACTCGTGGGAATATGTGCTCGGTATAGCTTTTGGCTGATGTCTTTCCCCACTGTGTCCCAAGATAGATGGTCCCCTTTTTGCGCTCCCCAAAACATTCACAAAATACTTGGCCTTTGCTTTTCTGTCACACATGTATTGGCATATTCTTCACTTATCTTAGATATTGTCAGTCTTTATGTATAAACCAGTGAATTTAATAGGCTGCCCTTCCGAGTGATATATTGGCATATAATCTTCGCTTTATTGATCCAATTTTCATCGCTCAAAAGCATGGGCGACCAGTCTTCTTCAGTTAAATGAAGATGAGCCTCAGCGCATGCCTTACGGATACGC
Source organism: Podosphaera xanthii (assembly GCA_028751805.1). NCBI lineage: Eukaryota > Fungi > Ascomycota > Leotiomycetes > Helotiales > Erysiphaceae > Podosphaera > Podosphaera xanthii. The sequence continues at coordinate 3,291,842 of JAPWIX010000014.1, forward strand.
CTATTGTCCTCCGATATTGGGGGCTTATTTCTGGAAAGGCGGCGTGAATATCCACTCTTAGCAAGAATGTTCTTGACGGCTTTTTCACCCACATTCTAGTCGACATAGTTCGAAGCGAGTTCGAGGAATGACATTTGTCTTGACTGACGAGGAGAACAAACAAAATATTCGAGATCATCTACTTGCGCAGAATTGAGTCTTGGAGAAGCGCCTTAGCTATTTCCAGGACTGATATGGGCGCTACGTATGGTATATTTGACTTGTGCCAACGTAATTCCGAAAAATTCTGTGATATATTTTGAGCTGTTACCGGCTTGGTGAGGTGTGAAAATCCGAAACTTTTAGAATAATTTTTTCCCATCAAGTTTGAACGATACTGACTTGTAACTTCTAATCTCGCGTGAGATTATGGGTTCTTAGAGGCGTTAATGGATCATTTGTGGTTTGAGGATTCATCCAGTGAAGGTGATCAGTAAACAGGAAAAAGTTAATCTGGGAAACTACCTGAATAAATTTGATAAATTTTTTATCTATAAACTGTGCGTATAGAACGAAAAAAATGATTGAATTAACTGAGGCGAGGTGAAATAGTGATATCGAAGTATAACTGTTAGTTACACGAACAAAACGAATAATCAGATAGTTCAGCTGAGGACAAGGCTTAGAGCACGAGCTTTGTTGACCGGCCTGAAATATTATGTCAGCGTAATTTATTCCAAAAATCAACAGGGGTATGCCATAAGACCAGCGTTTACAAGGAGATACTCTTAATCCCTGAGCCGGAGTAGTATTGCAGCTCTTAATATTGTTACTAATTAGCATTAATTTTATGTTTCATTGCCCTTCCAACCAGCGGCTCAATCTACAAAATTAAGAGCTGCAACACTACATGCAAGCAAGAATTTGATCACCTGATACCCTGTATGAGGCCCAGCTCAAACGTTTTATCATCAACGCCCTTAATCTGGAACACCGCCATAGCACCAAGGAGAGTCATGGCACAGCAGTGTAAGGAGAGTCACCCGCCCACCAATTAATTTCCCTTCCGGCATCCCTTTTAGCGACCTATCAGTCTACACAGATGGCGCTCGATCTGAGCTAGCAGAATCGCCCAGGACAGGCGGCGGAATCGTCATCTTCCAGGCCGGACAGATAGTATACCGAGAGAGCCTCTCCTTTGACTCGTCGCTACTACCTTTCGACGCAGAAGTGACCGTCGTGAAAGAAGGGCTCAAAGCTGCGCTCTCTCTACCAACGGCACGGTTTTCTAAAAACCTATGGATACTCACAGATAACTTAGAGGTAGCTCGCCTTTTATTCCAGTCTCCCATTTGCTCGTCGCAAGACGTCTTTCAACAAATACAGGGCCTCTTCAACGAATGGCCCCTTCGCACACGGCTTCCACACGTCTCTCCTGGGAAAGTGTGCGCTTATTGGATCCCAAGCCACTCTGGTATATTGGGAAATGATTTGGCCGATGCCTCTGCCCGTGAGGGACTGTCCAAACCCCCCCTCCATTACCCCGCGGATATGTGTCCTTCAACACCGCGAAAACCCGCATTAAAGCAGAAGCAGCCATATCCATGAAAGATTATTGGGACCAACATGCCCCAGTTTCCTACAAGGAGCTTGGCATCGACTCTTACTCTCGCCATCCCAAGGAGCTCTCCCTGGCCAGACCGTTTCTCTCAAGACTGTACGCTGCCCGCTCGGGTCACGGCGATTTCGCAGAGTACCACCGCCGTTTCAATCACGAGGACGCTTACCTACATTGTAGCTGCGGACAGCTTAAAGCTCCAACGCACTTCCTACAGTGCCTTCTACCCACCCACAATCCCCCCCGTGCTCCAGCATCCTCAAGGGACCCAACGAAATTCCTTCTAGGAATCTGGGAAGGGGCCCCCCGCGTGTTAAAGTGGATTTCCCTTTCTGAGTTTTACACGAGGATCTGTCCTAGAAATTATAGGCAAGGAATAAACATATCTTAACCTCAACCTCATTTAGGGGCCTGGTTATATGGACGAACAAATTGGTAAACGGACGTTCTGGAATTTCTAAATGGATCTCTTGGTATTGCCCTGGGAATGGGTGTATTATTATCAAAGGAGTGATAGCTATCTGTAACCAGGAAGTAAAGGTGTACGCGATACGCTGCACGCTATCAATTGTAATTAGTAAACTGCCTTGCGCCCCAAGTTAGGAAGTAGCGATGGCGAAGCCACCAGGGCAGTAAGCACTGGTGTCCATTCCTCTAGTTTAGTAGGTAGTAGGGGCCCAAGCCAAGGCTTGGCGCCCCGACGGACGAAAAATAGGAAACAAACAAACTTAATCCGGGACAACGTGGGTTGGAAACAAACTGCCGAAATCATTCTTTCGAGATCTTCATACTTTTTTATCAATATCAAACACATTGTGAACGTTTTTGAGCAATAACAGTTGTTTCTCATTGATTGATATCGGAATTTTTGAGACGGACAGTTTATTTATTTAGTTATAATATCTGGTTGGCCCTCAATCGGCATCAGTGATGGCCTGGCATCTTGCCGGCATGCTAACCAACAGCCCATAAAGCTGATCGGAAGTAATGGCGTCCCAGGCCTCCTGGACTATTTCACGCGCCTCGTTTCTAGATCGCTGGGGACCTCGTTCAAATTCAGGATATTTAGTTTAAATGAAGATTTTCATGAGACTCCAAACCGCCTCGTTCGGATTCAAATCCAGGGAAAACGGCGGCCATATTACAGTCTTAACCCCATGAGCTCGAAGAATTGTAGTGGCAAAAGCCGCTTTATGGCATAGAGCGTTGTCTTGCACGAAGCCTATTAGATTACCAGTATGCTCCATGCTCCGTCCTAACCACCGCGCAACATAAGTAAGAACTTCCTCGGAGTAATTCTCGGCAGTCATCTTCTGCCAGTTTTTTCCCAGAAAATACTGGGACCCTTTTTGTGACCCGCAAAGCTGCCCCAAAAATCCAAGATTTGCTCTTCTGGTACTTATCACTCAAACAGTTACTTTCGAAATCCTTTCCTATCTTTGATGCTGGTTAGGACACTTTATTTTTGTCAAAAAGTCAGTTTTAAGCCAAACTTTTCTAGTGATGTGTTTGGATCTTGTCTCGCCATCATTTACCCAGGTCTCGTCACACCAAACAATCTGCGTCCAGTCCTCTGGTGTTCAATATCGGTGGACCTCAGCCCAAGATTTCCATATTCTCCTGTTCCTTTCTGGTAGAAGTGATTTCTTTCGTGGAAGGTGACGTGCATAACCTCTCTGCTGAAGCGCATTCCGTACGGTTCGCTCACCAATCTTCCACTCGGGGAAGTTACATGCAAATTTAAGGTACGTCATCCTTCCATTTTCCCTGGAAGAGCAAACAAATCGCTCAAATTCATCAACTTATGCTGAAGATAATGTCGCCGACCGACCTGTGCTTAGTCTTGGACATACATGACCTGTAAAAATTGTTTACTTACTCTCATGATAGGGTATTGTTCGTTGATCCGCTTCTTATAGGGTACAGGGGTTAAAGCGGGGATAAAGTGGAGATAAAGTGGTGATATTCCAGGTTACCTCACGATAGATCCACAGTATCCCTGTTAGCTTCAAATTTTAAAATCTTATGGCCTAAGGCATAAGAGATATGCATCTGTATATGAAGTCCAACGCCCACCTTCATGCCTGCACCTTTCTTCACTCGCGCACACCTGAGGTCGTTTCGTTTAAATCATTGTCAGCTATTTACTATTATTTTGCTCAACGGCATACTTTTATTTCATTCATCTATCTAATTTTTACTTCATGTGAGTGCATCTGAACCTTAAGTCAACTACTTTAGAAGATTTTAATTTACTGTACTAGATTGCCGCAAAGATGGATTCACCTCAACAACCTTCTCCATCATCAGCATCTCCTACTTATGCAAAACGCCTAACACAAACTCAACGTATTCAAGTAAGCCTGAAATCTACAAATTGATAAGGTTAAGAGAGTAACATGTGCAGGTTAGAACCTTGGCCAGTGAGGGACACAGTTACGTCAAAATCTCTCAACGCCTTGGGATTACATGGCGACAGGTACAATACACCATGAGCGTTGAAAATACCGAGCCTCAGTACTCCAGTGGTAGGCCACCTATTCTAAGTAGTTCCCAGGTCGATGAAATAGAATTTTTCGTCTGTTTATCATCGGAAAATCGTCGGATGTCATTTTTCCAACTTGCACATTTTATATTTCGGCACTTTGGTGTGAGCGAGAATGTGATCCGACGTGAACTGGCAAAGAGGGGATATGCACGCAGGATTGCACGATTAAAACCTCCTATCTCTTCAGTCAACAAACTGAAGAGATATGAGTTTGCCAGAATACATCTCCACTGGCGGAAGGAACATTGGATGAGAGTCCTCTGGTCCGACGAGACTTGGGCTATGAATGGTCGGCAAAGTGATCGTTGGGTCACAAGAAAGGTCAGTAGTCCCTTAAAGGCTCCTAAGATTTAGAGTTCCCTTGAGCTAAGTTTAAGTCAAAGATTGGGGAAGAGTACGAAGATACCTGTGTCCTAGCCAAGACGCGGAGGAGAGTTGGGTGGATGTTCTGGGGATCTTTCTTTGGACGACAGAAGGGGCCTTGCCTGATTTGGGAGAAGGAGTGGGGCCATATCACTGCGGCCAGTTACTGCGAGAGGATAGTGCCTCTCATAGAGAGTGCGGTCTTTCGGGAACCAGGACTAGATGTGATGCAGGACAACGCCCCTCCTCACAAGTCGAGGCAAACTATGCGTGAGTTTGAAAGGAGGAATATTTCTCTAATGGAGTGGCTGCCATATTCTCCTGATTTAAATCCGATAGAAACTTTGTGGAGTTATATGAAAGCGTACATGGAGCGTCTTTATCCAGCGTTGGATCAAGGGGGGCAGCGGAGTCAAGGGCATCTTCGTCAAATAGTGAACGAGGCGTGGGATCTGGGGTTTAATGGGGATGACTTGGAGAAACTGATAGATTCGATGCCCCGAAGAATCAGAGCCGTTTACGAAGCTGAAGGCGGATATGTAAATTATTAGCTAGATAGAAGTATAATTTATTTATGAAATGTATTAATGAATTAAAAAGTGAATAGAGGGCTATAATGGACCAAAAAAGCAAAACCAACGAATATTTCGTTGTGAAATTTTTGCCATACAAATTTAAAGTTTAGGTGGGGAGATCTACTTATCGTCATGCTAATTCAAGTTAGTAAAAGCCTATATACCCTGTAAAAGTCGAATTTTAGCGCCTATACACGATTAATACCGTAGTATCAGAGTACAGTCGTCCCTCTATAACTCGATACTGGATCCCGGTATGAGTGTTGAAAATATTCATAGTACCTTGGACTTTCATATTTGCAACACTTACCCTTTCAGGTCATTTTGCATGCAGGGGTAAGTATTGCAAATGTAAATGGTTGAATTTCAATGAATATTTTCAACACTTATACCGGGACCCACTATCGAGTTAGAGATGGATGACTGTAATACATTCTCGACGCAGAACACTCATGCTAAAGATGCATTCGCCGGCACCGCTGTAGAGTTTCACTAGTTAAGACTTACGCCCCGCTTCTCTCCTCAACCGTGAATACCTGCCCAAGGAAAAAACAAAGTAAAAACTTTAGACTGCACAGTATGCTTCAATATCTTGTCCGTCGCAACCGCGCGAAGCCTGATCTTTTAATGTCCTCGTTTCTTGTCGTAGCAAGTGTTCAAGCCACAAGACTTTCAACGTGGACATGACCCAGACAGCGGACCATAAAACTATCATTTGTCAGTTGGGGCCTCGGCGCGCGAAAAGCTCTAGATATTGAAATATCCTCTCAGATTCCCCTATCAAAATCTTTATGCTCCCTCCACATCCCGCTGATTTGTCCTTCCTTATCTCATAAAATCCCCACTAGAGTCGTATCCTTCCTAGATTTTCATGAGCGATCTCCCTTCCTGAGTTAGTGCTCTGCGACTTTAATATTCCGTCGGGTATCCAAATCATCGAGGGCGTACATTTAGGGATCTTAATAAGGTAAAAGACGCGTCAATTTCATCAGAGGTAGTCCAAAACAGGAAGATAATCGATAATTTGTAAAGTTGACAAAGATGTATGTGAGGTTGACGTTAAGTTATAGTAGAGGGAACGCTTGACATGGTAAAGGGCTCCAACTGAGAATGCTTGAGGACCTCTGATCCACATTAGCTGCGGCTTCTCTTAGCTGTCTCATGTGTATAGCGAACAAATTGAGCTTTTACAGCCGGTACCGTGTGAAGGTAGATCGTTCAACCTTGCCAGCCTAGAGGCTTTTTTATTTTCTGGGCGATCGCAATTTTGCATGTAGGTCTCACCAGGGTTTCTTAACAAAACAAATCGACTTTTAAGTCCTGGCGATGGTTTCCGTTTTCAATTAGACGATTTAAGATATCGAAATGTTTTATATTATTTGTAAGGGCAGAGCCCTTGTATAATAATACTGCCCCCTGTGCATTCAACATTTGTGTTATGTGCTCATCTTGCTTCACTGATAGACTTGCCCTTCTTAACTGAACAAAGCCAGTCATCATTCATTTCCTACCATTTGTAATTCGATGAACTGTTATCTCTTACGACTACCCCGAAAGGTAGCTGTTTCAAAACTGTGTCAATTTGTTGATCCTACGCGAACCTTAGACCAAATTCAGACAAGAATGATCTCACCACTTCATGCTAGACCACACGAACTGACATTACGCAAACTCTAATCAGCAACGTCCTAACAGAACTGAAAAACGAGGTCACACGTGGATGAAGACCAAATAACTAAGTGCCGCGAGGGTTGATGACACTTATTGCTTCAAAGACTCCCTCGATCAAATCGCCGTCATTGCGCAAAACGTCTTCTTAGTTACCAAGCATACTATCTAGGGAGGATAAGCTGACGCTAGATAAAATCCTCAGTTTATTCAAATTACTAGAATTGAAAGGGAAAAATCAACTTCATCATGTCCGAAGCCTACGAGCGCGAACTTCAAAATAATGCGCGACTCTCTCTACTATCAGCAAAAGTTACTGCTCTGAGAGGAGTCACTGTTGATATCTATGAAAATGCTAGGGATCAGGATATTATAGACAACACCGTAAGTATCCGTGTCTTAGCCTCCAGGTCAAAATAATGACCTGATACAGTCAAATACTTTCTCCTCAGTGAGCACAAGTTTAAAAGGTTCTGCTGCCAGACTTGGAAGGATGGCATCTGCTGGTAATAAAGTTGCGATTTTAAAGTTGGCGGGAATCATTTCTGGCTTCGTTATTACACTATGGTTCTTCTGGGGGTTGTTTGTATGATACATGAAAATGTTAAACTTGTAGAATAGGGTTAGTACACTAGTTTACCTACGAGCACTGATAATTACTTTGGGAATACATGACACTGTCGGAGACCGAACAATCCTGTCTAACAATGAGCTGATTTATTTCGCTGTGATCAGCTTCGCCAAATGTGAGCTTCAACTTATCGCTACCAGCCAGCACCCCAACTGTCATCCCCATACATTCGAGAAAAGATCATCACTACCTGCGAAGCCAGCGGCAGGTTTTGAAGTAGTAGTAATACCGTTTGCGGGTGCTACTGGAGCAGCGCTACTCCAGCCTCCGAAATCTTCATCAGCGCTAACTTTAGAAGGACCGTTTGCTGTTACAAAGCCGTTTCCGCTAGCTCCTCCGATCACGGTGCTCGGATTAGGCGGTGGTTCGATTGGGGCACCCCATCCAGGGTCTTCAACTTTACTAGGTGAAGATATCGACGGATTTCCAGGATTAGTTTTTGTGCCGTCATTCCAGGCATTGCTAGACACCCATGTGTCGCTAGTAGACCATGCATCTGTGTTTGCCGATGATGATGAAGTTTTCGTTGGAGGGTTTTGTGATAGATTGAAAACAGAAGTATTTTGTGCAGATGGCGAGGTGATTTTAGGCTTTGAAGCTGAGCTCTGAGGAGCAGGTGCAACGAAATCGAACATTTCACCAAGCCGTGTGCTACTGTTGGTTGTATTGGTTGTTGACAAGGTACTTGTGACTGATTCAAATACACCAAAGCTATTTGAGCTGCTAAGCTCACTCGAGAGCTGTTGTGTAGGTTTTTGTGGTGACTTAGTTTCGAAGAATGTACCACCACCTAGTAAAGAGGTTTGAGAGGGAGTGCTTTTATGAAAACTATTACCTGAGCTTGAGAAAGATGAAGCTTTTGTTTGTGACTGGACAGTATATGATTTGTGACTAGATAGATTAAGTGAACTAAAAGCGTCGTTTATCGCGCCAGAAGATGTCTTGCGACCAGAAAGGCTTGTCATAGGCTGCATCGACCCAAAGGTATCTATAGAGCTTTGCGGCGACTGAGGCTGTTGTTGCTGAGGCCGTGTTGTAGATGCGTAAAGGGACAATATTGACTGCTTTAGGTCTGGTCGATTTATCGAGCCTAACGTTGACACTGTGCTAGAAGGCCGACTTGGTGGGCTAGTCTCTGTTCCGAAAAAATCTAGCCCTAATAGTGAATCCGCAGGTTTCGTCTGTTTTACTGGAGTAGATCCAACCTTAGCTATTGTTTTCGATGCAGCTGAAGCCTTCGTGGTAGAATCATCGCCGAAAAGGTCGGGCTGAGGAGCACGTTTGATATGCGAAGGGCCAGGAGTCTGGTTTTGCTTGGAAGAAGACCCGTGGATGGTTTGTTTTTCTTTTACCAAGCTAAGTGGTACATCATCGTCTCCATCTACCTCAAGGGTTGATGGATCTGGCATTGGTCCTTCCATCACCCATCTTTTAGACTCGTACTTTGTCCTAATAAAGTTCTCCATCTTAGATTCAGATGGAACATGGCCAGCTGCTAATTTTGCTTCCCAATATTTATTTGCTTTGGTGTTCCCCCATTTTAATGCGCTTTGCACTTGTTCATCAGTCCATGAATCAAGATCAACAGACTTAACTCTGCTAATATGTGTGCCCATGCCTCGGTGTATACCTGAGCATCGTATGCAGATAAATACTCCAATGTTCCAAGATGCCCATCTCGGATCTAGTTATTATCAATTAGTTCCAACTAAGCCTTAGAAGGTGGGGTCCTTTACGCTTGTTTCTCTTGCAGTCGGCACACGTTTTGTTCCCCTCCAACTTCAAGAGGCTTTTGATTATTTGTGCATTTTGGGCTGTATGTTCTGCCGCAGCATTTGGCATTCTTCGTGACATAATTACACTCCAGGTGGTTGGATCATGGCAAGTTTGTGTAGATCGACAGGTTGGTAATGGCTGCAGCAAGTTGGCCCGATACAATTACGTATACATTAGTCGGAATTTAATGTTCATCACCTCTTTACTAATTGCACCCACTGACGTCTTATTAACGCAAATTATTAATGCCACTTGAAGGATACCCACTCCTTTAAAACATCGATTGAAACTGGAGCACCTTCCATGCATTCCCTAAAACTCGCAAAATCCTCTCAGGTCTCTCGTATACTTAGGCTTACAAAAAGGGTTTCTCCTCACAGACAGCTTCAGCTTCGTTCAGTATCAAACCCAACTAATCCAGGACCTCATTTGTACAGTCTTTTCAGTACTCATTCACCTTCTAAGATGTCTTATCCTATCAAAAAGAGCGATGAGGAGTGGCAGGCTATCCTTTCAAGAGGTAAAACGCTTTACCCTTCAAAATTAATACTCAACTAACCTAGTAAGAGCAATTCCGCGTACTTAGAAAGCAAGGAACTGAGGCTCCTTTTACTGGAAAATATGATAAACATATGCCCAAAGAAGGAGTTTACACATGTGCTGGCTGCAACGCACCACTCTATAAAGCCTCTCACAAATTCAAGTCCGGGTGCGGCTGGCCCGCATACTTCGACAGTATTCCCGGGGCTATATCTCGCCATCCTGATAACTCAGGAGGTATTTCGAGAACCGAAATTGTATGCTCCAATTGTGGCGGCCATCTCGGACATGTTTTTAAAGGGGAGGGCTATAATACACCTACAGACGAGAGACACTGTGTGAACAGTATCAGCTTAAACTTCTCTGATAATTGATCAATGGCTTAGGCAAGCAAATTCTACGTCAAAACTCGGCTTATTTTTAAGTTGACAAAATCGTGCTAATTAGTTGAACTCAACTTGTGAGATAGTCAAACATACTCCACTTTCTCGATATTGAGAAATCTAAATCTACATGAAATATATATCGCCGCACCGCTTAGTAACTAACACAATGGACCTTGATATGATGTCTTTTCAGAATTCAGAATTCAAGTCTGCCAAGGTATAACTATTTGCTTTAACTACATAGTCCTTAAAAAACAATGGATCCGCCATACATGGAGAATGAAAAGAATACAAATTAATCTGTAAAATCCAATTTCTATGGTCTCGTATCCAAACTGTGGTTTGTGTATCTCTATTCAGACATTATTGAGACGTGTGACTCAAAAAGTATGAATCGGAAAACTTTGGCCAGCATAATTTGGGCGGGATTTTTCGCCCATCTACTACGGAAGAGCTGCGCAAGAAATTTGGTACCGACTAGCAGTGCATATCGAATGTACAGTTTTTCAACTTACATCCCTGACCAAGGCGTAAAACTACCACAAATTTGATCACTTAAAAAACTCAGCCTTTATGTTTGTCAGACGGAAGAGATGCATTTCGTTTCACGAATCTCATAACTTCTAAACCCAAGGATGTTTTCCATATCCTAATACTGCTTGTCAAGTAAGGCCTTTTAAATATTTATCTAAACTAGCTGCTAGACTAGATGAAGCCAGATCGGTTGGTGGGTTAATACACTGTCTGGCCCATTCTCCCAAATAGAGTCTAGGTAGCTTGGACACACAACTCACTTGGGACAGGAGAAAGCCGGGTCAAATCTACCAATACTCTCAGATCACGATCGGCTGCGATCTTACTGAAATCCTTGAGTGATGAAATCATACTCAGATAAATACAAGGGGCTCTCGCTTTTCTCTGTGGTGAGTATTACGGAGGAAGCCACATACCACAAGGACTAACTTTACAGTGGTGTCTGCAAATAAAATCTTAATATGAGTGTCCCTAACGTCAAATAAGTCAATCCAAAGATAAACACGTATCTTCCGGATATATTTGCACGGGCCAATTAGGGCGCCAAATCAGTATAATTCAGTAATAAAAATAGTCTGTTCTTGAAGTTGATGCCACAGTTTGAGTATCTACATGGCTTTTACACGATATGAAGTTGAATAATTTCTGCAGCCTGTGGCTTATTTTCTCCTGAAGCAAAATATAGCTGAATTCAGCTAAATTATTTACCGTGGAGAGCCAATGGCCATGATCAAGTATCTCGAAGGACGGCACCTCTCAGAGAGGGTAATCAGCGTTCCGTTGGGCATTGGTGAAGGAGGTAAATGATGTGGTCTTCCCAAGGGAGAGACGAAATGAGGGAGAAGCGCAAGGAGAAAAGTGAGGATTTGGAATTGAAGTAAATCGGTCTTTCCAAAGAAGAGATGTGAAAGGTATGTGGTGAATCTGTATCCAGAAGACGTTGCGTGCAGAGAAAATCTCTCACACGCTCAACCTGTATACATATATACGTGAACCTCTCTACTACACTGCATAGCTATATTAGATACTTCAAGGACTTGCCTAATAGAACTAGATTGACCTCATTATCCTCTGCTCCCTGATTAGTGATCTCATTCCCAACCTCCACGCACGATTGATTCGTTTTGATCCAATTACTCGAGAAACTAATCATCCTACAACAGAATTAACTTTAGCATTGAGTGCACCAATCTATGAAAGCATTCTGAGCTACAGGAAACACATAACTTGTCAAGTGTCTTATCTAATCATACATGTCTGGGACGCTTTTTAACATAGAGGGTGTTTAGTCGAATATAATTCTATTGGTCTGAATTTTAATCGCAGTTTGATATTCAAATTTTGTTTCGACGTGGAGTAAGAGCTACACAACCTGTTGTATTGAGCCGTATTCAAGAAGATGGAAAAGAAATATTCCGTGTGAGTGCCGATCGCGTCATGTATCAAGAACGAACAATAACACCGGAAATGTAGAGATTCGACCAGAGAAGAGTAGTAAACTTACCTCAATTTATTGAATGGAGTCACAAAATAAATTTCCTAATATGAGGCCCATGTATTCCTTACAAACAATTCTTATTCCAGAGACAGATTTATCGATGGATGAGTTAATCAATAGAGCGCATGCTCGAAACAAACTAGCCCAAGTAGTGACCAAATTTTTTCAAAAAGCGGGATACCGCGATGGAAACAAAGATATCTAAGCGTATTTAAAAATTGCTGAAAGTCGATTACAGTGAATATGAGCTTGTAGAAAACATGATTTGCTACAAGATGCTACTTTCGTATTTCCTGATGACGAGCTTCGAATATAGATCCTTTGCCAAACTCATCTCTTGGCTTGGATGGTCCAGTGGCACAGCGTGCGGGCCGTTCTTCCAGGTAGAGTCTGGGTAGCTTAGACATATGTCCCACCTGAGACAGGTGAAAGCCGGTTCGAATCCAGCAAGAACCTCAATCCACATTGTTCGCCTGGTCATGTATGTGACGATGACGAAAGCACGAGGGATAGCCGTGGGTGGTTGATATACATTCCTGGGGCAGACGCAAACGGTTGAGGGTAGGGGTGGCTGTAAGACGCCTAACTGTCATGATTAGGGAAATATAAGCAGGTAAGAACTCAAGATAAAGATTGAAATAAAACTTATGTGTAAAGTTTACTCTACGAATACGATTTATAGTGTTTTGTACAAGCGAGATGAGAGAAATATATCGACAATGCTACTAACTCCGTTACTCCGTGGGTATCATATCTAAAGTCTCTATCATTATGTAAACACATGTCATAAATCTTGACACTAACTTCGAGCTATATCTTCAAATGATACATGGGTGTGCGTGGCCCTCGTGTCTCTTCTCTTTGAGACGTTTATAAGGTCTACGAATGACGTGTAAAGACGCACCCAAAAGTTGTTGTGCTGGGAATTTGTGGGCATGGTTTACCTGGCTAGTGAGACATGAGCTAGGGCACATGGGTGCACGTGGCAGGGAATATTGTGTTCTAGGCAGGACATGCACGGATGCTAGAAGAGCCGGTGTACAGATGATGGACACAGTTAATTCTCGTGAATAGTAATAGGAAAGGAATATGCTTCTCATTCTACGACGCGACGGAGTCTAAGTACATTATGAGGACTACAGGTCGCCCCGGCAACCACTAGAGTACCCCCCTGATTTCAGTTCACTAACTACTCCCCCCCATAGAATGGAGCACCCGCGACGAGTAGAAGCCCTTAGACACTAAAACAATATGTCGACTCTCCCCATTCGCACGCCATCATGGGAGATTTGTTTGACGCAGATTATTCGACCGTGATAATTCCATCCTCGCTCGTCAAGACTCGACTGCTTTAATCTGCACCATCAGAAGTCGATTCCGCCGTCACAACATCACTCTCGGGCACCATGGACACCAGGGACCATGTCGACATATTTTGGCAGTTTAAATGACGCATTTCCTAACCGAAGGTTTTGATACACTGGAATCTCTTCCTCCTCGCAGGTTATTAAATACCCCTCTCTGAGTCGGAAGGGCTTAAGGTGGTCACCGTAATAGTGCCGTGGAATTGGTAACCCGTTGACCTGTCTCAATGTATAAGAGCGTTCCATATCACCTCCATAACCTGTAATAACAAATGGACCTCTCCATGCAGGTCTAAGCTTTTTTCCAGCAGCCTTTGCGTCTACAAACATCACTAAACTTCCTGGAGAATACACATGCTCTGTCCTTACGCCCAGATTGTGTCGATCCTTAGCTCGATCTTTCTGCCGGTCTGATCTTGCTAAGGCTGCTTGCCTGATTTCCTCGCGCTTCACAATAAACTCAATTACCAAATTCCCGTGTGCGTCATCATCCTCAGGGAACACAGCTTAAATGCCTTGAGCTAGTGAAGACTTTAGACTCTCGCGGTGACTAGACGGAAACACGGCCTCCAGACCCCCATCAGGAGCAAATCCCTTCAAGAACTCGTGAGGAGAATACCCAAGATGTAATATATCCCGCCTGTTACTGTCAAATGTAGATTTCGCTAAGACTGACGGCCATTTTGATGGGTCACGCGCATTTTTCTTCAAGGCTCGTTGCAGAACGTCTACAGCTTTCGCCACCATGCCAGTGGCCTTCTTTGCTGCTACTGGCGATGTACACCAGACAACCCCACGTGATTCCGCGAACCGCTGTGTTGTTTCCCCAAAGTGAGCGCCAGGGTCTGAATAAATACCTGTGGGGACTCCATTTTCCAAGAAGATCTGTTCCAGTGTAGAGATGACTGCTTCTGAGTTGTCAGATTTTGTCGCCTTTGACCATACAAACCGCGAGAAATAGTCCACAACTACAAGGATATAATATGCCTCCACTCCCTCAAACTTTGGGAACGGGCCCATGAAGTCAATTCCCAATAGCTCCATTGGGGTACTAATCATCACTCTCGCCAATGTCTGTGGCCTAAGTGCTGTCCCATGCTTTGCACATACTAGACACCCTGCGATATAGTCACGAACATCTTTAGACATTGCGGGCCAAAAGTACTTGGAGAGTTTCCGCATTGTGATAGACGACGCGAAGTGTCCCCCATTATCATGAGCTTGCAGCAGAAGGGATGAGACCTCTTTCTCAGTTATGCACCTCTTTAAAACCCCCTGGGTTTCGAGATAGAGTACTCTGTCAGCTCCCTGCACTTGGTATCTGCTTGCCTTTTTGAGGAACGCCGCTTGGTGAACTTTCGTCTGGCACTTCTTAGGAATAACTCCCATCGACAGATACATTGAAATATCTTTATACCATATTGAATCCGAGAATCTAGTGTGAGGCGCAAGGGTTTTTGTTCTTACCACATTTTTAAACCATGGCGCTCTGTGATACTGAGGCGTGGTGAATGGCGTCTGACTGTCCGTAACGTTAGAGACGGGAAACATACTCCCCCCCATAGCTTCCGCCCCCGCGGATTCCCAGGAAGGCTTATAAAGGCCCGTTGATATTTCCGACAGCGAATTCAAAAATCCAAATGCTACATGCGCAGGAACAGTTTCACCCAACTCCTTGATACGTACGTTTAAACTTGCCAGTCCTGATTCCACCCTCTTCTCTGCTGTATCACCCAAAAACAAGGCCCTTAGATCCTTCTCCCGTAATGGCTCCCCAATGGTTTTTAGCAACTCCTCGTACCCATTCGTACCATCCTTCCAGATCCACCTAGGATCCCCATTCTCAGCTACTAGATCACCAAATTCCGTATATTCACTTAGTGTCCCCTTTTCACTCGGAAAGATTGTCCGAGAGAGGGCATCAGCGATTGACTTCCGCGATCCAGGTATCCACACAATTTCGATGTTTAAAAATCTCAGTTCACTGGCCCACCTTGCATAGATTCCATCAAGACATGATGAGTTTAGGAAGTAGGTAAGCGGGTGATGATCTGTGAAAATCGTTCCTTGAAGTGGCGACCTGAACATGTAGTCATATTTTCTGCAAAATTCCACGATCGCACACAGCTTTCTCTTATAGGTCCCGTAATTTCGTTGGCACTGTGAGAATGTGAATGCATCGTATAAAATAGGGACTTCTATTAGTTTCCCGTAGCTGATTCTTGACTGAGTTATCGCACAGCTAGCTCCAAGTTTGCTAGCATCCGAGTACATAATCGTTCGATCTCTGAAGTTCCAGCCATGCATTTCGATTGCACCAGAACACTTTTCTTGTAATAGTTGGAAGGAAATCTGTTCAGCTTCTCCCCACTGCCACTCAACGTTACCTGTCAGTCTTGATAATGGAATCTTTATCTCGGCAAAGTTCTTTACCCAGCGACGAGTCATATTGATCGCTCCAAGGAAGGCACGGACTTCAGACGTATTTTTCGGAGTAGGCCAGACTCGTATTTTGTCCCGCCTCTCAGGAGTCACACATACTATACCACCATTCTTGTGAAGTGTTCCTAGCGCTACAACCTCGTCCATGAATAACTCCATCTTTTTAAACGACAATTTAAGTCGGGACCATTCTAGGCGAGGGAAAAGTTCTTCTGCCATGAAGTCATAGGCATCCTTGAAGTTATGGAACCCTGAAAACATGTCATCAATATAGAAAGATGCTTTTGGAGGGGTAAGGACGTCTTCCGAGACAAGCACTGACTTCATGCCCGGGAACTGATTTTCCCCTGCTGGGATATTCCCAAGAACGATGTACATTAATTCTGTGAACGAGAATCCTGCACTCATTGACCCTTGTGGCATGCGCGTAGGCTGTACTTGCCCTATCCCAGCAATAGTGAAGGCAAAAAGATGTCTATCGTCAGGATGTACGAGAATGTTCCAGTACCCGTGCTTGACATCGAATTTTAAAAAGAACTTGTGAGAAGGGTGAGATAAGTGGTCATGAACTTTGGCCATCAATTCTAGGTAGCAGCCTGGCATGTCTTCTTTCACATGTTGATAATTAAATGTGATTCTCGGTTCATCCCACGGTCCTGGATTGTCACTTTTGTCCACAATTACTGCTTGTGCGTTCCAATCAGATAGTTTTCCATTTGCCGCCATGGTTTTTTCATACATTCCGCATGCCAGCCCTTCGTTCACAATTTTCTGAAGCCAGAACTCTTTTCCGGGAGGCCATCTCTTTTGCTTTAATTTTGAATATGGCTTCGTTCCTTCTTTAAGTCTGACTCTATGCGTGTAGAGGTCTGTGGGTACGAGTTGCTCCAATTCAGTCCCATTTAGATCCTGGTAGGTTAACAGCAATCGTTTAACCATATCTTTTTGAACCTCACTACCCACAGCCGCACCAATCTTCGTTCCCACTGTTTCAAACCATTGGTCAATTTGTTCTTTAGGAGCTGTAGTTAAGGCTCTGATATTGGGTCTTCTACTCGTTGGAAATTTGTGGGATGGAATGGAGTCTACTGGGCCAGTCGTGGCTGGTGAATCGGAAGGAGTCGGATCCTTCTGTGAGCTGAAACTAATTGCGTGGCTATCTGAGACGTGCACCTTTCTATCTGAGAGGCCCATGATATTTGCTCGTTGCGACGACAGAATTCTCCGATCAATTCTGGTGATTCTTGGGGCTTTCAGTTCATTCGGTGGAAAACTATTTTCCTGAAATGTGCACAAGAGAGAATCTAGTGAAATATTGGAAGAAAATACATGAGAGGCATTATGCTCATTAGAGTGAGAGCAAGATCCGAGATGAGATACAGAATGAGAGTGATGTGAGTTAGAATTGAAAATACAGTTTTGACAGGCTGCAATGAGACTTGGGAAAGGAGAGTTTTCTGACGTGTGATTTTTTAAAGAATGTTCGCAACAAGAAACACAATAAAGTTGACTACATGACGTGCAATTCTCAGTAACAGAGTGAGAATTATGAAACAGCTTTGATGGCAAAGAATAGGAGCCACAGCAATTGTTAATAACAGAAGGTGATAAAGGAATATTTGAGCCTCGGCTCGAGATAATATTAGAGGAATCATGATTAGTAGTATAAGACTTGGCCTGACTTGGTAATTTTTCTGATTCCTTGTCGATGGCATCATTGGACAGTTTACAGACTTGTTCGGGTCGACCTAGTTTTTCGAAAACGCGGACTCAGCAATTCTGGGAAGTTCTTCATCAAAATCAGAATCTGTATCATCAGACTGATCGGACGTATCAGATTCTGAGTCCATAATCGGTGAATGTCGCTGCTTCTGACTATCCATTTTTCTATAACTTATATCAGTGTTGCTCGATGTGGGATATAGAACAAGTTTGTGACTACTCGAGGACACAAAAGTGGGTCCCTGAATCGCGACTCGTTTCTCATTTTTCTGGGGATCACCTAGAATAATTCTGGACTCTCGGATGAAGATGCCAGCGTTCACGTCATGAAGCCACGGTATTCCTAGAAGTAAGTGGAGGTCAAGTTCGCCGTTTCTCTTTAACATTGGGCGCAAAAACGCATCAATTCGCCTCCAAATTCCGCAACCCCCTATGTGGAGGCTTACGAAGTGCGATAGCTCTGTAGTCCCCCCCATCAGCCGTATTCATTGTGAGCCCACTGAAGCCTTTGATCCCTAAGTTCAGTTTTTCGAGCTTAAGTGCAGTGACGAGACCCTGTGAGATGATGTTCATTTCCGAGCCCTGGTCTGCTTGTGATATGTGCTTGGGTAACGCAACTTTGATGATTTTCCCATTCGCCTCAGCTCGTGCCACTACGGGAATTCTGAAAGCCTTGGTTTCTGTCGTCGTTGACGAAATTTTGGAGGTATGATTATCAAGATTGTTATTTGCCGAGCTTGAAAAGAGTTGAGGTTGTACCCTTTTTCCTTTCTTCTTATTAACTCTTGTCGACAGCCTCCTGAATTCTTTCGCTGTATCTGGACTGACTTGCCAGAGTTCAAGTAGATTTATGGGAATAGAAATTCGTCTCGCTAAATCGATATAGTTGATGGGTCCGCAGCCTTCCCTGCCGACTATTTCCCTGAGATGTTTTAAGACCCTCTTGCCCTTTCTTCCTGTCTTTATTGGTCTATACGTTCCAGGGTCTCCACTAGTCATTTCCGCTTCCTTCGGAAGGTCATCGTCCAGAATCTCGCTTAGATCAATACGCTGTATCTTCTTATCCGGTCCTGAGCTAAACGACTGAAGTTGTACGTCAAGTTCGCACGCCCTCGACTCAGGATGCTGCGATTGATCCTCAGGTATGTTAATGTTGGCAAATTGGCTGAGTGAGCAGTCAGCGTCTTGTTGGTCTTCAAAATGAACCTTGTGTGGTGCTCTCCAGGATTCTTCAGATTCATCTTGCGGCATTCCCTGAGGTCCCATTCTCATCGGTGGTGGACGATAGGGGGGATTATCTTGGTTAGTCCCGTATTCGTCAGACCTGTAGTTGTTACTAGGATTATACGGAGGGCGTTGTGGACCCATATGATGAAAGCCCATCTCTCGATATCTGTCAGCTTGGAACGCATTTTTGTTAGGATGTAGATCATAGTGTGGGTTTAAATGACGGCGGTTATCACTCGGACCGTCCCATCTACTGTCTCCTCGATCATAGTGGACCAAGTTTGAATCTCTCGGCGGTGGTGGCGGTGGTGGGCGATCGTATATAATGCATTTCAGATGGATTTGCTCCCAATTTTGAAGCTGCAGATTTTGGCACTTTGGCTTAATATGCCCCACTTGACCACATCCAAAACACAACGGTCCATCACTTGATCTGTACACCGCAGATCCATTGACAAAGGCATTCTTTGAGGCATTCCGAGAATTGTATGGATTTTGTCGACTATTTGGGCTCCTTCCCAGCCCAGGATTACCAGACACTGAATTCTTATGATCCTGAAAATTTACGCCCCCAAGCTGTGGTTGTTGAAGCTGCTGAGGTTGCTGTTGATACGAAGACCGAGGCTGATTGTAGTAAGATGATGCTTCATTGCTGAAGCCTTGTCTCGGCTTTGGTACGATCATCCTTCCAGAACTAAAATCTGCCAGAACTGATGACAGGGATTTACCGTAGTGCGCCGAGCAGAGTTCTCGTATCTTGGCCGCTTCATCTCGCTCTTCAGCTCTATTCCTGGCTTCTTGAGTAGCCTCCAAACTATGCTGCACCCCAAGAATTATTTCCTGACACTTCCATAAAGATCCGCACGATAGGGCTGATCTGGAAAATGCCTCGCACCGGACGTCACCGTCACGAAGCCCGTTGAGAAAGGCTAGGACGATGGAGTTCAGTACCGATTGCTCTATAGGCATCAAAGCTTTGCCCGAGCCTGTTGTTCTTGGGGCGTCTCTACCATGTGATCGGCGGAGCAGATGTAAGGCACGTTGATAGTACGCCATTAACGGCTCATCTTCCGTCTGCGAAAGATTTTTAATATCATTTTGCAGATTCCCTTCGACATAACTGACCAGCTTGGCCGGAAACCTTTCTATCAGTTGTGACTTGAACTCAGCTACCTGTTCCTCTGTCGCGTACTGTCGGTCGTCAATCATCGCCCTTAGCTCCGGAGTCGAGTCAAGCCAGCTCGCAGCTTCACCTTCAAGAAGAATATCAATCGCAAAAAAGAAGCTTTCTGGTAATACTATTGTATCTCCTGCAGTTCTAAAATCGTATTCAAGTCGGGAAAGCCACCTTGCTCCGGAATTTCCTTCTCCAACAAACCTTCCCGCCTGTTCAAACTTTGGGAGTGTTCGATTTGCCATTCCGAGTTCCTCTTCACCAATCCAGATTCTTTCCAATTCAACACGCAATTCATTAAAATCAAAAGCCGTTTTTAAAATTTTATTTTATTTTTATTTTATCTTCTTTGTAATCTTCCTTATTCTTCTATTGTTATTTTTCCACCTTCTTCCACACCAATTCCAGATCACAGATGTTAGGCCGATAAGTCAACTTAATAATGGGGCCTTCGTAATTGATTCACACTTGAGGGTCAAAACTTGAACAAAACAGGTTCCTTTAACAGGCACTGACATGACACGTTTCAACACAGCAGCACAAAACTAGGTCGTAATATGTATGTAGACCAACGAGCTGCCAACTAAATTTCAGGATGAATTTTCAGCCTGTGGACTCGAGGTAGCTCCCAATAACAGTTGACTCGAATTCAACGCGTGAGATGACCTGCTTCGATAAATAGACCGTATCCACACGACACGATTACTAATAGTCACCACCTGACGTCTCGATACTGATGATATAAAGTAGGTAGATAGTTAAGATCAAAGTAGACAATGACGATGACCAGAGGAAAATCCCCTGTGTAGGTCACCAGTTAATTCTCGTGAATAGTAATAGGCAAGGAATATGCTTCTCATTCTACGACGCGACGGAGTCTAAGCACATTATGAGGACTACGGGTCACCCAGGCAACCACTAGAGTACCCCCCTGATTTCAGTTCACTAACTGACACAGGTGTCAAGCAGTCCGCATTATGACCTTGCATAACAATAATGTATCAATGACGAGCGCATGATGTGAATTGGGCTGGCAGTGTGATGAGTTCGATTTGGACTTAAGCGAGGATATTGAGTTATAAATAGGAAGAGATTTCCCATAATGTAAAACATAAATATCAATCATAATTATTTTCACCGACACCTCACAAGGGCCCAGAGTAGCATAGCCTCACAGATAAGAAGCGAACATATTGGGTTCAATTCTTATCTTCACCGAAGAAAAGTCCCTGGAGTAGACGCCCCAAGTTGCCCATGTGGATATCCCTCTCAAAATGTGAAGCATATGATCATGGCTTGCCCGCGATGGTCAAGAGGAAGGGGCGAAGTATGGAGGAAAGCAAAAGATAGATCTTTCCAGGCGATGATGAATAGCCCGAAAGACATTGCCAGAATAACGCAATGGATTCTCAAAGAAAGATGGCTCGAACAATTCCGCCTCGTGGCAGACGTTGAAGCCACCATAGAAGCAAGGAAAACGAGGCCGGAAAGAAGAGGAGAAGGTTGAAGAGAGTGGGATAGGGGTCCACATGCGACTACACAGCATTCACCGCGCTTCCTGAAGGTAAGTCTTTGACTAATCAAAAATAAAGAAATAAGACAGGCAGGAGTAGGGGGTTTTCACCGAAAGGTTTCCTCCTTTGTACATACAATAGTTGATAGATTCCTGCACGGGCCATCACAGGCACTATATGAGGTAAATGAAATCAAAAAAAAAAAAAATCATAATTATTCTACCAATACATTTACATCATATAAACCAGAATAACCGTCAAGTACTCTAACGCATATATATATTCCCCAATCAGACACCTGGTAAAACAAAAGTTCCCTGTTGAAATGAAAGACCCCGAAAAGTTTCTACTAACCTCAATCACCAGAACTAAGATAATACAATCTTGACGCTGAACATTCATGCTTAAGACAATTTCGCCACTACCACTACAGGGTTACACTTGTTAAGACTTACGCCCCGCTTCTCCCCTCAACCGTGAATACCTGCCCAAGGAAAAAACAAAGTAAAAACTTTAGACTGCACAGTATGCTTCAATATCTTGTCCGGCGCAACCGCGCGAAGCCCGATCTCATCTCGTCCTCGTTTCTTGTCGTAGCAGGTGTTC
The DNA here is from genome assembly GCA_028751805.1 of Podosphaera xanthii. Lineage (NCBI taxonomy): Eukaryota > Fungi > Ascomycota > Leotiomycetes > Helotiales > Erysiphaceae > Podosphaera > Podosphaera xanthii. The sequence continues at coordinate 3,314,007 of JAPWIX010000014.1, forward strand.
AAGCCACAGGACTTTCAACGTGGACATTACCTAGACAGTGAACCATAAAACTAACTTTTGTCGGTCAAGACCTAGGCGTGCACAAAGCTCTCGCAGTTGAAGTATCCCCTCAAATTCACCTTCCAAAAACTCTATCCTCCCTCCACATCTTACTTGTCCTTCCGTCTCTCATGAAATTCCGGCTAGATCCTTATTCTTCCTCAATGGACACGAGGACTTCCCCTTCCCAAATTTGTGCCGAGCAACATACTTCATCTGTCGGGTATCCATTTCATCGAGGGCGCTTGTTTAGGGATCTTAACAAAATAAGAGCCGCCTCAATTTCATCGAAGTTGGTCCAAATTAGGTAAGATAATCGACAGGTCGTAAAAGTGATAGAGATGTATCTAAGATTGAAGTCAAGTGATAGCAGAGAGAATGCTTGGCGTGTTGAGAGGACTTGGACTGAGAATACTTGTCGGCCTGTAACGCTAATCGAATGCGACCCCTATTGGCTTCCCCAGACATGCCAGCGTGCCGAGCGTTTACAGCCGATACCATATGAGGCTGAAGGGTTCGACTTAGCAAGTCCGCCTCTCGGGTCATGTTGAGTTGTCACACAATGTGCCGTACCAGTGTCATTTGTGACATAGCCTTAAGGCTGCACACATCAAAACGATTTAGAAAAAAAGGGAATAAATCGGTCGATCTACAGGATTTAGTACTAAGGATCGGTAGAATCACACGGGTGGAAGCCGTCCATAAGTACCGCAATCAATTGCCGTTCCTTGCCTTGGCACAAGGATAAGCCAGAAATTCCAAACATAAGGTGCCAGAATGCTTTGCGAAAGGTACCTTTAGATGACTAATAAATTCTACCAACACTACATGTACTAGTATATGTATGTTTAGAGGGTCTCGACCAACCCCTATCTACGACGTGAAATGGTGCATGTACGTTAAAGAAGTATCACCACAATACTGAAAATACTTACACAAGTAGCATCTAGCGGTAGATTTTTAGCTATAAGCTTACATTTACATGAACTCGGAAAATTTATGCAAGTAAACAATAAGATACTGAGTCAATTATTGAAAGTTCAGAAGTATTTACCCGACCGTATAATCTACCATAAGCTTAGTCTTACATATACCTTCAAAACACTTGACTGTAGTGAAAATGATTCGCCTCTTCACCCTCAAAATACTCAACATTCTTTATTGTTTCGATTACCTGGCAGGGCAGTTGATTAGTTATCTGGAGGTAGCTTTCGTTTAGCGTTCCAGTGCCTTTTGTTTAGAATTTCCGGAATGAGCCTCAAGACAATCTTCCTTGCTAGCTCAATGCATTATAGGAATCCAATTTTTAATTTCTCTATATCATAAATTATTCAGCGTCTAATCTATGACAGAAGATTCAAATACATCTTTTTTGTTCTGCTTGTCTCAGAGCCTCCACTTCAGTACTCCCCTGTACCTCCTTGGCACTAGTCTTGAGCTCACAATTAACTTTTTTTTTCCCTTTGTGTTACCAGGAAAATCATTTTTAAGTCAAATTTTTAATTTTTAAAAAAAAATTCATATGAAAATTTTTTGAAAATTTTTTCGAACCCGATTTTGCGTATGCAATCTCGGACCACAGTACAAACCCATTGCGGGACTCACGTATATTCATTGCTAATATTTATTGAATTGTTGGTACTTACTTTTGCAATACTTACCCTTACGCGTCATTTTTGGTTGCAGGGGTAAGTATTGCAATTATTAACAGTTAAATATCAGTAAATATTTTCAACACTTATACTGGAACCCACTATGTGTCTGGACACGTTCTACTGTATGACGCGAATGATTACGGAAGATATACAGGGTATGAGGGGCAATTAGTTTAACTTGCATGTAGTATTGCAGACCTAAATATTGTTACTTAGCAACAATAATTTTGTCTGACTAGTAGCAATATTTAGGGCTGCAATACTACGTGCAAGTAAAACTTATTGCTCCTGATACTCTGTATACATTTCGTAGAATAACTTAGCTCGACGTTTGGAACACTCATACTCAGATTTCATTTGCAGATACCACTACGAGAAAAACGCCGAACGACATGTACCTCTTCCGTGAATACCCACCACAGGGAAAAACGAGAAAAACCCATGGTGATCTGAGCATGCTTTCGTCATCTTGCGAATAAATTATCACCGCGAGAGAAGTGGTGTGAGGGTGTTGCTGGATTCGAACCAGCTTTCTCCTGTCTCAAGTGAGGCATGTGTCCAAGCTACCCAGACTCTACTTGGGAGAACGGCCCGGACAGTGTACCACTGCACTCTCCGGCCCGTCACACGCTGTTGCCTTAGTGTGATACAGTGAGTTCTCGTTATAACAATACATGTTACAGTTCAATCTCGCTATTACAATGTGGGGTAAGACTTATACAGTAGAGCCCCTATTAGCTAATAGTGGGTCCTGGTATAAATGTTGAAAAGATTCATTGTAACTTGGACTTTTATATTTGCAACACTTACCCTTACAGGTAATTTTGAGTGCAGGGGTAAGTATTGCAAATATAAACGGTAAAATTCCTATGAATCTCTTCAGTAATTATACCAGGACCCACTATTAGCTAAGAGGGGCTCTACTGTACAAGGCTCCCCATTGGAGGATTTCATTGAATTGGCCAATGAGAGCCCTTGCTGAAGTCTTGCCCCTCATTGTTATAGCGAGAGTGTACTGTAGAACAATATTCACGTTATAACAATAGTCTCGGCTATGCCCCTTGTTGAGATCAGCCAAATCAGCAATATTCGCGCTATTAGGATGTACAATCGTCCATTTCTAACTCGATAGTGGGTCCCGGTATGAGTGTTGAAAATATTCATTGTAAATTGGACTTTTATATTTGCAACACTTACCCTTACAGGTCATTTTGCGTGCAGGGGCAAGTATTGCAAATGTAAATGGTTGAATTTCATTGAATATTTTCTACACTTATACCGTGACCCACTATCGAGCTAGAGAGGGACGACTGCATTATTAACCGGCCCGATATTATTGTTGCAACATTGTTATAATGTGAGACAGTTTAGCAGGATGCCGCCGAAAAGGACGGCCTGTTAGGTCGATAAGAAGATAGCCTTAAGGGTACAGCATATGTAGTTTCCGCACCAATCTTAGAAGGAGCTTGCGGGGGACGAAGACGGCGTTTCTACCTGTACGTGGTGTCCCCTACGAACCTGGAGTTTATCTTCAGAGCCAACAGAAACACGCATTACTTGGTCACGGAGGAAAGGTCACCCAGTTGAGCTTCCGGAGCGTATCCAGCCCCGTTATGGGGGTGATGGATCAGACTTAGTTGGCCCTTTTTACCAAGATGAATTCTCACTGTTTACAGATATTCTGGCATTATACTGTCTCCCGAGGAAAGAGCACCGCTACCTGAGCGCTGGTGGTGCCGGTATAAGAAGGATATCTGGACTATGGGATATTAGGGAGATACAGATGGGGATACGCACCTCGTGTGGCTCTGGTGTCTAGGCCTCGCCTGGCTGGAGTTACAGGTTTTTTGAGACTTTTTCCCGCGTACCGGTTTCCACGGCTGCTCTTTTTCAAATTTTTTTGAGCAGAAGGTTCCGTAGAAAAGGTGGTTGAATTCTACGGGTAATTACTGAGCTAAATGGCTACCCGTCATGGGTCAATGTACCAATGATCTTAGGTTCGAGGTTAAAGGGGATAGGAGCACTGTAAAAGGTGTGGCCTGGGTCAGAGAGGAGCCCCAGTGTTATAATAGTCTTGGACTCTACATAGCACGAATAAACAAAACTACTAGAAGGAGCTTGCACAGTGGGTTGAGGCCCAGTTTGACAAGGCTATCACTCAGGGAATAGTCAGTCAGATACTGAGCAAAGCAAGTGCTCAGCTTGACCAGGAGGGAGCCCCATCGACGATAAGGAAGCATCGACACGAAGACTTTCAAGTGCTCGAGAAGGCGCTCGCCCAATTCATCTTTGAGCGGCAGCAGAAGCTCATCATCTCGAGCGACGTACTAAGACCTGCAGCTCGTCAGCTCTGGAGAGATTTTCCTCAATACTAAGGACCAATGGTGCCGCAGCTTAGCGCCGGCTTAATTACCAAATTCAAGAGCCGCGACGGCATCAAGAAGTTTCGATGTCATGGTGAAGCTGCTAGCGTCAATGGAGCAGTAATTGATACATCACTTGTAAGGAAGATCTCGGCATAGCGAGGTATTTGCTAACTTCTCAAGGTCTTGGTCCAAGCCAGAGTAGCTCAGTATGCCTCGAACGGCCAGTACAACTGCGACGAGATCGGTCTCTTCTGGAAGCTCATACCAGACATGAGCCTGGCTACCATACAGCTCTCGGGTGTGAAGAAAGAGAAGCCTAGGATCAAAATACGCCACTGCTGTAACGCGACTGGCGCTCACAAGCTGCAAATGTGAAGAGATGCACGACACTAGAGGCTACGGTGTTTTGCAGCAGCTGGCATGAGGCATCCTGAAGCGCTCGGCATCAAACGGCGCGCGAATGAGAAGGCGTGGATGATAATAGAGATCATGATGGAGTGGCTGCCTTGGTTTGGTAGGCAGGTGGCCGGCCGCAAGATCTTCCTATTGCTTGACAACTTGAGTGTGCACGAAGCTGTTTTAAATAAGCTTGCAGCATTGCCCCCTGATTTTGGCCAGTCAAACACTGAGATCTGCTGGTTACCTGCGAACAAAACAAGCCGATTACAACCTCTCGATCAGGGAATCCTCACTTCGTTCAGAGCGTACTATCGCCGGCAGTGGATTACATATACGTTTAGGCAGCACGAGCTTAGTTATGATGCTCTTCGTACGATGAATGAGCTCAAAGCGATACGCTTCTCGATCAGGGCATGGAACGAGGTCATACCGACAACAATTATTAATTGCTTGCGTTATTTTACTGTTAATCTACAGCCCCATAAAACTACTACAGAGGTTACGATTGAGTTAATCAGCGAGCTCCAAGACGAGCTACAGGAGCTCCATCGGCAGCAGCGGATCCACCAGCTCATTGACGTCAACCATCTACTCTATCTGCCTGAGGTGCTTATTATAGGCTCGGTCGAAGATTTTTACTATTGCCTTGTACAGCTGTATAGCCCTATTGAAGATCAAGAGTCAGAAAAGGAGAGAGCCGAGAAGCTACCTCGTGTTCAACCCTGCCAAGCACTGCTCCTATCGCAGCAACTTCGGCTCTACGAAGAATAGAGGTCAGCGCCAAACACAGTGTGGATAAGCGGCTTGTACACTACGAGAAGGTGGCCAAGAAGAGCAGACAGAGGGCCTCAAACAGCAGAGTTTGGATGCGTACTTCATGGTCTCACGTCACCATTCGACATAACAATATCTCGCTGTAACATAACAATAATTTGGGAGTCATAGATTGTTACTAACCAGAACCCACCGTAGAACCGGATGTATACGGCCCATTCTGACAAGGATTGTTGTTTCGATCATTCTGCCTAGCATGGCTTATGTAATGCCTCAATTAGTACGCGACGCTTAGTATTTTATCTTCGTGTACTCTCAACTCTAAATCTTTTCTTTTGTAGATAGAATATAAAATCTCCGGAAACGCTTCCCACATACTAGGTCAGGCTCGATGATTATCAGATGGATCCCTGGGCATTCTCAAGTCGAAGGCAATAAAAAAACTGACTCTCTCGCCAGACACGCTGTAGAATCTTCAATAAACACTACCCACCTCGCAGTCCACTCCGCAGCATCACCTGCTCGCTCGAATACGCGTACTTCAGATCACGAAATTCGTGGATTTTGGAACAAAATGGCTCCCAAAAGCTATTAGGATCTCGGCATTACGGAATATTTGTTAAACCCCAAGGAACTCAGGCACCCCAGAGGGCTCCTTTGCCACGTACATGCCGCTAGGATTGCCCTTGGAGATTTCGCGAACTACCAAGAACTTTATAAACATGAAGATGCCCACTTTCTATGCCGTTGTAAATGCCGGAAGTCTTCGCTGCATACTTTCTATTGTCGTATTGCCAAATGAAGAGTCAGCTTCCACCGCCCCGCCCAGGCGATTCCTGTACTAAACTTCTTGGTACTATAGAAGGCGCCAGTACTTTATTCAACTGGCTAGAACGTACTAAGTTTTTTATGGAAATATGCCCCCAAAGACCGAATGTCATGAGCGGTATGTAGGACAGTATCTATAGCCTGGCATCACGTGTCTCATCTAGTTCTTGCTCCGCTGTCTACATGCCGCTCATGACACCGAACACTTCCGAAACGGAGGAATAGCGGTAGTGCAACAGGTTTTTACATTCAGTCGTTATCATCTTTAATTTGCCTCTTGTCCCGGATTCCCTTCTTGTCTTGCATCGCTCTTTCTCTTTTTTCTTCTTCGAAGGCGTTACTTAGATTTGGGAAAGGCAGAATATGAACTGGAAACTATGTAGAGTTCAGGTTTCATTTTATCATCAGGTACGCCGCGAAGATATGTGGAATCAATTTTTATTTTACTACCGTTCTATGGATTTGAACGTTAAGCCCCAGCAGCCAGATTGGTGCATCAGGGTAATGTATCTAGTTCCGGGCGGAAGAGGCCCTTGTATACTAGGAGTTACAACCCGGCGTCTTGTCCTCGGGTTCGGGTAGCTTAGGGTATTGGCACAAAGCCAAGGGAGCGGCTAGACGCTAAACAAATACCAACAACAACAGAATATAAAAAGGCTGGCAAAGTCGAACTCTTCATCTTCACGCGGTGCCAGCTGTAAACGTCCAGTATGTCCGTATGTCTGGAATAGCCAAGAAGAGTCGCAATCGGATCGCAACCAATATATACGCTTCACTGCCTCAGATAATTTTCACTGGAATGTCAGTCAATCCAACCCGAAGAGACCACTTTTTCTAATCCGCCAATTTTCACTCACCCATGCATCGAATGACAAACCCTAAAATTAACTTCGTCGACCGGACTATCAATATCTTCTGCATTGCTTTGGTGCGCCTCAATCTACAAACCCACGATGCTACGAATACCCGACGGAGGAAGAAAGTCGGAGGGCACGAATATGGAGAGGTTGTAATGGCTTTGGAAGGCCAGGTTACGGAGGCAATGTACGAGAAACGGAGTGATAGGGAGTTTGGCAAGGGAAAGTGATGAGATGGTTTTCCGAGGAAGAATGTCTGATTTGGACGTTGGAAATTTTGACTTTGGAAGTGTTGTGGGTGCCAAGGTTTTTCGGTTCGGTTAAGTGGTGCCACCACTATTTAAATTGGTTGCGCTTCCTTTTTGGAGGCGAGACATGCAACTTCGGTCGTGACGACGGTACTCAGCGCGAGTCGATGTACTGTTGGGAAATCTCATTTTTGAATGGACGTTTGCGGCAGAGAGGAAAGGGGAGATGCAGGGCGTCGAACCTTTTGCAATTTTTCACTTTTGTGTCCCTTTTTTTAAGCAACTACTGGCTAGCAATAGTCAGGGAATTTGGTAGTTTAGAGTCACTAGGGATCGACTACCCGTATCACTCCTTTTTGGTGTAGGGGTTGTGCCTGATACGCCCAGAATTCAATCAATCAATTAAATAGATTATAACACAAAAGCGGGGTCCCTAGGCTGAGCTAACTGGCACGTGGTATCTTAAAACAGGTGCTGCGCGCAGGCACGATGCAAAGTAATATAAAAACAAAATCTAAATTCTTTCATGACCTACGCACGCGAGTGGCCTTCATAAAGCCCTCCCACACTTCCCTGCAACGCTGTCAGCAATTTCATGGAGTCTAAACCATCCTTGCCACATACTGATAACTTTACAAAACATTTCACCAAAGGAGAAATTTGCTCTCATGTTATTGTGAGCGCGCAATACAACATCGATTCTCGCCGAGCAGAGCAGAGCATTATTGCGCTTTTAACACAACATGTGTTAGTCTGCAATGAATAATTCAATTTCCGCATTTAATCCAAGAATAAAGTGCAAGAAGAATGTATCGATGGCAAGAGAACGAACTATTAAGTACGCAGTCAATTGTCCGAACGTGTTGGGATCTGCCGATCTGAGTTTTCAAAAGGTGTCTGATTATCGTTCTGTGTTCCATCATGTCACCTGGTCGGGAATGATTCTATACCGTTAATAGCGTTGGGAATAAGTGAATGTCGCTTTAGTGTATATGTTAGTCGCTTCTTGTGTTGGATTTAAGGGGACGAGAGACGGAACGAATTGATATCAATTTTGTCACAAGAAGCTTGTCACAGAACTCATCCACTGGAAGTATTCCGACAAAAGGATCTCTGACATCGAGATCTCAGAAACCAGCCCTTTGAAACTGGATTGTAAAGACTAGGGCAAAGAAATCAAGGAAGGAATCTAATTATCTTGGAAAGTTGAGCATATGAGTACACTATGATCAAAAACGTTAGTTGAAGGTTTACCCGAACTTAATCGCCTGTTATCTTTAATCCCCAAATCCAGCTCCGTTTAAATATCTTGGAGTAGTCAATTTTATACCCAGCGCTGAATAATATTGTTACAGACCACTTGTGGTGAATAATTTTGCTTGGGAGTTTACCTAGAATGCTGCAGTACCATTGCTTACCACTCGCATTCTTGCCATTGTGGCGAGCTTTCGCAAAGGATTTCCACACTGTCCCTTCAAACAGACACCTGGCAATTCTGGAGACTGCCGTGGACAGCACGTAGAGATGGCGCATATATTTCCCGAGCTCCCCATCCCACAGTCATCATCGCTTGCGCATGGGGTCAGACCAGAGCAAATGGCATTCTGACCACAGAAGCCGCTCTTACCTGCTGATTTCGCGGACGAGAAGCAATAACAATCTCCACCATTTCCACACTGACTGAAATTTCCACAATATTGAATGCTGCATTCAGAATCAGCACAGGATCCTGCCTCGCAGAGACCCGTTGGACAGACGTTGCCGCAACGACCGCAATTCTGTGGATCAGTGAGTATGTCGGCGGTACAGGCGGGCGGCCAATGCGGGGTCGTTGATGTCGGTGCTTGCATCACAATGGTTTCGGTGATAACTGTCGTTGTCGTTGTGCTAGTCGGCTAGATAGGTCAGCGAGTTAGAGAGCCAGGGTGGCTGTCTCACTTCGGAAATTGTCACTGTCGTAGCAGTGATCCCAAGACAAGAGCAGGCATCAGAATATGCGAATGCATCTGAACAATTCGAGGCGTAAGATGGAATTCCGGGATCAATTGTGCGTTTGAAAATGGCCGATGCTGTAGTGGTGACCTTTATGGTTGTAGAAACGGAAACCGTAACCTTAGGTACCGTAATAGTCGTTTGCATGTGGCGGCTACAATCACTCTTCACACTACACATCTGATCATATCCTTGATGCGCTTCTATAATCCTTTTCACGCAGCTGTTTTTCTTACATGATGTTGCTTCTGGAGTTGTGCCAGTCGAAAATGTGGCTACCAATGTAGACAAAGAAAGAATAGGGAAGAGCATGAAATGCATTCTTGGTAAGTGAAAGTCAAAGTTTAGTAGCCCTGAAACTGGCTTATTCTAAACCACTACTTGGAACAAAGGGAAACAAGATAGTTATAAAACCGCAAGATGGAACTGAGCCCGGCTGGAATATGCGAGAGATGATTAGCATAGTCCATTCTCTAATTCAATTTCTTTCATTACACATCTGCAATCTGATGCCTTTGTCCAACATGCACGTTCCGATGGATAGTATGCTATTTCGGGACTTAATAATTAAATACCCATTAATAACTTTGTGTTTCCAGATCCAGAAATTTCAGTGATATAAACATTTTAATCCATGCAGTGAAGGAACCGCAGAACCGTTTCACCAAAAATATGGTAGCACAAACCAGATCTCTACAAACGCCACACGGGTAGTGAATTAGATAAGGACAATCATGGTAAATTAGGTAAAATTTTCAAGGACTTTGTAAATTTCTTCTATATGAAAAACTTTGGATTGCTGCATGTGGCAATAGATTAATTAAGTCAAGTCCTCTTGAAGAGAACATCTTCAACTGCAAATATTAGTCCAAAAAAATATAAGAAATTGTATAAACTTAATTATGATAAATCTCCCAAAACGTCAAGTAGTTCTGATAAAACAAAAAGATGTGATTTCTCAATTTGAGCTTTTCCATAGGTCAATCTAAGCTTTCAAAATTAGAATCATCTCAGCGAAATGATTAACAGACTACAAGAGCTTGTAAAAAAGAATGCGTAATTTGGAAAATACAACGGACTCGTTTGACATCCGGGTATTGTATCACCTGGAGCGACTTCGACTTGAAAGAAAATCCGAAATTATGACTAAAGATACGGTAAGCTGCTTCTACTATTTGTCCTTGGTGTTTGTATTCGGTGAGTTAGCTCGGGTTGGGACATAAACTTCTTAATCCCGATTCTTGGAAAAGTTCAAGTTTGTATACAAGTTTAGATAGGTAACATGTGAGAAATTAGTATGAATGGATAAGGTCACGAAGGTGTACAGTAGACTGTATCGAGTCCTAACATACCCATAACTTGATGAATTAGCTGGTAGTCAGCTGATTTGAACACCTAGACGTAGTGTCTCAGATCTCGTGATATTGAATGCAGAGAGTAATTTCTGTGAAGAGGAGCCATCAGACCAAAAGTCTATTTATAGAGAGATATTATGAAGTAATATCTAAAATATCATCAGATGGATCTAAGCTATTGAACAAGAGAATAAAGCCTACAATCTTAATCTGGCTATCAGGCAAGTTTACCTGCTCATGATTAGCAAGGACACTAAAGGCATACAATGGTGATTCTTTAGAATGAAAGGCTAACTAATACTGAATATCATGAAGTTTTAACGAATCTTGAGCAGTTGTGCTGTTGGATCTTACCTGGAATGAATGGATGGCCAGCACTTAATCCACCATCGACTGCCCAAGCCTGCCCATTGACGTAGCTACTTTCATCGCTTCCCAAGAATAATGCGACCCTTGCAACTTCATCTGCAAGTGCTGCACGACCCAATGGATTTAATTGGCCTATCTTCTTCTCAGTGCCTTTAGCCCTCGCAGCTTCGAACATGGGGGCAGTCATTCCAGTTTCGATAATACCTGGGCATATTGCATTGACACGAATTCCAGTTCGAGACAGTTGGTATGCAAGCGTTTGCGCAAGGGATATAACACCTGACTTGGAGGCAGAATAATCACTAGATCCTGCATTGGACCGAAGACCGGCAACGGATGCAGTCAAAATAATGCTCCCTGAAGAATACTTCTTTTCCGAAGATTTAATCATCATTGATGGCGCGGCATACTTCACAGCGAGATGCACACTGGAGCTTAGTTAAGTCTTGATTCTTTAAATGATCCGTTTTGCAATTACCTCAGAACATTTGTCTTCAATGTCTTAAGAAATTCATCAGAGCTGATGGCGGTAAAGTGTTTACAACTACCAACAATTCCAGCGTTTGCAAAAAAAATATCCAGCCTACCGTAGGTGCTGATAGCATCGTCGACTACCAATTTGACGGCATCTTCGTTGGCAGCGTCAAATTGTCGCGTATGTACTTCAACATCTGGGTATAGGGACAGAATTTCACGTTTGTGAATCTCAAGATTCGTACCGTCAATATCGCATATGTAAAGAGCTTTAGCGCCATTCTGTGCAAACTGATGAGCAGAGGCGCGACCGATCCCTAGTGCCGAATTCGTACCTATCGTTCAACTTAGTACCTTGTGATCTCACTTTGATGAAGTTAGGGTTAACCTGTAACAATAACAACTTTGCCTAGAGCTCTTTTTCCAACCGAGCTCGGAGCTACTTGCTTGACAGCTGAGAGAGTCTCAAAGGTACCACGATCCCCATTGGTGGGTAGTGCATTAAGCGGTAAACGTGAAATTGGTAAATCTTGCTCTGACATTTCGACTCAACAGTGATTTTGTTGTAAGAATTTTGACGCACATTTGATTGTGTGTGTAGATGAACCGCTAGTAGCGTCTCTAGATATTCATGTGTCAATTCATGGGCACGTTACTGCTGAGTTACTGTGCCGCACAGCTCATCCAAACCCTTGTCAACTACAATGTGCATCTCACGAAATAAACCCGGGGATTAAGCTGGGCTGCGCTTCAAAATATATCCTTTGCTTTAAGCTGGTGCACTTGTTGTTACGATGCTAAGCAGTGTTGATTTTACCCTAATTAGATAATTATCTTAACTGCCCGTATCCAACAAGCTGTTAATGTCCCTTTTCTTTGTGTCTTCTACTTAGGCGAGATGACGACGGTAGCTGTAACTTGCGAAACTCATAGTCACAGGTGAACACTAATTTCGTAATCCTTACAGTCTGACTGAAACGTTGTCAAAGATAAGGAGTTGTTCGCAGCGGCGACGCTTAATCTTTAATTGTCAAGAAGATAACTGTCTAGATGAAATGGATGGGTCCACCAGCTCTGCATCTCTCAAGAGAACTAGCTCTCAGCATTCATACGCTTCTGGAAAAAGTGCGCGATCGCAAACAATCCGTGGCCGACCTCGAAAGTTCGTTCTCCATATGTCAAGTTCCAACTCGTCAACCAATACCTCTACGTCCGCATCAGACAAGTCTTTGACATCGTTCCCCTCCTTTTCTCCTGAATCTCCTCGAGAAGAACGCGTCCCAATACCAAAACTTAATCATGATGATAAGATTACTGCCGATTTAAGAAAGCCAATTAGATATGGGCCTCTTCTCGATTGCAATCTGGCTGCTAACTCCCTGGCTGCAAAAGCCCGAAACGCTTTATTTGACGATGCGCCATTAGCTATCAATAGTCTTCCAGGCACGATTCATAATTTAACCACGGAACAGATCGAAAATTTAATAGCACGGACCGGAGCCGTGGCGCTTGTCAGGCAAATTGCAGAAGACTTGGCGGAGAGAGATACACAAATTACTATAATTAGACGTAAAGCTGAAGAAAAAGAACGAGCGATGAGAAAAATAATCTTAGAATGCGGTTTATCAAATTTGGATTTAGAAACAAAGTTGCGGGCGATTGAAGAGGAACAGAAATCTTTCACAGAAGCATACAACAAGCAGAAATCAGAATCAGGACTAGAAGGTTTGATGAGTGATGCAATGAAAGGTACTGTGACGATGAGTAAACAAAGAAATTACAATGACTCTACCATACGTGCAGTGGATAAACTGAGAGAAATAGGTGAAAATCCTAGGACGGTCTCGAGGGGCTGGAAAGATTTTCTATGGGGTGGCACTAGTAGAAAATCTAGTCGTGCAAGCAGTGTAAATTGTGACTCGAGTGCAAAAGCCGGATCTATGACTACTTGGACAGGCTCTTCCATCTCTGGTCGAAAGACGGTATTACAAAATGGATTATTCCAACCACCAGAGACAGGAGAAAGTATGAGTCGGGAGCCTAGCCAGCAGCGCAAGACAAGTAACACATCTCACCACGAGCGAAGTTCTTCTTCCAGCCTTACCGCGTTAGCTTTCAAGTTTGTGACTGGTTCAGTAACAGTGGGTAAAGAATCTGATCCTGATGTATCCCGTGATCGATCAAGCAGTGCAGGAATTTCATTGCGAAAGACAAACTCAATAGCTAGTATAAGCACAACAAATTCAGCAAGAACTGTCCCTTTGAAATCCGTATTAGTCAAAGTGCCACCCCAGACGATTACTGGATCACGTCGAGTAGCAACATCTACGAAGCTAAGCCAAAGTACTGTTTTAAATGCATCACAAGAGAGAAAAAATGTTTCGGGGACATTGGCTTACCAAAAACCCGCATCTAGTATAAACTCAGGACCGGACAACTCTGGTCCTGTTGAAATGGACACCTTACTACCTCTAGATGAACAACCACCAACCCTAAGTCATGTCTATCACTTGAAATACAAAGGCGAATTTTTAACAGATCCATTTGGGTTTATATATGATCAGCGTCGCAAAAAACGGCAAAGGGAAGCTGAGATGACACGAGGCACTAAAGGAGGAAGTAGACTCGAAATTTTATGTCAGACTCGGAGTGAATCTCCAAATAATTGCTCGGGGGACAATTTAGTCGAAGGTATTGAAGAGGAGAGGCCCAACACTCCCATCTCGATTGAAGGAAATGGTGATGAAGATAAAATGCCAACTAAGCAATGGCAGGATTATCTCAAAACTGCTACTTTTACAACTGAGCTACTTTCACACACTCCATCGGGAGCAGTTTCTGCTTTTGAAGTTATGGAAGGTCACAATGCTCCAAGATCTCCTAGTATCATCACTGAAGAAAGGGGATTTATTCCTTCAGCTAGCACAACGTTCTCGCAATCTGCCCTGGTGGTGACGTCAGATCATTCTACCAAGTCAAACATTGCCATAAATACCACTCTACAGACAAAAAACTCAAAAGATGATACAGAACCCGTCAAGCTACTTTTAATGCAGCTAAGGGAAGTACACAACTCTCTTCAGCGTGAAAAAACTATTCGATGGAATGATTTCCTTAGGAAAGTTAGAGCCGAACGCAAGCGAGATGGAGAAGCTGCTGCTGCTCTGGCTGCGACCTCTGAACCTCACTCTTCAAGACTCGTCGAAATTATGCCAGAAGCAACTCTAGCAGTCGGTGAGATGATTGGCGTGGCAGGGTTAGGTAACAAGGGTAAAGTCGGTCGGGCAAAATGGAACGAATTCAAGGCGCTTGTTCTTGGTGGCATTCCGGTGGCCTATCGGGCTAAAATATGGGGAGAGTGTTCAGGAGCATCTGCATTACGGATTCCTGGATATTACGACAGTCTTATTGACAACCCAAAAGTTGGTGATGATCCCGTGATTATTGCTCAGATTCAGATGGATATAAACCGTACTCTCACTGATAATATTTACTTCCGTAAAGGTCCCGGAGTAAGTAAGCTTAACGAGGTCCTTCTTGCCTACTCTCGTCGTAATCCTGAAGTTGGTTATTGTCAAGGCATGAACCTCATCACTGCTTATCTTCTACTGATTATGCCCACTGCCGAGGATGCATTCTGGCTCCTCACTAGCATAATTGAAAATATCCTCCCACAAGGCTATTATGATCACAGCTTGCTAGCTTCACGCGCAGACCAACAAGTCTTGCGACAATATGTTTCTGAGATCTTACCAAGATTATCTGCCCATTTGGAAAATATGAGTGTTGAACTTGAGGCCCTAACTTTTCAATGGTTTCTCTCTGTCTTCACTGATTGCCTATCAGCTGAAGCCCTTTTTCGTGTTTGGGATGTCGTCTTGTGCACAAACGATGGCAGCACTTTCCTTTTCCAAGTAGCACTTGCCTTGTTGAAATTAAATGAACAACAACTGTTACAGTGCGAAACACCTGCCGGAGTCTACACATACATCAATCATCAAATGACCAATCATGCAATTAGCATCGATGGATTAATCCACGCGAGTGAGGGATTGCGGAAGGTAGTCAGGAGAGAAGCAGTGGAGAATAGAAGAGCGAGGGCTATCGAGACAGAGAAAGCGTATGTGAAACGAAGGGAAGAAGTGAATACTCTCTTGAGAGTAAAATAGTTGAAATCAACTGAAGCAAGCAAAACAATGACTGAAGGTATTATTGAAAAAACTACTCTAGACGTCAAGCGATCGGAATTTATGCCAGAGGTGACTACAGCGTGTCCGGAGGTACAGGAGACAAATTAAACTAAGGCTCATATAATGCAGGAATTCTGGAGTGGGTGTGTATTTATTGTGTAGGAATTTTGAGCAGCGAAGAAAGAATGATACCCCTAGGTTAAGACAAATCTGTTAGACGAATCGAGCCTTTTCGTGTTGTGATTTTCTGATTGTTCGGGATCGTTAATGTGTATCTATTTGAAGCGGGTCACGCGTTGGCCGTTTCCTCTTCCTCTCTAGTTCAAAATGCTCTCGTGAGGTCGGTGACATCCGGCTAGGATGTATCGTTTACCTTGGGCCTAAAAAAAGATTCAGAAGGGACTTGTGGATTAATTTTCATATTTACATGTAATATACGTAGCCCTCGTACGTGACCATATTGCCTTTATGCCAGTGCCTTGGAATCCGAGGAGAACAATGTGTCAACTCCTTAGTAGGATAAGGATACTCAAAAAAACGTAAATCGCTGTGAACCACGTGTTGTGAACGTGATAGATCCTTTTACATGTATTTATCCCGGGCGATTTACGTGACATACAATTATTATTAAATCGAAAATCGAGAAGTAAGATATGAATACAGATAGAAAGGCCGAGTTTTCATTGTCTCTCATCACACATTTCAATCTACTCCACCTGTTCTTCATCGCTGCTACTACTATCGCTACTACTGCTGCTCGTGGTCTCCGTTGCGTCGGAATAGCTGCTCGTCTCGTCGTCATTTCCGGGTCCCTTTCCACTAACCAGCCCGGTATCCCCAGCGCGTCGTGCTCCAGTGGCAGCAAGGTAATCCACCTCGAGCATGAAGGTACTCGGTAGATGGTGAGGGTCCTGCTCAAGGACGTAGATGGTGGGATATTCGAGAAGCTCTCGATTGGCAAGGAGGTCCGTGAGTGAGCGCCTGACGTCAATCGGCACGATCACCTTGGGGAATGATGCCGGGGTCAGAGGACGGAGGAGATAGAGGTGATATGTGGGTGGGACACGCACCGGCACACACTCGTTGACGAGCACTTGGGTTGGCTCAACCACTGATGATAACTTGCACCACGTGCCCGTATCTGGATCCTGGAGGAGGGCGTCGGCAGCGGCAAAGAGGTCGTGGTCATCACCGCGCTTCTTAGCCGCACGCATCTTCACTTCGTAGGCCTTTTTCTTCTTGGCTTCACGGCGTTCATCGTCGGTCATATTCATACGTCGCTCTTCCTCGCATAGAGTCTCATACTGTTCACCGATGGGTCTGTTGCCGGAAACTTTGTAGAGAGTCCGACCTGCCGGGGCGTCACGGAGCCACTCAACCTGCCAATCAATGGTTTTGCGCTTGCGACTCCAACCCGTGGTATTCTCGCGATTCCGGCGCATGCCACGCGGTGCCATGCGGATCGTGATCTTATTCTCGTCGAGCACCTTGCGGATGCAGGCCTCACCAGGCAGCTCGTTGTGAACTTTTTGTCGCTTTCTCGGTGCGTGACCATCATCACCAAGTCGAGCTCGCTTCAGCTCTTCATTAGTGACGAGACCGAGATCCTCAATCAGGACCTTTTCGGAGCGTGAAATGCCGTGTTCGATGGCGTGAAGAAAGTTGTAATCGTGATCAATGCCTGATGGGGTCGCGACCTCGGAGATGGGCTTGTAGGCAGTTGCATCGCGTACGCCGTTGCATGAGGACCAGATCTTATGCCGCTTAGAGCAGGTGAGGGAGCATGTCTCAGCCAGACAGCGGGGACATGTATACTTCGGTGGATCAATGTGGCAGATCTTACAGAGGGAGGTTAGAAGGGTATCATCCATAGCACCCACTGGTAGAAAGATTCGATTTAACCAAAGAGAGAGTACTCGCTCGCCACTTCACGCACGTCTGATAGCTGCGATCCTGGACCGCACCTGCAGAACACTCACGGCTCCAATTTACCACCTGTGTGGGTAAGACTCCGTCTGATGTGAGTGTGGATGATACTTGGTGGTTATTCCTGTGTGCTACGTAGGGGAGATATGTTGACCCTTCGTGAACGCGGGATGGCCAGAGCACATCTTAAATCATCGAACAGAAAATCGTTGTTCATTATATTGTGCAATGCTGCCTACGCCTCGCTTATCTTCGCATGACGCGTCAACGGTAAAAATCAGGATTTACCAATAGATCTATCAACACCGTACTGAATGTATGCGTCCACTCAAACAGGGACAAAGATAATGATTGAGAAATTTACAATTAATTGAGTGCCGCTTTCGAACCCGTCACCTTTGATCGCTGTATACAGTTACTTGTAATTTTCACATTCATTTTTCTTGCACAGAGGTAGCATGAGCCGTGGTAGCTGAGCCGGAGTTAAGCTCACGTGACACCGAATCTTTAAATGTGTTGAGAATCTGGAAGTAAGTAACGTGACTAAACATGTGATATTGTTGGCACATGCGCTGGTAAGAAAGAAAACACTCATCACGTTCTTAGGAGATGGCTCAACGCTGAAAATTGAAAATAGGCAAACATGTTATTGCAAAGCTCACTTCACGCATCATATATAATCTAAGACTTCAGAAAAGTTAATTTGGCATACTTCATGTTACAATAAGATTCAAGTCACATATTGTGGCTATAGCTAATTTAGCTTACTATTAATTGTTTAGAGCTTGATCATTAAATTCATCGCCATAGGTTGCAATTTCACCTACCTCTATCCCAAATGTACATACAGTGGCTGTCAGAGCCTCTGGCTAGTCTATCTGCCCACCTATCCTTATTTTTGATAAAACTTTGCGAAAGGGTCATTCGCTAGTTTTTTCTGGCTCATATAAGTCTGCATGAAGGGTCGGATGGTGCAGTGGTACACTATCCGGGCCGTTCTTCCAAGTAGAGTCTGGGTAGCTTGGACACATGCCCCACTTGAGACAGGAGAAAGCTGGTTCGAATCCGGCAAGACCTTCTGTGAGCTGCAGGACTAATTTTCGGGCCCAGCTTGGTATGTAGAGCCTAAGGCATTCAGAATATGGGCCGTCACATGACAGGGGTTATAGACTACTAAACCACGAGGCGCTCGGAGTGTATAGAGTCTTCTTAGTAAAATATAGATCATTTGTCGCATCATGCTCGCGCAGCGTCCGCCGATGTAAGGTTCCTTGACATAGCGTACGTTATATATGAAAGGAGCTGTTGGGAAAATTGGACCATAAATCAACTCGACGAGTAGGGTGGTAATATATTCTATATTTTTATTCTAACTGTTTGTACAGGATATGAGGTTCTTATACTATAATTCAAGATCCCCTTATCGACCCCTGAACCCCAACAAAAGAAAATAAACATACGGGATTCCTAGACATAACGTGATTATAGGCCACGCGCGGTTCTCGTAAATTATTATCCTCACAATCCGCGTGTGTATACTTGACTGGGTTTTATGCCTCTTGGATTGGTATTCCAACAGGAGCTGTATTTTAAATTGAATCCACAGGCTTGGAGCTCTTGAAACAGCTATTGCAATAGAATCATTCCAGCAAGCTGATTTTGCCATTCCTTTTGGAAAATATTTGAAATATCCTTGGTTACGAGATTAAATCCTTCCCTAGCTCTGAAAGCACTAATAATTTGGCCGATTGAGAGGCCAGATTTAAAAGATAGAAGTGTTTCCTCTCGTAATGTTTCCGGTAAAGCCGAAGCTCGATGAGCTGGATGAACTCTACTTTAGGTATTCGTACCCTGATTTTGTGATTTTATTACGGATATTCCCATTGCTTATCGTCGTTGAGTTTTATTGTGATCCTAAGTTAGCATTCATACTTCTTGCTTCCAGCTATTGTCGCGGGATCAGTTGATGTTGTTAACAACAGAGCAAGTCCAAAAAGAAACAGTTTATTGTAAAGTCTACAGAATCTATGGACTGGTGACTATTGTTTAATATATACACTGCCTCTCTTATATTTCTACATTGTTCTCGTAGATTCTGGAGGACTTGCTGTACATCTATCTCCTTCCTATCAGTTCCATTCTCTTCGGCTTTATGCCATGCGATTCTACTGCCTTCCATGTCATTCCGTCTGATTCTATGGTGGCCTTACAATTCTGGCATAGCCAGAATCGCCACAGAGGGGCTATCCCGTAACATTACCCCCCCATTAGGATTGGTTCCGTGAAGATTGATTTCTAGTTCGCTTTCGAGGGCCGATAGGGGCCCCTATATCTTCTCCAACATCATCTCCTGTGCCGTATTTTTGTTCGAAAAGATCCAGAGCAGATGTCTGTTCCAGCTCTGAGCGTGGCTCCCATGTGGTTTCGGCCCGGCCTTCCCATTTAACCAGCACTACTCGTTGAAATCCTCGTCCACGTTGTCGTTTTTCTGCTCTTAAAATACGCTCTACCACAAATTCTTGGTCTTCCCTTTGGACTTTATTATCTATAGGCGCTAATTGGTAGTCATCTTGCTTCTGCGAGGGCAACGGATCATTTGCAGCTCTCTTAAGCATGTCCACATGGAAGCGTGGGTAAATACCGGCGGGGATGTCTAGTTCCACCACATGTGGCGAAATAACTTTTGAAACTGTATACTTAGAGTGCAACCAAGCAAGCTTTTTTGATGGTCGTGGTGTTGTTACATTCCGAAGATTTAACCAAACATGGTCTCCTTCTTTGAAAACTTCTGCCTGTTTCCGACCCCGATTTGTCGCGTCTTCCATGATTTGTTGCCTCCAAACCATTGCCGCCTGAGCCAAAGCTTGACCTTCTTCAAGTTTATGGACGAGTAAGTCGGCTTGTCTTGTTTTGGATGTTTTCATCTCTTTTCCGTGTCCTTTTTCCAATTCTTGTGTGTTTGTAGTATTTATAGGCGAAATATGAAATCCATGGGTTAGAAAAAAGGGGCTATAGCCGAGCGAAGAATCTCTATTGTTAAGGGCTAATTGAGCAGCGGGTAATAAATCTGACCAGTCAGTTTGCGCATAAGTAACGTAGGCCCGTAAATAGGCTTGGACTTCTTGATTTGCTCTTTCTGTCGCGCCGTCGGTTTGTGGGTGAAAAGCAGTTGAAAGTCTCTGTTCAATTCCTGTCTTTTCACATAGTCTTGTCCAAAAATCTCCGACCCAGTTGCTACCTCGATCTGATACAATTGCGCGGGGAAACCCATGGAACCGGTAAAAACATTGTAAGAACCTTTTTGCACATGCCTCTGCTGTCATAGTGGTCATAGCTTCTAACGTGATTTCTTTACTCAGTCGGTCCGTTATAACCATGAGATATCGTGGCTGATCTTTCTTGGCCGGAAGATCCGTCATAAAATCAATAGACAGCTCTTGGTGAAATCGCTCCGGTACTGGTAGTGGTTTCAGAAACCCTCGCTTCTTGTCTCGCCATACGTGGGTTCGGCCACACACATCACAATTCCGCACAAACTGTCTTACCATTTGGCTCATTCTGGGCCAGTAGAAATCACGACTTAAAATGCTCAATGTGGATTCTCGCCCTGGGTGTCCAGCGGTAGGTGAATCGTGTGATTTTTGTATCAATTCAGTTTGCAACGGCTCATATTGTGGGATAAATAGTCGGCCTCTCCATCGAACGTTTCCTTTAGTATCTATTGAGCATTCTGAGATCGAGACCTTTGTTTTCACCGATGGTGGGAAACATCTTTTATCTTCCTCGAGAGCGGCCTTAATGTCGCGAAATTCTCCATCATTTTGAACACCAATATTCCATAGGCGGTTCAACTCCTTATCTTCGAAGGGTGCATTTTCACTATCGCTAGACCCAGAATCGGCAGGTATGTCGTCCAAAGCCGTGATCCAACTATCTTCTATCAACTGCTTTTCGCGATGCCGCAACCGAGGATCATCTAAGTCTTTTGGGGTATCCTGTTCCATTCTAGACAAAGCATCAGGACGCCCTGCATCTCGACCTGGTCGGTAGCGTAATTTAATACCCGGAAGTTCATCAAGTAGGGTTTTCCATCGAATTTGTCGCTCCGACAGGGTTCTTTTTGACATGAAGTATTGTAAATTTTTATGATCAGTGAGGATCTCCACAGGATATCGTAAGCATACCAGCTCTGCCCGCCAGAACTCAATCGCTCTTATAATGGCTAATAATTCCTTATCGTGTATATCGTAATTGCATTCTGCGGGCGAGAGTTTCTTAGAAAAGTAGCCAATAGGTCGGAGCTTTCCTTCACGATCCCATTGAGAGAGACATGCCCCCATGGCCCAGCCCGAACAATCCGTTTCAAGCACTGTTTTCAATTCCGGATTGAAGAGTGCAAGAATAGGAGCTGTGATGAAATGTTTCTTCAGTGTCTCAAAAGATTTTTGAGCTTCTTGGTCTAATTGAATGCTTCCTTTTCCGGAAAATTCCTTCTTGGTATAGCGCTGGAGAGGGGCGCTCAACGCGGCGAAATCATTAATAAAATCTCGATAAAAATTAGCAAAGCCCAAGAAACTGCGCACTGCAGTCTGGGTGCGCGGAACTTCCCATTTCTCAATAGCGACTTGCTTTTCAGGATCAACTGAAATTCCTTTTCCCACCGTGATGATGAAGCCTAGATATTTTACTGAATTGACTGCAAAGTCACACTTTTTAAGATCTAACTTTAGGCCCGCTTCCGATAGTCGCTTTAATACCTTACTTACTTTTTCAAAGTGGTCTTCTTGACTTCCATTACTCCATATCAGAACATCGTCAAGGTATGCCGTGCAGAATTGATCCAGGTAGTCTCTAAGAAGTTCATTGATCCAACGTTGCCAAGCTGCGGGTGCACCAGTGAGCCCGAATGGCATAACAAGCCATTCATAAAGTCCAAAGCGTGTCTGGAACGCCGTTTTCCACTCGTCCCCTTTTTTAACTCGAATACGATGGAAGGCGGCACTCACATCTATCTTCGTCAGCCAGCAAGCATTCGTTAGGGATCTAAATGTTTCTTTAATCAAGGGAAGTGGGTATCGATCTTTCTTGGTGATGGCATTTAGAGACCGGTAATCAACACAAAAGCGAAGGCCTCCTCCTGGCTTTTTGACGAAGAGGACCGGAGCCCCCCCAGGAGAATTACTTGCCCTTATCCAATTACGATCTAACAATTCCGTTAGTTCTTTTCGGAGGCATAGTAACTCATCTCGTGACATCCCGTATAATGGTCCACGCGGAAGGTCCTTAGTGCGACCTTGTTCGTCTTTCTCGATTTCTAAGGCTATGTCAACTCCAGGTCGGTGGGGCGGAAGGTCGCTTGCATTATTTTTGTTAGTTTCAAATACAGACCAATATTTTTGAAGCTCAGAAGGGAGTTTGGCTTTAATCTCCTCAGGTGTAAGTTTCTGTTTTGGCGCCAGCATTTTGTTGATATCATTCACCGATGCTGCGAACACCGAAATATTCTGTGCGCCTTTCTTGAGACAAGCCGCAAACTCCGTATGCTTTACCATTGCTATATCAGCTTTTTGTTCCCTTGAGCCATGCGTAAGAATATAATGTTCATATTTTTCCAGGTACAAAGTTCGATCTCGAGCTCGGTAAACCACATCGTTTAACCTCATCCATGGTTCTCCAAGAATTAAGTCATGGGCAAGCCCTTCTATCACGTAGCCGCATATGCTACTACGCTTCCCATCTAGGTCTACTTCGGCCCAGCATATTTGATTAACAATCATCCTGGATATTTCAGAAGAATCCGTTGCCAACCTTAATTCTTTTGGTGGTACAATAGTGCGCGGGAGCTTGAGTCGATCTGCGAGAGTTTTACTAAATACGGCATATATCGTGCAACCGAGATCTACTAGGGCGGGGACTGAACTTAAATTCACAATTGCATTTATAAACACCGGATTGCCATGTAGTAATTTCATTAACGTTGAACGATTTCTATTATTTTCATAAACTCTTGCATCCTTCCCAAACTCCTTTCTCCCCCAGGCGCGACTTCCTCTGGAGGTTAATCTTTTAAAATTTCTGGTCCAAAATCCGTCTCCTCGTTAGAGGGTGAGCTATTCATATAGTTAAATTGTTCAGGGCGCTTCGGAGGCCCAAAAATCCTACAAGTACGAGAAAAATGACCCTTCTTTTTACATCGTAAACAAAGGCCTTTTTCCCGAAGTTCCGCTACCTCCCTCTCCGTGCGCCATGGCGCCGCAGGTTTTGGTCTAGGTCGCCCGTCACTAGATCCATTTTTCTTCTCATCAATGTTCAACTTTGCGACAAGGGCCGCGAGAGATTGAATATCAATATTCATACCCCCCATGACGGTGTCGCCATCGTGATCGACTGAGTCCACATTGGGAAGCTTTGTCGCCTTAACAACAGATTGGCCAGCTAGGTACTCGCTGACAAGCATGCCACTACGAGTTGCATACTGTGTAGTCTGGGCTTCGCCTTTTTTCACGAACTTCTCGCTGTTCTCCATGACAGCGGTAACTCGGGTTATTATATTGACCCAACTTTGATAATCTTCGGTTGGGAGGTCGAGAACGGAAAACTTCTCCCGGATCTTTTCGCTCACAGCTATACTTAATTGGTTGATCTTGATGTCGTCCGGCCATTTTCTACCTCCTGCAAACTCTAGTTGGAGTTCCCATTCTTGTAAGAAACTCCGGAAAACCTGACTTTCGCCTTGTCTCATGGCAAGGAGCTTCTTCTCGGCCTTTTGCGCGCCGACCTTATCAAAATATTCTTTGTTGCACGCTTCTAGCTTTCTTTCCAATCGTATGTATCGGCCTCTCCGCACTTAATCCAGTATCCCCTGATACGTTGTCGTTTGGGTTCGGGAATACTCTCGTATATCTTCATGCATACAGCCTTTTGTGTAACTAAAAGAGGCTCGTATACTTCACACTGGACTTTGAGAAAATAGTAGTGAGGTGTCCACGATAACGATTCGCCATCCCACTTTTCAAATTTCGCATCCCTTTTGATAACCCCTTCCGTCGAAAAGTTCTTGTCATCTGGAGACGAAACAAAGTTACGTGATGAGCTCTGATTTCCGGAAGATTCAGGGATCATCGGATCCTTCCCTTTCATTAACCTTCTCAAGTAAGTAGACGTCTCCGGGGCTGCATTGTTCAGAGCAGTTACAAGATTAGTTAACATTTCTACATCTTTTGGCGAGAGAGTCTGCGATGGAGTCGTAGGGTTAGGTGCATCATGATCCATTTCTTCGTCGTGCATTTTTCTGGAGGGGTTTGGAGATCCGGGATCGCTTTCTTTGATGATACTTTGAGATGAACTAATTGGTAATGCTTCCTTAGAAGGTGTGTCGTCAGAATTTGAATTCAAATCTGGTAGTTCGCTTGCTGAGTGAAATTCGATCGATATATCTGATGATAATCCTTCGGAAGAATCTGTGTCCTCCGGAACTCCGTATGTCATAAACTTTTTGTAATCAATTTCCACGAGAAAACAAGAAGAGGTAGACTTTACAATATGTCGCGGGATCAGTTGATGTTGTTAACAACAGAGCAAGTCCAAAAAGAAACAGTTTATTGTAAAGTCTACAGAATCTATGGACTGGTGACTATTGTTTAATATATACACTGCCTCTCTTATATTTCTACATTGTTCTCGTAGATTCTGGAGGACTTGCTGTACATCTATCTCCTTCCTATCAGTTCCATTCTCTTCGGCTTTATGCCATGCGATTCTACTGCCTTCCATGTCATTCCGTCTGATTCTATGGTGGCCTTACAATTCTGGCATAGCCAGAATCGCCACAGAGGGGCTATCCCGTAACAGCTATATCTCTTTACTTTGATTTTGCTATGACCTTTGACTTTTCATGGTGAATTTTAGGTCCCTTATCGCAGTTTTAATAAGAAAGACATGAAATCTTTTGTAATTCTACCATTGTTTTTGTAAAGGTTTGAGAAGGCGTATCCTCCATTAATAGCTTATGTCTGGGCCCATGAAAGTGCCCTTTACATCAGAATTTACTGTAGGTATCGTCACGAGAATTGGTTATGTTGGCCGTTGGGAAATCCAAGTGATAGAGAGATATCCATGATAAGTCGAGGTATATAGGTGAGCAAGGTAATGACCAATGTGGAGTGAAGCTATGAATTAATTCAGGTATTTTTAACTTTAATTGTATTAGAAATTAAGATGGATATCTAGATAAATATGAATGATATGTGGTAGAAAGTCAAAAATAAAAGGTAGGCTTGGTGAGATATGATCGTTACGGAGGTCCTAAGTCATTCAAGAATACTTTGTTTAGAGCTGTAGCTGACCCTGAAATCTGAAAAGCATCAAATTTTTTTAACGGACAAAAAAAGCTGGCAGGCAAAAGATGAATTTCTGAGGAGCACCATCTCATCTACACCGACACCTTAAAAGGTCTTAAGGCAGCATGGCCATGCAGATAAGAAGCGAGCATATCGGCCTCCGATTTACCTGTTTCAAAGAAAAGTGCCCGGAGTCGACTCACCAAGTTGCCCTTGTGGATACCCCTCCCAAAATGTGGAGCAAATTATCATGGCTTGCCCGCGATGGTCAAAAGGAAGATTTTAAGTGTGGAGGAAAGCGAATTTTTGATCCTTCAAGGCTATGATGAATGGTGCAGAAGACGTCGGCAGAACCACACAAGGGATTCTCGAAGAAGGATCGCCTGAACAGATCCAGCTTGTGAGGGGTGTAGAAGTTGTGAAAAAGCGCTGATCACACTGAACTCGGTTAGGATCGGTTTGTGCAGGGTTTACAGACCGCCGATGGAAGTTACTAGAAAGGACTAAAATAAGATAGGAATAGCATCACATAGAATCTCTTAGAAGTAACTGGTTAGATTGTACTAGTTATGGGATAGTCAGGAAGCTTCCAGAATCGGTGGATCCTGTATACAGTCGTCCCTCTCTAACTCGATAGTGGGTCCCGGTATAAGTGTTGAAAATATTCATTGTAACTTGAACTTTTATATTTGCAACACTTACCCTTACAGGTCATTTTGGGTGCAGGGGCAAGTATTGCAAATATAAATGGATGAATTTCAATGAATATTTTCAACACTTATACCGGGACCCAC
Organism: Podosphaera xanthii; assembly: GCA_028751805.1. Taxonomy (NCBI): domain Eukaryota; kingdom Fungi; phylum Ascomycota; class Leotiomycetes; order Helotiales; family Erysiphaceae; genus Podosphaera; species Podosphaera xanthii. The sequence goes on from JAPWIX010000014.1 coordinate 3,340,612, forward strand.
TATCGAGTTAGAGAGGGACGACTGTATATACATTCATGTCTATACACAGATTGAAACAATAGGTTAACGGATACTTGAGATAACTTTCGCGTCCCTTCACCTAATACTACCCAAGCGTCTCCCAAACCCAAGTATTCTTCATACCCCTCGGAGAAAACAGTTCTCATTTGATTGAAGCCCCCAAGTGTATAGATCATATACATCCCCAACCTTGAATAGAAGCCACAATAGCAGCAAGAAAACTAAGACGGAAACGCAGAGGGGTAGGTTAAACAAAGGGGGAAAGGGATCCACAATGGGCATCGCTGATGGACAAGTTACATAATTGATCATTGATCAAAGGCATCCTTGTCGGGAAGTGTTACGAGTCTGATCACGTGTAATGTCTAGCGCGACACGTGTAGCTTGCTTTCAGGATAAAATGTTTTGGTAACATATTTTTTTTTAAATCATTTTTGTGTATGAAGCCTGAGGCTATGACGCGAATGATTACGCAAGATATGTATGTGACGCAATGTGACTCTGTTTGACGTTTGGGACACTCATCCTCAGATTTCATTTGCAGATACCACCACGAGAATAAGGCCTAACGACATGTACCTCTTCCGTGAATACCTACCGGAGGGAAAAACGAGAAAACCCCATGGTTATCTGAGCATGCTTTCGTCATCCTGCGAATACATTGTCACCGCGAGAGAAGTGGTGTAAGGGTCTTGCTGGATTTGAACCAGCTTTCTCCTGTCTCAAGTGGGGCATGTGTCCAAGCTACCCAGACTCTACTTGGGAGAACGGCCTGGACAGTGTACCACTGCACAATCCGACCCTTTTGGTAACATTGTAATACGCTGATATATTTTACAATGGTTAACAGACTTATCTGAGTCCCCTTAAAGCTTAGAACCACTGTTATTGCAGCTATTGTTTTAACACCTGCAGCTTTTATCGCACTTTCTGAGATTAGTCTATTACTAAAAACAAATAAAGAAACAGTAAAGGTAAGTTTAGGGGGTTTTCACCGAAATGTATCCTCCTGTGTAATTAAAGAGTTAGTATACCTCTGTGGGTTGTTAAGGGTGCCGAACCAGGGTAATTAAATCAAATCAAAAAAAGGAATCTCGGCGGAGCGGAGCTCCAAGTATATATCCGAGGAACACGTGAGCTTGATTTTCAGCCAATCATGAATTTTCCAGTTTTGAACTGGTCGAATTCAGAAAGATCACGTTCGACTTCGCACCGTTTACATAACTTGCTCATGTTCGTGGGTCGTGGGTCGAAGCGCTTGGTGCTGTGTGATGTTGAAGAAGGAGCTTTCGTTGCACGAATTGATGTCGAAGAAGAAGAAAGGTGTCGCTTACTAAGCGGACCCACCGGCCTTTTTGTTCCAGGGGTTCACAGCCAATCATTTTTAGAGTTCACTAGTTTCACGCTAAAAGTTCCGTAAGTAAGAAATCCTCGTTCCTCGGATAATAATTTGTTTATCTATTTACACTTTGCTCGGTTGCTAGGCCGCCAATGTGATTAATTATAGAAGGTTTTTACGGCAGGACTCTGGAATGGGCTTAGCGCACTGGAATTTAGCTGATGTGAACTGGAATTAAGCTGCGGCCTAGATAAATGCTAAACGCGCGTACAAGTGCATGTATATTTATTTATATTTATATGTCTTTGATGAACAGCTTGAATTTGATTTGAATTCAATTGACCTAGTGTGGCGCCTAGAGTGGCCGACATAGGTGTCTATCGTACTCTTAACTTACGCAGGAGGAAAACCTTTCGGTAAACAAAAACCCACCTAAACCTACCTGGTGACGTTCTATTGTTTTTTAAAGTTTACCTTTAGGAAGTGCGCTCACACTGCTCCGCGCAGTACGGATCCCTTCACTCCAAGCATCTATTCTGTAAAAAAGTCAAGTAGCAGATTCAAGATTTAATCAGATATGGTGGAAGCGTATACATTTACTGGGAGAAATAACTTTTGTTTAAAAGTGTGTAATTTTCTAACCAAGAAATATTGTGGTTGAATAATTTTGTAGATTGGGTATGATGTATATTTAGGCTGTTCTTTGTTGTTATTTGTTTCAGGGGAAAACTTCCTCTATTTATACATGAAGCCATTAACAAGTCCCAAAATAACTTAGTTTCTAATCCCTCTAAAATGTTCTAAGATATTTTGACTAAGAGAGAAAACTCTTTGACATAGGTGTTGAGATGGTCTGTGCTGTATTAATTTAGAACCCATGCACATAATAGTGCTAGTACTGTGCATCTGTGGTCATTTGGGGTTACTGTATACAGACCCATTTTAATTATGACGTAATCCCATACTGTAAATATTCAGCTTGGCAGCTAGTGTTGAGGAGGATACACAGGAGAGTCTACTCAACGAGCTTGCTGTTGCCAATACATATATTGTGTGACAGTACGAGCCCAGAGGTGTGATCCTGTTAAGTCTAAGATACACAAAAATAGCTATTTTTGTTGGGAAACCCCCATACATATAATAGAATCGAATTTCACATCGTTCAGCTCTTTGAAGACAAGATGACAAATCCAAAGAGTGACGTTCAAGAAGAACTCTTGGGTTATCCACCATTTGGAGTGGCTGGCATGCCTTTGTTGAATCCGACCTCCTTGGGACTTAACAAACGCATCAATGAAATGGGCGACAACATTGATCAAGCTCTTGAGGGGATACGAAAAGACATCGGCAATCTAACAGCTGATGTAAATCAAACTAAAACCAACGTAGCTGAAATCCTGCACATTCTGAAAACTAATTCTGTCAACACAGAAACCAAAGCTGAAGAAACAAACAAGCAGGAGATCAAAAGTGGAATCGACAAGAACAAAGAAAAAGAATCGCCGAAATTGGAACCACTTATCGAAAGCAAGTACTATCCGAATGGTGCATTAAACCTGCACCCAAAGAGGAATTGTTCGTTTTCAACGAGGGAGGAAAAGGAAGTGCGAGAAATCTGGCCTCAAATTGTTCTGCCTCACGAAGCTGAAGGTTACGGCGAAGCTGCCGACAAAAACAAAGTCGCATTACCAAGCCATCTCCGTTTAGTTCGGGCCGATAGAAAGGTGTTTAAAAAGCTAGGTGATATACAAGATCTACTTCGAATAGCGTTGGTGCCATACCGTTTGTGGCTGAGAAGAGTGGCTTCCGAATTAAGTGGTGATTTTCAGCAGGTGTCAATATGGGTGAACAGGTGGCAAGTCTCTTGGGTAGAGCTTGTCATGGCCATAATAAACGTTCTGCGACATCATGGTTGTCTATTCGACTCAGTGACCAGCTTCACGATGCTCCTTCCGCACCGTGATGAAGCTTACATTAATTTCGCATGGCGTTTGAGGGATGCGTTTTACATGCTGCCTTTGGAACAACAGGAAATGAAAGGGATTTGGCATGTGTTACTGGAAAAGCTGCAGGAATACCTGCCATCGACATGGCTATCGATCTGTGACTTGGTGCAACCGGGTATGCACGCCAGTGAACTCATCGAGCTTGTAGTGCAACGGGCCCAACTAGTGACACGGGTTGCGGTGGAGAGTAGAATTTACAGCATACCTGAAGTTACAGTTAACCTCGAAGGACACTCGGCTCCTCATTATGAGCTCAAAGTTTCGGAATCTACACCGTCAAAACCAGGTGTGGCACAGATTGTCCAACCAAACGCAGTGGCTACACGAACCCAAATCTCGGATCCGCAAAATGATGACCGAATGGTTTTCCCGACAAATGAACCGCGCATAACTCAAGACAACTTCGCCGCGCAAGAAAGGGATAACACATGTTTCAATTGTGGAAAAACTGGACACTGGGCAATGAATTGTCGAAGCAAAAATAAACAAATGAACACTGTCAAAACAGCCGAAGGTGAAGAGGTCACGATAAAAGGAAAGTTGTTCAAGCCCCCGAAATTCACACAAAAAGCTAGGAAAACGTTTGAAAAATACAAGAAAAACAAGCGTGATCGTGCGCACTTGGTGGAACAGGAGCTTACCGATGACAGTTCTCAAGATTCAATTTCACCAGTTGACCGAATTGAAGGGGAACATGATGATGTAGCATCATTGCTTGAAGCTATTGTGAACGAAATCGACAACCAATAGGACAGCCAGAGCGCTCACTTGGTGGAAGTGGACGCTGGCATAAATCATTCACCACCACCGCTACGCGATAAGCCTGACCGTGAAGGAACTGGTGAGCCTCATAATATATTTCTTGTAGAACTACTTTCTAAAAAGAAATTTACTGTTTTTTTCGACTACGGATGTGTCAGTTGTTATGTCTCCGAATCTTTATCTAAATCACTTCCATCGTATACTTCAGCAAAAGCGACAACTATGACTGGTGTTGGGGGAGTAGGACCTAGAATTGTTCGCGATGTTCTTCTAACAGGCCGATTTATATCAACAACCGGTAAAAGTAATGTGTTTCGTGTCTCTTGTGGAATTGTGCCGGATCAAACGTTCCCGGGTGATCTTACTCTGGGAAAAGGAATATTTCACAAATGGGGTATAAGGTGTACCGGTGACACACGGGAATCAGAAGAAGAATCGATTACATTAGTTAACTTCACTAGAAATCCTACATTGAAACCCATTAGAAACTCAGCTACGAAAAACGTATCGCAAAATCGTAATTTCGGACAGTTTGTTCCTATTACATCAAATGAATCACTTTCAATTGATGCCAATTCACCGCTTTCTGTTAAGTGGCATGAGGACACTTCAACACATGATCTTCGGATTGTCGCTTACCTCAAGCACTACACTAAATCGTTTCCTGGTGTATTTGATATTAGGTTTCGTAAATCTTCAGCCGCGATTAAAACGGAGCATACCATCGATACAGGTAATTCATCACCAGTAAAACTACCGCCCAGACGCTACAGCCCACCTCAAGAAAATGCTCTCAGGGACTTTATGAAAAAACATGAAGGTACAATCTTAAGGAAATCAAAAAGCCCTTGGGGAGCTCCTGCGTTACTCACGCCAAAAAAACCGCCTGGAACTACTATTCGCGTCCCTTCCGATCCAATAATTTGGCGTTTCTGCTGCGATTACCGCGAACTCAACCGTGTAACAAAAAAACATGCACACCCTCTTCCCAACTTGATGGACCAAATTCAACGTGCTGCGGGTCATAAATATTACTGTTTTATTGACTTAAAAGATGGATTTTGGCAAGTACCAATTGCGCAGAAAGACCGTGAAAAGACCGCATTTGTTACTCCATTTGGAATCTACGAATGGGTCGTTATGCCCTTTGGATTATGTAAGGCTCCCGCAACTTTTCAAGCGTTAATGGAGGAAATTCTTGGAAATATGCGTGAATACACATCTGGACTTTTAGACGATATCGCCATTTGGGGTGACACAATAGAACAATTGCACGAACGCACCTTACTGGTCCTCAATCAACTTGCCAACTATGGCATGGTTGTGAATTGCCCTAAGTCAAAACTTTTTGTTACCAAAGGTGTATTTCTTGGATTTGTTGTCTCAGAAAAAGGAATTGAAGCCGATCCCGCCAAATTAAAAGCTGTTCGCGACCGACCGATGCCCACGACAACAACTCAAATACGCGGATTTGTTAACGCTGCAGGATACTTTAGGCATCTCATTCGAAACTTTTCTAAACTTGCAGCTCCTCTTACTGAATTGACAGGTGGTCCTAAAAACCAACCTATCAAACTCAACGAAGAGGTCGAAAAAGCGTGGCATCAAATGCGTGATGCGCTAACTACAACTCCAGTTGTTAAGGTTTTCTCTTGGCTACTGCCAACCATAATAGAGTCTGATAGTAGTAAATCGCATGTTGGCGCCGCTTTACTTCAACCACACCTATATGATAATCAAAGTGTTCTTCATCCTGTAGCCTATTTCTCCAAGAAACTTAACGAAACTCAAACACGTTACGCATCACAAGAACGCGAACTTCTTGGAATCATGCTCTCGCTACAGCATTGGAGACATTGGGTTGAAGGAGGCGACGTCACTGTTATTACCGACCACGAATCGCTAAAAACTATCAACAATAAGTCAGAACAACCAGCTAGAATTATACGCTTCCTCGATGCCATTGAGCACTATGGCATTCGGGTTATTTATAGGCCAGGTAAGGCGAACGTACTTGCAGATTATCTAAGCCGTCCTGAACCTGAGTCCTCCGCTTTTCCAGCTATAAACGACGAAAACGACAAAGGAGATGATGGCTTGCAGAGAAAAAGGATTGTCAACCACCCGCATGAATTAAATCGACTGGACTTACAAGCAATTTTCGAAAATTCACAGTTAAATACACCCTTACCATCTAACATAACAGCAGACTGGGTTAAAAAGAACTTTACCATTTACGAAGGATTGTTGCATAGAATATGTGAGTACAAACGATCAGCAGGTGATCCTCCAAATGCTGCAGGCACAGCGCCTAACTCTGCTCTATTGGTACCGGTAATTGAATACGAAGATCTGTGCAGTCATGCAAAGAACTTTCATACCGATCTCGGACATGCGACGGTAGGGATTGTTCTAAAACACTTATTAACTCGATTTTGGCACCCAGAGATCGTTCTCGCCGCTCAACAAACTGTGATTTCATGCCCTCACTGTCAGCTGATGAAAAAACCAAATCCTGCGCTGCCCAACCTTAAGCTAATACCACCTCCGCCCCCATTACATCGGTGGGCAATAGACTTTACAGCCGTCAATAGCTTGAATCTATTAGTTGCAATCGAATATGCAACAGGCTGGGTAGAAGTTAGAATCACTCCAGGTACCAGATTTGAAGACACAATTCCGCTGCTCGAATATACATGCTACACTTTCGGAGCACCTCGTGAGTGGATTTCTGACAACGCCGGCTGCTTTACAAGTGCAGCTGGGCGAGAGTGGCATCAGCGAAATGGATCTGAAGTGAAACCTGTCACTCCAATTCGCCCTCGAGGAAACGGGAAAGTAGAGAAGGCCAATGGTGACTTAAAGCACGCTATCGTCCGTGAGCACATGGAAAACCCAAATCAGAGCCTACATCATTTTGTTTTCCGAGCCCAAAGACTCCACAACCGCACCGTTGGACCAAGTGGATATAGTCCATTCTTTCTAATGTTTGGCACACAACCTCCCGAAGTACCGGACGCCACTCGACGTCCCAATGCTGCCTCCTACGTGCGCGAGCCAACTGAAAAAGAAGACATCGAATTTGCCAAATCACTTGCAGAGAATCATGAAGCACCAGTGGCGCGTGCTCGGGAGAATAGTTTACGAGCATCGCAAGATAAAATTCGAGCCTATCTGCAAGAAAAAAAAGCATTATTACGTACCTACGCACCTGGTGATTGGGTTTTGCGCGTCCGGCAAAGAAAACACAAGCACGAACCTTTTTACGATGGTCCTTGGCAAATTATTGGCTGCCACGCAAATAATACCTACAGCATAAAAAGCCCAGGAGGATTGAGACTGGAATCTCGGTATAACGGAACCAATTTGTTCCCAGCATATGTGGACGACCACCAACCAGTACAAAGTTTGTGGTACGCGAGTAAGACGCAGTTGGAACGAGACAGGCAAAGGTTACGGGAAGCAGCAATATCGGAGGATAATGAAAGAGTAGCATGATAGGTAAGTGCGGATATTTTTTTTTGGATTGAATGTTTCGTCGATTGAGGACAATCGATTTGTCAAAGGGGATGGTTTGTGCATCTGTGGTCATTTGGGGTTACTGTATACAGACCCATTTTTATTATGACGTAATCCCATACTGTAAATATTCAGCTTGGCAGCTAGTGTTGAGGAGGATACACAGGAGAGTCTACTCAACGAGCTTGCTGTTGCCAATACATATATTGTGTGACAGTACGAGCCCAGAGGTGTGATCCTGTTAAGTCTAAGATACACAGTACTTCTTGTACTATTAATTTTAATATTATTGATCTGCATTATAAGTTTGCCGATCTTAGTCTTGTTAACCCTTGTGGTAGTAATTTATTTATTTATACCCAATTTATTCAATTGTATAATTTGTGTATAAAGATAATTAATGTATAATTTATGTATATATTCTATATTTGTGTTGTTTGTGTATATTCATAATTTATGTATTATTTGTGTATATGTATACTTTATAGTACAACAGTGATTATTGTATTTTATGTTGAGTTATATTCTTGAGTGTTATTCTTATTGTAGCTCCGTTTATAATAATTTTCGGCTAATATTATTCTATATTCTTACATACAGTAAAACTTCTCTAACACGATAGTGGGTCCCGGCATAAGTGTTGAAAATATTCATTGTAACTTGCACTTTTATATTTGCAACACTTACCCTTACAGGTCATTTTCAGAGCAGGGGTAAGTATTGCAAATATAAATGGATGAATTTCAATGAATATTTTCAACACTTATGCCGGGACCCACTATCGTGTTACAGAAGTTTTACTGTATTCTCTTCCCCCTCCAACACCCGTCTCTCTACTTCCCCGACTAAGCGATACTGCTCTAACGATCCCTGGTCAAGAATCAACTGCATTATTCCACTAAGATCTTTTGGGTTATTAATCATCGCTCCGAATGACCAATTTTTAGCTTTCCTACACGTCTCTCCTCTTCCTTTGACCCTTTGTTGGCAGGACATCACGACGTGCTTGGCATTTTCCGATGGATATCTGTAGAGGAAGATTACTAATTATCACGTGATGCCATGTATATATTCATAATTAGTAACCTCAATACAATCTTCATGCTTTTATGCTATAACAATATCCACATTGACTGCTTAGATCATTAACTCCAGGGACTTTTCTTCGATACAAATTAGATTTGAACCCGATGTATTCGCTTTTCATTTGTATGGCAATGCTGCTTTGCGACCTTTTTAGGTGTCGATGTAAGTGGAATGGCGTTCCCGAGAAGTTAAACTTTTTTCCACTTGTTTTCTTATCGGTATAGATGTTGGCAGCATTTTGTACCTCAGGGTCGGCTGTTGTTCTGTTTCTCCGGGTTCTATTCCGGTGTTGGTGCGACCAAGAGTTCGCCCACTCTTGGAACGCGGCCGTCTTCCCCTTCTCTTTCTGTCCCTTGATGGACTCCTCCCCGTCGCAGATTCTAACCTACTCATCTCCATCCCTTTCCTTAGATAAAGATCCGCAGTTATTACCTCCTCTTGCTTATTGCCTGATCATGTGACAGGTTTTTCAATGGTCCTTTGGACTGGTGAGTTACAAGTGAGCCCGGCGTGCTACACCCTTCTATTCTTTAGATAGATCTCCATCGGTAGGATGGAGGTCTCAAATTCTATCACTCTCGTGCTGGTGGACATGTATGTTCTTGTGATACTGAGTAAGCATTTTCTTTGTATTGCCCTTAGCGGTCTGAATATCCTTTCGGGGATGTTCCCCGTTGTCCCGGGCTCGGCCCAATGATGAACAGCTTATTTATTACACCAGGGTTTTTAGACAATCTAGGGACTAAATTCCATTTGGATGAAATTAAATCAGATACTCTATCAACTTGGTGAATCTACTGCACACATGAACTGTTAGGGTATTTAGTAACAAATAAACTATTTCCTGGCCAAAGTTCGATGCAATTACCCCAATCAATTTCGTTTCGTAGCATCGTTTCAATTTAATATGAAGAATGTCCCTAGGTATTAGGCCAATAACAACGAGTATAGCCGGATGACTCACTTTATTGATGGGGTCGAATGGTGCAGTGGTATACTGTCCGGGACGCTCTCCCGAATAGAGTCTGGGTAGCTTGGACACATGCTCCACTCGAGACAGGAGAAAGCTGGTTCGACTCCAGCATGACCCGCACAACACTTCTCTCGCGGTGACAATATATTCACAGGATGACGAAAGCATGCTCAGATCACCATGGGTTTTTCTCGTTTTTCCCTGTGGTAGGTATTCACGGAAGAGGTACATGTCGTTAGGCCTTATTCTCGTGGTGGTATCTGCAAATGAAATCTGAGGATGAGTGTTCCAAACGTCAAACAGAGTCATATTGCGTCACATACATATCTTGCGTAATCATAAGCGTCATAGCCTCAGGATAGGCCACACCTTCTACAGTGCTCCCATCCCCTTTTACCTCGAATTTAAGATCATTGATACATTGACCCATGACGGGTAGCCATTTAGCTCAGTAATTACCCGTGGAATTCAACCACCTTTTCTACGGAATTTGCTCTTTAAGTTGGTCAAGATGCTACCGAATGCCGGCGCTTCCTTTGTTCATCTATCAGAATACATGTACACGAATACAACATCACTAATTCTAAAAAGTATTATCATGTGATTATAAAAATACATGCCAAAAATTAAAAATCGGTTTACTGGTACAAGGGTAAAATAAAACAAGTTTGTTTTGTAAATACACTCGCGATAGTTTTTCCACGTGCCCCTCACACTTACCCTCACCCTCACTCCCATCCCGGGAAAATAGGCCTTGAATTCAGATCACAAATTGTCACGTGTACTATCTCAGAAAGAAATATTAAATCACGAGCCGATGATCAAATTTGGCCTGAGAATGCAAGCTCAACATTTCAAATTAAACCCTAGTGGAGACAAAATTCTTTTACATTCGTTTGCCAATTCATAGGCAGTAACAACGTTTTCTTCATCATCAGACTTAAATATTCATCACGATTCCTTGGAAGTTGGCTGATCAACAGTGGAAATCCGCTTGGTGAGTAAACTTTCAGGACCCTATCCAAACTGTCTTCCTCACCCAAAATCAGCTCCTCTTTAACACCGCGGAAACGATTAAGGTTAGAACGAGTGGTCCCTTGCCTTGAGCCTAAGAAAATCATCTGAACATTGCAAAAGCTCTTGGCCCAGCCGCCGTGCACCGCCAAAATGGACGTGAATCAAGTTCTTTTAAACACCTTTTCAACGGGTTTGTTTTCACCTTATCGTCGAACGATTACCAGTATTGACTAATTTTAATCAGATGCATCTATCCGAGGAGCTGCTGAACAACAATTGATCCAAGCCGCTGCAACAAACTTCGTATGCCCCTCTTCTCCGAAGTATGCCAGCTATTAAATCCGATTGTTGACATTCTTCTAGTCCGAATACCTAGTGACTCTTGTACGAGAGCTTGCAAATGAGGCAGCCCAGGGTCCTGTCCGGGCTGCCGCTGGTATCGCTTTGAAAAATGCATTCACATCAAGAGAGTTCGCTCGAGTACACGATTTGCAGGAGAAATGGATTCAATTAGATTTAGACACTAAAAATCGCGTCAAAGAATTAACCCTCACAACTTTAGCCTCAAATAACAACCAGGCCGGAGCTGCTGCCGCCCAAGTTGTCGCATCGATTGCTTCGATTGAGTTACCCCGCAACCAATGGCCCAATTTAATGCCCGTTCTAGTGCAGAATGTCGGAGAGGGAGCCGACCATTTAAAGCAGGCTTCTCTCACAACAATTGGATTTATTTGCGAGAGTCAAGATGCCGAACTAAGAGCCAGTCTTGTTCAGCATTCAAATGCAATTCTCACGGCCGTCGTTCAGGGGGCTCGAAAGGAAGAACCTAACATGGAGGTTCGTTTGGCTGCCATTTATGCCCTAGGAGATTCGTTGGAGTTTGTTGATAGTAACTTCAAAAATGAGGGTGAGCGAAATTATATCATGCAGGTCATCTGTGAGGCTACTCAGGCAGGAGACACTAGAATACAACAAGGTGCATTCGGTTGCTTGAATAGGATAATGGCTCTCTACTATGAACTGATGCGCTTCTACATGGAAAAAGCACTGTTTGGGCTTACGATTATGGGAATGAAGAGTGATGAAGAGGATGTTGCAAAACTTGCTGTGGAATTTTGGAGCACTGTCTGTGAAGAAGAAATTTCTATCGAGGATGAAAACTCGCAAGTAAGCTCATGCTCCCCATTTTAGATCCTGGCTTTAACAATTCGGTTTTAGATTGAGAATATGGATCAGATGCGTGAAACATTTCACTTCTGTGCCATCGCTACGAATGAAGTTGTTCCTGTTTTGTTGACTCTCATGACCAAACAGGACGAGGATGCAGGTGATGACGAGTATAATATTTCTCGTGCTGCATACCAGTGTCTGCAATTGTACGCCCAATGTGTTGGCGGAGCCATCATCCAGCCTGTACTAGGCTTTGTTGAGTCAAACTTGCGTCACGAAGATTGGCATAATCGTGACGCTGCTGTGTCTGCCTTTGGTGCCATCATGGAAGGCCCAGAAGACAAAGCAATTTCTCCGATCATCAAGCAGGCTCTCCCAGTGATATTGAAGATGATGGAGGATCCTGTCATCCACGTAAAAGACTCAACTGCGTACGCTCTTGGGCGTATCACCGAGGCATCCTCAGATGCTATAGACGTTGAAACACACCTCCCTCAACTTATCAAATATCTTTTTGAGGGACTTATTGCCAGCCCTAAGATGGCTGGCTCTTGCTGCTGGGCGTTGATGAACCTTGCTGAAAGGTTTTCAGGCGATATAGGGTGTCAGGAGAATGCTTTGACTCAACATTTCGATGAAAGCATTTCTCATCTACTTCAAGTAACCGAGAGGCCTGATGCAGATAGTCATTTAAGGACTGCTGCTTATGAAGTGCTTAACACCTTTGTTCAGAATTCTGCCATCAACAGCTTACCAACTGTAGCATCTCTTACAGAAGTCATAGTCAAACGCCTGGAAGATACAATTCCTCTTCAAAGTCAAGTTGTCAGCGTTGAAGATAAAATAACATTAGAAGAAATTCAAACTAGCCTTTGCACAGTAGTACTGGCTGTTCTCCAGCGTCTTGAAAAGGAAATCTCACCCATGGCCACTCGAATAATGAGCGCCTTGCTGCAAATCCTTTCATCCTCCGGTCCTAAATCAAGTGTTCCTGACGCTATTTTTGCGACTGTAAGTGGCCTTGCTAATGCTCTTGAAGAGAGGTTCTCTCCTTACCTTGAGCCCTTCTCACCGTTTCTCTACACCGCCCTTGGTAACCAGGAAGAGCCTACACTTTGTTCTATGGCTATTGGGCTTGTCAGCGACATCACTCGCTCAACGGGTCCCCCTTGTCAACCATATTGTGACACATTCATGAATTATCTTTTGAACAACTTAAGAGTATGTTTCACCTATCCCTTGTTGATTTGTAGTTCATGCAGCAGTATTCTAATTCGAAGTCGCTGACAACAAAAATAGAGCACTGCATTGGCCAATCAATTTAAACCGGCAATTCTTCAGTGTTTTGGAGATATTGCTTCTGCAATCGGTGGTCATTTCGAGACATATCTCTCAGTTGTCGCGCAAGTCCTACAACAAGCTGCTGGCGTTCAAGCTACGCCCGATGGCTCATACGAAATGTTTGACTATGTTATTTCACTACGTGAGGGAATAATGGATGCTTGGGGTGGTATAATTGGAGCAATGAAATCTGATGGAAAAAGTAATTCTGAAATTTCTCCTGTCAATTTTCAATTGCTAACTGGATTAAAGCTGCTGCTCTGCACCCATATGTTGAATCAATATTCTCGCTTCTTAACACGGTAGCAACGGACCAAAACAAAAGCGACGCCTTAATGCGGTCATCCATGGGTGTCATCGGTGACCTTGCCGACGCATTTCCACATGGTGAATTTACGGCCTACTTTCGTGCAGAGTGGCTTTCACAAATGATAAGAGAAACTCGTCAGTGCCGCGACTTTCAACCCAGAACTATAGAGACGGCCCGTTGGGCTCGTGAACAAATAAAACGTCAAGTTGAGTGGGTCCAATCCGCTCAACAAACATGATCCTCCGTCTTGTCCATTACCTCCAAAACCATAATCTAGCTCACATGGAAGGTGCTCATTCACTCAAACGCCGACTCAATTTCCTCCTGCTACTACCCAATCATAGAATCATATTTCTCCTTGAGACTGACCCAATTTTTAAACACTAACAAATGTTCAAAACAAGAGGTCTTATCCTCGAGCACAATCGAGTTGTCTTTATAATTTGTTCTTTTGCCCTTCCCCCCCCTCAAATTCAAGCATCATCAAAGTCATGGAATATTAAATCCCATAAACCCAGCGAAGTCGACTGGGAAAACCATCTCACCGTATAGATGGAGACGTCAAAGATCTTGCTCAACTCTACTCTCATTGTATCTGACTGCACCAAACACATCAACACTGAACTCAACCCCACTTTTCAGATCCATATGGCCCCTTCAGACCGAATACACTCAAACACTTCAAGTTCATTTTAACGACGATGACGAATATCAGATCTGTAACTTCTTGTTCGGCCAAGATTTACTCAAATGTCTATAGGAATAGGAGTTAGAAACGGGAAAATGCCTTCTCACAATGATCTCAAAAATAACGTTTTCTGCCTTATCCTCAACTTTATGCAGATATCTAATCTTCCTACTTCTTCGAATATTCGTCTCTTTGAACACGGTAGTGGCAATGCAATCTAAAGCGTACTCAATGGATCGGATCTTCGGCGATAATCCTTGTATTTACTTTGCGGAACAGATTAGACCTGAACATTGGGTTTATCTCGGTAATAGCTGTTTCAGCGGTTTGTCAAGTCATAGGTTTTGCAAAGGCCCAGAAGTCAAATTTGGCTATGGCCGGGGCCAGAAACGATTGCCTAGTTTGCATGAGTAGAACTTCCGCGGTAATGAAACTGCGACATGGAAGCATAGAAGACGGAAATAATTTCTGAGGATTAGAGTTGGACTCGCGAGCTGACCTGTCGAGTGACAGGGGTATTTAGCCCGTAAGTTGTAGATGTAGTAAGTTACAAGAATCTACTATCAATAATTCAAAATTTATTTATCCACTTAGTTACTGCTTTCGTCTAAGCAATGATGTTTAGCCCAAATAACTAACTTTTTGATCACTTGTTACGTCGTGTCGGCGCACAGCATACAAACCCAAGAATAATGTATCGGTTAGCTCAGCCTATGTATGGCTAGCCGACACGACTTCTGCGGGCTGTACCGAAGTCCTACATTTTAACGTGACAGGGGATACACATTAAGCGGGCCTTTGCAGATCATCATTTAGTTCTCCCTTATTTTATAACACAAAAATGACTATAATCTGAAAGACAGGGCACGAAAAGTTGGGCCGAGTTGTTGGGTTTTAAATAAATCTTTCTATTATCCTATTTCCGCGCCTGAAGGCCAACGTAGGTATTTACGTAAGATACGTCTTCTTTGTTATAGAACGACTCGTTATGATGTTAGGGACACTAATACTCAGATTTCATTTGCAGATACCACTACGAGAATAACGCCTTACGACATGTACCCTCTTCCGTGAATACCCCATGGTTATCTGAGCATGCTTTCGTCATTCTACGAACACAGTATCGCCGCGAGAGAAGTGGTGTGAGGGTCTCGCTGGATTTGAACCAGCTTTCTTCTGTCTCAAGTAGGGCATGTGTCCACGCTACCCAGACTCTACTTGGGAGAACGGCCCAGACGGTGTACCACTGCACCATCCGACCCGTTGGGTTATAATAGCTACCGTAGACAACGAGTGTAGTTGCTCTTTACTTTATATTAACAGTATTCGGCCACCTGATCTTTGTTTCAATCGCGTTTTGTGATCGCCCAATCACAGCGTCAGTCTCCCGAAAGATTCTAAGTAGATGTTCCTTCCCCACCCACACCCCATGAGATTCCCCCCAGCCAATTACATCTTGCGACCATCTGTTCCGGGCCACTGATCCCGTGATTTCTCAATTACAATCGTCCCTCTCTAACTCGATAGTGGGTCCCGGTATAAATGTTGAAAATATTCATTGTAACTTGGACTTTTATATTTGCAACACTTACCCTTACAGATCATTTTGCGTGCAGGGGTAAGTATTGCAAATGTAAATGGTTGAATTTCAATGAATATTTTCAACACTTATACAGGGACCCACTATCGAGTTAGAGAGGGACGACTGTACAAACTGCCCTCCCTAACAGTTAGTCAAGCTGTGACTCTTCGACCGGAAACCCTGAAACAAAAAATCGATCGACTGTGGCTGTACCATTCCACGAATGTTGTTTGCCAGCTGAAGGAGCGCAAGCGGTCTTGAGCACAGGGCGGTTTAGAAACATTTGATTTAAGCCGGTATTTAGAGCATCGGCGGTCCTTTTTCCAAACGTTGCTCTGGCATACGCACAACGCATCGCACTCATTATTCCTCATGATTCCAAATCCCTTTCCTACTTCTCCCGCATCTCAGTACCCGTCCATCATTTTCTTGTAGATATTTTTCCAGATCTCTTCCCAAGAGTGAACCGTATGCACGTCTCCCTTCCTAAACATGTGCTCCACGACCTAGATCTTCCGTCAGGTGTCCACAACATCGGGAGCGTGAATGTGGGTGTTTTTCCAGGGTAGACTTCAGACTGTTACATTTCCGGTTGATTTCCGGATTGGGTCTCGAGTCGTTAAGATATCTGGGCGTGAGAGACTCGGTGTTGGTTAGGTCCACATCTTATCGAAAGGAATTGTTGGCAGGCTGAGGAGTCAACTACCGAGTGTGCCTTGCGGGCCCAAGAACCTTAATGGGTAAGTAAGCGAGGGCAGATATGTGATCCGTTCTTTTTAAGATTTCCCGCTTATTTTTATTTTTGTTGTTTTCTAAATATCCTTCTCTCAACTGCTACCCTAGTTCTTTGAACCTTAGTATAAGCCTCTTTTTTCAGGATCATGTGACTATTTTTGCTTCTGCATGCTGATCATCACTTTTTCATGTACATGCCGTTGTGGCTTGAAATTAGTATGGTGTCGGAACTTTGTTCCCCGCCCTCATGAAAATGTCAAAACACTATATTTTCAAAAAAAAAAAAAACGACAACCTCAACAAGCCTTCAATTACAAAGAACTAGCGTAAATCGATAGATAACCATTAGATGAACAAATACATCCGGGGATTAAGCAATCAACGCGAGCGACGCGGACTTATTATTGTTACAAGTGGGACCTATTTTGGTGAAGGAAAAAATATTGGACCCCCCAGCGCCTTAAACGCCAGATGAAGCAGTCAATGAGATCGCACCAAAGATGGTTATGTAACACCAAATTCTCACAGATTGACGAAGGCAAAATGTGTTATGAACATGATTAACATGCCCTTCGCGCTACTACCTATCCTCACCAACTGTGTAGGGCTTATGATACGTGGTTCTGAGTTTCCACTCTGTCGAATCAAAATTAATCCCTTCTCGATACAACTTTATCTTTCTCCAGCATCTGTGGTAGTTTGCCGATATCGTGCTGTTGGATACACTCGCCAAGATGAGAGGCAGCTGTATGCGAAGGTAATCGATATTGTACTCGCACATCATCCGCGCATTCTGCTTACACCCACACCAGTAGTGCTCCATGTGGTTCAGTTCACACTGGTACTTAGGATAGTATAGAACCCTGTGATACCGCCCATTTGAGGAACTTAGCACAGCTTCCTCAATTGCGTTCTTTTGCTGTGAGAAGTCATCCTGCACAGACAAGAGAAGCTTGGCGCAACAATCTACCCCAAAGTCATTAGATATTATGATACAATGCTTACATCAACTTGATGTAGGTTCATAATTTGGATAACTTACTATTGGTGGGGCATCTTGGAGGGAGGGCCTCACAGTCATCACACTCTCCCACAACATAGGAGCAGATATCGAAAAGCTTCTTTGCGATGCAAGTGCGTCTTTGCTCTCGACCACAACAAAAATCACACCGATGAGTTCTGGAGCAGTTTGGGTGACTACGTAGAATAGCCCCTTTGCAGGAGTCGCAGGTATGTTTCTTGGTGCAGCTTTTGCAAGCCGCCATAACTTCACAGTTATCACATCGCGGCTTGGGACATTTCAGAATCATTCCGCCTTCTGGCTAAAGCCCGTATTCCAGCAGCACTTGCTGGATCCCTTTCTATTGCAAGACCCCGTTAGCATCCCGGGACGTTATTGCTTGTTCATGCCGGATTCCATCCACATAAAAATGGCCGTCACGTAGCCACGCCTGCTTTCCGCCACGGCCTGTGTTCATCTTAGTCGTCCGCAACGCATCATCCGAGAAAACTGAATGACTTGTGGCATTGTCAAACAAAAAGACCAGGGCATAGCCTGGAAACAATGCTTCGGAAATAGGAAGAGCTTTCTTGACAACCTGCTCTAACAAATTTTCTCCGTTCCAGTACCTCCCATGATTTTTGCCGTACTCGAGTAATTCGACGGCCTCATCCGACACAAGTTGCGCCGACTGCATGGCTTCTGCTCGCCGCTCTGGCGAGAGACACGAAAGATTTAGTCTTCCAAAAGATGAGAGGAACACTGACACCATTATCCCCCACTCTTTGATCTTTGGTCTGAGGAGTGAGCCATTTTCTTCGATCCAGGCCCAACGAATTCCATCGTTTGCTGAAAAGGTTGCCTCGTCGTGAATAATTAAGATGACGGGTCGTGAGACCGCGCCAAAAACTTCGCATCCAGGTGGATACCTCTTGTCTTTGATGTTTCCATTTTTATCAAATTCGACTAGGTAATCCTCCATCTCTTCCAGCATCCGAACGAAATCTTTTCTATATTCGGTCACGTCGGGCCTTTCGTGGCCATCGACGAACACATTCTTGTTGACATCATCGTAGTGATAGCCCAGTCTTCTCAGCCACTTTCGAGCAGTGCGAGATTTTATGTTGATGGTTTCACCATTCGAGTGTTCCTAGGCAATTGTCTTTACGTGTTAGACAAGCTTATATGATGTGAGCTCTATCAAGTTTATTAGCGTGTTTCCTATATCATACAGGTAAGTTTGCGGTTGAAATTTACTGTCTCCTTGTTTCTTCGCAAAATGTCGCACGGATTCTATGAGGTTCTCATTATCCATCCATGAAGTACGTCCACCCCCTTGACTTCTCTGGGGTATAATCCTTTCCTGTACCCAGGAGCGTTCCCATTGTACAATTCTCCTCCCTATCAAATACACTTTGCCGAAACCCTGAGCAACAAGGAGCGCACGCTGGTGACGGCTTCCTACAACATGACTAGCAAGCTGCATTTCAAGGAATTGACGGACAATTATAAGGCGCATGTAGAAGTTACTGTGGACGTCGAAAGGAAGTCCATAATTCTCCTGATCTATCTTCTTAGCCAAAAGAACTTTCAGATCGGCTAAAGTAACTCGTGTCCGCTCCTCTTTAATGGCTTGGGTGGATTGTGGAACTGCATCACCACTTGGCAATGATGAGAGAGGGTGGGACTCGACAGGTACATCGTCATGCATCGTGGGAGATGATAAATTCAAGTCACGTTGACGATTGAACAATGCTTTGATATTGAAAGACTTTGCAGCCTTAGACTGCAATTCTTTTGCATGTTTTCTAGCTCTCTTCCCAGCTGAACGAGATCCATTGCCATAACTTCCCCTCAAATGCTTGTCAGCATCTGCAGCCCACGACAGTATTCTCTTCCCTTGGGTGTTCGTCTCGGTTTCAATCTCAACATCATCTGCACCGGATTGTTAGACTTCTTTCAAGGCTTGCCGCTTGCGACTCATGATTTACTAGACATACCTTTATGGTCCATGTCCGAGTCTCCATCCAAGTCCTTAACTTCAGTGTCCGTAATGCATTCTTCGGCGTCAGAGTCACAGAACTAGACTCCGTTATTCTCTTCTCCTAGGGTTTGTCCACCAGAGTCTTCTCTAGTACTGCTGATGATTGAACTTTCTGGGTCTAGAAGGCGAGGAGTTGAGTTTTCAGAAGTGGTTTTCAGCGTTCTGACGTGTCGATTCGTGTCTTGTCCTTGACGAATACGCTTCATATGCGCTTTGCGTGCAGTTGATACCATGATGAATTCTGCGTGGTTAACAAGTGTAGGCAGTTACAAGTAATAGAAGCTCTGCAACGGATGGTAACTGATATCACGGCTTGAAAAACTTATCGTGAGTAGCTATGTACTTAGACAGGTAGGTATCATATAATGATTGAACAAGAAAGATCGCGACAAACTCGAAACATCACGTCCTAGGACGCGTCTATCAGACAGTGTTACCGTAGGCAATTAAGTCTACCACCCTAGATTCCGCCACCATTCACCCAAGTGGAACCATAATTTCAATCCACAATAACTCACCTCCCATACTTACGATTATGAAATCTTCAGAGATCCGAATTCAAATTGCATTGGACGGCCTAAAAACCGGAAAATATAGCAATTTTAGTGAGGCCGCGAGAGCAGAAGATGTGCCCATAACAACTCTTGGATAAAGGTATAACGGTGGAGTTTCCCATGTATTGAGTGCGGAAATCCAACAAAATTTGAGTAACGAGCAGGAGAATTTGTTGGTGCAGTGGATAATAGATCTGGATCAGGCAGGACATGCCCCCTCATTCGCTAGCGTTAAAGCAATGACCTCCGTAATTCGATGTGGAAATTCTACAGATGCTTTACCTGGAAATGATTGAATGACCAGGTTCATAAAATGACATTCTAGTATCAAATCAAAGATCGGGATAAAGCTAGAAAGACAGAGAGCAAATTTTGTGACTGAAGAGGGAATTTTAGAATGGTTTCACCGACTAAAAGCCGTGATTGACAAACATTCGATCAAGTCGGATGATATGTGGAATGCTGATGAGCATGGCTTTGCTTTAGGCATTGGATCTAATGGCTAAGTTGTTGGATCTTCATCTTCAAGAACTACTGTGGTCAAGCAGCCTGGAAATAGGGAGTGGGTGACAGTTCTAGAGGGAATATCAGCCGCCTGACAGAGGATGAAACCTCTTGTGATATTTAAGAGGATAAATCTCAGTTCTGGCTGGTTTCCGGCCACATCTACTCTAGACTGGGCTTACTGCTCTTCTCCAAATGCTTGGACGTCGAATGATAAAGCACTCAAGTGGCTAGAGCAGGTTTTCATCCCATCAACGCCAACTGAAGGATGTCGACTACTCTTACTAGATGAGCATAAATCTCATGCCACACACGAGTTCATGTGGAAATGTTACACTAATAAGATTGTAATATTCTACTTGATACCCCATTCAAGTCATATACTTCAGCCACTTGATTTGACGTGTTTCTTATCGGTTAAAGCCAAGTACAGAGCAAAAATCGCTGAGCTCAGCAGATTTGACGATGCTAGCGATATAAAGAAGCAAATATTTATCAAACTATACTCTAAAGCTAGCTATGAAAGTCTAGATAGTGCTCGTATTAAAAATGGATGGATAGCTGCAGGAATTCAGCCCTGGAATCCCGTCAAAGCGGCTCAATCCCGATTTGTCCTTGAGACGCCTAGTTCTGTACAAATTCAACCCCCGACACCCCCTAACAGAAAGCGCCGACTATCAGAGACTGAACTTATAACCACGCCATGTATCCTACACCAATTTCGTAACCTTTTTTAGAACCGCTCAGAATGGTTGGAGCTCTTCGCGTACACGGCGCTTACTGTTCCAAAAAGCTTACAAGGGAATTGATAAGATCTCGTTCCAACTTCAACTTGAGAAGGAGAAAAATGATTCCTAAGATATACAGCTTGAACAGCTGAAGCGAAAGGGCCATAGAGGAGTAATAATTGATGCAAATCTGACATTTGCGAGACTCGAACAGGTTCACCTGGCGAAAAAGGCAGAATCTGCACGTGATGCTGCAGAAAGGGCCAGAATTGCTCAATTTGAAGTCAATCCTCCTGTAGCAAGTAGTGCAGGTTCCTCTCTACAGGATCATTGTTTTGAATTTTCATTAGATCCATATGTTAGACAATTATCGTAAATTTGATGATGTGGTCTCACTTGGGGAAGGGTGGCGGAATCTAGGGTGGTAGACATAACAATGAAATTCGGAATCATAGATGCTTCCCAATTAAGACTAGCGACTTCTAATCGGGACTAGTTCGTCCACTAGCATATACTAGCGCACAGATTAAGCGAGGATTGAATGAACCCCGAGGGCGGGTAGCGAAGTTCCGACGCCACAATAAACATTACCATCCTAGGCTAACGTTACACGTCTTGTTGACTCAGTCGGCTTCTTGCATCGCGTTGTTGACATCGTACATCATAGTTCATCCTTACACCCAAGCTTGCCAATTAAATCCACATCTATTCATACAACCCCGACTCAGCTGTTCTTTCTCGACCTAAACTGAAAATGGAGTCCCAATCAGATGTATATTGCTTAACTTTCAAATGCTTTCCCCCATCCATCGAATTCTCGATTATTAAACAAGACAATCGACTTAAGACGTGCTCAAAAAACATCAAAAAACGTTCTTTACCAGAGGTAGACGAATGGAATGGTTTTATACATGAAATAAATCGTTGGAGCCGACCCATAAGCCTTATCTATTTTATCGTAAGCGTGTTCTAATCTGTACTCTATTAAGGGCCAAACTAAACGACTTGACATCTCTTACAACTTTAACCTCGATCAGATGCCAATCAATTTTGGAGATTCGCTCGAAGTTTCTGGTAAAACCGTGGACAACGGTCCACTCAATTAAGCTGTCAGTATGTTGGCTGGCCTCATTCGAGAGGCCCAAGGTCATTGATTCCGCCATTTGAGCCACCATCAGAAGCCCAATTTTAGCTGCTACTACCTCTATGCTAGCTGTCAAGACGAAGATAAAAGCACTGGATCAAAAGCTACTGGCAAACGCGATCCAAGACGTATGAAAAGATTTCATTGCAAGAGCAAATTGGTATTACTGCCGAATCTATCAGAGAGGCGACTTTCCATTAGGTTCCAGCACGATTATCATACAACGTATATCGATGTTGGGTTGTCAAAAGAGGTGTTAGGTTTCGTCAACTCCCAATTCATGAATAAGACTCTCGCCGAGCTGTATCGCGAAATTCAGGCTTCTACCATTCCAGGAGTAGAGACAGTTGCTCAGCACCAAATATAATATCAATGGCAACAAGCTAATTCCAGTATTTAGCGACATGATCCGGATCAACTTGTGTCCACGTCAAAGTTTCTTGATCTACTGTTTGACTAGCTACGTGACTAGTAGTCATCAAAGAGTTACATGGCTAGAAATAAAAGTTATCGGAAGACTAGGCCAGATGTCACAGTTGATATCTCAAGACGGTACGGGATTATATTTAGTTATCTTTATTGATTTTGATATTAGTGTTCTTCATTCTAGATGCTATTTCTGCTGGTCTTGATATGTCTTGGTGTTTGAAGCCACTTAGTACAGCAAGTATTTTTTGTTTCAGGTTTATATTTTCTGTCATGAATGCTTGGTGTTTCAGTCTATTTACGATTTCTACTTGGTCAACTACGAGCGATATAATGTATAAATATTGGGAACATCAGATAGAGAAAAGGACAATCAGATCTATTTTCGATCCATTCGACTTATAATTGCACCAGAATCATAATTTACATGATATCTTTTCTTGATATTCAAGATTATATATCTACACTTGGATTTATATTGGCACGAGACGTAAACTGCCGGTAAGTTACGTGCCCAAGCAGTGTATATTCGGGAAACAATAACAGCTCTCGTGTCCACTACTCAAGAGCTTGTAATTGATGCGACAGTTGGTACAAATAATTCCGATAAGCATAGGGCACAACTTGATCTAGTAAGAGTATTATTAATTGTAGCCTAGGCATGGGTCTATCGGCTGTTTTGGCAGAATTGGATGGAACGGGAGTTCGATTGTGCTACATTTTCCACGGTAGTAACGGCTCTGACACGACATTGAGCCCTGCAATTACTGGATCCTCGACTCTGCTCCTTGAACAGTTCCTCCGACCTCTCAAAGCTGCTGGGTCCAACCCAAGTTTTTGCGGCTATGACAAGGATAGGGCTGAGATCTAAGCGATCCCGAGAGTTTGGCCAAATGTTACGGTGCAAATTTGTTTTTGGCACGCAAAAAGAGCTGTCAGGATGAAGCTCCAGAGTTCGGTGAGGATATCAAATTTGAAGTATTACCAACCCCAGAAAGCCCAAATCCTTGTGCCCAACTATTCAAATTTGCTGGGGCTCACTTCATACGTGCCGTCATAACGGTGATCACCGGTATGGACGGTGTCAATGTGCTTCCTCATCCGCTGAAATTGAGGAGCATGGCAGGCTCGAGACTGTCAGTGTAGTCGAGCGGAATATTTTCCTCCAAATGTTCAGCAGACACTACAATATGCACACGATGATCCCCGACAAGAATGGCACGACTCGTTCTGCGAAGCAGATCTATCTCGACTGCACTAACGAAGCTTACATCTGGTGTTACACACGTAACTACTACCGTCTCTGGGCCTATTTATTTGTCAACTGGTATTCTCCTGAGCAGTGGGAGCTATGGGCTCGCTCCTCTAACCCTGATAGTCTCCCTATCCTAAAGATCACGATGATAATTGAGTCACACTAGTGAAGGATCAAGCATGATTATTTGCACAGATTCAACCGTCTCCGGATTGATCTTGTTACCTGGGCCTTGGTTTCACGGGTGGTGCCTTCGGCAGTAAATCGGATGAAAGCAATCATCAGCGGTAACCACCGAAAGGCTACCGCTGCATCGAGGAAACCATTCAAGCAAGAGTGGAAGCGATTACAAAGCAGTGAGATTGACCCCCAGAGTTTGCTAACCAATCACACTGATCCATCCAAGTGGATATGTGCGTGCAATGCATTCTTACTCAGTCGTTTCGTGCTCTGCAAACGCGTCATACATTGCTTTGAAAGGATACCGAATCCTGTTAAGTTTTTTTTTCCGAAGTCCGTCGGCAAAGGTGTACTCCGTTTTGGAAGAACCCCCAGCTTGTTCTTCTTCCGCAGTTCACAATAGTGAGCAAAACTCCTCCATCAGAGAAAAATGAGTCTGACTTCAACGATGATGAACTTGAAGCTTCAGAAGAGGATGAGGAGCTCGAAGATGAAGAAGTTTCAGGTGTTGAAGATTTTGATGATGTCGGCGACGAAGATCCGCGTGAGCATTCGCGAAGAATCGTTTCGTCGTTGGTTGAGCTTAAAGATCTTGTCTTAGAGTAGGGAGATAAACTCAACAGCAGGTGGCTCCAAAAATTTGACGACAGTAATGCGTCTAGTATGACTCTTTTTGAAGAGATTAAGCAGCGCAAAAGGAACAGAACGATGCTGAAGACCTGGGCTCCTAATAGACATCCTGCAACCATTTACAGCAGGTAGGATTCTGTTATAAAGTTTTAAATTTTAATAATAAGTAAGAAAGCATTTCCTCAACAGAAGAGAATCTAACCGTACTTCCAGTCACTTTACATCATTGAAACTCCCCATACTCATCAACTTCATCTCATTGTTATCCAGAAAATTGATGGTTAAGTGTTAGAGAATTGAGTTTTAGGTTGGATTCAGTAACAATGTAATATAATAGTTAGGAGTAAATATTATAACTTGGTCAAAAGTTGTCTACGCTCCCAATCTCCGTGTTAAAAAATCTACAGATTAATGATACGTAAGTGAAATATTATATGAAGTATTCCAAACAAGAAGTAATTTCACCCTGACGTAGCATCCATGAACTGCCTATTAAAATAGCTTGTAAAATTGATATTACTGTAACTCTCACAGAGCTGGTAACTTCGTGCTCTACATTTTTGATAGATATACATGAACCCTTATAGCATGAGTGTTACTGATAATACGCAGAAGGTAAGTATACTGTACAGTAAGGGGCAGAAATTGCTACAAATTGATAGTAAAGTTGCACGTTGTGAGTCAATACAGGGAGATGACATGTAAATCCTATATGAAGTACTTGTATAATATGTACTCAGTTTATGTGCGTCTGACGCGTCGCGCATGGCATGGAAATGTTTCAATACTAATATGAAGCCACAAGCGCATGTACTTTATTGCAGGGATAAATAGTGAAGGAAACCCCTGAATGCCAAGATCTGACAGGGATTATACAATATGCCATTGGCTGCAATATTTTGACCATACCAAATCCGACAATAGCTGAACCTTATTTGTATGGGGAATTTTGCGTGATAAAAGGAGTGTAGGAGATCCCTATAACTCGTTGAAATGATGATATTCTATTCAAAAGTGCTAGCTTTTATCAAGTATTAAATACATTTTTACCAATAATTAAGCATCATTAATAAGGAATCGAACCTCCTCTTGCTCTGATGACTGCCTGGCACCTTTCAGGCATGCTCTCTACAAGCGTAGCCAGTTGCTCCTGAGAAATTGACTCCCATGCCTCTAGGACTGCATTACGGAGCACTTCCTCAGATGGATTACCAGAATTAAATTCTGGGTGGTGCTCTTCAATATGGGATTTCATCATATCCCACACTGACTCAATTGGATTCAGGTCTGGGGAATATGACGGCCAGACTATGAAATCTACCCCCCTTGATGACAGCTCTCTTTTCGTACGTTGAGCAGAATGGGCAGGAGCACCATCCTGCATAAAGAGAAGAGAGCCGTGAGAGTCAATTGGTTGTGTTGCCGCGTGGATTAAAGGAACAATCCTCTGGCAGTAACTCTCCGCTTTTATAGTCCCCCAATCCCTACTCCAGAAGAGGGCAGGGCCCTTCTGGTTCCCATAAAAGGAGCCCCAGAACATCCAACCACGCTTTCGAGGACCTTTTCGAACCAGGCAAGTGTGATAATATGTCTCCTCGGGCTAAAAAATTAGATTAATGCAGTTGATACATGGCTGAGATCTGGACTCACCTTCCTCGAAACCCATACTCTTGTGTGACGTTCACCAGTGACCCAAGTCTCATCAGACAAAAGAATTTGGGACCACTGTTCAGGTGTCCAAGAAGAGTGTTCTTCCGCCCACTCTAATCTTTTCCTCATATGTGCAGGCGTTAGAGTAGGCTTCGCTTGAGCAATGCAACGCTTGAACCCTCTTCTCTCAAAAGCACTTTTGATTGCGATTTGGCCACAATTCCAGTGGGAAAACTTAGCAGCAAGCTCCAGGTGACTCATCTGGCGGGCCTCACTTGAAGACGTGACAAACTCTTCAAGCTCAACTTCCTGCTGAGCGTTCAAGGCGTGGGGTCGGCCATTTCGCTTTTTGGGCGTCAGACATTGCCTTGTAAGGGCATATTGTACCCTTCTTTCGGTGATACCGAGTTGATTACCGATGGCGAGATGAGTAAAACCAAGGCCACGTAACGTGTATATCTGGACTCGCTGATCCCTAGAAAGCTGGCTCCATGATCTTGGAGTAGTGGGAGATGCTGGGGTACTCATTTTTCTTCGCAGTTTATCGTGAGGATATAGGTTATTCGATATGTCGTGTCAACCGATTTAGTGTGGTACGAGGATTCTGTGCAACTATCGAACATACTCTCATGATAGGGTATTGTTCGTTGGTCCGCTTCTTATAGGGTACAGGGGTTAAAGCGGGGATAAAGTGGAGATAAAGTGGTGATATTCCAGGTTACCTCACGATAGATCCACAGTATCCCTGTTAGCTTCAAATTTTAAAATCTTATGGCCTAAGGCATAAGAGATATGCATCTGTATATGAAGTCCAACGCCCACCTTCATGCCTGCACCTTTCTTCACTCGCGCACACCTGAGGTCGTTTCGTTTAAATCATTGTCAGCTATTTACTATTATTTTGCTCAACGGCATACTTTTATTTCATTCATCTATCTAATTTTTACTTCATGTGAGTGCATCTGAACCTTAAGTCAACTACTTTAGAAGATTTTAATTTACTGTACTAGATTGCCGCAAAGATGGATTCACCTCAACAACCTTCTCCATCATCAGCATCTCCTACTTATGCAAAACGCCTAACACAAACTCAACGTATTCAAGTAAGTCTGAAATCTACAAATTGATAAGGTTAAGAGAGTAACATGTGCAGGTTAGAACCTTGGCCAGTGAGGGACACAGTTACGTCAAAATCTCTCAACGCCTTGGGATTACATGGCGACAGGTACAATACACCATGAGCGTTGAAAATACCGAGCCTCAGTACTCCAGTGGTAGGCCACCTATTCTAAGTAGTTCCCAGGTCGATGAAATAGAATTTTTCGTCTGTTTATCATCGGAAAATCGTCGGATGTCATTTTTCCAACTTGCACATTTTATATTTCGGCACTTTGGTGTGAGCGAGAATGTGATCCGACGTGAACTGGCAAAGAGAGGGGATATGCACGCAGGATTGCACGATTAAAACCTCCTATCTCTTCAGTCAACAAACTGAAGAGATATGAGTTT
The DNA here is from genome assembly GCA_028751805.1 of Podosphaera xanthii. Classification (NCBI taxonomy): domain Eukaryota; kingdom Fungi; phylum Ascomycota; class Leotiomycetes; order Helotiales; family Erysiphaceae; genus Podosphaera; species Podosphaera xanthii. Next base: position 3,368,785 of record JAPWIX010000014.1, read on the forward strand.
GCCAGAATACATCTCCACTGGCGGAAGGAACATTGGATGAGAGTCCTCTGGTCCGACGAGACTTGGGCTATGAATGGTCGGCAAAGTGATCGTTGGGTCACAAGAAAGGTCAGTAGTCCCTTAAAGGCTCCTAAGATTTAGAGTTCCCTTGAGCTAAGTTTAAGTCAAAGATTGGGGAAGAGTACGAAGATACCTGTGTCCTAGCCAAGACGCGGAGGAGAGTTGGGTGGATGTTCTGGGGATCTTTCTTTGGACGACAGAAGGGGCCTTGCCTGATTTGGGAGAAGGAGTGGGGCCATATCACTGCGGCCAGTTACTGCGAGAGGATAGTGCCTCTCATAGAGAGTGCGGTCTTTCGGGAACCAGGACTAGATGTGATGCAGGACAACGCCCCTCCTCACAAGTCGAGGCAAACTATGCGTGAGTTTGAAAGGAGGAATATTTCTCTAATGGAGTGGCCGCCATATTCTCCTGATTTAAATCCGATAGAAACTTTGTGGAGTTATATGAAAGCGTACATGGAGCGTCTTTATCCAGCGTTGGATCAAGGGGGGCAGCGGAGTCAAGGGCATCTTCGTCAAATAGTGAACGAGGCGTGGGATCTGGGGTTTAATGGGGATGACTTGGAGAAACTGATAGATTCGATGCCCCGAAGAATCAGAGCCGTTTACGAAGCTGAAGGCGGATATGTAAATTATTAGCTAGATAGAAGTATAATTTATTTATGAAATGTATTAATGAATTAAAAAGTGAATAGAGGGCTATAATGGACCAAAAAAGCAAAACCAACGAATATTTCGTTGTGAAATTTTTGCCATACAAATTTAAAGTTTAGGTGGGGAGATCTACTTATCGTCATGCTAATTCAAGTTAGTAAAAGCCTATATACCCTGTAAAAGTCGAATTTTAGCGCCTATACACGATTAATACCGTAGTATCAGAGTAAGAGAGAAGGTTCAAGGAAGGAATGCCTCGGTTGCCTTATTCCCTTAGTCTAGCCATTTTTGTAGCGCTAAAGTCGGAATATCAGGGATAGCCCATGTAAATTACACAGAATGTGGGGCTACACTTCTTACCCCTGTAATAGAGTTCATGAAACAGTGATGATCAGCATGCAGAAGCGAAAATAGTCACATGATCCTGAAAAAAGAGGTTCGGATTAAGGGACGATTCCTAAATCCTGAGTGTTACGCGTTTACTCACGTCTTCAAAGAATACACTATTGGCCAACGAACTTCTTACAGAAACAACTAGATAATACGGGTCGAATGGTGCAGCGGTACACTGTCCAGGCCGCTCTCCCAAGTAGAGTCTGGGTAGCTTGGACACATGCCCAACTTTAGACAGGAGAAAGCTGGTTCGAATCCAGCAAGACCCTCACACCACTTCTCTCGCGGTGATACTATGTTCGTAGGATGATGAAAACATGCTCAGATAACCATGGGTTTTTCTCGCTTTTCCCTGTGGTAGGTATTCACGGGAGAGGGTAAAAGCCGTAAGGTATTATCCTCGTCGTATCTGCAAATGAAACCTGAGTACGAGTGTTCCAAACGTCGAACTAAGTTATTCTACCAAATGTACAGTGTCTCAACGGGGGACAAAGACGGCGTTTCTACCTGTACGTGGTGTCCCCTACGAACCTGGAGTTTATCTTCAGAGCCAACAGAAACACGCATTACTTGGTCACGGAGGAAAAGTCATCCAAACGAGTTTCCGGGGCGTACCCAGCTCCCGTTAAGGTGGTGATGGATCAGACTAAGTTGGCCCTTATCAGGTAGCTGGGAGCCTGACCCGTAACAGGCGAAGTAAATTCTTAATTAAAAAGATAACTCAGTAAAAGATTAACCCTTTTCCTACTCTGAGTCTGAGTACATTTAAATAAACATGAAGACAAAGGGAAAACGTAGACTTGACTATCCAACCAATTTTAGGTCATTCTCTTAGACTGAAGTTGCCTCAAAAGTGATGCCATCACATAAATGTGTAATCTGCCAAAAATAGTGTTGTAAGTTCACGACGCTAAATACATACGTGTACCTGAGAGTCGCCATCATCTATTCTTAACAATCTTGAATATTTGTTCGCCTCGAAATATATTTTTACATCATGATTTATTATTGGCAACACATTCAACAGCCCTTTTTACTAAGATGAATTCTCACGGTTTACAGATATTCTGGTATTATACTGTCTCCCGAGGAAAGAGCACCGCTACCTGAGCGCTGGTGGTGTCGGTATAAGGAGGATATCTGGACTATGGGATATTAGGGAGATACAGATGGGGATACGCACCTCGTGTGGCTCTGGTGTCTAGGCCTCGCCTGGCTGGAGTTGCAGGTTTTTTGAGAATTTTTTCCGCGTACCGGTTTCCATGACTGCTCTTTTTCAATTTTTTTTGAGCAAAAGGTTTCGTAGAAAAGGTGGTTGAATTCTACGGGTAATTACTGAGCTAAATGGCTACCCGTCATGGGTCAATATATCATTGATCTTAGGTTCGAGGTAAAAGGGGGTAGGAGCACTGTAAAAGGTGTGGCCTGAGTCAGAGAGGAGCCCTAATGTTATAATAGTCTTGGACTCTACATAGCACGAATAAACACCACTACAAACAAAACAAACAAAATACAGTGTCTCAACCCTAAAGATTTGGATCGGATGGTGCAGTCGTACACTATCCGGGCCGTTCTTCCAAGTAGAGTCTGGGTAGCTTGGACACATACCCCACTTGAGACAGGAGAAAGCTGGATCGAATCCAGCAAGACCCTCACACCACTTCTCTCGCGGTGATACTGTATTCGTAGAATGACGAAAGCATGCTCAGATAGCCACAGGTTTTTCTCGCTTTTCCCTGTGGTGGGTATTCACGGAAGAGGGTACATGTCGTAAGGCGTTATTCTCATAGTGGTATCTGCAAATGAAATCTGAGTATGAGTGTTCCAAACGTCAAACAGAGTCATAATGCGTCACATACATATCTTGCGTAATCATTCGCGTCATAGCCTCAGGCTACATACGCAAAAATGATTTAAAAAAAAAAAAACCCCCCTAAAGATTAAAAAAACTTAAATCTCGAAATTACAGGTCTTACCCTTGGATTTTACGCTAATCATTCCAAAAAAGGCTAGCAGATTCAGTCTAAATCACACACCTTCAAGCCATCTGCTGAACTCACAGACATCTCGAAATCAATTTCAAATTCAACCTTCCAAATTTTGAAGCCAATGACACCTGACCACTACATTTCCCACTTCTTACTCCAAATTAGATCCTATTACTGAAAAATCAAAATAAATTCTCACACCCATCAGTCTTCGAAGAGACCTCGTCGCCAGAATCTTGAGTGGGATAAGCGGGTCGCAATCCAGACACTTTGAAGGCACCGGCATCCATATATTGACATCGCTCATGAATTGGGGCTAAGTCAGAGACAAGTTTCGTACGCATGCAAAAGTGGTGACCTTTCAGAAGCCAGGAGTCCCGGTCGATCTCCAGTCCTGAGCAAGATTCAAGCTGATGAGCTTGAACATTTTGTTTGCAGTTCACGAGTCGGTCGGTTTATGACCTACTTGGAACTTGCCACAGTGCAGTTTCCTCACTGTAATATCTGTGAGAAAGCTATTCGGAATACTCTTGAAAGAAAGGGATATAAGCGTTGTTTCTCCCAGAGTAAGCCTCGGCTTAGCGAAGAAAATAAAAGGCGACGGTTACTTTTTACTCGGTCTCATTTACGTCGGATCATTGAGCAGTGAAATCAAGTCTTACAGGCCGACAAATCTCGGATTACCGGCGGCCAGAACACACGTTTGTTGGCCCCCATAATGGTCAGTTCACTTATTGATAATTTCGTTTTTTTTCCAACAAAGTCTAGACTGATAAGAAGTTTTACAAGGTGTGCTAATTTCCTTCGTTTGTTCGAAGAAATGGCTGGATGCTTTGGGGATTTTTCCATGGGAGCCAAAAAACTAATTTTCTAGTTTGGGAAAAAAGTTGGGGGAAATTGAACTCGGAGACCTATTGCCAATGGATTTTACCCAAGACACTAAGGACTTGAGAAGCAAGTTTATAACTCTTACTGATGCAAGATGGCGCTCCCTGCCATTCTGCACAGAATATTATGGAATCTTCATTTCAAGCTGGGATAGGACCAATCGTGTAACCTCCCTTCTCTCTCGACTTCAACCCAATTGAGTCTGTATGGAAATTATGGAGTACTACATCCTAATCCAATATATGGAGTTCGACAATGGAATGCAAACATCTCAGCAGATGCTAAAAAGAGCCATAAGAGAAGCTTGGGACTCAATCTTATCTGACAAACTCGGTCGACTTGTCGCCAGCATGTCTGCATGCCTGGAAGGTGTCAGGCTATTATGGAAGCAGAAGGAGGTCCTACTCCGTATTCATGTATTTTTAACTATCAACTCTGTCCTATATTTTAATGTATGGTAGCCCTGTTTAGTAGTCGTAGATTAGAAATAATTAGAATATTTCTAAGTAATATAAGGTTTAACAAAATTTGGGCTCCAAGAAATATTTCCTATATATAGAGCTTTTGCAAGGTACAGGGGGGACAAGGGTAAGTTAGCAAACCGAATAATCGATAGGGGTTATACGACAGAGGTAGCTTCTCCCAAAATAAGTAGGCGGTAAAGCCACGGTGAAATTCTTTTTGCATGGTATCCCAGTCCTCTTAAATAATCTTTTTGGCAAGTCCCATTTTTGCAACTTTGTCCTCTGTAATCGCTTGCCCCGCTTCGCCCTCTAACTTGTCTTCCGACATCGTTCTCATTGTTTCTGATCGGTAAGAAGAACTCCAAATTCTTACTCGATCAGCACACTTAACACAAAAAAATCATTTGTAATTTACTCATATTAGTAAGTCTAATGTTCGTTTGCTTGCTACATTTATTACTTACAAATATCATGACACGATGGATAATAAAATCCCCCAACAGTCCGCAGACGCGCGCCCTTTCTATCACGAGATCAAAGAATACAGGTGAGTACAAGACTTCAGAAACGATATGGATAATCTAATAAATTAATGTGACTTAGATACTCGCACTTCACAGAGCAGGAATCTTGAACAGGGAAATAGCAGATCAGTTAAGAGTAACCATCACGCAAGTTCAGGGAGCAGTTCGATCTGGCCGCGTCTCCCCTCAACCTAGAACAGGACGGCCACCTTCTTTGAGCTCTGCTCAGGTTGATGAACTGGAAGTCTTTGTTTGTTCTTGTAGAGAAACACGACAGATGTCGTTTCTCGAACTGGCACTCCACTTTCGTCAGTGGGGCGTTAGGGAATTTGCGATCCGGAATGCGTTGCACAAGAGAGGATATGAAAGACGTCTACCCAGGAGATTTCCCCCCTCACCGGAAACCATCGCTCGGTACGCATTTCTTGGGCAGAGCAGCACCTAAGCTGGCGTCAAGAATGGTCCCAGGTTCTTTGGAGTGATGAAACTTGGATCAATGACGATCGAATAATGTCTGGTCATGTTACCAGGAAAGTGAGTATCGACCAATCTATTGTCCAAGGTATGCAAATTTATAACTATATTAAAAGAGAGGCCAGGAATTTGATGATACTTGTGTCCTAGACCGATACAAGAAGAACAACTCTTGGATGTTCTGGTAGAGTTTTACGGGAGTTGAGCGGGGCCCATGCATTTTTTGGGAGAGGGATTGGGGAAATTTGACCTCCGAAAAATACGCTTTACGTATTCTCCCGTTGGTAGTAGATTGGACTAGGGTGAAGTTCGAAGAGATTGGTCGCCAAGTCTACTTAATGCACGACAATGCAGCTGTACACAGAGGACGTCCTGCCAGGGAATAACTCTACGCCAATGGAGTCGAATCTATTCCTTGGCCTGCTAATTCCCCTGATTTAAACCCGATCGAGAATGAATGGAGTATGATGAAATACTATATACAGGAACGGTATCCAGAGTTTGAGCAGAAGAGGCAGCGGAACAGGGAGGAGGTTCGCTCCATTGTGCTAGAGGCATAGTACCATAGCACGACGGTGGAAAAACTTTCTCGTCTAAAGGAAAGCATGTCGAGAAGATGCGAGGAAGTCACTGGCGCAAACGGTGGTCCCATCCCATACTAGAAAAAATTAGTGACACTACAGAAAATTACATTATGAAATCAAAACATGACTGACGTATGAATGTGATTTTTCGGCTTAGTGCGAAGCTAAGTGGAGAATGACAGGGCAGATAACTTCTGTCGGACACGAATTCTCTCACGTTATTTTAGAGTTTTTCTGGAATGAAGTTTGAAGCTTTACCTGATAAGGCCTCGCTTAGACAAGAGTATCATTGAAAACTACCTAATATGGACAAAAACGGGCCAAAAACCCCCTGTAAATGATCAGTTATTTAACTTAACCTTGTCCCCCTGTATATTGTCCCTAATGTGGCAAAGTGTTTCCAGGATGTCTCGGTAAAGAGGTATGATCGTTTCCTAACAAGCTAAAGATTTCCAAGAAAACCCACTGTAATGCCTGTCGTTTATGCAAACTCACAATCTTCAGAGTGGTAACACTGTATATATAGCATCCGTAATCATTCGCACTGTAGCTTCAGGCTGCATACGCAAAAGTGATTTTTAACAAAAAACTAGATAATACGCTAGCATGGAGACGCAAAGAACGGAATCTCCTTCGAAGTTTCAAAAACTGAATTCAATACTTCCACAGGAAATAGGGATTGCCTATAGAGCCAAGTTTCTTTGTAGAAGAGACCGAACTTAACCCAAACAATTTCACTCGCTGGCTCGGAATCTTCTTTGACCGAGCTTTCCGATTCTGCCACCACATCACCAATGTTTGCTCCAGATCCCTCGCGATCTCCAGTCACCTCAAGAGACCTTCACTCATCACCCGTGTTAATTGTCCTATTCTTCTTAGGTAATCCCTACAAAGAGCGGCCTTCGCTGCACTCTTCTACTGAGTCGAAACGTGATTCTCAAAGAATACATCAAAAAACTCCGTCGCATGGATCCAGTTAACAATGAACGACGCAGCGTGTGCGGCTCTTCCGGTATGCCATACCATTCCTGACTCTGCCCTCCGTCGTGAGACCGGCTAGGAGCCTGCACTCGCATGGCTCGAACGGATCCACAGTGTCACGGAACGGCCCGCTGAAGCTAGTCGTTTCGGCTTGAATTCATTCAGTTCTTTTGCATAAATTTTATTCACATATTGTCTTTAATTAATTGGCGTGAGTTTTCATGCATTTTGTCGATCTTCATCAATGGCTTCAATGACGTTGATAAATTATTTTGCCGATCGTCACTAATTACTTATTATTGTTATTATTGATGGATTTTTCCTGTTGATCGTTATTAACAACAATTGAATTCCAGGCATTGCATAGTTCTATGGAATTCTATTTCAATCGACGGTATTTTGGGTGTTCTACAATATTCGCTGGCGTTCGATGGGATGGGGTTCTAGTAACCAGTACTAGGGAATGTACTAGGTGGACTCATGTATAAGTAGTGGTTAGGCCTTCTAGTTGAAAGCTCTTCAGCTTTCAGTCTTGTATTTATTCTACGCATCTAGTCTAGTGTTAGACTCTGAGGGTCTTAAAAAATTTAATGTAAAATCAGTATATTTTTTTGAACTATCTTGATCGAAGAAAATAACTTGTACATATAGAAATCCTCCTCCAGCCAGTATCCAGATGACATCAGGATCAAGCCCATGTAAACCATTCCGTGCTGCTCCTGATACAAAACTCTTTTGCAAACGTGTTTTCTAATCCAAAACGCCTAATCAAACATTGACCCGCACACAAAACACTCCTTGTAAGCAAACACAACTAATCAGACGATATTAGCTCGACTACAGCTGAAACATCCAAACAATCCAGAGTTTGACATCTAGTCAGGATTCAAGAAGTCAGGTTATCCACATCTACACTTGTCATTTGTTACACAAGCTTACGTGACATTATCTGCTATCGTCAGTGTCCCAGAGTTCCAGGTATTCAGTATTTCAAGAGATTGTTCACCAAGATCAAGCCCAAGCTAAACCATCAAGATCCAAGTACAAGGAGTCACGACACACAGCTGTTTCGCTGTCTGAGTGGCTTCAGCAGACCCCCGATATCCTCTCCGCAGGCGCTGGAATACTTCACGCATGAAATAGATTTGCCAAAAAATCTTTCCTGAACTCTCAACCGATACCACAGTGCCTCTCTGGCCCAACAGCCGGGAAAAAATCTTCTGGCCATCGACGCCGCCGGAAGCGCAGTTGGTCGTCAAGCATTTACGAACTGGCACGCTTCTCGTCCGCTGCTAGATAATTTCGTCTTCTCAGACGGTGCTCTGACGGAAGACCTAACTGGGACTGGGTACACTATCTATCGCGGCTGTACACAGGAGATTGGTCGAGGATTCCTTCCACTAGGTCTCTCTGTTGAGTTATATGATGTCGAAGTCTCCGGAGCAACCGATGGTTTGTCCGCCGCGCTCCGCAATCCTATGGTGTATTATGCTACCAACATCACCATCTGCCCTGACAATCAAGAAGCTGCTCTGCGTCTCCTCTTCGAACCCCCCATAGCGATGGGTGTTAGAATATGTATGGGAGTCTAGCGATTAGAGGCGTCAATATCTAGAGTAATAAATCACAAGTATAATATTGGAGCTTGAGAATAGTTTGTCTGTCAAAAAGTGTGTTATATTATTAGTGGTACAACTCAGCGGTACCTATGCGCTGAGTTCCCTTACTACGCTATTACTAAGCAGGTACATCTCATTCATCTTGAGTTCCCTGATTGAATACTACTATCCAGGTACATCTCTTTCATCTTGAGTTCCCTAACCGGATACTACTAATCAGGTACGTCTCATTTATCTTGAGTTCCCTGATCGGACACTGAGTCATAGTGAAACCTTATGCAAGGTTTCCTGAGACCTCGACTTCTAGCGTGCGTCGAGTTACTTCCGAGTATGCCCGCCACCAGATTTCATCCCTGGTTGATTGCACTAAAGATCCTTAATACCAATGTGGTATTATAGATGGCATGCTAGCTACAGGCTACAGCCTAGTAATTTATTGACTCGTGTCACACTTTCTAACAATGGCATCATCACGTATTGCAATGTTTTGGAAACTCACCCTTTCCTGGAAGGAAAGGCGGCGTAGTCCAATGAGTAACCCAGGGTCAGTTGAAGTTCGCTGATGCCCAGTCCATGTGGGCATCACTGGCAATGAATTTGTCGACGCTCTAGTAAAACTGGGATGTGCAACTTCAACGCCAAATAACTCGGCTTCTATTGCCCAAGCTAAGAGGCAGATAAGAATACATTACGAAGCCTCTGTTGCTTCATGCTGGGTAAAGAATGCTCCTGAATTATATAAAGAACTTGGGATCGGCCCAAGCGCCCACATATCTTTTGAACTCGCCCGTCTGTATAGACAAGCTCTTGGTTCTCTCTTCACTGCTCGCTCTGAGCACAGTTATCTCGCAAAATATCATCAAATTTTTTATCACGACAGCGTGCTCCTAACCTGTACGTGCAGAAACGAAAATTCTCCTGACTACTTCTTTTTCTGTTGACTCGGTTGACAAAGAAGTCGCCTTCCAGGTTGACCTAGGCACCCATTGCCCGGGATCCGATGGGCGTTAGGTTCAACAGATGGCGCCGCTGCATTTGGAAAGTTGCTGATAACTACCCATTTCTTCGACGAAATCCAGTGATGCTACCAACTAAGAACTAATTCAGACCACCCTTTCCAATCTGGCTACTTGTGTATCAAGCCGAAAATTCACCCATTCTTCGAAGTAGGCTCTTCAGGAAGTAATATCCTTAAAGAGACCTAGCGGAGAGGCACTCTTAACTTTGTGATTAATACTCGGGGTGCTAGGTAGAAGGGCCTAGGTTCCTTTATTCCTTTTGGGTCATCTAGAAATTGATTCATCAGGTAGCTTTTTAAGGTTGGGCTTATCGGTAGATGTTACATAGTTTCACGCTGCTGTGCGCGGGTATGACGCTTAAGTAATTAAAATACGGACTTACTTAATCACAAACTTTTAACTTTGAATCTCATTCCCCCATTCCAAAATGGATTCTAACAATTATTGTTCGAAGTATAAATCTTTTCGTTCCCTAAATAAATTTCGTGAGGACTAGGAACGACGTACAATGAAAACCTGTTGAAGGCATTCAAAGAAGCGAAAGCAGCCGTTTTTCGACTCGTGGGATGAGTTTCTCTTCGAGTTCGGAGACTAGAATCGACTAGTAAGAGCCCGTTTTATCAGCATTATTATTCGAAGTTAATTAATTTATAATTGTAACTATCTCAAACCAACCGATTGAACATCGACTAAATTCTCGATATTGATCAATTGCCCGTTAACTTTGGATCACAGCCAGAGAGACAGGAAGACGGCCCTATAGAGGAAATAAATCTGAATGAGGCAACGAACCACTTGGCTGTTCTTACATTGCGTTAATGTGGCTTCGGATTCAGACAACAGTACAACAGCAAAAGCCTGACATACAACTAATATCCTGGCCAAGATAAAACCAAATTCAATCGCCCTCCGCTATCTCCGTCTCATATAACCCGAAATAGAAGCCGAATGGAAAAGTTTCTATGTGATAGTAAGCTTAATTTACTACCGTAATTTGAGAATCGAACCCTTAGCCTAAGTCTATGGCATGACTACCACATTTCTTACACAGATATACTCCTGGCTGAACATATTAAGAAATTTGTGGAGAAACATGGCTGTTCTCAATCGCCCTCCGATATATATCAAAGCAGTCAGAGAGCTTAAAGTTTCTTGACATGAGTCTGTTACTCAGTCACAGATTTATAATTTGTGACTCAAAGTAAGTATGAGATATTGGAGAAGAAGCGAAACCCAGTTTGATTTCGCAAAGCTTTTTCTCCTGTAGAATAATGGGGATTTCAGCCAATTCGAGTTTTATATAGAAAATTTTCGGGGATTGGATTTATGCATAAGCTCTTCGATTAGAATCCTTGTACAGCAAACAGAGGAATTAGCTATTGACGCTACTCACGGAACCAATAGTGCAGGCTGCGATTTATTTGCCGTTCTCGCTGAATACGATGGAACAGGAGTTCCACTAACCTATTAATTCGTTGAGAAGTCAGTGTCAAATGGTACCAGTTCATCGGTAGTTCAAAGAAAAATGATACAGATTTTTGTTCAATTCATTCAATCTCTATAAAATTCTGGCTACAATCAATCCTTTTTTTTAGATGTGATAAGGATAAATCTGATATAAACGCTGCTCAACAAGGCGGGCCGACAGCTAAGGTTCAGTTGTGCTTTTGAAAATCCAAGTGTGCTATACAATTCAAGCTAAAAGACAGTAACGAGGCAGATTCTCTAGTAAGTTACTTTCCAGGTGATTCAAGATCATTAGTCACTAGCCTAGGGTTATGCTGGGGCTCGTATCAGAAAAATAGACTCAACGAGGAGCACAATTTTGCGATCAATCATTCTCTTAGGAGAATCCCAATTTTAAAAGCTTATTTTCTACATAGGACTGGTCAATGCCCATGCGGATCGAGAAATCTTGCAGTTGAGGGTTAGGTTAGGAAGAATTAGCGACGTTGACCGGAAGACGATACTCGTTATCTGTAGTCGCCATTTCAATGCACATTTCCTCATTCCGGACTGTAATGGGAGTCTCCGAAGCCCGGGAGTAATTCATCGTGAGTGTGCCAGTGAAATGTACACCTGGTGCCGAGCTCAAGATTATTACAGGCTCTTGGCTTATTTAAATGTGAATAGGTATAAGCCTGAGCAGTGGGATTTATGGGCACCCTCAACATGACCAAAAATAATTTCAGTCTTGCGGACAATAATGGTTGTTGAATCGCATTTACGAAGGATAAAACGCAACTTTTTCTGTCGATTTAATTGGCCCCGAATCGACCTGGTCATTTGGATCCTTACATCTCGTACAAGTCCTCAAGGTCTGGTCAAAATCAAAGCCATACAAAATGGAAATCATCCAAAAGCAGCTGTGAGTTGGCAAAAGAAATTCCATGGACAATGGAAAAAGCGCTTAGTTCAAGGGACAGACGGTGAAAGTCTTCAAAAATACCACACTATTCCGGCAATTGGACATGTGGATGTGCGGAGTTCCTTCTGAGCCGGTGTCTCATGCAAACATATATTTCATTGCTATGATAAAATTGAAGACTTGAATAGTTTTTTCAACACTATTCGTAGACGGCGATTAAGTCCGTTCTGGGTCCAGCCACAACTTATCCTACACTGCCATCCCCTAAGTTTCGTCCTCGCAGTACAGGTTATCAGGGGTAAAAAGTCCAAGTTGCAGCCCTAAAGATTGTTACTAATTAGCGTTAATTTTCTATGTCATTGCCGCTCTAATTACCAGCTCGATCTACAGAATAAGTGTCCACTTGTAACAATCCTCAGGGCTACAAATTGGACTTTTCACCCCTGATACCCTGTACTGCGAGGACGAACGTTAGGGGAAAGTAGTGTACGTTAAGAGTTCCAGCCTCTGAATGATTCCCAAACATTTTCAGAAGAGTTAGCTTTGAAGTCCTCAGATTCTGAGAGTGATGAAGAATCCGAAGGGTACATGAATTAACTTGTTGAAATGGATGATGAACCAACGCCAACATATGACGCACCTACGTTTGCGTACAAGATAAATCGTCCAGCGGACTTTTTTGTTGAGCAACATTCCCTCGGAAACACCAAATTTGTCAAAAGGCTGATAGGACAAAATGCTAAAAACTTAACGTTGTTGCCTGAAATTGATGAGCGCAATAGAAGACACACCCAAGCACCAACTTGGGCCCAATACAAAATAATAATCACTATTTATTCTCCACCAGTGTAATTTTGATTACCAGTGTAACACAATTTTCTACAACATTACTGATATCTCTCTCTCTTTGTTATAAGAACCTCTTGTTAGCTTTGAGTAAAATAGTTCTGTATTAAAAAGGTGTCATTCATCCTAACGTGAAAAAGTCTGACATTTTACCCCTAAATCTGTTAAAATGATAGTTTTGGCTGAACATAAATTGTGGGATAGGTAATTTTATAACTTATAGTCTTCAGGTTCACATGTTTAAAATATGGCGGGTCACCAGGGCACACGGGAAAAGAGGGGACTGGAAGCAGCTCCTAGTTGCCAAGACATTGGATTTATTTTCTAGTCATTTGAAAGCCAATATTTAGTCTTCATACTGCTTTTTTGGCCTGATTTGGACACGATGTGGTAGAGTTTTTTTTTATTTTTTAAATCATTCCTGCGTATGCAGCCTGAGGCTATGACGCGAATGATTACGCAAGATATGTCTGTGACGCAGTCTGACTCTGACGTTTGGAACACTCATCCTCAGATTTCATTTGCAGATACCGCCACGAGAATAACGCCTAACGACATGTACCTCTTCCGTGAAGACCTACCACAGGGAAAAACGAGACAAAACCATGGTGATCTGAGCATGCTTTCGTCATCCTGCGAATACATTGTCACCGCGAGAGAAGTGGTGTGATGGTCTTGCTGGATTTGAACCAGTTTTCTCCTGTCTCAAGTGGGGCATGTGTCCAAGCTACCTAGACTCTACTTGGGAGGACGGCCCGGACAGTGTACCACTGCACCATCGGACCCTGGCTAATATCGCGTCGGCTGAAATCTCATCCCATCGCGGTACTTATGGATTACCTGTGCCATGCGCTCTCTCCCAAGACAGCTCTCACGAGCGACGGGTCGAGAGACGGATCGATGACGTCGTTCACTGGCCGGTAGGTTGTGAGTATGCACTCGTCGGGTGTTAACTGTGTAGACTCTTTCTCCAGACGAGTGATCAAGAGTTGCCAACACGTGTATGGCTGTCTGGTTGTTTGCAAGACATCAGTTACGTTTAAGATCAGGTCAGCCGTTGAGAGTGCTGATTATCGAAGCCACTGGAAGGCGTATTTTTACTCATACATGTACTTTAACACTCCCTAACCTCGATTGTTTTCTGGCTTATGATAAGAATATGGATGTCTATAAGTAACACGCATAGATATATTTATATGCATTACATCCAAAACTTAAGTAGACTTTGAATTTTGTGGCTTAGATGTATATTCACTAACTATGGAGAGTAGCCTTCGAAGCGGTATGCGTACTGAATTTGAATACTCTCTAGGGACAAAGTGTCGAGTCAATGTCAAGCGACAGGGGTTGCCTGTATCAATCTATCAGCCCGAGTGAGTAATATACCAGTATAAACTGACGTCCGACGCAAATTTATCGCTCGTAGTCATCCCCACGGCTTCGTACCATCTTGTAAGCCAGGTACTGCCGCGACCGTTGTAACTAGAACATGACTTTACATCGTCATACATAGACAAAAGATACGAGTCGAGGGAACTTTATTTGGTCTATCAAAGATGCAGTAAGATGCTCATCCACATCCTACCTCTCCCATTGTAACTTGTCTGCCATGACCGATCCGTCTTTGATACGCTGTTCGTTTGATTTTGCTGCATTGAAGTAGTGGCGGACCATCAAATCTACGATGCGACCCAATGACTCAAGATCTAGGTTCAAGGGGGGGGACGCGCTCGCTAAGGAAATCCTCCATGTCTCGAATTTCAGTCGGATGTGCTGAATGCACCAGATCCCTAGTCGTATTAGCCTGTGATTTAAAAAATTGGTAGTTGCACGCTGGGGGAGAACTCACGGGTACAGCCTGAAGTCTACGTCAAAGCCCAAGTCTTTGAGCAGCAGTGCTGACCGCTGGCCCCATTCGGGCTTGACGAGCGGATCCGCATCGCCATGACCCAAGAAGATCTTAGTGGTCTGGTTGATATTTCCGGCCGCCGTAAGGTACTCTCTGAACTTCTGGTGCAGGAGCAAGTAGCACGACAAGCCAACAATACCACCGAGCTTGTGTGCGCTCGTGAGACCTGCAAAGACCGACATTGCGCCGCCTTGTGAGAAGCCAGCAAGCACAATTCGATTGGGCGCGATGCCTGCGTTGACTTCTGAGTCAATGAGCTGATGGAAAGTGGCACGCGATTGCAGGATTCCGGGCTCATCGTGTGATATCTCCGAATCCTGAAGATCCGTAAGTTGTGTCTATAGTTCGTATGTCATGCTTAGCTCTCACGGCGGTCGAAAGAGGGGTCAGAGTAAGGTGCAGCAGCGTGAGGTCTTACTATGTCGTACCATCCGGGCATGGGTAACCGCATGTTCTAAGTTATCCTGATTAGCCAAGAGAGATGATTTGATAGTATGCAAGCAAGCAAGTGAGAAGAAAGGCCTACCACAGTAATGGGAATCGTTGGTGCATTGGGAAAGATGAATTTCACTTCTTCAAATCGCTGGCTTCGCCGCCAGTTTTCCGCGAGCCAGACCCAGCCAGCGCCCGAGTCGCCGAGACCATGCGCAAAGATGACTGTGGCAGTGTGTTTTCGAACAGCGGGGATTACAATCGATGAAAGCGAACTCATTGTGTGGTGTAGTAGGGGTATAAGCTATGATGCTGTTGCACGCTAAATGACTTCTAGCGGGGATCCAATAATTATCTTTCACGCCGCTAGCGCGTAATTAATGAGCATCAACTTTGGGGACTATTTGTGTAGCGCTTGTCGAAACCATCTAACGGCGACCTTCCAGTCATCTCTCACAGCTTGCATATGTCCGGACGAGCACCATCTCCTTCCCTGAGCGCTCTGCCGCCGATTCCATACTCCCCAACCGCATCTCAGACCTCGACGGCATTCCCCAGCATTTACAACCTTCCTCTACCAGCACCACCGCCAAGCCAATATCACTACATTCTCGATGCAGCAAGTCTCGAGGCCTCCCAGAATGCATACAGTAACCTTTTACAATCTGCGAAAGCATATCGACTTGCGTTAGCTGCGCTAAGCGAATCAGCTGGCAAATTCGGCGGTGCACTTGAGACTTGCGCCCGGCTTAAGGAAGCCCGAAATGAAGCTTTGGAAGACAGGTCCCCTGTGAATACAAGAAGCTTGAGGCATACTGATGCCCCCAGTTCCAAGCACCATAGTAACTTTACGGCCAATAATCTCTTGGTAGCCTCGGGTGTACACCAATTGATCGCAAACCACCAACAGATTCTCTCGGAGACAGTCTATAAAAACTTCGAAGTGCCGCTGCTACATGAATTGGAACAGTGGCAGAGACAGATTGAATTCAAGGAGGAGAGCTACAAACGTCAGTCAAAGACCATGAGCAAAGAGATTCGCCGCATGGAGAAAACCAGCCTGAAGTTGCGTAAGACTCAAAAACGCGAACTGAGCAATTTTCGTGGACACCTAGTCAGTCTTATGGGCAAGATCGACGCCTTGACAAATCTCAGTGAGGAGCACGGTAAAGCCATGGTTAGACATTCTCAGGCCATGTCTCAAGCCATTGTCGAGTGCAGTGCAGGCATTGTCCGAGCTGAGGTTGACATCTTCGAAGCGCTCGCACGGAAAGGTAACCACGGTGGTGGTCTCGACGAGCTATTAGAGAAGGGCCACGACTTTTTTACCGAAACCCATAATATCCCCCATAATACCGAAGCTGAAAGTAATGATATCTTCACAAACCTGCCGACACCTACTGCCCCATCTCACTGCATAGATCAACCCGTCATCTCAGAACACAACCCTATATTTCCAAACACCTTCCCATTACGAGAAGATGAGGAGACCGCTATGCCTGTCGTAGGGATCATGCAAAGCCCAGAGAACCTTCCGACCGTTTCCGAACGCGACAGTGAGCCTACAACATCGAATCAGCTGTGCCCAATAAGACCTCCTTCTCCAATACAGGCAAATGACACAGAGATAAGAGATCCACTTGAATCAGTGCAGGGCCCAGAGAATATACCAGAAGGTAGAAAAAACTCTCCAGCCAGAATACCAACTATTTCTATTGTGTCACAAGGCTTAGGTCTCATCGAAGCTTGTCAAGATGATCAAGACTATCCAACTAACACATTGCCGCCCGGAGATGATGATATGTTGTCGCTTTACACTAACGAGAGAACATGTAATGTTATTTAAGCTCTGATCTAGAATTAATAAGACGTACTTTATTAGACAAACATTTGTGTCTATTTATTAATGGGTCACATATTAGAAGAATTAATTTAGTTTTTGATCTAATTAACATGTTTTGGTGCTTTTAATTGCAAATTTTCTACCCGGATTCCGATTAAATTAATAAAGCTTGCGTTTCGAAGAAGACCAGCGGCTCGCTACTTCAAGCTAGTTGTGGAGCTTATTTCTTGTGACTAGTCTCCCAGATCTACCATTCAGACCTGCGTACTTCCTAATGGATAACCCTACCCTTGGACCCAGTGTCATGGGATCTGAAGCTTTTCAAATGTCAGTTTTAATCATACTAAGTGCCTTTTCAGTCATCTTTCGGATCGCCAATGATTGTAATACCAGTATATTTTTCGATGAACCACATTAGTTTCCAGTATAAGCTCGCGTTTTTATAATCAAATTCTCCATGTTCAGTCCGGGGCAAGACTCCGCCGATGACATCCCTGCTAACCCAGCCAATAACTGGGAGACTACTCAAAAATTTTTGGAATGGTGACTGTTGCGGTAACAGAGCATGTTCTGCTGAGAGAAGCCTCATTTTTCGAGCAGTAGGTATTCGCTGACAAAATTCTCCGTCGGGTGGCAGAATTGGAGTAGATTCAGTTAGAGTGGGTGAAGTATAGGCGTCGAAAGTTCCGCTAGGAAAGGTTACCGACGATGGTTGAGATTCTCCAGGTGATATTAAAGTAGGTTCATGATCAATGGTTGAAGTTGTAATAAGTGATCTAGAATTAATATAACTTCCTTCGATAGGCCGAACATTAACCTCAAGGGCGTGGCTCATTGATTCGGCGTTGAGAAAATCGTCCTGTCCGGATCTTGTTTGGTGATCACTCGCAAGAATCTCTTCATCCGCCAGTGGCGGAATACCGTGATATAGTTCTGCGTAGACTAAATGACCAAGTATTCTCTGGGGTGAACATTCGATTGCGGTTTCCGCATCTTCAGCCGAGGTAAAAGTAACTTTAATCCAATGTTCTCCTCCGGCAAATTTGAAAGCTTTAGCTTTCTCCTCAGGCGTCAGAGGCTGTGCACGCAACGAAGCAGGATCTCTTAGGTCGGCTTTAAATTTTCGCTGCTCGGATGGCGGATCTCGAGAATAGTCTTCGCAAATTCGACCAGCAATCCTTTCAAATTCACGGATAGCTGCGTACTGTTGGGAAGATTTAAACCCACGAAGAATAACTTCTGTTGGATCTTTATGCCTTTGTAGTGAATATCTCGACGTTGGATTTATGAAAGAACTTCTCTCGGGTTTTCCAGCAAGGAGACTTGGTTGGGAGGCAGAAGATAAAAGAGATGAACGTATGGGCCTTTCGGACTTTTCAGTTGTATTTTGTGAAAAGAAATTTGAGAATATCAGATCCGCTGCAGACAACGTTGGGTCTTCACGCTTCGCAGCAGGTGTACCTGTTCTTGATTTAGAGCGACGCGTAGACTTCCCAAAAGAACCTGTTTCGGGGGCAGTTCGTCGTGATCGTATGCCAGGACCATTGCCATCGATGCTGTGATAAGATTTCAGCCAGCAAACTCGTTTCTTTGATTATTTTTAACATACCCTGGAAACAGCATGGCGTAGGGTCTTTGTACTCCATCTTCGCCTATGTAGAGTTCTTCGTCTGGAACGTTGTGTAAGATGAGTGGCGGCATTGTACCTGTAATTGTGCCAACAATTGCGTCTCCTATGCAGGCTGTCGTAGCGTTGTTTTACTTCATTGCTTACTTGGAAATTTTACCAGTTGCTAACCCAGCAACCGTACCCGAATCTTACCCCTCGTGCGTGTGACTACAAGGGATCAAGCGTCTAAGACTGATTAGCCCTGCATCATTTCAGTGCAGCCTAGTGTCGATACAACTTGATCCGACCCTGAAAACTTATCAAGACAACGCGCTCGTAATGTTCAGACTCGTATGTCCGATATCCTAAATATAATTTGAAAACCAAGATAATACAGGAACCGGCTAACTATCAGTATCTACTCAAAGCGCAAAAATCTTGACGTTATTACGCTCTTTCACAAGGCTAGCTCGCCTGGCTCTCACAAAGTCCTCGATACTTTGAGGCAGCTATCTTTGGAATTGGCCGTTCTTGACTCTAAAGATTCGAGTTCAAAATCTTCAACTCCTAAAAGAGGTAAATTTGAACTAGATGTCACTGAAGAACTTCCAACGTCGGATCAGCTAAGAAACATCATTGAATATGTCGGAAAATCGAATCTGAACTCAATTGTCAAAGGAGCTTTAGATGAAGCAGACGCATTTAAAAAATTAAAAGCATTTCCGGAAAGCATTCAAAGGCCTATCGTAATTTATCTTTCTCTTCTCAGTATGTAATGAAGCTGACATTTTGAAGACTGTCGACTGGGCCCGTGGAAGGGCTGTTGCCTCCACTAATGAATCCGAAATCCTGAACATGATCAACTCCCTCCCGAAAGATATATCGTAAAGTTCAGTCGCAATATGGGAGGCAATATTGTGTTGTTATCTTGCGGTCTTGTATGATTTTCAGTGGATTCCATCTGAGTTTCCCCATAGTCATTTGGTGCTAACCAAACAAGTTAAAAAAAATGAACGACGAAGCAGATCTCGTTTAGCATCAGTAAGAATACTTGAATTGTTGTATCATATTGTAAATACGAGCTTTCTATTAACTGCCAATCTCTCTTTAACAATTTATTTCTCCTTCATTGTATGTCGTATCCCAGAGTAGTAGGCCTCTTACTATCCTCCCGATTACTTTAAGCATTTACAGCAATAGGACCTAAAAGTTGTTGGATAATTTTTTCAAGTATACTGAAGGAACTTTTGTGTGTTCAGACCAACAAGAAAAATGTCCCATTCATAAATATTGCCAAGCTATTTTCTCTAAATTTCACTTCAGCTCTAAGTCAATCACATTGATTACTTCTGGCTGAACCTGATGATTGTCAAGGGAAAGATAAAGAGGTAGATTAACGAGGTCAAGTCTGGCGAATGAGATTGTCTACAAGGAGGAAAGAAGAGCATCCCGCCAACTACGAAGTACTTATTTATTTATTTATTTTTACAGTCAACCGGACAAGGTCTAAGAAGATGCCCCATCCCAGAGGGGACATGGTGACTACGACACTAACTGAAAATAATGCTAAACTATGGATGCCCTCGGGCCTTGGAAAGGATTCCTAAAGTTACAGTGAGCGCTATACAGCGGATACCTCACTCGTCTAGATTATGCAGCACGGATAGGACAGACTTCGGATAGAAATCTAGTCTTCTCTACAACAGAGGCAAAACGCATCGCACCACGAGAGGTACCGAAGAGAAAATCGATTGATCCCAAGCTGCGTCGATGACCGGCAGAAGCTAATCTCTCCCGCACGAGGGGACAAAAAACCAAGTGGATAGTAGACTTATCGGCTCCGCAAGAACAAGAAGTGAGGGCGTCATCATGTTTGAATCTTTCGTGATAGGCGCGAAAATCACCGTGTCCAGTCCGGCATTGAATCAAATACCCAAGAAGATGGCGAGGGAGTCGAAGCTCCTCTGGGGGTTTCTTAGGAAATGGCATTCCTAACTCACAGTAGGTAGAGGGAGCATGCATCTGCCACCATTCGTTAGTCAGGTTCCAAATTTGTCTTTGTGTATTTGCTCGGGCTCCGGCAAGTGATGCGCCGGGGGGGGGCGATTGTTGTGCGGCTTCTCCGGCCAACTTGTCGACCAGCTCATTACCAGGAATACCAATGTGGCCTGGAGACCACATTACATGGACTTTGCCAGGAGCCGCAGATGGAAAAATCCTCCTTGTAGGCCAGCGAGCTGCAAGATCCCTAAACTCCAAGATTTCCGCTTGCGAAGACTTGGAAGGAGAAATATCCAGGAGGCGTTGTGCTGCCTCCTGGTTGTCTAAGATAACGTGGATATTAGTTGCGAGATGAGAGGTAGGGGCTGCTACAGCGGCTTTGAGCCCTGCTAAAGCACCAGTTATTTCGAAGTCATAGACCTCAAAATCAGGACCAAGTGGCACCCTCACTTTAGCTAAAGTGACATTCTTGTGAAGGACGACAGCGCCAGCCCCAGCAGATCCATCGGTCTGCTTAGAGCCGTCTGAGTAGAAGATTATATCCCATGAAGGCAATGCTCTGATACGCTCAAAAAATTCATGAGTGGAGAAGTCTGCGCGAGAGCGATTGAGGGGGGCTTTGTAGGAGGGTGGTAAGGGCTGGGGGCGAGGGAAGCGCGGAACGAGTTTTAGTTTTTCGGTCAGGCGTGTATGCGCTCGGGGGTCGTTTGATCTTCTAACTGAAGGATGGAAGCTATCTGCGGCAGCTAGTCTAACAGCAGAGCGGAGGCGCACCTCTTCGAGAAGAATATGAGCGGGCTTGAGACATACTTCTCTTAGCAGTGCTGGAGTGGGAGTGGTTCTGAATACTGGTAGAATTGCACGAGCCAAGGTGACTAGAGCTCTGGAAATCATATCTACGAGGTGTTGGGACCGAGTAGAGGTTTGGCGTCCGCGGCGGCTGTAAGAATGACCGCGCCACCAGGCCTCTGCGCCGTAAAATAGAACAGGTAAAGCCGTAGCAAGGGCTGCCGAGCGGTGAAAGGCAACAGGTACCCCACGATAGGTGTTGCCAAGCTGACGTATATGGGCGCTGATTCGTTGTGTCCTAGCACTCCAAACTTGAACGTGTTCTTTGAAGGAAAGCTTAGTATCGAGAAGGACACCTAGCCATTTTAAAGTTGGGTTTGTAAATCTTACGACGCCATTGATTGTTAGAGGTGGAGAAAGCTGACGGGTTCTGTGGAGATGTATGATCTCCATCTTGTTTTCGGCTAACGAAAGTCCGTTTTTGTTACAACATTGGGTAACTACTTCAATCCTGGTGGCAGTTAGGCGTGAGGATTCGGTTAGAGTTTTAGCAACGGAAAGGATCGCTATGTCATCCACGTATCCAAAAGTAGGGAAGTCGAACTTGAAAAGATGTTCAAGGAAAAGGAGAAAAAGTATAGGTGAAGCGGGGGATCCTTGTGGTAAGCCGTGCGGATTATCCAAGAATTCACCAACAAAGTCGTCCACACGGAGGCGGGCTTTCCTACCTGAAGCAAATGAAGCCGCCCAGTTAACGTATTGTAGTGGCCATCCCTGTTCGCGCAAGCGGACGGATAGATGGCCAGGCTGAATACTGTCGAAAGCGCTTTCGACATCAAGAGTAGCCAGAGTGCAGACCTGTTTCCCTTCCCATGCCTTTTCGACATCGTGGATGAGACACTCTACAAGTTTCATAGCTGACTTTCCAGGAAGGCCTCCGAGCTGCGTGGGAGAGATAATGCGACTCGATAAAGCCCAGAAAGCGAACCGACGGGCAAAAAGCCGTTCTAGCCCTTTACCGAGAACAGGAAGAAGCGAAATTGGTCGCCAGTTGGCAGGGTGTGTGAGATCATCCTTATGAGGTTTAGGGATAACCACAACTTCGGCGCGGCGAAATATGTTTGGATGATGTCCGTATACCAGGCAAAGCCTATATAAGTTTACGATCCACGAACGCCAAGAATCGACTTTCCAGACATGGCGAAGGGCAGCAACCGAGAGATGGTCGTGACCTGGAGTTGTGGACAATGTAGCAAGAAGACATTGTTGAACCTCATCTTCGTCCAGTGAAGCAGGTGCGGGAATCGCTCGCAGTGCACAAGTAGGGGTGACCACGGGAATTTCCGGCTCCCTGATTCCATGAGCAAGTTTCGTACGAAAAAAAAGGGCCGCACGCTCAGTTGGGGTACTATAGGCGACTCCTTGATATTGAATTGGAGGGGGGCCGAAGCGACTGGCAAACCTTCGCCATCCAACCACTTTATGGGCTTCCAAAACCGAAGACACACTATCCAGCTTCGAGCGCACATACTCCCTCTTAGTCCGCCTAACAGTTCTGCGGAAATTTCGGTGTGCCTCCCTAATACGATCCGGGTCCCCACTGTTGCGGGCTTCAACATACAGTCGGCGTTGGTCAGAGCATTCGAGGTTCCAGAAATCCTTACATGGCACACATGGGGGCCTTGGTGGGTTAGCCGCAAGTAGTATGGCCGATAGCGCAGCGACCCCCGAAGAGGCCACCGCGTCTAAGAGATGAGGGTTAGGGTTGTCGAGAGGGAGAACAGGAGGAGGGGTAGCTATAAGTGCTTGGATAAATATTTCCGTATTTTCGGCTGTAAATTCAGGGATTCTCATTGATGGGTGTCGTCTTTGAGCTGAACAGAGATTAACCGAGCCAGATATGGTCTCGTGATCAGAAGTCGAATGAGCCACGGGGTCCACATGAGCCAGGAGTCCTTCCATATTCGTTAAAATAAGGTCGAGAACATGACCAGCTCGATGGGTAGGAGCTCCATACGGTAAAGCCGACCTTAAAAAGTGGTTTTCAATCCAGTCGGTAAAGCTACCAACTCCGGACGAACGAGACACATTAGGTTCCCATAACTCGTGATGGAGATTAAAATCTCCAACAATTATGGATTTAGGCTTCACTGGCCAGATTAGAAGTGGGTAGAGACTCTCAGGCATGTGTGCCTGAGGTTGCCGGTAGACATTGATGACCTCTACTTGAGGAGAACATTGAAGAAGGAGGGCTATAATGTCTGGTGAAGGACCACTATCCAGCTGGATGGGGCGGAGGTTGGATTTTTTCCGAATGTATGTGAGCACGCGTGGGCGCGCAAGCTTCCAGTCTCGGTCGGGTGGGGTAAAGGTAACGTAAGCTGGATGGGATTTGGTAACATTCTTGAAATTTATGATTTTTGTCCAAGGCTCCTGGACAAAGATCACATCATAATTACCCTTGAATGCGGCTTCTAATAGAATTAGGTGAGAAGATCCACCACGTCCAACGTTAGCTTGGAGAAAACGAAGACGAGGCGGGGGGGGTACTCCTAAAATAAGCTCTGTTATTCATGTAGAGCAAGACTAAGGGCATTATTAGGGGCTTGTACGTCGGAATCTATTTCCGTAGATTGAGACGAGGCATTTTCGAGAGCGGAAAACCTATTCAGGCTGGCGGGAGGAATATCTTGTGAGGCGCTAGTGGAGGCTCCAGTGGCGCGAGACGGACTTTGGGCGCTGACAGGGGCAGTGATAGTAGTGGCAGAAGTAGCTGAAGTGGCACAAGTGGCTGCCGCTGCTGCAGCTTCAGCGCAGCGAGTCTTGCGGAGTAAATTACGGTTGGTTGACCGGAGCTCCATAACCTCTTTATCCGAGGGCTGAATAAGCTTGCCCTTGTACGGCCGAGGGCAAAGGGGGCAGGAGAGATCATCCGCAGGATGTGGTCCCAAGCAATTGATGCACCGACGGATATGAGAGCATTCTTCTTGATGGCGGATAGTGCCGCAGGAGGCGCATAGGGCTTGAATCCGGCTGCGGGAGGATTGGTGAAACCCAAAGCATGCTTCACACTGGACTACCTTAGGGTTAGGTATGTATCGCCGAGACGGGGCGCTATCGACGATACGAAAAGTGGGAACTTCTTTAGGAAAGAAGATAACAGCCGTATGAAATGGATCGTGGTGATTTTCGTGCAGTGACCAGTGGGCGCTGGATGGGGCGACGCCTGTCTGCGCCTCGGCAATGTTCTTGACGTCATCGATCGTCGAGGAAACCAGATTAGACACTGGATTCCAAATGGTGCGTGGAATTCGTTTAACGACATATCCAATGCGATCCTCAACTTGATGTAAAGCCCCGGAAAGAGAGGCCTTAATGGAGTCGGCATGTTCCATCGCAAGTTTTAACGACTCCTCGGATGAAAACATAATGCTAAATCCGCTTGAGCTGCGGGAAACAGAGGCGATACCGTCCTTGAGACCAGGGACGATTTTTAATAAAGCAGCTTTCACTGATGTTGCGTCAGCTCTGAGGAGAGGTGCTTCTTCAGTCAGGCGGAAGGTAGCTTTCGGGCCCTTGGGTACTACGGTAGGCTTTTGCAAAGAAGTGCGAGGGGGACGGTTGTTGGAGACGGGTTGGGACGAAGCCGAGGGGACAGAGGTAGGAGGGAGTGCAGTGATAGCTGCCCAGTTATGGGGTTGAGGTGGCTTAGATAGGGGAGGTCGTGAGGGAATGTTTTGGCTAGGCTTGGGTAAGGAGCTTGCCGGCTTGGGATGTATCGGAGTGTCGTGACGCATAGGGTGCCCGGAAGCAACAGCAAGGAGAAAGGCGTCCATTTGCTCGCGCACAAAAGATTTAATGAGGGGATCAGCCTCTTCAACGGATGTCCAAAACTTGGTGTGGAAATTTTGAACCCAAGTAGCTCGGCCCTTAGCAACGCGCTGTACAAGCTCAAGCTCATCAGCAACGCGCTGGGCCAAAGGGGGAGGATGTTGAGATTTAACCATCGCAGGTGTGATGACCTGATGAGAAAGGATTTATTTGGATTAACAGGAACAATCTGTGGAATGTTATCGTCGTGAATAAGTGAATGAAGTACTTATTTACAGACTCGTACGCGTATCTTAGAAGTAACCAAATGCACGTGACCTAATCCTACAGTTGCTATATCCTTAACATATGGCCCCCCCTTACTCCAATCTCTAAGTATCTCACAATTTTTGAGATATAATCGAAGTGGACTTAGCAGCTTAATATTTTGCCTTTTCAATTTCGGATTTGGTGGGCTTTAATTTGTGAGGGAAACGTCGCTCCAACTCCTGTGTTGAGGCTCTAGCGTTAACTACGTTCTTGAATGGCTCCCATATTTGATCTTCGGGGTTATAGCTTCTCCACAATATTAGGTACTGGAAGTTTTTCTGTTCTTACTACGCTTTGAGTCTAATATGGCTTCAATAGCGTATAACTTTTCTCCAGATTCGTCGAGTGCAATTGGTGGTAGTAGGGGATTTGTCTGTCCTGGTAATGGGTTTGTAGGTGCTGGTCTCAGGAGGCTTGTATGAAAAACATTATGTAGTTTTTCATATTCAAAGGGAAGTTGTAATTTGTAGGTGAGGGAATTTATTTTCTTCATCACTCGGAATGGTCCGATAAATTTGCAATCAAGTTTCTCAATGGGCCGGGAAGTAGTTATATTTCGAGCGTCGAGGAAAATCTCGTCACCGACTCGGCATGCTGGTGCCGGCGAGCGATTTGCTGCCGAATCATTCTCCTGCTTTTCTCTGGCGCATGTAAGGTTGGAGCGTAATACTTCGAGAATCTAAGCCATTTTTGGGGCAAAGTCATTGCCAGCAGTGGTGTGTTCACGAAGCTTCTTTGAAGATATTCTTTGAGTTATTCGTGGAGGGCCAAAACTCATACGTGGATGAAACCCTTTATTTGCAAAAAACAGGATTACTTGTGTGGAAGTATTTACCGCATTATTAGCTGCAAACTCAGCCATAGGTAGCCAGTCGTAAACATCTTCTAGAGAGTAATCGATATACTGCCTAAGGTATTGCTCCATAAACGTATTGGCACCCTCTGTCTGACCATCTGTCTCCGGATGATAGGCCGTAGATAGTAACACTTTTATTTGAAGGCAATCACAGACTGCTCTCTAAAACTCTACTACAAAAATTGGGCCTCTATCGGACACGATAGAGTCACATAAGCCATGGAGTCGCCAAATATCACGGACAAATACTCTAGCTAGCTCTTTTGCTTTCATCTTAGTATGGCAGGGTGTATAATGTCGTTCCTTAGTTAGGCGGTCAACTACAACCATTATGTAGCTGAAATTGTTGAATTCTGCTAGTGGGCCGACAAAGTCTACAGATACATCACGCCATCTTTGATCTGGAAGGGGGATGTGAGAGGCCCGTCCTCGAATAACTCAAAGTAGAGGTTCAATATAATAAATTAAGAATTGCGTGAAGTCTAACATACAATCAAGTAGCCCTATATACCTTTCTTCCAATTCCATATTCTTCCAGAATCTAACCAACCCAAGATCATCACGACCGATTGTACAAACTTCAGAATTAGATCGAAGCTATAAGAATTATCATCAACGCCTAAACGCCATTACAACATCTTTACACACGCCTATCATCATCTCGCTTGGTATATGTATTTTGATAATCGGTAGCAATGCTTTAGCGAAGGTTCATTAGTTTATTGGCTGCATCCCTGTTTCCTAAGCGTCCGATTTAACTAGTACATGTACATGTACACAAGCTAGTACTGCATGGACAGTGGCATAATTATACAAGGGCCAGGGCCCGAGTTCCAACAAGGGTTCTAACCCTCACAGGGGAGGGGTTTCAGAGTTCGTTGGTATCTGAGCCGGGAGACTTTGTTTCGCAAACAGTTGTGGCAATTTTTCACGAATTGTTCGATTTGTTGGGAGATGCGAGGCCACCAGTAGTAGTCGGACATAGTGTGGTATAAAGAATTTTTGCCTGGGTGGCCCTTTTCGCAGCTATTATGAGCAGTTTGTATGAGTAGGAGCCTTAATTCGTTGTCAGGAATGTAAATTCTGTCGCGAAACTATAGTCGGCCATCACGAATATCACATTCAGAGAGTGATTTGTCCTTTTAATACGGAATTCCTTCGGGCTTCGTTAATTCTGCGAGTATCTTGGTCAGCCATTTATCCGTTTTACTCCTATAGTCCTCATCAAGCAAATGGGCGATCTTTTGATCCAGTGGCTCTTCTGAACTTTCTCTGAGAGTACCTGATGAGAGGTAAGGGACTGTATCAAGGGTAGGCCTAGCTGAATATTCTCCATCCTCCAGGTGTTGTGTAATAGACTCGTGAAGTTTGTAGGGGGTGAGGAGAGTTTGCTTTTGGTACTGTATTCGGGGGTCAGAGTCATCATTTGGAATATCTTGAGAGCGTCGGGTCAGGCTATCTGCTTTTGTATTTTCATTTCCTGAGCGAGGCTTTATAACGAAGTTGAATTGGGACAGAAATTCACTCCAACGAACTTGACGTCGAGAGAGTTCTTTTGTGGTCATGAAATATTAGAGGTTGTGGTGGTCTGTTAGTACAGTGATTGGGTAATAAGAGCCCTGTAGTTAAGCTCTCCATCTCTCAAAACATCTGATAATAGCTAAGAGTTCCTTATCATAGATCTCATAGTTACATTATGCATTTTCAAGTTTCTTTGACATAAAGGCAATTGGATGTAGCTCACCGTCATCATCTTTTTGGGACAAAATTCCGGCCGATACAAAATCAGATGAATCTGCTTCCACAAAAATTTATTTTGAAGCATCAAAGTAGCGCAAAACTGGGGCGGAAACAAAAGATTGCTGGAGGGGCTCGAAGGCTTTCTGACAATTATCAGACCAGACAAACTTAACATTTTTCAGAGTGAGAGATACAAGGGGTCTAACAATCTTGGAAAAGTTCTTGATGAATGACCAGTAAAAGTTGGAAAATCCCAAGAAGCCTTGAACGTCTTTTAGACTTGAAGGAGGCCTCCAATCAAGGATACATTACACTTTTTGGGGGTCCATCTTTAAGCCTGTGGTGGAAATTATCATGCCCAGATAAATCACTTCTTCAACTTCGAATTCGCATTTCTTAATGTCACAGTGCAATCCAGCTTTATCTAGCGCATCAAGCAACGTATTGACGTGAGATCGATGCGACAAGAGGTCTTCCGAATAAATTAAAATACCGTCAATGTAAGCGGTACAAAAGATATCAAGAAATGGGCGTAAGACTTCGTTAATACGAGCTTGGAATGTGGCCGGCGCGTTAGATAGGCCAAAAGGCATGACAAGTGTTTCAAACAAACTATATCTCGTATTAAATGCCGTCATCCATTCTTGACCCTCTACAATTCTGATATGGTTAAAGGCTGCGATAATATCTAGCTTGGTATAATATTTGGCGTTGCTTAATTTGGAAAGAGTTTATTGTACTAGTGGGAGAGAATATCGATTCTTGATGGTGATCGCATTAAGGCCGCAATAATCGACGCAAAACCGCAAACCTCCTCCTGGTTTTCTGGCAAAAAGGACAGGTGCAGCTGCTGGAGATTTGCTCGCCCGAATGAAACCCTTCGCCAGTTGTTTGTCAAGATATTTACGTAACACTTGAAGTTCTTCTATCGACATATTGTAAAGCGGGCCATGAGGAGTCATGGTACCAGGTTTTAGTTCGATTTTGTGGTCGCAATCCCGGCGAGGAGGAAGCAAATCAGCATTCTTATAATCGAATACGGGTAGGTGATGGTGGTATTGTAGTGGCAGTTTCTTTGAAGGATCTGGTCAGTCTTTGGTCTGGAGAGCAATTTGGATATCTTCGACTGAAAAACCAGCCAGGTGCATGTCGGCAGCTTTATAACGAGAAGCTATTTGGCTTTGAAATTCTACATCAGAAGGGTGTAGCTGGTGGAACATTCTTTGCATTAATGAAAGTTTGGTGAAAGAGCCTATCAAAGAAAAAATTGGCGGTTATAGGGCAGGTCTGACTCCCAGATCCTGAAATCTCTTGTCCACTTCATAAAGAGACAGTGAAAATATTTTTACGCCATTTTATTTGGAGGGAGATTGGAAGGCGGTGTTTTAATAGGTATATGATAGGGTACGTACACTTGCGAAGAGTTACTAATTCAGTATTATGATGGTGGAGTATAGCAAGCAGGTGTGCAGATGGCTTGAATATGCGATTGAATTGAAAGATGATGAAAAGATGGTGTGTCAAAGTGGCGAATCTAAGCCTATTTATACTTCCAAAATCATCCGTGCGCCAACAAAGCAAACAATGCAAACATCAAGACCCGTGAGACCCACACCTCGCCTAGCTAGTCCCAACACTTCATCCTAGCCTCGGTGGTATCACCTTATCTGCTGCTTATGCAGCCTTGCCATGTCCACTATGTTTGCTAGGCACAACAGGCGGCAGCTCCAACTTTCTTTGGACGGCCTTGACTAGCTCCCTTGGGATTCGAGTTCGGAGTTATAGTAATTCCCTTAAAGCTGGGAATATTTATCTGGTTGGTGCCTGGCGGAAAGCAATTTATTTTACAATAGTCAGAGTTGAAGCAAACAAAATCTTGAGACCAATTGATCGAAGGGTTATGTTTTCTAAGCCACTTTCGGCCGAGTATGAGTTTGTACTTGCCGAGGTTTGTTAGGAAAAAAGTTATGGATTCCTCGTGGCCCATTATGTTTATTTTTAATGTGGTAGTATGAGTAATACGCGCAGCTAGTGAGCCGTCAACAAGGTAAAGCTGACGAGGGAGAGAAAGCAAATTAAGAGGGAGGTTTTGTTCTTGCGCAGAGTCAAAATCGTAGAAGTCATCAGTTGCACCACAGTCCAGAAGTGCACATGCAACGAATCTATTTCTATTTACATCTATAGTACAGGAAAGAAGATGGCCTTTGTGAGGAGTTAAAAGAGATAAAGTTTCTAAGTCTTTGTCACTACTGTTACAAGAAGCATCTTTTTCCCATACTGCAGAAGGGTTTAATTTTTCATACGATTGACTCTCAACTAGTCCCTAATCGCGTCGATGGTCAGAGACTAGGCTTTTTCCTCTTAAATTACAGTCTTATTGTCAGAAGACTTCGTCTTGCCTTGGTTCCAACGTGCCTTGGCACAAACCCGAGCTCTATGGCCAGGGTCATAGCACCAGCTACACAGGTTATTTTCGAAGCAGTAAGAGCGCTTGGCAAATTTTTCTGCTTCATTTCGCGGGTTGCGACGATTAGCTGCATCCTTTGCGGTCCAAATGACAGAGAAAACAGTCTTTGCAGCGCTTAGATCCATTGAGTCTCCTCCAGTAGGGACACTAGGCACGTTGGGAGGCTGGGTAAATGGGATAGGGTCGGTGGGGGTAGATTGATTTTTTGTATAAGTGGGGTTGGAAGAGCGGAGGACGGCGTCGATGTGACGAACTTCTACTAAGTAGGAAGAAAGATCTGTGGGCATTTCTTGACGTTACATTACACGGTTCTGTATTTGGCTTACTATTGAAGGATGGAGTGAGTCGTAAAGATGATTTATCAAGGCATTGTCGGAGAGCTCTGTTTTTTGAGCAACTTCAAACCAATCAGAAATGTAGCTAGGAGTCTCTTTATGACCCTGTTTGATGGTTAGAATTTGGCGGCGGGCTGCGTTATATTCATCCACGTCTGCGAAAGCTTGCTCAAGTAGTGCTAGAATAGCATCAGTAGAGATGAAATTAATTGTGCCGTTTCTCTTTATACCGTGCGATATAGTAGAATATGCCTTTCCTTTGAGTCGAGACACTAAGTAAAGCATTTTACTCTGCTCGGATGGATACCAGTCAGCATTTGCTATAGATTTTATGTTGACTTTGGGGGTAAAGAGTGGGAGTTATTTGTGTAATTCACTGCTATTGGCAGAAAAGACGTTAGGATCAGGATGTACGGCGGATCTATACAAACTCTGAGAGGTGCTCTTGCCAACGTTAATCAGTTGCTGTTGAAGATTTGGGTTTTTTTGATGGAGATCATTATTTCGCTATTGAAGTAAAACATTTTGCTGCTCGAATTGGGTGTTAGCGGCGATTTGTTGATCAAGATTTTGAATTTGAATTTGTTCTTGGAAAATAGAATTTTGCTTGTGTAGCTGAGAGTTAGCAGCAGTTGATGAAGTATTTCTTTTTTGTAGCTTAGTCACTGTATCTATAAGTTCCTGGTTTCTTTTGAGTAATGTGTCGAAGTGATTCTTATGCTTACAGAACTCATTTGCAAGTTTAACGTGGGAGCTCGCTAGGGTCATAACTTCTTCGCTGGGTTGTGCGTAATTGACAGTCCCGTTGCCAGCTTGCATGGCGGTGACGAAGAGATTGGCGTTTGGAACTGAGCAAAGTAGCGGATATCTTTAGACAAAACTGGTATCCGGGTCGTTAAACTGACTGGGGGGGGAAGAGTTGGTAGATTGAGAATATGGAATATTAACGCCCTCAAGATGCCAAGGATTAGTTTCCATCCTCTTTAAGCAGTTTCAGACTCGGTGTGAGTCTTGGAATTTAATATCGTTAGAGAGAGTATACCCAAAGCTTGAGTATATTATTTACGCGCTAGGGCAGTAAATAGTGATGAGTCGGTAGAGAATATGTCAAGGGAAAGATAAAGAGATAGATTGACGAGGTCAAATCTGGTGAATGAGATTGTCTAGATAGTGGAAAGAAGGGTATCTCGCTAACTACGAAGTACTTATTTATTTATTTAAGTGTTTTTTATGTCTACCGGGCGCCAGTTATACTAAAGCCCCATCCCTGAGGGGACATGGTGACTGCGATACATGATACGGAAAAAGGTGTGCTCTGGCAGCGAGGCCATTAAATTAGGTATGGGTACAGCGGGTGCTATGCAGCAAATTCCTCACATAAATACATCATCTGTTGCGGATGGGACAGATTTCTGACAGGAAACTGGCCTTCTCCAAAATAGTGGCGAGACGATTGGCTCCGTGAGAGGTGCCGAGGAGAACGTCAAGTGGGCCCAGGCTTCGTCGAAAACTAGCCGAAGCAAGTCTCTCTCGCACGAGGGGGCAGAAAACTAGGTGTGTGATCGACTTGTTGGCCCCGCAGGAACAAGTCAGGAGAGCGTCTTCATGATGAAACCTTTCGTGATAAGAACGAAAGTCGCCGTGTCCAGTACGACATTGGATCAAATACCCCAGATAGCGGCGAGGAAGACGTAGTTCCTTTGGGGGTTTCTTGGGAAATGGCATACCCAGTTCAGAATAGGTGGGGGGAGCATGAGATTGCCACCATGCTGAGGTCATGTCCCATATCTGCCTTTGTATCCTTGCGCGGACTCCGGCAAGGGAAGCGCCAGAGGGGGCTGGTTGTCGAGCAGCCTCTCCTGCCAACTTGTCGGCCAACTTATTACCTGGAATGCCCATGTGGCCGGGAGACCACATTACTTGGACCTTGCCAGGAGATGCGATGGGAAGAATCCTCCTCGCAGGCTAGCGAGAAGCGAGATCCCGAAATTCCAAAATCTCCATTTGCGAGGACTTGGAGGGTGAGGAATCGAGAAGGCGATGTGCGGCCTCTTGGTTGTCGAGGATTATATTAATATTGGTTGCAAGATGTGTTGAAGGAGCTGCTATAGCAGCCCTAAGGCCTGCGAGAGCGCCGATGATCTCGGAGTCGTAGACCTCAAAGTCGGGACCAAGGGGCACTTTCACTTCAGCCACAGTGATATCTCTGTGCAGAACTACGGCACCTGCCCCCGCGGAACCATTTGCCTGCTTTGAGCCATCCGAGAAGACAAGAATATCCCATGGTGGCAGCACTCCAATACGCTCAGCAAATTCTTGGGCCGAGAAGTCTGCTCGAGACTGATTGCGAGGAGATTTATAGGAGGGGGGTAAAAGCTGGGGTCGAGAGATGGGAGGAATGAGCTTTAGTTTTTCGGTAAGGCGGGTGTGTGGACGGGATAGATGGATCTTCGAGCCACAGGGTGAAAACTGTCCGCGGCGGCCAGTCTAACAGCAGAGCGGAGGCGGATCTCCTCAAGTAATATATGCGTAGGCTTGAGGCAAACCTCCCTTAGGAGTGCTGGAGAGGGCGTGGTCTTGTACACCGGTAGAATCGCTCGGGCCAGGTTAATTAGCGCTCGAGAGATCATATCTACAAGATGTTGAGATCGGGTGGAGGTTGGACGTCCTCGACGAAGATAGGAGTGACCGCGCCACCAGACCTCAGCACCAAGTACTTATTTACAGACGCGTACGCGTATCTTAGAAGTAACCAATTGCACGTGACCTAATCCTACAGTTGCCATATCCTTAACAATGATTTGTGAGGATTTATATCTTGCTATCTTGGCGCACGACGCAAAAGAAATAAGGTCATTCGCTAATCCGCTCACTTATTTAGTGACGTTCGACTTGTTAACAGTTTCGTAAGGAGTACACTTGTACCAAGTGTTAAATATTATATCGGTTATTGAGCAAGATATTATCAACAGACTGAATAATTTATGATTTGGATACACGAATGAATAGATGGGTGTAAGGATAATATATTTAATTAAGATGGGCTTTTGAATCAGCTTCCAATCTCACGCATATCATAGACTATCTAGATTACAAAGGAAAAACTCATCCTCTTATCATCAGGTAATGTACTACGCATTACATGCCTGAAGCATAATGCTCCGGCATGATCTTATTCATCCGGTCAATGCCTTGATGCTTAACTGCATTGCATGTTTCGACATCGTAACTTTTAACAAGTGGCGGGTAGACAATATTAGTAAAGGTAACTTTTAACACCAAGGACTGCTCCTTCTGTCCTTATCAGAGTCCCTTGATACTAACATCTTTGACTGAACCTTAGTGCGAACATCTTTGTCAGGGTTCATGTGACTAGTTTTGCTTCTGCATGCTGATCATCA
The DNA here is from genome assembly GCA_028751805.1 of Podosphaera xanthii. NCBI lineage: Eukaryota > Fungi > Ascomycota > Leotiomycetes > Helotiales > Erysiphaceae > Podosphaera > Podosphaera xanthii. The sequence continues at coordinate 3,403,171 of JAPWIX010000014.1, forward strand.
CTTTTTCATGTATATGCGCTTGTGACTTGAAATTAGTAATACAACATTTTCATCCCACCTGTTAACATTTCACTTGCAGATAGCGATCTGCACAAACACCGGGCATATTAAGTACCCCGTGTCAATGTTTGGGAATGTTAGGAATGGAAAGGGCTCATGGTATTAGGGTTGACCTAGCGGGAATTGGTTAGCTTTGACGGGGATATGATACGTGTACATGTAGCTCACTCTTGACCACAATTTAAGATGATGATGCTTCCGATAATATTCACAATGCCCATACCTTCTTTCCTATATTGTTGACCTATTTCCAATGGCCTAACCCCTTAGCTTATCCCTTCTCGTCTTTATCCTTATCACGACAGGCCACACGGTACTTCAAGTTGTTGGCTATCATCAAGGCTCTGAGTTAGGACCTTGCAAATCTTAACAGATATAACAAGGTCTTCAATCTCGTCGACCTGTTCACTGCTCAAGATAAGGGGACGACCGCTACTATTTTTAGAAGAGAGATGGATGGCTTTTGCAGCATAGCAAGCCTGGTGATAGGTCACTTGCAGTCGTCGCGCGATCTTGTGGTAGCTGTAGATAAATGTATAGAGGTAAAATGATAATAATAATAACTGGCTCTACTGGCCTAAAAGTAATAACTGTTGACCACCAAGATCAACGACGATAGAAATAACAATATACTGATCCGAAGAACCTCACGTTCTCGATACCCTTTCCCAAAGATAACGCCTTCCTAATATACATCATCATGAGAGCCCTAACCGGTCCCCTTCTCATGACTTCTGTCAGAGGTTACAGCCAGCTGCTCCTAGTTGCCGTTATGCTACTGTTCCAAAACGCCTCTGCTCGTTATAAAACCTACTTAGTCACGGAATACCCCTTCGTCCAAACATGATGCCTTCTGATAATATGCCCCAATTGGCAACATCTCGTGCCTCAGAACATCTCATCTTACCCGGTCGTTTAACTGCTGTAGCCTTCTCGGGCCAGAGTTCTCACCGGCCGATTTTCAGAGATGACGTATGATTTAGCTCTCTTTTGACGTGATACTTATTCTTTTGTCACCTTTTTTGCTCTGAAACGAGTATGAGATTGAGGTCAGGTTGATGATGGTGGAAGCGCCTGTGGACGATTCATCGTTGCAATGATATAACAGATCCATTCTTTAGCATCCTGAATGAATTATTCAACTTCAGAATTTACTCAACTTGCAATCGTTATATTTAAGACAATTTACTCAAGTGATGGCGTCCTTTTGCGGTCTGTGATGGTGTTGCTGAACAATAGTGGTGGGACAGACTTTCGAGAGAAGACTAAGTAAACGTAAGGCTAACTGGCATAAAACTGACAATCCTGACAGATATGGCTCACATATTTTAGACTTCAAGTTAGATGTCATAGGCCCCAATGGACTCCAACTTTTAACCCCTGAAGCGAGATATACCCTGTTCAGACCCACTTGTAATAACTTACCGTAGCGGCACAGTAGAGCCTGGGTAGCCGAGGCACATGCCCCACTTGAGACAGGAGAAAGCTCGTTCGAATCCGGCAAGAGTTATGAGCCAGGACTAGTGCCAAAGGAGTGTGGGTTCCCCGGAGTTAGGGATACAGGGGAAAACAGTAAGAAAACAAAATATAATTAAATATTTTGTCATAGCTATGAGGCTGAATACAATATGATTTAAAAATACAAAAAAGGCTGATCGGTGGGGCAAAAAAATAGTGTTATTAAATAAGCTGTACCCCAAATATATTTCCAAGTCCCGTCCGTATCGAATTAACAGATCATCGGGTATTGGTCAACATCGCTTTCGTCTGATATAGAGCATACCTCCAAGCCTGGGCATAGGTCTTCTGCCAATTGCCTCAGCTATGATAAGACGTCAAGGATGCATCCCGCACCTGGCCTGGGCCTTAGTATCCAAGTAAAGAATCTTGTAAATTTCTATATTTACCTAAAATTTACATCTTTCTTAGATGCTCACGCCTCTATAGTCCCTAGGAAATTTGTAGACTTATGCTCTCTTTCATAGTGAGTAGCATCGTAGAGATATAGTCTGCATCGTATCTCATTTAAGTAAGATCATTATTATTGTGGTGATATAAAAAGGTCGTGGTTGAAGAGTACGTTAAGCTCAATATTGTGTTTATGAAATTGAAAATGCAGAAACCTTTTCAGAAATTTCACTTGAGGCGGGTGTCGCAGTCTGAACACTATCAACGGCCTCAAAACCGTCAAGAGTGATTCTGACGGCACCAGCTTGAATAAGCTACAAATGTGAGAAAGACAGCCTTCAGGAATGTCAAGTACTTACTGCTCGGCTAAGGTCATCGATTAGGTCATCCACATCTTCGATTCCTACGCATAGCCTAATGATATCTTCAGGCATATTTCTTTCGGCTCTTGTCTTAGGGTCAATACTAGCATGACTCATTTGGCAGGGCATGCTGATCAAACTATTTACGCAGCCAAAGCTGACACTTATACTCCATAGCCTTGCCTCCTCTACAATACGTTCAGACAACGCCACGTCCCCAGTCTCAAATGACAAGACAGCCCCAGCACCTCGAGCCATTGACCAGTGTAGATCGTATTGGGGATGCGACTTTAGACCTGGATATCGGACGCGGAATCCATGGGATTCTAAGAATTCAGCAATTCTCTGCGCATTCGTCTGTTGTCTCTCCATACGTATGGCAAGCGTTTTGATTCCCCGCATGAGGAGGAATGCATCATTTGGCGATAAGGCGCAACCTGTCGAATTTATAGTAAAGTACATTTTATCACCTAGAGCAGGATCGTTCATTGCTAAAACTCCCGCCATAAGATCGTGATGACCGGACAAATACTTTGTCCCTGACTCGTATACAATATCAGCGCCAAGATCAAGAGGGTTCAGAAGCATAGGGGACAACATAGTGTTATCAACCACTACTAAGGCAGTAGGATTCTTTTCATGCACAATTCTTGCTATAGAAGGAATATCAACAATCTTTATCAACGGATTTGTGGGAGTCTCCAAGAGTACCATGGCCGTTTTTTCAGATGCATTTTGTTCAATTTTTCTTGGATCAGTAGTATCCACGTGATGGACTATAATTCCATGATTCTGAGCCATGAATGTCAATAATCGATTTGTGCCTCCGTATAAGTCATCGCCTGTTATAACTTCATCACCCGGCCGCAAAATTCTGGTTATTACATCCAAAGCTCCCATTCCAGAGCTAACTGTCAGGGCTCTTGAAGCGTTCATCAACTTAGCTAGATGTCTCTCAAGATGAGTTCTTGTTGGATTGCCAGAGCGTGTATAGTCATATTCGGATGAACCTCCAGAAGAGGTTTGCTTAAAAGTGGCTGACTGATAAATTGGCATGCTTGAGGCACCATACTGATCTTTGTTTGCGGTGTAGACGAGTTCCGTAGCGAAAGCATACTTCCTACTTTTTGTAGGGGTTGAAGGGGCTGGCGATGGGGGAAGGTAATTACTCCGGGAATCAACTTTTGTAGATAGTTTGTCTGAAATCTGCTCGTACATTTTTGACGTCCAAGCCAAAGACAGCAAAGAAACTGAAACCCCGTTTGACGGGCGAGCACAAACGTAGGCTAAATCTCTGGTATATCTTTGTTAGATAATAAAGGAATTGACGTGGCTCTGAATTAATTTGAAATGAGTTGGGGCTTGACAATAACTTACAGACTAGGTCCTGATATCTTTAATGTAAGTTGGAATCGAATCACAGCGGAAGTGTTTCGTTGTTGTGTAAATTGGGTCTTCGATAGTCCAACTTCTTCGGGTTAGTGAATGACGATGGCGCAATTTATCGGATGTGAGTTTTTTTTTTTTAAATAATTTTTGCGTATGCAGCCTGAGGCTATGACGCGAATGAATACGGAAGATATGTATATTTCGCAGAATAACTCAGTTTGAAGTTTGGAACACTCATTCTCAGATTTTATTTGCAGATACCACTACTAGAATAACGTCTTACGACATGTACCCTCTTCCGTGAATACCCACCATAGGGAAAAGCGAGAAAAACCCATGGTTATCTGAGCATGCTTTCGTCATCCTGTGAATATATTGTCACCGCGAGAGAAGTGGTGTGCGGGTCTTGCTGGATTTGAACCAGTTTTCTCCTGTCTCAAGTGGGGCATATGTCCAAGCTACCCAGACTCTACTTGGGAGAACGGCCTGGACAGTGTACCACTGCACCATCCGACCCATCGGATGTGAGTCTGACCGCGAAAATGTTGGGCTAGCCAGCTCAGCGAACAATATCGCCATTTATCAGATATACTTATACCCTATGATCGTTTTAGAGGTACTTTGTGTACATACGAATTGATTGATGATGATGGAGTGTCAACTTTAGGGCGCCACAGAATTAACCCCCATCTAAATGACCCAGTCATACGGTAATTCAAAACTATTAAGAAATTCCACCCAGCTCCTTTTTTGCATTAGATAAGGAAATTCATGTGACTGTGGGGAGCAATCCATCAGCGTAGATTGTGGGGGAACCTTACCCTTGTGTATCCAAGAAGTACTCTCATGATAGGGTATTGTTCGTTGATCCGCTTCTTATAGGGTACAGGGGTTAAAGCGGGGATAAAGTGGAGATAAAGTGGTGATATTCCAGGTTACCTCACGATAGATCCACAGTATCCCTGTTAGCTTCAAATTTTAAAATCTTATGGCCTAAGGCATAAGAGATATGCATCTGTATATGAAGTCCAACGCCCACCTTCATGCCTGCACCTTTCTTCACTCGCGCACACCTGAGGTCGTTTCGTTTAAATCATTGTCAGCTATTTACTATTATTTTGCTCAACGGCATACTTTTATTTCATTCATCTATCTAATTTTTACTTCATGTGAGTGCATCTGAACCTTAAGTCAACTACTTTAGAAGATTTTAATTTACTGTACTAGATTGCCGCAAAGATGGATTCACCTCAACAACCTTCTCCATCATCAGCATCTCCTACTTATGCAAAACGCCTAACACAAACTCAACGTATTCAAGTAAGTCTGAAATCTACAAATTGATAAGGTTAAGAGAGTAACATGTGCAGGTTAGAACCTTGGCCAGTGAGGGACACAGTTACGTCAAAATCTCTCAACGCCTTGGGATTACATGGCGACAGGTACAATACACCATGAGCGTTGAAAATACCGAGCCTCAGTACTCCAGTGGTAGGCCACCTATTCTAAGTAGTTCCCAGGTCGATGAAATAGAATTTTTCGTCTGTTTATCATCGGAAAATCGTCGGATGTCATTTTTCCAACTTGCACATTTTATATTTCGGCACTTTGGTGTGAGCGAGAATGTGATCCGACGTGAACTGGCAAAGAGGGGATATGCACGCAGGATTGCACGATTAAAACCTCCTATCTCTTCAGTCAACAAACTGAAGAGATATGAGTTTGCCAGAATACATCTCCACTGGCGGAAGGAACATTGGATGAGAGTCCTCTGGTCCGACGAGACTTGGGCTATGAATGGTCGGCAAAGTGATCGTTGGGTCACAAGAAAGGTCAGTAGTCCCTTAAAGGCTCCTAAGATTTAGAGTTCCCTTGAGCTAAGTTTAAGTCAAAGATTGGGGAAGAGTACGAAGATACCTGTGTCCTAGCCAAGACGCGGAGGAGAGTTGGGTGGATGTTCTGGGGATCTTTCTTTGGACGACAGAAGGGGCCTTGCCTGATTTGGGAGAAGGAGTGGGGCCATATCACTGCGGCCAGTTACTGCGAGAGGATAGTGCCTCTCATAGAGAGTGCGGTCTTTCGGGAACCAGGACTAGATGTGATGCAGGACAACGCCCCTCCTCACAAGTCGAGGCAAACTATGCGTGAGTTTGAAAGGAGGAATATTTCTCTAATGGAGTGGCCGCCATATTCTCCTGATTTAAATCCGATAGAAACTTTGTGGAGTTATATGAAAGCGTACATGGAGCGTCTTTATCCAGCGTTGGATCAAGGGGGGCAGCGGAGTCAAGGGCATCTTCGTCAAATAGTGAACGAGGCGTGGGATCTGGGGTTTAATGGGGATGACTTGGAGAAACTGATAGATTCGATGCCCCGAAGAATCAGAGCCGTTTACGAAGCTGAAGGCGGATATGTAAATTATTAGCTAGATAGAAGTATAATTTATTTATGAAATGTATTAATGAATTAAAAAGTGAATAGAGGGCTATAATGGACCAAAAAAGCAAAACCAACGAATATTTCGTTGTGAAATTTTTGCCATACAAATTTAGAGTTTAGGTGGGGAGATCTACTTATCGTCATGCTAATTCAAGTTAGTAAAAGCCTATATACCCTGTAAAAGTCGAATTTTAGCGCCTATACACGATTAATACCGTAGTATCAGAGTAGGACATTACGTCATGTAAGTTAAATTGCTGAATTCGGTTAGTCAATATTGATAAGCTTCGTAGATTTCGAAGTTCCGAGTTAGCGGAAAGATATTCATTACACGGTACAGTAGAACCCCTCTTAGCTAATAGTGGGTCCCGGTATAATTACTGAAGAGATTCATAGGAATTTTACTGTTTATATTTGCAATACTTACCCCTGTGCGCAAAATGACCTGTAAGGGTAAGTGTTGCAAATAAAAGAGTCCAAGTTACAATGAATCTTTTCAACATTTATACCGGGACCTACTATTAGCTAAGAGGGGCTCTGCTGTAGTACTTATAGCTTTGCAACAGTAACTACGGATTTACTTTACATCAACCTCCTCTAAAGCTGTGCAGAACACAAAAATTGACATTCCTCCCGATTCCCCCAATGCATCACTGTAACGAACAGGCGCTAGCTCACTCGTGATCTCACACGTGACATCATGTATAAATAAATAGCTAGCTCATCTTAATGAAATCTTTATGCTCTCATACAACAGGCTATGGCCCTTGCTACTTCCATTATGATACAGCGTCCGTAGGTTAATCGAACGACATCGATTCTATGCTATTGTCTTTACGTTCATTGCATAAAATTGACGTAGCAACTCTCGCACATCAACGATGTCAAACATCACTTTAAAGCCCTCTGTTGAGGCGAATTTTGAACATTTCTCCATATCCGGCATCATTTTTGCGACTGCCGATGACTTAAAAGATTCCATCAAAGAATCTGAAACCAAAACTGAGATCTGGATAGTCGCGGAGCGTCTTCATAATTTAGATAAAAGTATACCTATTCCAATGCTCGAATATTCAAATTGGCGCGATTGGTATCAATCAATTCGAAATTTCATGGCTCTTAGTCAAACAACTGTCGTTTTTCTGGAATATCCCCCTGAAAATAAGACCGTATGTATGTGGTCCTTATGGTGGTCCACTAAACTTAAAGAAACGGCACCTAGTATTTTTCTAGCTCCTAGAGATTCTCCTAGATCAAATTTAATCGATATTGTCCGAATCTATCAGGCTGAATCTTACTCCAAGACGCTCCATATTACATCTCGATTTTGGACTTTTCACCCTGTTAAAACCAGCTCCCTTCACTCATATATAAAATAATACAATAAGTGATGTAATGATTTCAGAGAACATTTTGATATCACTCCTGAAATCAAAATCCAAATGAGAAATATTCTCCTGTTTCATATATCAAGTTTGTAACCAGAACTTGCATATCGTTGTCGGCAACTTTCATATGATGATACCCTCTTAGAATGTCTCAGCTGGATTTCATTTACTCCCATTAAATCTTCAATGAATCATCCTAAAGATGTTAAATGTGATTATTGCCAGAATTCAGGACATACCAAAGAGATTTGTCGGAGAAGGATAAAGGCATATAAATGTCAACAACTTAATCACGCTCCTAAACAAAACATTTGTTCATCAAATAATTTAGTCAGCCTTCAAAAATATCAATTAGATACTGCAGTAGACTGTCATGTCGCAGGTAATGAAAATGAATTTTCTTCATTTTCAGCCTCTCCTAGTACCATTGGCGTCGCTGGAGGGGGCCGTGTAAAGACCACCGGCAGTGGCAAACTGATTCTTCCTGCAGCTGATGGTGAAACTGAGATTCTAGCTGGAGCTATCTGCCTACTTGGACAAAAGACTATAATTCTATCAACAAGCCAACTTGAGAAATAAGGCTACTATATACGATGGCCACCCAATTATGAGGACGCAGAGCTCATTCGTCAAAAGGGTACAAATTGTGCAACTTTCAAGCGCGAATTAGGTAGACTTATCTGGAAACCTGAAATTCGCAGGCAAAATGCCCCTTGGATCTACCCCATTTATCGTAATTGGCACACAATACTTGGCCATCCAGGGCAAAATGCGCAAAATGCCGTATTAAAATTAGCCGGTATCAAAGGATATAAGCCTCCAATCGACTGTGAAACATGTGCTAAAACAAAAATAACGATCAACAAAGGACGTGGCTTACTACGTAGTGCATCTTCGTTCACTGAAGCAATTAATATGGATCTAGTTGGTGGTTGTCTGGACCTCTATGATTGGTCCGAAGTGTGGGTATTTACACACGGCGGCCGACGGCACTAGTGCCTCGGTACCCACACAGGATAACTCTCCGTAGATAGCTTATATACGGTAATCAATCAAGAAGTAACCAACCACCATTCATCTGCTAGCAGATTCAGCCTGTCTCAACAGTGGTCAGAATTCTCTATCTTCAACCACTACAGATAAATCAGTTCCAGCCGCAACCTGGCTCCTCCTGGCAGTTGACGAATATACCTCTTATAAATGGGCTTGGCCAATTTATTCGAAGAAGACAGTGCCGACTCAGATTCGCAATTTTCTTGAACACTTGAAAACTAAATTTAATAAGACCCCATCCCGAATACACACGGACAGTGGTACTGAATTTTCAAATTCAGAGCTGCAAGAGGAACTTTTGCGTCGTGGTATCGTGTGGCATAAATCCTCTTCACATGCACCGGAACACAATGGCATCGCTAAGAGGAATGTCCGCACGGTAGTAGAGAAAATGCGAGCACTTCACTTACAGTCTGCTCTTCCATTACGTCTTTGGCTTCTTATCTTAACGGCTGCCATAAATATTCTAAACATGACTCCCAACAAAGTAGCTCCTAACTCTCCATTTCATATTGTCTACAAACAACTCCCCGATATTAAAAACCTTTACTCCTTTGGCTGTCGGGCCTTCTGGCTAAGCCCTGATCAAAACAAGCTTAATGTCACGGTTTGGGGTATAAAGGTTTAGAGCAACTATATACTCAATGGTAGTTAATTTTGTATCTAAAGAGAAAAGCTATGTAAAACAATACAAATTATATTTATATCAATACGCTCCGTATTCTAGAAGGTTCTAGCTTACTACGTTGAAGAGTAGTCTAGTAGCTTCCATAGCGTTCTAATAGTGCACGGTCCAGAAGCCCTTCCAAGGGACTTAGCCTTATTTGGAAATATGTAATATCATGTGCAATGGACTATCGTGTGCACATTTACGTCATTCGTATGCCTAGGCTGAACAGCATAGGCTGCAGGTATACTAACGGCTAACCAGCTGTCACATTGCTCCTCCTTTTTCTAGAACGATTTCTTTCCTTTTCGTCGCTACCGTCGTCTTTGACCTGTTCCTTGCTCTGCTGGGCCAACAAACTTCCCAGTTGTTTCTTCTGAAGGTCCGTCATTAGTCGTGATTGGACCATATTTTTGTTCAAAATCATCCAGGGCTTTTGTATTTTCTATGTATTCAACTGGCTCCCATGTTGGGTCTGCCTCACTAGCCCATTTCACCAATGCTTGGCGATAACTTCCACGGCCTCGACGTACCGTTCTTGCCCGAAGAATTGACTCAACGAAGTACTCTTCATTGCCAAGCTCATCAATAATCGGAGGATTCTGAGCATCGTCTCGCTTTTGACTTGGAAACGGGTCCGTTCCAGCTCTTTTTACTAACTCAACATGAAATCTTTTGTGTATATTTCCTGGCACATTAAGCTCTACTGTCAATGCATCTGGTACAGCAGTAACGGTATACTTGGCATGTTGCCAGGCCAATTTCTTTAATAACTGAGGAGTTTTAATGTGCTGCAAGTTTAGCCAGACTTTATCACCGACTTTAAATTGCTCCGGTTGAAGACGGTTTAGATTTCCATTAGCCTCATTCCGCTGCAGTGCCGAAGCCATTGCCGCTTGCGCAAAGTCTTGTGCATGTTTTAACTTTTGTACATATTCCCGCCCATCGATAGCCCCCGGGTGTCGCGATGCAGGTTCGGCCGATGCAGTTGGTTCAACTAGCGGTTCAAGGTTGTACCCGTTACGCAAAAAGAAGGGACTTATTCCACCAATCGCTGAATTTGGACGGCAATTAAGAGCTAATTGAGCTAAAGGAAGTAGTTCCATCCAATCTTTCTGAGAGTAACACGTGAAGGATCGTAAATACTTGTATAATTCTTGATTCGCTCTTTCGCTGGCATTAGACTGGGGATGATAGGCAGTTGTAAGCCTCTGACTTATACCCGTATATTGACAAAACGATTTCCAGAAATGACTAAGCCAATCACTTCCTCTATCACTAGTCAAATATCGAGGAAAACCGAAATAGCGATAGTATCGATCCACAAATATTTCGGTGCAGGATTTGGCTGCCATTGAATTTGCACCAAATAGCATTATATCTTTTGATAGTATATCCGTGATTACCATAATATTTGTACAGCCTTTGGATAATGGAAGGTCTGTTACAAAATCTATCGTCAGCTCACTGCCTATACGCTCCGGTATCGGAAGCGACTTCAAAAATCCCGCTTTAGCTTCTCGCCAGACTGTCGATCGTCCACACACATCGCAGTTTCGGACAAATCGTCGTACTGAGTCCCTGATCTTCGGCCAAAACCATCGCCGCAAGAGTATACCGACCATGGTGTCTCGCCCTGGATGGCCTGTAAGATAGCTATCATGCGTCCGCTGCATGATGGCAGTTCTTAAAGGTTCATAATCTGGTACCCATATACGATTCCCACGCCCTCGAAGTACTCCATCCGCGGCTACTGAACACTCAGCGATGTTGACTTTCGTCTTTTGAGCAATATCTGGTGGAAACTCTCTTTCTCCTGACTGTACCGCATGACGTGCTCGTTGCCAATCTTTATCTTCAGCCATTGCCTGCTCCCAAAGGGCTTGCAGGTCGTCCTCCTCAAAGATCCTCGCCTTAACCGCAAGGTTCACCTGCTCTTCAATATCTCGGTCTTCTGATGTTAAATTAGCCCTATTTGCCGACAATGATGGAAGTAGCTGTATGACGCATCCAGCCACTCGATCGTCATCTAAGCCCCTTGGTTTTTCTTGATCCCGACGTGATAAAGCATCAGGGCGATCACTCGCATTACCCGCCCGCCATCGGAGCTCGTATCTATACTGCTGCAACACATCGTTATACCTCACATGGCGTTCGTTCAACAGGCGCTTTGTTGCAAAATAATTTAAGTTCTTATGATCTGATAGGATGACGAATGGCTTACTGACAGACTTTAACTCCGCCTGCCATTCTTGGAGACAAGACACGATGGCTAGGATTTCCTTATCATGAATGGGATAACTTGCCTCGGCGCCACTCAACCGGTTGGAGAAATATGCTACCGGTCTAATTCTCCCTTGATTGTCTTTTTGAGAAAGGCATCCACCCATTGCATATCCCGAACAATCTGCTTCTAGGACTGTGTCACGATCTGGATCCCACTGGGCTAACACAGGTTTTGACGCGAAAATCTTCTTAAGTTTTTCAAACGCGTCATTCTCAACTTTTCCCCATTTCCAAGGTGTTGATTTCTTACTTAGGTTTATAGGAGGCGCAGCAACATCAGAAAACTTCTTAATGAAGCATCGGTAAAAATTCGCGAAGCCTAGGAATGATCGTATTCCCTTTACTGATGTTGGTGCCTGCCATTCCACAATGTTGGAGTCGGATAATATCGGGTCATCTTCCAGCGCAACCCATGCCGAATCAATGCGTTGTACAACCCGGCACCCGAACATCCGACATAAGTTAAATTTGTACCAATCAGATAATCACTAGGTATTTCTCTTATAGCTGCTTTATTGTAATGGGCGTATAATCCTTTTAATCATCCTCTTAAGAATCCTGTTGACCATCCTTCGGGAACCTCATAACGATCTCCCACATTCCTCTGGACATAGCTGGCTGGGTAACGTAGCGGAATGAGCTTGAATGAAATGTACATATATATTGCTTTGATAGACCTCAGTTCTCAGATTAATTCAATCAAATCTTCTTACAAAGTTCTACAGATTATGAGACCAAGTCTCTAGACCATTTGAGCTTACTCTTACTTTTACTCTAACTATAACTCTTACTTTTACTCCCACTCTCATTCTATCTAAACCACCATTATGTCGACTTCGGAGATTCTCAAGGCTCTTTGCCATGCCCCAAAGCTAGACAAATCAACCTTCATTAGATGGAAATTCCTGGTTGAACAAGTATTCATTAGCTTGCACATCGAAAATTATATCCTGAGTGATATACCGGAGCTACAAGGAGAAGCCGACACAAAAAATATCTCCGTAAAAGATCAAGATGGTAACATTAAAGTAGCCCTCGCACAACTTGTCCCCGAAGAACTCTTTTATCTAATCCATGGCAAAATAACGTCAAAGGGAATGTGGGACGCCTTACTCCAATACTACAAGCATACGTCACAAGAATCTATCGCCATGCTACTTCAAGATTTCTGGGGATTCCCCATTGAAGATGAAACGGACGTTGATAAAGTAGCTGAGCAGTTAATTTCTCGGCAAACAAAAATCTCGAATATCGATATCTCACAGAGTCCAAACGATTTCCTGATGAAGAGCCGCCTTCTTGGCCATTTTGATAAAACCTGCAATGGTTACTTTTGTGGAACCGTTACAGTTCTAAGGAATGACTCGTCAATTTCATTCTTTGAGGCCGTTAATTCTCTTCGAGCTAGCCAGGCAAGTTACGATAGCCGATATCATTCCGGTGTCGCATCATTCGCCAATGCAGTAAGTAGTGACACTCAATCTCGCAAGGGAAAAACTTGCGCCTTTTGCGGACGAGTGAACCATACTCGAGAAACCTGCTTCGCTTGGTTGGACACCCCCGATGGATCCAAGTGGGCAGCCAAGAATCCCCAGAAGGCAAGCATTACCCTCGAATTGAAAGAAAAGTTTGGCAAGAAACCAAAAGCCGGTCCAGAGAGAGACCTCCTAGACGATGGTACGTGGATTGTCGAAGAACAGGTACTATCTTCACTAGGTCAGGGCAAGAACCGCGACGTTGTTCTCGATACCGGTGCAACACACCATATATTCCACAACCGTTCCCTGTTTACTTCGTTTTTTCCAACTGACAAAAGTGTCCAGACAGCTTCCGGTCATTTTTCAACCGTGACCGTTGTTGGCTCTATTCACCTAACTGTGTACAACCTCAAAGATCACTCGAAATCCAAGGTTATCCAAATAGATGACGTATTGTATCTCCCCTTATGCCCAAAGAACCTGGTTTCGGGATCCCAATTAATTTCTCGAGGATTCAAACTCCATTCCCGAGAAAATAGGATTGCGGTAGTATCGAGGCATGGTACAATGCTAGCAACAGCCCAGCTAAAAGATGGCCTTTTCTGTTTTAACACCTCCCCTAACACCAAATTAACTCAGCCAACAGCATTAACATCCGTCCTCCCTGCTAAAATAACAACACTGACCTCTAGCATCGATTCCTTCTCCATCGATGCAAAGGAATTTAACCCTGCTCTCATCTCCCAGGAAGCCACAAAAGATACCACCAAACTCCTACATACTCGCCTGGGTCATATTGGCTCTCACCTCCTCAAAAATCTAGACATAACAACCTTTTCGCTACCATTCATTCACAATGATGCTTCCAACTTTCAAATAGACACAAAATCTTTGGCCAACTGTGATGTTTGTAATTCGTGCAAACAGGTAGAGAAGATCAACAAAGTACCCGCTAAAAAGTCATCCAATCTTCTCGAATCAATCCACTCAGATACATGTGGCAAATGCCGAATTCCAGGAATTTTTGGCTCTTCATATTTTGTTTCTTTCACGGATGATGCATCCCGCGAAAGTGCTGTATATCCACTGAAAAACATGAAAGAAGTCCGCGAATCATTTGAAAAATATAAATTACAAAAAGAACTGCAAACAGACCGTAAGATAAAAGCTATGCGCTTCGACGGAGGCTCCGAATACAAATCGATAAACTTCGGTGGCATCACTCAACAAATCAGCGCACCTTATACTCAGCACCAGAATGGTATGTCTGAAAGGTTAAACCGTACTCTAATAACAATGGCCATATGCATACTAGCGCACTCCGGTCTGCCACTCCGTTTTTGGGATGCCGCCGTTCTCACGGCCTGCTATCTACGCAACAGATTGCCTCTTCTGCTTGATAAACGATCTCCTTACGAGGTTATGAACGAAAGAAAACCCCAAGTGTCCCACCTCAAAGTATGGGGTTGTTTGTGTTACGTACTAATTGACACTAATGACCCTCGGAGGTACAAGCTTTCGCCAACTTCACTTAAGGGCATTTTCGTGGGATATTGCGAATCATCAAAACAATACCGAGTTTATATTCCAACGAAGGCCGGGAGAGAAAAAGTTGTTGTATCGGCCAATGTTCGTTTCTTTGAAGATTTGTTTTGGGATTGGAGTACTTCCAGCTCCGAACAGTATGGTAACCTCGAAGACATACTTGAAGATGATCCCATCAACACTTTAGTCGAGCTCTCCACCAACAGTCTAGACTCCGATGAACCAAATTCTCTAAATTTTCCTCCCCTTTCCTCACCATCATCTTCGCCTCCCTTACCTCTTCCTCCTCCATCGGCACCATCGGTAACGCCAACATCTCCCGAAACAAGCTTAGAAACTGTTGTAAACATGGAAGTTTCTGAAGATACTGTGACACCACCCGTTCCTGGGAATTTTGATATTTCTCCCCCGGTAGACACGCTCGAAACTATTCTAGAGCCCTTCACGCCGAGACGGAGTAATCGAACTCCGAAGCCAATTCTACCCCGATCGGCCTGGCAACCTACCTCTCGCGCTCTCTATATCGGTGGAGAGGTACCAATTCCTCAATCCTATAAGGAGGCCATCGAAGGGCCTGATGGCGAAAACTGGCGCATTGCGATAAGAGAGGAACTCGGATCCCTAAAAGATAAAGAAGTCTTCACGCCGGTTACTCATGTCCCCCATGGAAGGAAACCCGTAGGATCTAAGTGGGTGTTTACGGTAAAATCAGACGGACAATTCAAGGCAAGACTCGTGGCCAAGGGATTTAGCCAAGTATATGGGGTCGATTATCTGGAACTTATTCTCCTACCCTGTGTACCGACTCACTAAGAATTCTCTTATCTGTTGCAGCTTTCCGAAACTGGGAAATCCATCAGGTTGATGTCAAAACAGCCTACCTAGAAGGTGACCTAGATGAAGTAATTTACATGAAATCATCAGAAGGAATGGAAAGTACACAGTATGTTCTTGTGAACAAAGCACTTTATGGCTTGAAACAGTCTGGAAAGGCTTGGTATGCCAAACTTGACTCAGAACTCTCATCTCTAGGATTAGAAAAATCGAAGTGCGACTCCTGTGTCTATATTAGTAAAACTAAACAGCTAGTAATTGGTGTTTACGTCGATGATCTAGTGATCTGTGGACTCAATATCGCTCATGTCGATGAGATCAAGGATAAATTGTCGTCCAAATTCCCGATCAAAGATCTCAATGAAATTGACATGATCATCGGCTGGAAGATAAGTCGCGACAGAAATAGTAGAACCCTAGAAATATCGCAGGCTCATTACATCATGGACAAGGTCAAATCCTTTGGGTTGGAAGGTTCCAAAATATATAGTTCTCCTTTGGATGGGTATGAGGGTGTTTTACCTGGACGTGAAGATGAAGTTCCAACTGATGAGTCAGCTTATTCTAGTGCGATTGGTAGTTTAGGATACGCCGCTAATGGTACCCGACCTGACATTGCTTTCGCCACCTCCCAACTCGCAAGTCACAACTCATCTCCAACTGATCGGCACTGTAATAGCGCCTGTCGGGTTTTTAGATACCTCAAGGGAACGAAGGATTACCATATAACTTATAGCTATGGCCCCTTTTCACAGGATCTTAAACCAGATACAAAAGCAAACTTATTCTCAGATTCCGATTATGCGTCGGATGTTACTACTCGCCGCTCGGTCAGTGTGTTCATCCTGATGCTTGGCGGTGGACCAGTGTGTTGGCAATCCAAGCGTCAGAGGTCAGTCGCAACCTCGACGGCAGAAGCTGAAGACGTCGCCATCTTTGAAGCAGCAAAACAGGTCGTTTGGTTCAATAGGTTCATAAAGGAACTTCACGCAGAAAACCTACTTCTCAGTTCAGGAGGTACCAGGACACTAACCGATAACCAGAGTGCACTTGCACTTGCCAAGGGGACTGAATCAGCCAGGACTAAGCATATCGAAGTAGCCTATCACTACACGAGGGAATGCATATCAAATGGAGACATCGAATTGGAATATATTCCGACAGATAAAATGCTTGCTGACATTCTCACCAAGCCACTTACAAGTTCAAAATTGAGCCCAATATCCAAACGAATTTTTGGATTATATTAACTAGGCGACTATCCGATCGGTCAGGGGGAGTGTTGGAGTCGGATAATATCGGGTCATCTTCCAGCGCAACCCATGCCGAATCAATGCGTTGTACAACCCGGCACCTGAATATCCGACATAAGTTAAATTTGTACCAATCAGATAATCACTGGGTATTTCTCTTATAGCTGCTTTATTGTAGTGGGCGTATAATCCTTTTAATCATCCTCTTAAGAATCCTGTTGACCATCCTTCGGGAACCTCATAACGATCTCCCACATTCCTCTGGACATAGCTGGCTGGGTAACGTAGCGGAATGAGCTTGAATGAAATGTATATATATATTGCTTTGATAGACCTCAGTTCTCAGATTAATTCAATCAAATCTTCTTACAAAGTTCTACACACAATAGCTTTTACTTTTTCAGGGTCGACAGCAATGCCTTGCCCGGCCCTCACAATGAACCCAAGGTATTTGACCTCTTCACATAGGAAGCTACATTTGTCGATATCAAGGTATAATCCCGCTTTTCCTAGCTTGCCGAGAATACTGCGAACTGTCTTCCAATGTCCTTCCTTAGTTCCATCAGTATAAGCCAGAACGTCATCTATGTAAGCAGTCGCGTCGAGATCTAGATGTTCACGAAGATTCTCGTTGATATATCTTTGGAATGTAGATGGTGCGTTGACCAGGCCAAATGGGGTAACTAGCCACTCGAAGAGTCCAAGCCTGCAGCGAAATGCAGTCATCCATTCATCTCCTTCCCTGATACGCACACGATGAAATGCTGACTTCACATCTAATTTCGTAAACCACCTTGCTTTTGAAATCTGCCTCAACGTCTCTCTGAAAAGCGGCAATGGATAGCGATCAGGAACTGTAATAGCATTTAACCCGCGGTAGTCCACGCAAAATCGCAATCCTCCACTTGGTTTCCTTGCAAACAAAACAGGAGCTGCCGCAGGCGAGCTACTCGGACGAATCCATCCTTTTTCCAAAAGGTCGGTCAAAGTTTTCCTTAACACTAGGAGCTCCTCTCGGGACATATTGTAGAGAGGACCCCACGGCGGTGATAAAGGCTTTCCATCCTCATGGCGAAGATTGATAGCATGATCGAGATTTCCTCTTGATGGAGGTAAATCATTTGCACCATCATTATCAGCAAATATGTGAGCGAAATCTCTGACCTGCTCTGGTAAACGATTTCGAGCCTCCTCTATCGACAAGTTTGCCTTTCCGCGCAGGGCCTTACTAATATCTTCCAGAGTAGCCTTGCAAATTGGTACTGTTCCACTCATTGAGGCTAGGCTTTCGACAGATGCATATTCTGGGCGCGCTACCCCTAAGTCCTGTCTCCATTGCTTGACGCTGCAAACATATCTTCCACATCTCCTAAATTGTAGCCGCTGATCCTTAGAATGAATCACGGCATCTTGGTCTTCAAGCCACTTCTTGCCCAAAATAATCTTATGTGTACTTGAAGGTACAACATAGAGCCATAGCTTTGGAGTGAATATGCCATCAAGATCGACTGAAACATAAGTTATTAAACTGACTACCGGCTTGTCTTTAGTCGAATTTTCTACTGTCTCAAGAGCGCGCGGAGAAATATCTGTACGTGGTAAATTAAGTCAATTTGCCAGGGCATCGTCAATAATACCAGAGCATAGACAACCATTGTCAACTAGAGCCTGGACCATTATAAAGTCGTTGAGTAGCGCATTAACAAGAAACGGTGGTGTGTTCATCTCAAGCTCTTGATTATGAACGCTACTGGCATTGACCTGAAATTTACTCTTTGAAGATCCCACTTGCTTGTGCGTATGCCTGAGCTTCATTTCGACATTATCTTCGCAGCTTTTCCTCTCAGCAACTACTGTGTCGTTACTACGAACATCTTCATCATCATAGACAAAAACATTTGGATCAATTGGTGGTAACTTAAAATATCTCTTCGGGTTTATAGCTGGAAAAAGAGGACAGATCCGAGAGATACAGCCCTTTCTTTCACATCGAAAGCACTTCCCTTCCTTCTGAAGACTTGCAATTTTGTCGATTGATTTCCATTGTGCCCAATAGAGCTCACCATTTGGTCCGCGAAGTGGATCTTTAGGATAAGTAGGTCTCATGCCCGGTGAACTGACTGCTGAACTGAGAGAGATAGAAAATATGTCACGGTTTGGGGTATAAAGGTTTAGAGCAACTATATACTCAATGGTAGTTAATTTTCTATCTAAAGAGAAAAGCTATGTAAAACAATACAAATTATATTTATATCAATACGCTCCGTATTCTAGAAGGTTCTAGCACACTACGTTGAAGAGTAGTCTAGTAGCTTCCATAGCGTTCTAATAGTGCACGGTCCAGAAGCCCTTCCAAGGGACTTAGCCTTATTTGGAAATATGTAATATCATGTGCAATGGACCGGACGTGCTAAACGGACAGTCCCAAATGCTCGCTGGACGTCCCTGCAAGTAGATTGCGCTTCCACGCTAACCAAATCTGCATTGATCAGCAATCTCTTCGAATATTTTTTGCGCTACTCCAAATTTGGTCACTATCTTTACAAGTATAGTAGTTACCATGACAACTTAGAGCCCGTGTTTAACAAACATAACATAAAGATACCATTTAGAAATATTGGTCCTGGAATTGCCTTAATAACTTTTCCAAATTGTCCAATTCTATATTCCAATTTCATCTTCCTCACCTCCAACTTTGCCTCACTTATTGAACTCCAAATTACAATGGCTGAACTGAACTTTAATGCGCTATCAGCATCAATCAACATATCTCAAGATACTAATGAAAGAGGTATTTTTCCCTTTCTTTCTACTAAAATACATATTGGCTGATTTCTCCAGGAATGGTTACCGGAAGTGCTCTTTTAGAGGCCCATGATGGGCATCAAAGTATACCAAATAATGAGGATACCCGTATGCTAAGCTCCCTAAAACTAATTCATTTATGGCAAAATTTCCACTAATACGCAATTTCTTCAGTCGAGACCCAGTGCGGGAGTATGGAAGAAATAATTGGTGTCCGGATCGACCAAATGGAGGACTGTAAGAGAGCTGTTGAGCACCTAGCTAACGAAAATGGATTTGCGACAGTCCTCCATTTGGTCGATCCGGACACCAATTATTTCTTCCATACTTCTGCACTGGGTCTCGACTGAAGAAATTGCGTATTAGTGGAAATTTTGCCATAAATGAATTAGTTTTAGGGAGCTTAGCATACGGGTATCCTCATTATTTGGTATACTTTGATGCCCATCATGGGCCTCTAAAAGAGCACTTCCGGTAACCATTCCTGGAGAAATCAGCCAATATGTATTTTAGTAGAAAGAAAGGGAAAAATACCTCTTTCATTAGTATCTTGAGATATGTTGATTGATGCTGATAGCGCATTAAAGTTCAGTTCAGCCATTGTAATTTGGAGTTCAATAAGTGAGGCAAAGTTGGAGGTGAGGAAGATGAAATTGGAATATAGAATTGGACAATTTGGAAAAGTTATTAAGGCAATTCCAGGACCAATATTTCTAAATGGTATCTTTATGTTATGTTTGTTAAACACGGGCTCTAAGTTGTCATGGTAACTACTATACTTGTTGTCAGGAAAGCCTCTACTGTATAATATATATATGGAGATTGCCAGATCATAGTGTTCTATGATTCTGGTCTGGCCTTTTAGCCGAGTGGTGATGCATCTATCTCGTGTATCATGTAGGATGGCAACCTTTAGCCTGACACCCACCTCTTGACCCCTGTCTCCAGCCTCGCTGTCTACATACCGCTTATGACACTTGTAAAGATAGTGACCAAATTTGGAGTAGCGCAAAAAATATTCGACGAGATTGCTGATCAATGCAGATTTGGTTAGCGTGGAAGCGCAATCTACTTGCAGGGACGTCCAGGGAGCATTTGGGACTGTCCGTTTAGCACGTCCGCAATGGACTATCGTGTGCACATTTACGTCATTTGTATGCCTAGGCTGAACAGCATAGGCTGCAGGCATACTAACGGCTAACCAGCTGTCACACTTAATTCTAAAGCCAAAGGTGTCTATGTGGGTACTGAGTTTTCAGGAGGACACATCATCCCTAACCCTGTGTTAGAGAAATTGATACCTGGATGAATCTCTCAGAGAAAATGAAGAATTGATTGCCATCTCTGTAGGGTCTAACTAATCCTTAAATACAAGTTCGCCCGTCTTCCTCCAGTCACTGGTCCCTCTTCTCGACTCCGAACTCCAGCATCCCGTTGTACAAACAGAAGTTATCATCTAATTTCAAGCACGACATAAAAATCCTGATAAGCACCCATACTCCAAACAAAAACACACAGGCACAAACAATAACTGTAGAAAATTAAACATCGTAGATTTTGACATGAAGACAAACAGTTGCGAAGCGATGGCAGGGAGTCAACATTTAATATTATTGAATTGAGTATGTACTACAATGTAATGATCACGTAGAATAGTCAGAATGGGAAGTAATGAGGCTGAAGGAATCAGGTTAATATACACTAAGGAGAAAAGACAGATTCTCCAGGAGGGAAACTACATCTACACGTACTTCACGTGACTACCCGGCTAGACCACTTCCACTTCTAGCGCGATATGTTCTGTTCTTCAACAGATATAGGGATAAAATGTTTAGCGCTCGGCTGGTCGCGTCCAAGGCCCTTACATACTGAACCCGCAGAGGTTACATATACTTCCTTGCTAGCCTTGCTAGCCTTGCGTACCCTTGTAGGTACCGATTAGGTCGACACCCTGAGACAGGTAGGACTCTTATATAAGTAGGTTACGAGGATGAGCAGGTTGATGTCTATTACCTGGGATGGAGGATGTATATCAGACAGGATGATGAAGTGAGAAATAGAATTCGCGGTAAATATGAGATCAATTAATGACACACAAGATACGGAACTGTATGGCCTAGATACATCTTTAAATACATCTGTTCACACACACTGGAATCTTCTTCCCTCATTCCAGAACATTCTAGAGTAGTCCTCCATATCGGTTCTATTCCAGCTAAATGCACTTGTGCACTTTATGTACTTATGCACATTATGCTAGTCTGAGCTTGTGCTCCAAATTAGTACATGTACCTCACAGTGCACGGACATTCGTCGGTCATTGGACAGCGATATTATAACACTCCCCCTGACGACGACAGACGTCATCCTATCGCTGAGCAATGTATGGTTGAGGGAGCATTGCTGTGAACTCTTAATTGATTAAGTTTCATTGAATCTTGATAGCTGATTTCAGTTTGGTTAATCCATCCGCCAGTTGCTGGTCAGATTGGACATAGATCACCTTAATCGCTCCGTTTTGGTACTGCTGAGGACAATAGTTGTTCCAAAGCGCGATATGTTTTGACCGCTTGTGATTATCATGATTTTTGATTAGCGATATAGACAATTGATTGTCAACATACAGGTTAGTGCATTCTAGTCCCTCGATTTGGTTGTTAAGTCCCAGTTCAGCGAGCAAGGACTTCACCCATTTCAATTGTCGACACGCTTCTGTAGCGGCTAGATACTCTGCTTCTGTTGTAGATAAAACAACCTCTCGCTGAAGATGAGATTTCCAACTCACAGGTCTAGAAGCAAGTCTTACGAGCAATCCAGATGTTGATCTACTGGTCTCAGGATCACCGGCAAAATCGGCATCGGAGTAAGCCTCTAATATCGGTTTGTCTTTTCCAGTTGTGAAAGTTATGCCTTTATCTGGTTCTCTAGAGATGTACCGAAGAATTCTCTTTGCCGCATTCAAATGCTCTTCAGCTGGATTGACGAGGAATCGAGCGAGGTGGTTCACAGAATGAGCAATATCAGGGCGTATATTATTGGCCAGATATTGTAATCCTCCGATTATGGAGTTGTACTCTGCCTTTTGTTGAGCTGAACACTGGGAGCTATTGGGCTCCATGAGCCGTTAGAGTGGTGAAATAATTGATTTGCAGTTTTGAAGACCATGTCTAGCGAGTAGTTTCCTCGCATACTGACCCTGTGACAGCTTGAGCGTATTCTTATTTGGGTTGCCGATGTGTATTCCTAGGAAGAGGTCCGATTCAACTGTCTTCAGCTTATATTTTGTGTGCAAAGCCTTCATCAATGTCTCTATCTTCCTAACGTTAGGTCCCATAACCTGAAAATCATCGACATGTATGATTACGAAAAGATCTTTCTCTTTATTTGTGTAAAGGCACACGTCCGTCATAGGTGGGAACATGCCTTGCGTGGCAAGAAAAGCTTTCACATCGTCGTACCAAAGGGCCGCGGCTTGCTTAAGTCCGTATAAACCCTTTCGAATTCGAATTATGTGTCCTTCTTCCTTGAAACCTCCCGGCATTTCCATATAGAGATCTACATCGAGATCTGGATTCAGGAATGCCGCAGGAACATCTCCTTGTCGCTTATGCCAGCCAAATCTATGTGCCAGAGCTAGCAAAATCCGACCAGTATCAGCCCTTGGTGTAGACGCAAATGTCTCTTTGAAATCAATCCCTGCGCGCTGGGTAAAACCTTTAACAGTGCACCTGGCCTTATATTTGTCAAGAGATCCATCTGCTAGAAATTTCTTCTTAAACACCCATTTACACTTCATAGGTGTCCGACCCTTAGGAAGTTGGCTTCGTTTTATGATCTGGATCGCTCCTGTTTCCTTCAAGGAACGACATTCTTCATTCGCCGCCTGGCGCTATTGCTCTGCCTCTCCACTACTCATGGCCTCTGACCATGTCTTTGGGTCGGAACTAGATATAATTGCTTTACCATGATGAAGCTTATAATAGTCAACCTTTTTCACCGGTCTTCCACGTTTACTGCGTGTCATTTCAGGCTCAGGCGAGTGCAGTCGCTTCTGTCCAGCGACTGGGGGTACTTCGCTCCACCCTGTCATAACCTGATCATAAACTTCTTGTTCTGATTCAGTTAGACTATGATTTGACTCCAACTCCCCCTGATTAGACTGCTTATGAATAATATTATGTTGCTGGGTTACTAATTGTCCATTTTGAGAATAGTCGTCGTCGCTAAAGCTTTCGGTAAGTTCTAGATGTTCGGACTGTTCAGATGTTGTTAGCGATAAGCATTCACTCTCACAATCACTGAATTCGTCGACATTATATCGTCGTTTGGGTGATGAACTTGATGATCCTGCCGAATTATCTTTCTCAGCTGGCTGTTTTGGCCACTGCTCTTCTGTCAATGCAGGGACAGCTGGAGGTTCAATTTGTGGTAGGATTGGTGACACCTCAATCATGCCATGCTCCTCCGGCTTTGATCTTTGCTGATTCAATAATGAATCTAGTGCCTGTGGCGTGAGTTCTGGTGAATCTACATGTTTACTTGAACTATTTTCGACCGTCCATGTTGGAATAGCAGGCGGTACCTCTGATGGCTGTCCTAATTCTTGTCGTGTTGCCGACTCGGTTTCTTTTGGTTGTGCAACAGGAGAAGGAGAAGATAAAACTTGCTGTCCTGAGGACGAGGATACTCTCTCCCCCTCAAACCTATTTGCGGTTTGATGATTCCGAGGATTCTGTGAAATACTTGCTGGAATTTCTTCAACTGGTAATGGGTTCTGACTAGCCCAGTAGTTTATGGTCTTCTGCTTATCAAAGCTGTTGAGCATGCCACCAAACATAACATCCTCGTTAAAGGTGACATGTGGAGAGCAGCTTTCTATCCAATTCCAGCCACTCTTAGTAGTCCAGCGGGGATGATAGATCAGGAAGTTTTTGCTGGTATTTTTAGGGAATCCCACAAACCATCCTTTCTCTGCTCTCGCTTTGAACTTTCCAGGCTTTGGGTCAATTAATTTGCACGCACTGCAACCAAAACGGGGTAGACAAGAAAAATCAACCTTTTCATGATGTGGCTACTTTAGGCCGCGTAAAAAATCGACTATTGGTACGCTTTTAGTACGAAGGCAATATAGCCTATTGGTTATAAAGACTGCGTGTTCAACAGCCCAAGGCCAGAAGCATGGCGGCATTCAGGCATCGAGTAACATGGAGCGTGCCTTTCGTAAAATTACCTTGTTTGAGGCTTCAGCAGCGCCGTTCTGCTCTGGCGTGTATGGTGCCGAAGTATCCGTGCGAATACCATGCTCATCGCAGTAATTCTTGATCCGGTTGAATTGGTTCCACCGTCTCTAAAAACAATTTGCACTCTTTTTCCATATTGATGGTATTGATAGTCAATCCACTTGACAAGATGTGTCGCAATTTCGTCTTTCGTCGCTGTAGTTATAACCCACCTCATCCGTGTTTTTGCATCAGTAAGGATTACAGCGTATTGATGAGCATTAAATGCAACGGCCAATTTACCAATAGTATCAACAAAAACTTTGTCTAACGGTTCACCTGGTGTTGGCCTGGGTTCTCTTGACACAAAACGTTGTGCTTTACTAAGATGACACGTCTCGCAGGTTGTTAACTCAGAATAGTCGATACCAGTCATTCCTAGCGAGCATTGTGCAGTTTTCTTCAGAATTTGTTGACCTGTATGTCCTAAGCGCTGGCGCCATCGATGTGCATTAGTAACATGCGGAACTCTGGCTACCCCTGGTGCGGCAATGTTCTTCGTACAGTTGAATTTTTCTACTGTTCCTAGGGGCTTGATATATAGAACGTGGTCGATACTTTCCAATCTCGCAACTGGCTTCTTATCCTTAATTCGGATTAATAATTCGTTGCCATTAGCTGCAACGAGCCCATGCTGTTCCTTAAGTCGTCCTGCCGAAATAATCGTACACGATGATTTTGGTGAATAAAGGGAATCACTGAGTTCAAATATTTGACTTCCAATGACAATTCGACTAGTACCTTGGTGTACCAAGGTTGATGCGCCTACAGCCTGATCGAATCTAAAAGGTTTATGAAGCCTCCTCAATGAGACAAAGTCGCTTTTGCAACGGACAAAATGGTGCGAGGCACCGGTATCATATAGTAGAGGATTTTTCATTAGACTAGCTGATGCTGCTCTAGCTAGCTTACAAACGGAAATCTGGTCTCCTTCATCGCTCTCTGTCCCGCTATCTTCACCTGCAACTCTATCGCTAGCTTTCTCCCTTCTTTTTCCCTTTTGTTCCTTCTTAGCTTTTAAAGATTTCCGCTCTGGGTGCTGTTTATAGCAGTGCTTATTTTTATGTCTATGCCAGCAGAGCGTACAGAAGTCATTAGGTCCTCCTGTTGCCTTTTTCCTCTCTTTTCCCTCACCAGATTCTTCTGAGCCAGTAGCAAGACAAATCTGCCCAGACGATTTCGACCTTGATTTCCCTACTTGTCGAAGTGTTGACATCATGTTCTCGAGCAATGAATACCGATTCTTTCCGTCGACAATCTTGGTCTGCCTCCAGGTATCTAGCCAGTCGATATCTTCAGTGCCTAGGACAAAAAGGAGACTTGCAAACCCATGCTGAACTAGATACGGGTTATTGGAATCCGATGACGCGTCATGTGGGACCATTGATTCGGCCGCACTATTCACGCTCAAGTAATGCTGCATAAAATTATTGCAGTAGTCTTCGATTGTCGTAAATTTAGTACTGATGAGATTTCGAACGGCAGTTTCATATGGAGTTGCAGCACCTTCCTCACGTGTTGCTGCTATAGTGTAAAATATCTGTTTGGCAGACATCTTTCGAAAGTTCTGTGGTCGAACACTTGGGCTTAGCCGTCGGAGCAGGACATTTCTCGCTTCGATTTCCCCCTCCTTCCATCTTGCCAAGTTCTCCTCGTACACTGTGGACAGTTTTTTTAATACTTCGGCAGATTGATTCTCCTTGGGGATAGGTGGTCGAGGTCTTGTTGCTGGCTTGATCTCATCCAAATCGTGGAATACGTGAGCAAGCCGACCCTTCTTAATCAGGGCAGCTTGAAGGTCCGATTCCCAGTCAGCAAAGCTGACTCCATCAGCCAATATGATCGCTGAATCTTTTGAAATTGTGAGGAGAGAATAGATGAACTGATGATGAGGTATGCTATGATGCTACAGGGAAAGAGCCCGGGCTCATAACCTCTGATATAAGTAGGTTATGAGGATGAGCAGGTTGATGTCTATTACCTGGGATGGAGGATGTATATCAGACAGGATGATGAAGTGAGAAATAGAATTCGCGGTAAATATGAGATCAATTAATGACACACAAGATACGGAACTGTATGGCCTAGATACATCTTTAAATACATCTGTTCACACACACTGGAATCTTCTTCCCTCATTCCAGAACATTCTAGAGTAGTCCTCCATATCAGTTCTATTCCAGCTAAATGCACTTGTGCACTTTATGTACTTATGCACATTATGCTAGTCTGAGCTTGTGCTCCAAATTAGTACATGTACCTCACAGTGCACGGACATTCGTCGGTCATTGGACAGCGATATTATAACAAGGACAGTCATTCGACGATATATTCGTGTTCATGATAACGTCTTTCCTCTAAATGACCAATTTTTAGCTCTCAAGTCAAGTAATCGTCATGTTATGGATAACGCTCTAAATGGGCCAAAAGCAAGAGAATGGTCCACTGCCATAGACAAAGAAATTGAAAATATGACGCACAGCACAGTTTGGACTGTAGTACCTCGATCTGAAGCTAAAGGCAAAGTTATGACAGGTATCTGGTCTCTTAAAGAAATTTCCGATGGACAATTAAAAGCTAGATGGTGCGCAAGAGGATTTTCAGAACCTTATGCTTACGACACTTATGCTGATGTTCTTCCACCAACAACCATGAGAATGTTGCTAGCTCTCGCAGCTTTGAAGAATCTTCACATCAGCCATGTTGATATAACTGCAGCTTTCCTTCACGCAGAAATTAATACTCCTATCTTCATCGAACAGCTGCATGGGAGAGAAAAGCCTGGAAATCTAGTCTGTAAACTCCATGTAAAGATTCAAGTGCTAGGTGACTAGGGTACACAGATTGAAAACTCTGTTAGCGCCATTGTTTCCTTTTTTACAAGTTTTATGTATATAATACAGCTTCCTGTCACTCTTCAAGGGACACGTTTAGTTCTTTTTCTTTTGTCTAGTAGCCTTTTGTTAGACTCAGAGAGTCAATTGAAAAAATCTAAAACCGTAAAAAGGTGTCAATTCTTTGTTCCTCCTGTATCCTCACTACTATGTATATATCTAAGCCATGCCGATTTCCTAGAAAATTCTGGTTTTCAAACACGTACATGATGGAACAAATTATACATGAGTAAGAACGAAACAATTCGGGTTAGAATATTGAGTCCTTCCTGATCACCATATCTCTAGCGAAACAACAAACACCGAAACAAGTGATACACGAATAAGTTACAACCAACACACGAATAATTCTCATTACTAAGTCCAGTTGGTTCCAAACGACCCATCATTTGATACACCCCCCCAGGAATATCTTGAATTATTGGTTATTCGAGATTTTCCTGGTGTTCGAATCAGTAAAAAAAATTATTAATGCTTGATAATGTTGTTGATATCATAGAGATTGAGTTGACGTATAAACTCTGCATGCTTTAGGGCTGGAAGAATTTTCGTAAATCCGTCTGCCACCATGTCTGCCGTTTTAATCCATTCAACATGTATGTTCCCAAGCTGTACTTCTTGTCGGAGCCAGTTTTGGTGGATATCAACATGCTTCAGGGCTGTTTCTAATTTTGGCGATTCTTTTGTGAGTATGCAAATGATTTAGATATTATCGCAGTATATAGTTGGTTTTTCTTGGAGGTTGAGATTGAGATAAGAAAAGAACCTTACCCACTGGATAAATTCTTTCGCTGTGAACGTGATGACTAAAAGCTCAGCTTCTGTTGAGGATGTTGTTACTGTTTTCCCTTTTTTTGATTTCCAGTGAATTGGGCCTCCGTAGAGTGCAAAACAGAATCCATGAGAGCTATGTCTGCTTACAAGATCATCTGCAAAAGCCGAGTCGCTATATGCCGTAAAAATCCGTCGTGGCTGTTCTAAACCATCAAACTGAAGAGCCAAATAGTTACT
This sequence comes from Podosphaera xanthii, assembly GCA_028751805.1. NCBI lineage: Eukaryota > Fungi > Ascomycota > Leotiomycetes > Helotiales > Erysiphaceae > Podosphaera > Podosphaera xanthii. Next base: position 3,431,822 of record JAPWIX010000014.1, read on the forward strand.
ACCAAGAAGATAATGCAAGCAATGCTCTGCAGCCTTTATATGTTCTAGTAATGGATTATGCAATACTCCCGAGAGGTTTGAAACGGCTTTTGACAAGTCGGGTCGAGTTGCAGACGCAGCAAATCCAATACTGCCGACTCTCTGTTGGTAAGCAGATATCTCATTTGGGGTAGCCGAACCATTCCAAGGCGACCAGTCGACACCAATGGGTAGAGGGGTTTTTAGTATTTTTCATTTTTTATCTTAAATTTCTCGGCAACTATTTCAATGTAGCTGTCTTGAGTCAACCATAACTTGCGCTCTTCGCGATTTCGAATGAATCTTATTCCTAAGAAGTGAGTAGCGTCACCCAATACTCAAAATTCATACATTCTTAACATTTTAGCTTCCAACTCCAGAAATCTTGGCTGGTCTCGAAGGTGATAAACTAGTATCAGGTCATCAACGTAAATCACTACCATAATTCAGTCATTTTTAAATAAACAACTGGTCTCTAAAACTGGTAGTAGGCCTAATTTCTTGAATCCAAGAGTAATTTCGTTGTACCATAACAAGGGTGACTTTTGTAGACCATAAATTGCCTGTACAGCTTTTAAAACGTATCCTTTTCTTTCGTAGCCTTCTGGACATTGACAGTATATTGGGTGAGGTAGTTTGGCGTTAGCGAAAGCGTTTACAGCATCATACTGTTTCATTTCCATGTCATAAGCTGATGCGATAGAGCTAATAACTCTAAAGGTTTGTGCAGCAAGAGTAGATGCATAAGTATTGTCTTGGTTAAACTTAAGATCCCCTCTAGCTACAAGTCGTACTTTGTGCCTACCAAGAACCCCATCTTTGTCAAACTTGTAGGTTAGGACCCACATAAGTGGTAATGTAATTTCATTAGTAGGTACATTCTTCTCTTCAACATATTCAAACATTCCTTTCTCGAAGAGTGTCCTCACCTCTTTGTCACATGCTTGCATGAATTGCGCAGAGTGGATATGATTTTTTTATCTGACGGAATGATTTAGGAGCAGGAGGCAGTGTATTTCGATGCACGCGAGATTTATCAGAGCTTCGAATAGCTAAAGAGAATGCATAATGATATCCTGAGAGGTTAGTGAGCTGATAAACAGAATGAGCATTTTTTCTGGTGCGCTTTCCCTTGACAATATCTTCTGGATTTATACCTTGGAAAGCACGGCTACTAGCACCTGCTGACTGTAACTCAACGTCACCTGATAATTCAAACTGTACATCTCGAAAATTTCTGATTAAAGTCTGATCTTCATTGACAATGAATGCGTCGGAAGGTGGCTCGGGAGTAGTTTCAGGTGAAGGTAGATGTGTATTGGTGACAGTTTTATCACGTGATTGTATTTGAGTCCCGCGACCTGTTCCTTTGCTTGCGCTTGTAGTCAACTGTCGATTCTCAGGACCATTCATCTCAAGGACAGTACAATCATCCTCCCTATCACCAAAAGCTATTGTATCAACTAGGTCGTCTTCATCTATTTGTTCCGGGATATTTTGTGAAGGTATGTTCAATGTATTTATGACGTTTTCTGCTGATTCACGTCACGCGTCACCGATATTTATGTCGTCCGGAGTCCAGAATGCATTGTGATCAAAAGTTACATCTCGTGTTCGGATCACCCTCTCCCTGCTGGGAATCCATATTCTATAAATATTTCGAGAATCGTATCCTACCTGATATCCGATGTGAGCGCGTGGGCTCATCTTGAGCTTGCGAGGTTTTTTAAGTTCAAGTGCGTATGCTCTACATCCGTATGGATGCATATGGGCGTAAGTAGGTATAATTTAATGAACCTTTTCATAAGGCGTCTTCCAGCCAAGATGACGATGGGGCGTGCGATTTTTTATGTAGGTGGCCGCGTTGAATGCTTCATTCCAGAGTTTCGATGGCAGGTTTGCTCCTATAATAAACGACTGCGCCTTAAGCACAATTACTCCACCAGACCATTCTAGACCTCCATTTTGCTCAGAAGTATCTGGAGCGGTACGTTCAGTTTTGATGCCACGTTCTGCCATGAAATCATTAAAACTTTGACCAAAAGTTGTCTCTCCATCAAGCCTGCAAAAACGGATTTTGTAGCCCATGTTATCTTCAATAAAGACAACAATTTTCTTGAAAAAAATCAGAGCTCCTGGCTTTGTCGGGTGTGTCTCTAAAAACTCAAATCTATTAGTTTGACAGCGGATGTGACTAGCATAATTATCCCCGTTGAGTGCTCTTTCGAATTCTATCATGTCCCATGCTATCCTAAAAAACGGGGTTCTGTCAGATTTGAACTCAACTCCATTACGTCTCGAAATTATTTGCTTCGCCTTTGATATTGAGCACGTCTGGCATTCAATCGTTGTTGGGCAAGGTGTTCCATGATCAACGGTAATATCACTACCTTTCACATGAGAAATTACCTCATTGCCAGCATGAGCAAGAATCGTGTGAAGCTCCTTAGCTGTGAAGGTGGCTGTCCGAGGTGCGTGGCTTGAATTTGTAGAACAAGAGGTAAACCGGCGAATGTCTTTCTGTAAGGTCCAGTGTTTTCCCACTCTATGTAAGTGACAGAATTCATTACCGTTTCGTTGAAGTACACTTGGGTATTGGGAGTTCCAATGTACCCCTTTGTTATTTAATAAGTCCATTGACAAAAGATCAGTCATGAAGCCGGGTGCTAGGGCAACATTCTCTAGTTGAATAGTTGCAAAGCCATCGCCCGTTTCGACCTCGACTGTTACTGTACCAAATGCTTTGATCGGATAAGACGTCTTCCCTGCGAAAATAAGATCCCCTTGGTTCGCATTTCTCGTCGTGACCCAATCACTTATTGATGAATCGTTACAAACATGAGTGTCCGATGCACAATCCAACGTCCAAGAGTGGTAGAGCTTGTATTCTTCCATGGAATTAGTTTCGAAAGACGAATAGGCTGTAAAAACTCCCAGAGACTTCGGCATAGCTGGTTCTTTGTTTATATTATTGCCCGTCAGGATTGAAGGATTTTCGAAACCGTCATATTTAAAGGTTGTTAAGAACCAATTTTTTAATTTTTTTCCATTTCGGTTCTTCATTGATTCAACCTTCTTATTAATTGTTTGAAATATTTCTTGTCTTCCTTCCCATCCTTGTGGCCTCTCAGAAGGTGTGATGTAATAACAATTTTTATATTTGTGACGCTCGCCACATAAGCAGGGCTTCATCGGTTTTGGTGTTTCCCTCAAGCCATCATTTTTCTCTTGCCCATTGTTCTCGACCGAAGACGCAGAAAACACCCCCTTCTTTATAGTTCCCATAAGTGTCTGGTTTCGGCGATAGTGGTTGCGGAAGTCTTTGACCATGTCGTATAACGAAGGAACACTTTTACCTGAAGATTCTTTGGATAGTTGTCTGAGCCAAAATTGTTGGGCGGTTGCATAGGCCTCGTCGATGGTATCCAAGACGATGGCAAAGTCGTTTTGTGAACGATTTTCCGATACTTCTGGTAGTCTAAGGGCTACGGCATCTGCATAGGTTGTCTCCCACTCCTTACACCACTCCCCAACATCAGTATTTCTGTCAAACTGCCGAAGCCTTTGATACTTATCAATAACCTTCAGTTTTCGAGCTTCATCTGTCGGAGCTAGTCGTTTTTTAAGGCTACTAACATGTCGTAGATCGTATCTTTTGTTTCAATGTACACTATATTATCTTTGCTCACAGAAGTTACAAGTTGGTTTCTGATCGCTTTGAGTGTTTCCATCTCCTGTCTTGCTAGTGACAGGCTTTCCTTGTATTCGTTACAGAGTAGTTTGAAGATTTTTCTTTCATCTGAAGAAAAAGTTGCGAAAGTCGCGTGTCCCTCTACTCAACTAGCTTCAGCTGGTGAAGGCGCCACTGGGCGAGTTGGCTCTGCGATTTGTGTTCGAAGATCTGGATTGATATACTTCCACACTCCACGACTTACTGCCATGGTTTTTATGATGAATAGCCATGGTCTCCAGTCGGAGCTGTTGGTTAGAACGATTTTTGATGAACTCATGTTGATGACCTGTCACCTTTTAATCAGAGAGTTTGTGAGCGTCTCTGGGTAATGAAAAGATGGAACGTAGAGGTCAGTGACTCCTTTGTGAGGGAGCGTAATGCTATTTCCTTTGTAAGGGAAAAAATGAGTTCGAGGAATTCAAAGATCTCTTAGAATAATGCTACCATGTTAGACTCAGAGAGTCAATTGAAAAAATCTAAAACAGTAAAAAGGTGTCAATTCTTCGTTCCTCCTGTATCCTCACTACTATGTATATATCTAAGCCATGCCGATTTCCTAGAAAATTCTGGTTTTCAAACACGTACATGATGAAATAAATTATACATGAGTAAGAACGAAACAATTCGGGTTAGAATATTGAGTCCTTCCTGATCACCATATCTCAAGCGAAACACCAAACACCAAAACAAGTGATACACGAATACGTTACAACCAACACACGAATAATTCTCATTACTAGGTTCAGCTGGTTCCGAACGATCCATCTTTTGACACCTTTAGATACCCATTAATGCCTCGCCAACCTTCAATCACTCATCTTTAACTCACAATTCGCACCTCTATTTCGCACCTTCAGTTTACACTTCTAGCCACCTGCGACTAGCTAAACCCCGCTATTTACACACCTCTAGCCCATCTCTAACAACACACCTTTATCCACCCACTACAAGTAACAAGTTCTCAAACCACCTTTAGTCATCCACCTTTAGTCACCTTTAGTCATCAAGCTTCAATCATCCGCACTTAGTCATAAGCTCCCAGTCACGTGCAGACACCGAACCTGACACTCCACAAAGCAATATATGGATTAAAAACAGATCCAAGATGTTGGCAACAGAAACTAAGACAAGTCTTGCACGATACTGGATTTCAGTCATTAAAGTATGACACGAATGTGTTTTGGCGTGACGATACCATCGTATCTACCTATGTAGATGACTTTATGATAATTTCTGCTTCAGTATGTCACAGTCCGAGATCTGGGATGACGCCAAATGATTCGAAGCAAGTATATTTAATAGTTTAACTAATTACAAAAGTAGATTAAAGAATACAGAATCAAAAACAGATGATGATGAGAATACAAGTGAGGTCGTGGGCGCCTATTTATACATGTGCGTGAAGAGGCAAACATGGGTGTGGACTCCTAAGGACGCATAGAGCATGTGACTCGACAAAGCAAGCAAACAGAGCAAACAGTGTCGTGTGACTGAGACCTGGCTCGGTTGGCCAACCTAGCCTACAGGCAATACCCTGGTCTACAGACCGTTACACAATAACTCAAATTCAGGACACAATTAACACCTTATCTCAAGCCTTCAGAGCTAAAGATCTGGGTAGCATGGCCAAATTTCTCGGAATTAATATCCGGCAGAAATCAGACAGCATACACATAGATCAAATGGATAAAATTGAAGCCCTATCTAATGACATGGGAATGCGTTTATGCAAAGGTGCAAACACTCCGATTGCAGATGATAACTTAATTGATTGCGAAAAGGATGATCAACGTATTGAATCTGAAGCAAAAAATATTGTTTTGCTCATTCAAGAACCCTGGGCCTCACGATGCGACAACAATTGGCTCATCAAGTCACATCCAGGTTTCGAGAAGCACTTGCCAAACACTGGAGGAGCAGATACGCCTCGTCCAAGATCGATCATATACACTAGAAGGGGAAGAGATATCCAGCAGAAGTTCCTATGCAGCACATCCTCGGACTTTGTAGCAGTGACAATAGATGGCGTGACATTCGTTTCCATATACCGGGCCCCAGGGGTACCTCTTCCACCGCTGCTTGCATGGAATCCTGATGGACCCACTGTAATTGGCGGAGACTTCAACTCCATACATCCAGAATGGCAACCTCTAGCAGAACACTCACACGGAGACGGCCACACTTTGGTCCATTGGATGCTTGTCACAAGCGGTATGTAGACAGCGTGGGGAGACACAGAGGACAAGAGGTGGGTGTCAGGCTAAAGGTTGCCATCCTACATGATACACAAGATAGATGCATCACCACTCGGCTAAAAGGCTAGACCAGAATCATAGAACACTATGATCTGGCAATCTCCATATATATATATATATATATATATATATATTATACAGTAGAGGCTTTCCTGACAATGCTCGACAACGGTATGACCTTGTCCTCAAGTCCAGGCGTACCAACTCACACTAGAGGCAATACCCTTGATCTGATATGGTCCAATGCTGGGGCAATTGCCGATGTAGCGCCAGAACTTGGATCTACCTCTGACCATATGACATTAGCAGGCGACGTTCCGCGGCCGAACGCCAGGGGAGCGACCACTATCAGACTAAACAGCCCTATCCGGGTGAGCGATAACGCACTGGAGGATTTTACCAAGGTGGTGGCTGAATGGAGCAAAGACATCGGAAGGCAAGAATTGCAGACTGTCACGAATCAATGATGTCAGCTGGAGCTTGATGTTAAAGATATTGCAGATTTAATTTCGAATTCTACTGAAGATTAAACTATGTTATAATTGTGTCTACTTATATTCCCACACATTCTCCTCCAATACCCGTCCGCACGTGCTATTGCGTTATTTTCCACCTCGCAAACGTCATCGCTCCCCTGCCGCCTAATGCATGTCGAGAAGCGATTATTCTGCATAGCATGCACTCTATCACCTGCACGGTGTTGACCGTCTTCTGCAGGTTTCGGTTGGAAGTTAGAAGCTCCGACTTTTACTAGTCCTGCGTGGATCCCCCTTGAGTCACCCGAAGAGGCTCGCGTTGCATAACGTGAGCTACAGGGTTTATTCGGACTACCGGCCGTTACACAGACAACTAATGATGTAGAAAATCTCGGCAATGACCTTGTAGACATCCTTAGCAACGTAATCAAAGCCACTGGGAGACGAAGCTCTCCTCAGCCAGGCCAATCAGCACCGTGGTGGACAGAGGAGTGTCGAGAGGCAAAAGGCCTATATAGAGCTCTCGGTGACGATGCCAGTAGGAAGGCTTTCCGACGTACAGTCAAGAAGGCAAAACAACAGTACTGGCGCCGAAAGTTCTCCGAAACAAAAACAGACACTGACAAGTATCGGCTGGCTCGATGGGCAAAACCACGCCAGCAAGGCGCCACAGCTCCTCTCAGAACTGTGAATGGTTTTGAATCGGATCCACGCCGCCGAGCAACCCTCCTCAGCGACTTGCTTCTCGCTTGGTTTACGAGGGAAAATGACATCGAAGTCACTAATGATCTAACAGACTTTGAGCCTGACGCCAATCATTTACCATGGTCGACGGAGGTCACTGAGGAAGAAGCTAAGTGGGTAGCTACATCGTGCCAAGACAAGGCCCCAGGAGCTGACAACATCACTGTTCGACTACTGCATACAGCATGGCCAGCTGTTAGACACGCAGTACGTGCTCTATACGAAGGGTCACTTCGCCTCAAGCACTTCCCATCAGTGTTCAAACTAGCCGAGGTGATCCTAATACCCAAACCAGGGCGCGAGCTCAGTACAGCTAAAGGATGGCGACCTATCGCACTCCTTTCGTGCCTCGGAAAAGGGCTCGAACGCCTTATCGCCAAGCGGATAGCACATACGGCGCTCTGCAACCAGAAGCTACCTCAACAACTGATCGGGGCACTACCCGGCCGCTCAGCCAACGATCTGGTCGCGTGCTTGGTCTATGACGTCGAGCATGCACTGAGGCTCCGGCATAAAGCAGTGCTGATGACACTTGACGTCCAAGGGGCTTTCGATGCGACTCTTCACAGACGACTATTGTGACGAGTGAAAGAGATGGGGTGGACACCTGAAACAATTAGCTGGACAGCCTCCTTCCTGCAGGGGCGATCTGCTCGTGTTAGATACGACGGAGGCGTTACGGATGCAGTAGAACTCGAGTGCGGCCTCCCACAAGGGTCACCTCTATGGCCGGTCTTGTTCCTCCTGTACATGTCAGAGGTAGCAGGGGGAAGTAACTGGAGATCTGGCTATGCTGATGATTTAGCCGTACTCGGTATAGGAGCCACGGCGACCTTGGCAGCAGAGGCCGCCCAGCGCGAAGTTAACACTATCACGGCCTGGGCAGAAAGCAACGCCGTCGCATTTGACCCAGCCAAGGCAGAAGTCTTATACTTTCTCGGCCCCCGAGCAAGAATTACAGATCTCCCACCGATTATCATTGGAGATGTAGCGATTCAAGATTCCGAAACAGTAAGATGGCTAGGAGTTTTCTTGGATAGAGGCCTCACCTTCCGCCACCACGTTTCCGAGTGGACAAGAAAGAGCACTCGACTGGTGCAACATCTTCGTCGACTCACCAGATGCACCCAGGGACCCCCTCCAGGACCATTGACCACCGTCATTCGAACAGTCGTGATGCCGATCGCACTACATGCCTCCGAGGTTTGGTGGCCAGGACTTACTCGAGACACATTTAGAGGCGAGGTACACAACTCTTGCAGGATGCAAATCGACGCAATAGATAGAGTGATTTTAGCAGGAATTCGCACCGCTTTACCGACATGGCGGACCATGCCAACTTCCACCTTACGAAGAGAAACTGGAATCTCACCCGTGAAGGATCTGCTCGAAGAACGGCGCCTTTTGTCTGCCACACAAATCCACCGCCTAGATGAATTTCACCCGCTACGACTCCAAGCTTTAGAGAGTACCGAGGCCGCAAGACGTCGGCTCAGTCTACGAGCATCCAACAGAGGCCGGCAACCTGCCGATAGAGTCCACGACTCTAGAATACAAAGAACATCGAGGCTATTGCCCGAGACAGAAAGCCCCCCACCCCCATGGAGGCCCACTCCGCCCCCCCGCGGCTATGCGGAACAGACAAAGTAACAGCTGCCAGAACCACCATGGAGTGGCTCAGCCGACCCCCCAGACAGTGTATGCGCCTACAGCGACGGGTCCGGCGCGGCAGAATCGCGATCGGCATGGGGCTTCACGATTTACTTCGGCGGGACCACTACCAACCTCGAGCTCAGCGATTCCGGTTCCTTAGCAGGGGCTGAGGTCTACTACGCAGAGGTACATGGGGCCATGGCAGCTCTCGAAGCAATCACCGCGAATCTCAGTAATCAGAACATATCGGCAATATATGTCATGCTTGACAACGCCGAAGCTGCTCAAGCTCTACGAACGGGAAAAACTACATCCTCCTACTGGCGGGTCCGCAGATTCCGAAGAGCGGCAGAAGCTTCTACAGCTCCGGTCTGTGTGAAGTGGATACCAGGTCACGAAGGTATACCAGGCAATGAGGCAGCAGATCAACTAGCACGAGAAGCGCTAGCACAAATCGCTGCCACCGAGGTTTCAGAGCCTCTCAGCATAGCTTCAGCTGGCCGCAAAGCTCGGGCACTGGCGCAGAACCTCTCCTGGGACTGGTAGGACTCCGCGTGCCCGAAAAGGTACAAGGATCTCAACTTACAAATGCGTCGCAAGAAACCACCTGAACTGGCACTGTCAAGGGCGGTTTACACGCGCCTTCTGGCAGCCCGAACCGGTCACGGAGACTTTGCGTCATATTACCGCCGATGGAATCACGCCACCGCACCACTACTATGTGAGTGTGGCAGGGAAAAGTCCGTCGGTCATCTAGTACAGTGCCGAAGAGCGCTGAACAGATGGCGCCAGATTAGCGGACGACGAAGAGCTCCCCCACTCCAAACTCTCCTTGGAGCACACGGGTGGCAGATATTCGCGGAATACATCCAAGAGAGCGGTATCTATGAAGGGGCAGTTCTAGGTATGGCCGGAGTAAGCGCAACTGAGAACGGCTAGAATTTGTTAAGGGGGACGATACTGGCAAATTAAGGCGGAACTGGAATGGAATAGCTCGGGCGCGTGGTGGCCGAGATCGAAGAAATGCGAGGAGTACAGGGGATGTAAAGGCGTAAAGGCGCGTGACAGATTTTCTTTAAGTTGTTTTATTTGTTTCTCTGGGCTGCTGGGGTCAACTTGTTCAACTCATTTATGTTTTCTAGCATGGTTCCGGTCATCATTGTGAGACGAGGTAGAGCAGTCAACCTGATCTCACCCGGCCTCACCCGCGTCTGATCCACTAGGGGTATTATGGCACGGTAAACTACAAAAAAAACTAAAAAACTAAAAAACTACTACTACTACTACTACTACTACTACTACTACTACTACTACTACTACTACTACTACTACTACTACTACTACTACTACTACTACTACTACTACTACTACTGCTGCTGCTGCTGCTGCTGCTGCTGCTGCTGCTGCTGCTGCTGCTGCTGCTGCTGCTGCTGCTGCTGCTGCTGCTGCTGCTGCTGCTGCTGCTGCTGCTGCTGCTGCTGCTGCTGCTGCTGCTGCTGCTGCTGCTGCTGCTGCTGCTGCTGCTGCTGCTGCTGCTGCTGCTGCTACTACTACTACTACTACTACTACTACTACTACTACTACTACTACTACTACTACTACTACCACCACGATTGAGCCCGCAAAAAAATAGTAAACAGACAGTGCGAAGTGATTCTCCGGGTCGGATAGTGCAGTGGTACACCGTCCGGGCCGTTCTCCCAAGTAGAGTCTGGGTAGCTTGGATACATGCTCCACTTGAGACAGGAGAAAACTGGTTCGAATCCAGCAAGACTCGCACACCACTTCTCTCGCGGTGATATCGTATTCGTAGGATGACGAAAGCATGATCAGATCACCATGGGTTTGTCTCGTTTTTCCCTATGGTAGGTCTTCACAGAAGAGGGTACATGTCGTTAGGCGTTATTCTCGTGGCGGTATCTACAAATGAAATCTGAGTATGAGTGTTCCAAACGTCAGAGTCATACTGCGTCACATATATATCTCCCGTAATCATTCGCGTCATAGTCTCAGGCTGCATACGCAAATATGATTAAAAAAAAAAAAGTGATTCTCCGACACGCGGCGAACATTCAACGCTTTCTCCATCATGACAAGCACAATTCGAAACTCCTCTGCCATGCTCATACTTGACTCTTCCTAACAACGCACCCGAGGTACTTTTCCAACGCCATCAGATTTTGGACAGCGAAAACATCGCGTCAATAATCCAAAGTCAAATGAATCAAGCGCTTGAAAATTATTCTACAGCCAATATTGCCAGCTTAAAACAGCAGCAAAAGCATAATCAACAACACCTCGATCAAATGCATCATCTGTACCACGAACAACTCCAACAACAACAGCTTATACAACAATTTTAACAACGACAACAACTACCACCACCACCACCATCATCACTACCACTACATCCTTGCCCGTTTCAACAATCTTTCTTCCACACGCACCTTGACCCTAACCCTAACTTTCCTTCAACAACAATCTGGCCAACAAACCCGCTGACAAATTACCACCAAGCTGCTTATAGTCACGTGATGCAAAGTCCGATTACTAAGTTTACTGGGCCAGGCAATGTCGACCAGTTCATTGAGGATCTCGAAGTAAGATTCATTCTGCAGCTACATTATCACTCAACTGATCGACTAAAAGTAATTATCTCTGTAGAGAGCTTGGAAGGATCCGCAGCAGATAGAAACGGCGAGGCTCTAAAAGAATGGGCCAGGTTAGAAATACAAATTTCTCCGGAACCACTAGATAATTGGCCTTCCTTTGCCCAAAGATTACGCGATAAGTACTTGATACCCACCGTCACCCATGCGCGCATTAAACAGCGTCAAACGCTGAAACAAGACATCAAAAGCGTGCAAGAGTATAAACAGCGCTTTGAATACTTGAGCAAAGAAACAAATTTCCCGCGCTAAGTACGCGGTGAAGAATTCTTCAAAGGACTCATCGAACCACTCCAGAGCAAACTACTTGGCACGCCATTTATCGATATCACCAATTATGATATTGTCACTCATCTGGCGCTTCAGTTTGAAAGCGGCTACCAAATGCAGAGAGATCTGAAAACCTCCAACGCACGGGTTGGTATTAAACCATCCGTAAAGACCTTCATACTCGACACCAATGCCACCAACCTCAACACCTCCAATCACCTCGCACATCTGACGCCGGACGGAAAGCTTTCGCAAGAGGTCGGAGAAAACCGTAAAGTGATTAATCTCTGCTTATTTGATGGATGCAATCACTTAACTCGCCTTTGCCAACGTCTGATTGCGAAGCTTGCAAAGGAAGGTAAACCACCTCCGCAATCACCTGTTACGTCTATACCCAAGGTTTTCCGTCCTACTATTTCACAAAACATCCCACTCACTATTGCTAGTCTCAATAATAGCAAATCAATTGAGCTAGTGGGCCAAATTGGTTGTGTAGAGACAAAATTATTAGTAGATAGAGCGGCGCAAGGCAATGCATGTACGAATAGAATGATGGATGCAAACCCTCTCAGAAATAAAAAACATATTGATAAAAAAATTTGTTCTTTTGATGGAAAAATCGTTGTACCTTCTACAATAGCATCTGAGTCAACGCTTAACATAAATTTACCAGGTCTATTTGAAGGAGATATACCATTTTTTGGAGCTCTTATTACATCACACGACGCTACACTTGGACTTCCGTGGCTAGAATCCATCAATCTCGACATTAACTGGACCACAAAAACAGTATAACGAAGAAACTCAAGCTCTGAATTAACTGACAAGACTACACAACCTGTTGATTCGATCAATGATATTTTTCCCACAGCCGTACCATCATTTTCTAACACAGAATTCGTAACTGATACCTCACCAGAGCATACGATATGCAACAAAGACAACCTAAATGACGAAATATTACTAAATTCACTCTTAAGAAATGACTCTCAAAAAGAAGACGAAACTTAGTTATCCCCGACGATTTAAAATATTTAGACAGAGCAGTTCCCAAATCAAATGCGGCCAAGCTTCTACCCCACCGCATTGGTGTTGATATGACAATTAATATCCCAGAAGGTAAACTACCGCGGCTGATACCTATATCAAGACTCTCTGGAAGAGAAAAAGAAGAAGCAAAGTTGCAAACCGACCAACTTATTGAAAAGGTTTGGATCCAAAGATGCAAAGCTCAAGGCCCGGAAAACATACTATTTGTCAAAAACCCGTATTCTCAAGAACTTTGAATGTATATGGATTATCGGCGACTCAACGCGATAACCACGAAAGATAAGTACCCAGTACCTAATACCAATGATCTCACGGACAAGCTTTGTGGAGCCAAGTACTTCACGCGTCTTGATATAATATCAGCGTATAACATGACTCGCTTAGCACCAAGCCATGAATGGAAAACAGCCTTTCGCACACCCGATGGCTGTTTTGAATGGCTCGTTATGCCATTTGGCCTGGCTAACTCACCCCCTACATGGCAATCATTCATCGACCAAATTTTTCGTGACACAAGCAAAGGAATTGTTTCATATATAGACAATTTTTAATATATGCACAATCGAGGCAAGAACTTCAGACGCACTGTAGACGTTCTCGAAAAATCAATTCAAAACAATCTATTCTGTGCCGGAAGAAATAGAAGATCTTATAGAATCAGAGATCAAGGAACAAATCTGTCACGTTGGTGGGTGGATATCGTGACTTTCAGATACCCGTGCTGCTGGGAATGTTATGGGAGATAGATGAATGGAGAATAAAGAAAGTAAAAAGGCAAAGTGAGAAGAAATGAATGTGGATTGAGGTAAATGGTTTCTAGGGTGGTGAAAGGATGACAGAAAAGACAAAGCGTGAAGAGAGAAGAAGGGAAGGCTACAACTCCTTATGTACAGTAGAATCCAAATTCCTAGAACCATTATCCTGAAGATTTGCCATAAATTATTCAACCCAAGCAAGTTAAAAATAACGAAACGAAAATAGAATATCTAAATAAAGCTTGTTACGAAGATTACTATTAATGCCTCGGTCCTAAAATAGACCGGCATAACAGATCTTCAGGGTCCAGCAAGAGGATATTCAATTTGAAAGGACCGGGACCTGACAAGTTTTGACAAAATCAAAAAATATATTCAAACTGGAGATTTCCCAGAGTCTACCTGCCTGCTATATACACCTAGTCTCACAATATAGAACCTCTTGGTTTAACCAGCCACTTTCTACTATCCTTGTGTTTATCACCCTTTGCGCCCTTGCTACGCTAACCCAAATGACGATATGCTGAGTATCCCTGTTACGCTAGTAAAATTAGTGATCGACTCTAGGTCCAGCCCTGTAATATATTCTGCAAATTATCCAAATGCGCCTTCGAACTACAAGGAATAGATTTTTTTTTTTTAATGGATAACAAACAGGCAGATTCACAATGAACTACAGGGAAGCACCAGTTCAAATCCACCAGAACCTTAGCATGGCCCAAAGTAGTATCGCCATACAGATAAGAAACGAGCATATCGGGCTCAATTCTTATCTGTACAGAAGAAAAGTATCTGGAGTTGACAGCCCAAAGTGCCAGTGTGGGTATCCGTCACAGAACGTCAGGCATATGGTTATGACGTGTCCGCAGTGGGCGAGGGGACGAGGGGATTTCCTGCAAAAAGCGAAAGATAGGTCCTATCAGGCCATGATTCAAAGCCCGGAAGATGTGGCAAGAATTACGAAGTGGATACTAGACGAAGGATACCTAGAACAGTTTCGACTTATCAGTCAAGTTGAGGCGACAATGCGAGAAATGATGTGCAGAGCAGGGAAGGGGTGAGACGGATCACACACTGGTTGTACAATGTAAGGCACTTCTTGAAGGTAAACTGAATACACGATAGACACAAGACTGCAGATTGGGGGGTTTTTACCGCGAGGTTTCCTCCTGTGTATATATTAAAGTTAGACACCTGCATGGGACCATTGGGTACCTGAACGGGTTAATTGAAATCAAATCAAAATCAAATCAAATCAAATCAAAATAGATTTTTTAAGGTTTCGCAATCTCAGATGGAGGCCTAAAAATCAGCCGCACACGAATTGAAACAATAATAGAATGGCTAGTACCCCAAAACCTCCAACAATTGCAACAGTTTTTAGGATTCACCAACTTCTACAGACGCTTTATCTTACAGTACTCAAAAAGATGCGCTGGAATGTCACACTTATAAAAGAAAGATGCTACACAAAAACCTTTCGATTTCAACGCAAACGCACTCCTATCTTTTAATGACATCAAAGATAGTTTCGCCGACTCTCCAATCTTACAACAATAGGACCCAGAGTTACATGGAATACTTGAAACAGACGCCTCTGGAGGTGGCATCTCCGGTATCCTATCACAAAGGCATAGCGGAGTAAAAAGACCAGTAGCTTTTTGGAGCAGAAAACTCAAACCCGAAGAAACAAGGTATGGAACAGCAGATTAAGAGTTTCTAGCTGTAGTTGACGCCCTGATGCATTTCCGAGTATATTTAGAAGGAGCACAACGCAAAATACTACTATCAAGTGATCATGCTAACCTTCAATACTTTAAATCAACTGTGAGACCAAATCGTCGACAATCCGGCTACATAGAAAAATTAGCTATTTACGATTATGACATCTACCACTGTCAAGAAAAAAAAACCCAGCCAACGCACCGTCTAGGCGGCTTGACAATATTACTAAATCTGTTGAGAATAATTCTGATGCATTGCAATTCCATGATCCTCATGATACCCGTCACGGGTTTGAGTAGTTTTCATTAGCTAGGAGGTCGGAGAACCAAAGATTAAGATACCCTGTACAATTAGCTTGTTGCTCACGTGGTTATTGGGTTGCTTGTTAGCGTGCACGGATCTATACTCAAGAGGAAAATCTTGAATGTTAGATTCTTCATTCTACTTAAAGTTGTTCTCCTTACTAGTTGATTAATTGAGAAGTCTACCTTCCACGCTTTCCATTAGGACCCCTTGGAGTGATCATTACACGGTATAAGGATTAGTTTTAAGAAAATCTCAGGATGGCTTAATTGACTGGGGATTAAACCTAAAATGTGATTCTGTTGACAACTTATCTATCAACGCCTTAGTTTCAGCAGAATTTAAAAATAAAAGAACAGGCGCTCTAAAGGTAGACAAATTTGCCTCAGAACTGTCACAACACCAATTACCTGGCGATTGACGTATAGAAGACGAAGCCTTGTAGTATGAACTTAACAGATTATACATCCCTGAAATTCTTCGAGTAACAGTGAAAGAGCTGAGCCACGATAGTCCCCCTTGCTAGTCACTGGTGAATCGCTAGAACAATAGAGTTAGCGCAACACAACTGCTACTGGCCAGAAATGACGCATGATATACAAAATTACGTTGTAGGATGTCAAATCTGCGTACGTACCAAGTCTAAAACACACAAAAACCATGTAAAACTTAGCCCGCTACCAGTTCCTGAAGGAAGGTGGTCCAGAGTTGCTATGGACTTCACAGATTTACCAAAAACAAAAAGTGGTAACACGGCCATTCTCACAAACAACAATGCAGCAACGAGACAGGGTCGATTCGTAGCATGCAATCTTGCAGGTCTTACCGCTGAAAAAACAGCCTCATTAATTCGCAAAAACCTGATCAGACAACACGGCATTCCCAAACTCTTCATTACAGACCGTGGACAACAATTTATCAACAAATTCTAGAAGCAACTTGGCGCATTGTTAGGTTTTCAAAACATATCTACCACTACAGCTCATCAGTAAGGCAATGGCCTCGCAGAAAGAATTAACCAACTGATAGAGTCATATCTCTGAGCGTATGTAAATATTGAACAAAATGATTGGGACGAATATCTGGATCTTTACAAATTTTCATGGAACAATTCGAAACATTTCGTAAATGGGTTGGCCCCCTCCTACGCCGATCGAGGCTACTTACCGAACTCTCAAATTATCGATGAAAGCCCTGGTGAATCAATTACCTATGTAAGTGCCGCTAGGCACGCTCAAAAATTAATCGACATCATGACCAAATTGAAAGTAACGATGAAAAAATGAAAAGATGAAAAAGTACTACGATATAAAACAAATAGAAGTAGAATTCCAAATCGGCGATTGGGTTATGTTAAAAGCCACCCACATCCGGACAAAACGAACATGCAAAAAGCTAGCAGAAAAGCAAATTGGCCCCTTCAAAATTTTGAAAAAAGACACTGACTTGACTTATCGATTAGATTTAAAAACTTTAGTTGGCAAAATACATGATGTCTTTCATGTTGAAAAACTAGAAAAAGCCAAACTCCCATGACAAAATCAACAGGAATATGGCATGGAATGATTTATCAACGACAAAGATTATTTCAAGTCAATCACAGATATTACTAATTCCAGATTGAAAGATGGTATCTTTGTCGGGAAATACCGAAGTATTTCACGAGTATTACTGTCACGAAGTCAGCAAGACCGTCATGAAGTCGGTAATCAAGTAAGCAAGTGTAAAAATATATCTATACGATATGAGATGGTCTATCCAAACAGCGTCATCCTTTCCTGTCTTCCAGAACTAAGTATTTACATAAAATCTCTAGCGTTATGCCAATCTTCATCTCGTCTATTCATGCATCCGTGCGCAATATTCCGACTACATATAGTGATTAACATATACTATTTACGTATTCTCAACAATCTTTGAATACAAAATTAAATGGAGCGACGATTCCAAAGAATGGATACGAATGACCGAGATTGACAGAGAAGAAGTAGAAACACAAGCCTTTCATAATTGATAGCCTGATAAACAGCTGCCAGATAGTATGATATTGGAAAGACATACAAGAATACGAAAGCCACCGAGTCGATATAGTGAATAGTGATCGGGGCGTGTTGGAACTAGGCGAGATCGGATCAATTCCTAGCGCATCCATTCGGATCAACTCCCGTTCCGTATTCTCGAATTAGTTCCCGGACCATCCGCGCGGCATAAAGCCGGATGGGTAATTTTGTAGACAGCTAACAACCGTTGACCAGCCGACCGTCCCGAATGCTACGCCTAGACTTGGACCAATCGGACCATCATTGACCAGATAATTATAAGATGAGATTTGAGGGTGTCAACACAAATGCTAATTTTTGGAATTGTAAATTCATATATATATAAACTCATGTCTTGTGTATGTTCAGTTTTAGTTTCTTGATACACTTAATGATATACTCTTTTCCTGATCTTAACAGGGCGATCACTAAAGAGGAGGGGGACTGTCAAGAATTAAGGCATAGAGTTATGTGAGGACAACGGACTTAGAAATGATACCCACAGAGTGACGGCGCTAGGATATATATCAATACATATTTCTTTTGTGGCGTACGCAAAATAGACATATAAATGTATCTGTAGAGTAATCTTTTCTCAGTAGCTTTACATCGACTTTTAATTGAGTTGTCTTATTTCTCGTTTCCTGACAGGTGATGCAATCGTAGCCAAAATTTGGATGCGAATATCCGAATTGAAATCATAGATTCCAGAGTCAATACTACTCGGGGTCGACCTCAGGGTGCGTAGCCTAGGGAAGTAGAGCCATCAACAAGACGCCATCCTTCTCAACTGGAGCACACTCTACAGGAAGAACGTTGTGAGGCTTATCGAGTGAGGAGGCTTGATCGAGGCCAAAAATTAAGGTGAATCTATTTTCAAAATACAGCTCTTTTTATCTGTTACGCATGCTACTCGCCCAGGAGTGTTAGTCGGACGGTGAAAGAGATAAATAGGAGACAATGTAAATCATAATGAGGGCTGTCATTCTAAAACAAGGATACCTCTTCATTATCGAGTTTCTCGCTCAACAGCCACAGGTATATCTCGGCTAAATTGGGGTAATAAAGCGTAGGGTGAAAGCAGAGCTGTTAAGCCCCAAGAAAGATATCGCTTGGAAGAGGCGGAAAGTAAGGAGTCAGTAAACAATAGTGGAGAGTGGTTAATGACTCCCACCTTAGTACAGATGCTATATAAACTGATTTACTACAACGAAGCGACTTCACGACTAGTAACTTGTTGTAGGTAAATCGGTGGCTAGTCAATGTAAGAGTAATCATGATTCTGGACCCAAGGGGCTTTGACCTGTTGTGACTATCCCGAATAAGGTTAATGTTCATTCCCAAATAGCACCAATTTCAACAGGCTAGAAGTTCATGGAGACTGGCATTAGCTAGAAACAGCTTGCGAACAATACTCTCGCTAAGCACTATCAAACCTATGGATAGGTGGGCAGGTAGACCAGCTAGAGGCTATGACAGCTAGTTTCTGTACATTTGGGACATAGGTAGTTGAAAGAACTGCAACCTTTGGCGATGGATTCAATGAAAAAGCACTAAACAACTAATATCGAGAGTTGAATTATGGAATTTATTTGTCAGACGCAACTTATTTTGGTTAACTCATCATGATGAAGTTGTGGATGTCTCAAAGGTTAGTGAAAGGAGTTAGACGAAAGTTGGAAATATACCCCGTATTACTGGGTCGGATGGTGGTGTGGTACACCGTCTGCGCCGCTCTCCCAAGTAGATTCTGGTTAGCCGAGGCACATGCCCCACTTTAGCAGGAGAAAGCTGGGTCGAATCCGGTAAGACCCTCAAACCACATTTCTCGCCTGGTCATGTATGTGGCGATGACGAATGCATATTAGATCGCCGTGGGTGGCTGAAATGCGTTCCCGCGGCAGATGTAACCAGTTGGGGGTTGAAGGGGCTGTAAAGTGTCTAACCTACAGTTATGTCTTCAAATGATGTTCGGGTGTGAGTGCCCCTCATATCAAGTTGAGTCATCGCTCCATGTACCCTACCAGTGTCATTCGTGTCATAGCCTCAAGGCTGCATACACAATAATTAATTAACCTCCCCTATTGTAGCCGTATCTGGTCATACTTTGAGATACGTGTACGAGCATGGTGGAGAGTAGGCTCTCTTTAATAGTATCAAATGGAATGACACACTGTGGATGCATGAGAGACCTACACTCCGGAACAAGTCGAAGAGAACGAGAACCCCAAAGAGAGTGCAGATGACACCTAGGATAGAAGTCATCCCTATTTATCCACCTTCATTTGTGCACCTGAATCGTCCTACGAATCAATCCGCACGCCACAGAGACACAGTCCATTGGAAATAAACGAATATTCTGCCATGCGTGGTTGTTGAATGCCAGTAAGTGGACTGGTAAAGTACTAGGAGCTTGCACATCCCTGCGGTTTGATAAGTATCGATGACGATATCCACAGTCCTTACCATAACCATCTGAGGCGAGGGCTGCAAGCTGGAGTTGGTAATTTGAGAGCAAAGTCTCAGAATCAACCATGTAGTGGTATTACGCGGGTGATTTGTTTCAGCGTTTGCTGTTTGAAATGACCTTGAGATAGGCGTTGCCATGCCTCGGCACTCACCGATTTGGAAGGAGATTGGGCGAAGTGAAAAGTAGCAGTCGTGAAGCACGACGCGAGTTTCATAACAAGACATGGAATGGGTTATCCCTTAGCCGATAAGAGAAGGAGAAGGTTTAAATAAAATATGCTTTTTCACCTAATTTTAATCCTATTTTAATCTGCTAAACTACTGGAGCTTTGCCAGATGGGCAACAACCAAAATTTGACAATTCTCCACGGTCAGAAGTAACTGGTCAGTATTTACCGCTCCGGCCTTTAGTTGCTGCGTTAGCTTCAGCATGTCCGCGTCAAATTTAACTCATCTAGCTACAGTAAGGGGCATGTGGTTCTTGTCATGATAGTCACTATAACTTATATTTCATATTTGCAATATATTTTTCAGACTTTTATATCATCCAAAAACACAACCTCAATAAAGGCCAATAAAGATGCTGTCATCAAGTTGACTACTTCCATCTTCTTTAGCCGAAATCTGATCCACCAACAGCTGATGCTTAGTCGCTAGACACAAGACATGATAAAATGCCTGTGCTGCGACGATTCGGCTATTTTTCTGGGGATCGAAAAGTTCCAAAAAAGTTACTCGATCAATGCGTGTAGGATCACCAGTAATAGCCATCTTTTCACCAATAGTATTTCGGACAAACCCTATGAAGTTCTCGCTCTCTCTGTGCATAGTCTCGCGAACCCATTGAGATGTGCCAGCTGTTTGGGTATCAACGCCTGCTGCCGGGCCAAACAATTCGAAATCATCATTTGCGACCGGTTGAACCATGGCTTCAGTATGAAGGTTGGACTCTCCTGCATCAATTGGAAAATTGTAGGTATAATCAAGCCCTTCGTATGGGATCATTTCATCAATCATGTTTTTATCACCGGAAATACCTGTGCCATAGGCTAGGAGAGGGGACGCAGAGACTAAACGACTCCCTGGACCTCTAATACTAGATTTTTGATGGGAAAAGACGGACGTGGATTGATTCCACGGGAGTACTGCTGAAGAATCTTTCATGGCAGATTCAACTTTTCGGCCAATTTCCACAGAATTATCACTTCGACCAGTACGGAAATTTTGGTTAGCTTGAATACTTAAATTTTCATCTTCGAATATTATATTGGCCGACTCAATGTCAGGCTCAGGTTCACGGCTACGAATTCGTTTGTTGAAATGAGTTTCTTCTTTATCTTTAGATGCTGGTCGCTTCTTTGCCGTTGAGGAAGGTACCGAGTGTTTACCAATGATTCTGGTCGTAAGAGCTGCGCCAGAAAATTCAGAAAGAGGATTATGAACCATAGATGACGCTGTAGTTTCGCCAACGAAGTTGATACCCGTTCCAAATAAATAATAAATAGCATTTTTCTTAGAATATGCTTGTGCCTTAGCTCGACTCTTAAGAGAACTTTGTGACTTCATATTGCCTGAATAGTTTGCCATCATTGTACTTATTTCTATGCTGCCTAGCTCCGTAGATCTATCAGCGACTGTGAGGTTTTTTTTGTTAGTTTTTTTTTTATGCTTTTGTGTAGCCCTGGCTGGTAATTCGAGCTTTGAATTTTCTCGCGCGTAAACTGGGCTGGCTGCTTCAAGTGGGGGTGTAGGAATAGGATCCGAGAATTTTTGAGGATAGTGTGCTGCTGCTGCTTCAAGGCCCTTCACCTCTTCTGGATGCTCTATAAAATTGAGCCCACTAGTTTCGGAAGTATCCAAGGATCTAGCTTCTTGATGTAAGCTTCCAAGTGGTGATTGCGTGGGTCGATTAAGGGGTAGCTCATGAATTTCGCCATAATCATCAATTTCAAATAAATCATCATTTTGAATTAGAGTTAATTCTTCATCGTCTGCCCTATCAAAGCCAGCTTTTTTTGCTATCGAAGAACCTCTGATAGGATCATAATCATTCATTTCATGTGATCTTGGCATCACCTGACTGGAAGATAAAATTTCCAGACCAATTGACGAGTCGTTGTGTGCAGATATCTCTGAACTACCGAAGCGAAGAAAAGGGGTCGAGGGTCTTGTTTGAGAGGAACATGGGGGTTTTCTACGAACCATTTCCTCAAGGTTAAGAGGTGGAGGCTCGAGAGGGCCATCGACAAGAAAAGCTGGGTCATCAGCTAAAATGAGTTGTTCGGGCCTGGAATTGATGGGTTAGTTCTACTTTGTTTCAACTAAGGAATATTTACCTAGACTTCCCCGCATTTCGATCAATTTGATTGCTCTGGTTGGCCGTAAAGAATGTTCGCATACTTGATTGGATGGCTTGTGTGTCCGAGAGTAAATAGTCCCATTTTTGAGTGTAGACTCGCGTGACACCATATCTTCTCCATATTAGTAGAAAATGATCTACGGCGTAATCATTAAACGTACAGCAAATTACTCAATAACCTCAAGGCCATCGGTGCCTTTGGTTCGATAATTGTTTCACAGGCTTTCTTAAGATTGACATCTAGAATTGCCTTCTTTGTGACCCTCCTTGTGCTCGATTTGGGACCCAGAGTTGCAACAAGCCTACTTCTTGTATCAGCACTGATTAGCCTATGATATGGAATCCTGATCATAAATAATATTAGCAAGAGAAAGCTCACCAAACAGTCGCAACACCGTATTTCCTACTTGTTAAAACTGCAATGGATTAGCACCACTGTGAGGCTTTTCATCTCTACAGATGCATACTTTCATGACTGTAAAACATATTTTACTAAATAATATAGTTATTTCCAAAGTATCGGGTTAAGGATTGTCATTTCAGAAGTTAAAACTTCAAAAAGCTCTTCATGGAAAGTGAATTCGAGTAAATGAAATGAGGCACGTGATGATTTAATCGGATGGAGGCATATCAAGACGCACACTACGAGACTGATATAGTGACTGATAAGACACTTGGATCCTGAGGACATATGACCGTTCTTAAGCACGTAGCTGCAGTCATGAAGTGCACAGGTAAATCGTCTGATTACGATTATACCATTTCTGAGCCTACTCTGTCCGAGTATCAATGCGACCAATCTTACCTCAACATGTCGACTGACTTAGGCAGGATTGTACGATGTGTGGGTACATTAAGCTCAAAACCCAAAGCTTTTTTCACAGATTTGATCAGATGCAAGCCATACTGTTTCCGTTGTACTAGAATGCTCAACATCATTTGCTGATATCCTCAACCAGTAAAACGTACTTAGATATCAAGGACAAGTACCTCTGAGACTTCATACTCAAACTGAGGCTTTCGTTGAGGATATAGAATAGATGCCAATGTCACTTTCAACCAAAAATAAGCCTTCTGGATCACTCACCTCAATTTCCCTGATCTCTGAAAGTCTTTGGATCTCGTGTATACTAGCCATAGAATAGGAATGTAAAACTAGCAAACTCTTGTAGCAAGAGAATTTCTTACATAGGATAGCTACTTGCCATCAATAGGATTATCAATAAGCAAATTTGGTACTGATTTTATCCTAGCACTTTGCCCAAAAGACTTCATCTTGATGATTTAGAAAAGAACTTTCTGTCCAAATGGCAATCAGGAAATCAGAACATATGATTTCAAGGATAACTAATAATTAAAAGCAATTAAGTGAAAATCTGGCTCTTGACGCTTTCAATTTTTACACAGCCTTCAAGGCTAAGGCGGAGCTCATTATGAAGCTGCTCGTTACCGAGTATTATGGTAGCGCATTTGAAGAGTCATACATGAAGTATGATTCGACATAATATTCAAGAACATTTAATGACACTAAGACAATATCTTGTTCGAATAAGGAACTTCATTGTAAATACTTTTTGCTAGGTGTGGAGAATAGACGATTGCTGAACACACTCGAGGATATTCTCTAGATCAAGTTATTTGAGGAGGAGAAGAGTCATTTATGATTTCATCTCATATTAGAATAGTGTACGGTATGATAATTCAAGTACTTTTAATTTGTATGGCTGATTGTAAAAAGAATCGTCAGGGTATGTATGTACAAAGTTGCTCCAAAACACCGTTTTCCAAGGACATGCAATGCATGTGGCAAAATCGACGAAACCAACTCTATCGTTAATAATTGATACTAAGTATCAGTCCGGCTGTTCGTTTGAAGAGCTGGTAAGAAAGAAACATTCAAGCGCCTGGGTTTCGGTAATTAATAACTCCTTCCACCTCTGATTTAAACTTGAGTACCAGTCGTAGCTTCATTAGTGTCGCGATAATTCATTTAACTCCTTTGATCCTTTGGTTGGCAAACTGTTTTTGATGCTCTATTGATGGTGTAGCCAGTCTCAAGCTGCTAACTGAGGTCGACGGGCGGATCAGCGGCGCAGATGAAATGGAGTTGTTACTAGTCTTAAATCCTCTGGTCGTTCGGAATGACATCTCAATTGGTGTATTTGCTCGTCCAGTCTCATTCTGCTGCCATTCCTGAAAGTCGTGTGAGCTCCAACTAGCACTATTCATACGTTGCCCGGAAGGCACATTTCCGTATCTTGAATGGTAGTTGCGCATACTTCCAGATATACTATTGACGCGACTCGAAGGTCGGTTCGGCTGATCATAACGCGAGAGAGAAGAGTAAGATCGGCTTGGATTGTATAGATTTGAAATTTGATCGGGATCCTCGTCTTCAATCTTAGGTGCACGGCGAACAGTATTCACACTGAAGTATGGCTCTTTTGGCTCTTCTGGCTCGGGAGGTGGAGGTGGAGGAATATCTTTCTCTTTTTCGTCAAGATGAGCGAAATATTTTAGTCTGACATCTTTCAGATTCTCGAGACTGTAGTTTTGACGTTTGCGGGTTAGAGACATATGGGAGGTTATAGCTCCGATGACTACCAAAGTAAGGGCAGCAAGGACCAAAAGTCCTTGATTCATTATGATGATAATACCAATGATGGTTGTAGGAATACGTGCTAGAGCTAAATGTGGTAGGAAAGCGATTGAGAGACCAGCTGTAATTACCTTGCTAATACCAAGCATCCAAGCGGCAAGTACTGCATTTCTTACGCCTTCAAATGGGTTTATAATGATGATCGCTATAAGTGAGATCAATTCCCATACAAAGAGTCCAGCAACCTGAGCAGTCGGATATTCACGGGCGCCCCCAACAAAACAAGCTCTGACAAATTGGTAGACAATCCAAGCTGAAAAGAACCACCATCTTGTGCGTCGGTATCTAGCAGAAAGCCAGCCAAAACGCCTTGTGTATTCCGTATTCCGATGTAGATTCTGACGCTCACTATCATCTGTACTAAAGTTAAGCTTGAGAGATGATAATGGTTTATCAGTAGGTTTTGGGATTTCCTTATCTTGTAGGGGATTCTCTCGAGCGGTAGTGGACTGTGGAGGCAATTTTACCGAGCTTCTGACTTGAGCAGAAAGTGGTCCAGGGTTATTTTGCTGACCGTCAAGTTGGTTTTGATTGAAACAGGCATGAAAGCTGATGGCAAAATAACCTATAAAGAAAACCAGAAAAACCAAGGCAGCAATCGCGATAGGACCTGTCTTGCCGCCGTACGAAAATTGATACAGGGTAAGCGTCATGATCATATAGAATGCAATGAAGCCAGTTCTAAATATCAATGACTGAAGAAATTCAAGCCAATGAGTCCTGAATATTGATAAGCGATCTTTCTGGATCCATTTGATTTTGCTGAGACCTTCTAAGGAGTACTTGAAGAGAGTCAGAGAACCACATAGGATAACAAGAATTATTAGAAACCAGATGAAGCCATTTAAGAATGCATCAGCGGCAGGAATGCTAACTAGCGACAGTTCACCTGAAAAGCCCGACCAACGACCAGGTAGAGGGAGTCCCGGAGAGACTGGAACACCAGCCCATTCATACAGTCTTTCATGAAACTGATGCTTTTCTATCGCCTTTGTGGACATTTCTCTTTTGAACAAAGACGATATCTGTCCTTGAAATTCATCCAGGATATTTGGAATGCTTTTTTGGAGTGATCGGCCATAGATCTGCTGTTGCAGGCCACCGTTGTTGCTTAGTACTGTTGATCCAGCACCACCAGCCTGACTAGAATTCCCGGTAATTCCAACAAAGCTGTTCAGGGACTTGATAACTTCTGGCGCATAAATCATTCCAGCCGACCAGGCAAAGTTGCTCCACCACGCAGTCAGAATACTGGGCCAATCCATTGATAGAGCGCCTGAGAAAAATATCGTGTGAAATACTTCAAATAATAACAGAACTGAAAGTGAGTGTGCATAGTGCGTACGTATTTGCGGAATCGCTTCACCATAGATTGCTGTTGAGAATGACGCTAGGATTGCCACACAGGTGAATAACCCAAGAACTACTCCAGTTGCAGTTGGATGCGAGAGACTTGCACCATTTCTCATGACAGCAGAAAAACATGCAATCTGAGTCTGTGATGAGTTTGAGAAGAGGCGGAGAGTCGCAGACCCTTCGAAGTCAGGAATATTCAGGGCGATACTGGGGATCCCTGCTACATCTGATGTCGATACAGGTATTACTGCTTGCCCAAATATCGGTACGCTACTGTTCAGCGGACATAAACTGTTGCTAGTTAGTACTCTGCTGACTAGGGAAATCACCAACACACTCCTGACCTTACAAAGTTGGCACTACACGGATTGAAGACAAGGTTGAAGCGGTCCTCCCCGTAGGCTTCGACCGAAATATAAAGCATTACAGATTCGTTCCTTAGACTTGTCGTTCCGGCCACGTTGAACAATACGGTCATGTTATCTGCGTAGTAAGCTGCGTCGAACGAAGTTAAATTGATGAGACTCTGCCCCCCCATACAATCACCGAAATCTCCAGTATAAAGGGCTGGGTTCCGGTCGACAAAAAGTGTTGTTGTCACTCCAGCAGCATTGGTACCCCTTATCGTGTCTGGTAGGGAGCCCTGTGCAGTCGCTTCGATACACGGTACTTGGAAGGTAAGCAAAACAGAGAATACAAAAATTAGCACTGTCCATTTTGGTTCGGATAACAGAGGTAAGTTTCTCATGGTTGCCTGGGGTGAATTATGAGGGAAAAAATATTGAAATTTTGTCTTTCGGTCCAGAGAAGATATTCCTGGCGCAGAAGGCTAGACCTGCGCCGGGTCTAAAAATCTGCGGTGTGTTACCTCTTTCCCAGGGCCGAATCCTTCAGAATATTCTTCTTATCGAATTCGTATTATAATTACTATGTTGATGTTCTTCGTGTTGTTGTTGTTGTTCTTGCAGATGCTTTTCCTCTAGGAACAGCAGCAAAACCCGTAGTTATGATTTGATTTGGATACTTCAATTTTTGTCGGGTCGTATTGGTACATGTGAAGATGCAGGTGAATCAGATGTATATCTGCGTGTTTTGGGGCACGTTGAAAGCAAGACGGCTGTCTACAAACAAGAAATTTTGCTGTCACAAGTTGGAAGGGGGAGCGCTCGGTCTTTCTGAGCTAGCAGCAGTCCAGACCAACTACATGTACTTGTACCGTACGTGTATACCCTCATTAGCAGTGCTGACAACTACTGAAGACGAAAAGAGCTCGAACGAATTTTCCTACAGCTCATGATCAGGACTTGTTTAGGAATTTCTCTAAATTTTTCAGACGTTATTGAGCTTTGTTCTATTCGTTTACCAATTTCTGACCGTAAATTACTCCCTTATTGTGGTTGTTCCTCATATCTGTGAGGACGGTGGGCATGACATATTGTCCGCTGCATTTCAGCCGTGAGATAGCCATTCATATTTACTTGATATAGCTACGCCACCCTGGATTAATATCCCTGACATGGATCGGCTTACTACTATCACTACCACTACCCCTACTACTACTACAGTCGTCCCTCTCTAACTCGATAGTGGGTTCCGGTATAAGTGTTGAAAATATTCATTGCAACTTGTACTTTTATATTTGCAGCACTTACCCTTACAGGTCATTTTGCGTGTAGGGGTAAGTATTGCAAATGTAAATGGTTGAATTTCAATGAATATTTTCAACACTTATACCGGGACCCACTATCGAGTTAGAGAGGGATGACTGTAGTATATTAGCCCAATCTTTAATTATCCATAACTGACTGCTTTGCCACAATCCGAACAAGCCGCATGGATTTCTGTATTATTACAGGAGGAAGCCTTGCAGCTGTAGTAAGTTTTGTGCAATGCTTCCTTCGTATTTCCGATGGTCTGTCACTAACGTCAGGTAATAAATAACTTGTCATAGCACTACACCTCCTAGAAACGCATCGCCAAAAATGTTACAGTAGAACCCCTCTTAGCTAATAGTGGGTCCCGGTATAAATGTTGAAAAGATTTATTGTAACTTGGACTTTTATATTTGCAACACTTACCCTTACAGGTCATTTTGCATGCAGGGATAAGTATTGCAAATATAAGCGATAAATTTTCTATGAATCTCTTCACTAATCATACCGGGACCCACTATTAGCTAAGAGGGGTTCTGCTGTAATTGTTTGCACAGCGTTTTATTCTTTTCCTGTTTAATTCTCAATTGTCTAAGCCAAAGTCTATAAATGAGCAGTCGGTCAATCCTGTCCACACAAATTAAATACTTATTCTCACAAAGTACATGACCCCTGATGTCTCTTGCACGTACTTTCTTACCGCAGAATTTCCAATCTTCTTCATGTTAGTCTGAATCCCGAGGAATAATATGCCATATACTTTCTCCAAGTTCCAACCGGTGAAGTTAGGCCTCCTTGTATCAGACCACAACTCGGGGAATCTATCTGTAGTGCCCTTTTACAGCCACTCGCCAGTCAGTCATTACTGTACTCTCTATGGGTACATAGATGCTCATGAACGACCTTCTGAATCTCCTACTTCAAATATCTTTGATCTCACATTGAAGCAGTACGGGTGCCAATATCGGAGATCACGAACTTTACTATCGCTTTGCAGTATTTTCACTCCATAAATTTTAAAGAAGATTCAGATTATAATTAGGCTTTTTATAAATATTCTAGCAGTGTTTTGTACCACGTATCGCTTTGCTTAAACATCAACTGTGACAATCTGCAAACATCCTAGGTAATTATCATAAATAATTTATCGAGTTAAGAAGTGGGAGACATTCAGTTCCACGAAGAATCAAAGACTTGTTATTTATTTGGCTGAATCCATGGTTAGATATGAAGAATTATTGGCTACACCAAAAACCGATGGCAAATGAGTTGACTTGACTTCCTAGAAACTTGAAAACCACTGACGTCTAAATATATGTTGAGGATCAACACACATCTACATCATCTACTGTTTTTCAAGTCGCCAAAGTCTAAATTTTGTATCACCTATCAGTAATCAAGATAAAGAGACATGTGGAGCGTTGACTGAGCATAGGAACAAATCTAACAGTGGAGACAATAAAATCGAAACGATCTGCGGTAGCCATACTCGAAGTCTTAGGACACAAGAATCAGACATTTACGGATATGGACTAATGATTATCTTAGATTTCCATGGTAACGTGATAAATGCGATAGAACACAACATCTTTAATTTGTATAAAATTTTACCGGATAGCTCACAGCGGCATAATGGAACGAAAGTATGGCTCCGTAATGTTCATAATGTGGTCTGTGCTGGGTCATTTATTCTTATCCTATCGACTTTTGAGTTTCTCATTTTTCTTGAGACAACAAGATGGAATTGTTCGCTCACCCAATTCGAATTGGCATTATCGGCTATTTACGCCTGTGGAATATTGTCATAGCTTTTGGCCTGAATACAATTTGATTTAAAAAAGGAAAGAGCAAAAACATCTAGATTAATCGTCTATCGCTGTCTTAGCAAACTGAACATGTTCTGACATCGATTTCAGGAGGTGTTAGCACAGACATACAGGGGCTTAGGGGTAAGTGAAGTTAGCTGGAAATTTTATATACAGGGGCTATAATATGGATATATCCTAGCCATGCTATACAATTTTCTAGGTTAGACGAGATCATATGATCTAATCTTTCACACCGATTTCACTTCATCGATAAAGCCACCTTTGATATTCGTTCGTAAAAATCTACGTCTGCATCAATGTTAATTAAACCATCTTACAGATATTAGAAAAAGATAAACTTATCAAACGCCATTCGCATTTTAGCACAAGCTTCCCGAGAACCTACTTTATTAGAATTACTATCCTCTAATCATGAATACTCAAGCTACTTTACAAGGTCAAACTCGTGCTTCATATCTCGGTCGAGATCAAAGACTTGAGGTAAGTGTAGAATTCTGATACTGAACTAGGCACTTACACGAACTGAATTTCTCCAGATACTTGCACTGTATCGGACGGGATTCACGTACAAACAAATTGCGACTCAGTTAAGAGTAACATATTCACAAGTTAAGAACAATGTTCAATATGGTCGTGCATCTCCTAAATTAAGGACTGGACGCCCTCTTAAACTTTCTCTTAACCAGATCGATCAGTTGGAAGAATCCATCTGCAGTTCTCACGAGGCACGACAATGTTCTTATCTAGAACTGTCAGTTCATTTCCCCTCATGGGCTGACGGAGAAAGTGCAATCCGTAGTGCACTCAAGGGAAGAGGGTACTCTCGATGCCTCCCGAGAAGGTCTCCGCCGTCATCACAGAATCACATGATGGCACGGAAAGTATGGGCAGAACAACGCCTTCAATAGCAAGAATAAGAGTGGTCGCAAGTACTTTGCAGCGACGAAACTTGGATTAATGACGGACCTATTATGAAAAGTTTTTTGATTAGTCACAGTCTAAGAAGAGAGGAGAGGCTTATGATAATAAGTGTGTCGTTGATCGATACCGTAAGAATAATTCTTGGATGTTTTGTGGTAGTTTCGCCGGAATCGAGAGAGGCCCTTGTGTTTTCTGGGAAGTCGACTGGGGCAATATGACCTCAGAAGGCTATCGCCAACACATCCTTCCCCTTGTTGTGAACTGGCACAGAAACAGACAGCAAGAGACAGGTCGTGCATATTTATTTATGCACGATAATGCGCCAGTACACAAAGCACCTCCCGCAAGAGATTATCTCATGGCACATGGAATTCAACCTAGTTCATGGCCAGCATACCCCCCAGATCTAAATCCAATTGAGAATGTTTGGGGTATGATGAAACTATACATTCAAAATGTATATCCAGAGTTTGAGCGGGGGAGGCAGCGGAGTAAAGCAGAGAATCGCCGAATTATACTATAGGCCTGGTACAACTGTACAACAGAGGATAAGCTTCGATCACTCATTCTAAGCATGTCAAAGAGATGTGAAGAGGTAGTTAGAGTTTAAGGGGGTCCAACTTCATATTAGGAACACTTTGTACATTAGAATCTTGAGATAGATCTATCGAAATCCTTGACATTATTCTTGATGTGGATTTCTTAAGACACCATTCAATATTTAGTCAACAGTGACATACTGCCTTCACTTTCGTCACCAAGAACTCTCTCAACTTAAATTGATATTTAGGTTTTGAGCTTATCCTAATATGGCCTCGCTTAGAAAAGATCAACAAAGGAAACCGCCATATTGGTATAGTAATCGGCAACTAAAAACCCTGCAAAGATATACTACCTTCACTTACCCCTGAGCCCCTGTACAGTCGTTCCTCTCTAACTCGATAGTGGGTCCCGGTTCAAGTGTTGAAAATATTCATTGAAATTCAACCATTAATATTTGCAATACTTACCCCTACACTCAACATAACCTGTAAGGGTAAGTGTTGCAAATATAAAAGTCTAAGTTACAATGAATATTTTCAACACTTATACCGGGACCCACTATCGAGTTTAAGAGGGACGACTGTACTTAGCCGTTCCCTAAACTCTATGCCTTATTCCATATAAATTTGTATGGGACGAGGTGTAAAGTTTCTACTCATGCTAGGAGAGTCTCCTGTAAAGGGTATCAGGGGATCAAATTCCAACTTGCATGTAGTATTGCAGCCCTAAATATTATTACTAACCAGCGCTAATTTTGTATTTCATTGCCCTTCTAACCACCGGCTCAATCTACTCTCATGATAGGGTATTGTTCGTTGATCCGCTTCTTATAGGGTACAGGGGTTAAAGCGGGGATAAAGTGGAGATAAAGTGGTGATATTCCAGGTTACCTCACGATAGATCCACAGTATCCCTGTTAGCTTCAAATTTTAAAATCTTATGGCCTAAGGCATAAGAGATATGCATCTGTATATGAAGTCCAACGCCCACCTTCATGCCTGCACCTTTCTTCACTCGCGCACACCTGAGGTCGTTTCGTTTAAATCATTGTCAGCTATTTACTATTATTTTGCTCAACGGCATACTTTTATTTCATTCATCTATCTAATTTTTACTTCATGTGAGTGCATCTGAACCTTAAGTCAATTACTTTAGAAGATTTTAATTTACTGTACTAGATTGCCGCAAAGATGGATTCACCTCAACAACCTTCTCCATCATCAGCATCTCCTACTTATGCAAAACGCCTAACACAAACTCAACGTATTCAAGTAAGTCTGAAATCTACAAATTGATAAGGTTAAGAGAGTAACATGTGCAGGTTAGAACCTTGGCCAGTGAGGGACACAGTTACGTCAAAATCTCTCAACGCTTTGGGATTACATGGCGACAGGTACAATACACCATGAGCGTTGAAAATACCGAGCCTCAGTACTCCAGTGGTAGGCCACCTATTCTAAGTAGTTCCCAGGTCGATGAAATAGAATTTTTCGTCTGTTTATCATCGGAAAATCGTCGGATGTCATTTTTCCAACTTGCACATTTTATATTTCGGCACTTTGGTGTGAGCGAGAATGTGATCCGACGTGAACTGGCAAAGAGGGGATATGCACGCAGGATTGCACGATTAAAACCTCCTATCTCTTCAGTCAACAAACTGAAGAGATATGAGTTTGCCAGAATACATCTCCACTGGCGGAAGGAACATTGGATGAGAGTCCTCTGGTCCGACGAGACTTGGGCTATGAATGGTCGGCAAAGTGATCGTTGGGTCACAAGAAAGGTCAGTAGTCCCTTAAAGGCTCCTAAGATTTAGAGTTCCCTTCAGCTAAGTTTAAGTCAAAGATTGGGGAAGAGTACGAAGATACC
Organism: Podosphaera xanthii; assembly: GCA_028751805.1. Taxonomy (NCBI): domain Eukaryota; kingdom Fungi; phylum Ascomycota; class Leotiomycetes; order Helotiales; family Erysiphaceae; genus Podosphaera; species Podosphaera xanthii. The sequence continues at coordinate 3,465,169 of JAPWIX010000014.1, forward strand.
TGTGTCCTAGCCAAGACGCGGAGGAGAGTTGGGTGGATGTTCTGGGGATCTTTCTTTGGACGACAGAAGGGGCCTTGCCTGATTTGGGAGAAGGAGTGGGGCCATATCACTGCGGCCAGTTACTGCGAGAGGATAGTGCCTCTCATAGAGAGTGCGGTCTTTCGGGAACCAGGACTAGATGTGATGCAGGACAACGCCCCTCCTCACAAGTCGAGGCAAACTATGCGTGAGTTTGAAAGGAGGAATATTTCTCTAATGGAGTGGCCGCCATATTCTCCTGATTTAAATCCGATAGAAACTTTGTGGAGTTATATGAAAGCGTACATGGAGCGTCTTTATCCAGCGTTGGATCAAGGGGGGCAGCGGAGTCAAGGGCATCTTCGTCAAATAGTGAACGAGGCGTGGGATCTGGGGTTTAATGGGGATGACTCGGAGAAACTGATAGATTCGATGCCCCGAAGAATCAGAGCCGTTTACGAAGCTGAAGGCGGATATGTAAATTATTAGCTAGATAGAAGTATAATTTATTTATGAAATGTATTAATGAATTAAAAAGTGAATAGAGGGCTATAATGGACCAAAAAAGCAAAACCAACGAATATTTCGTTGTGAAATTTTTGCCATACAAATTTAGAGTTTAGGTGGGGAGATCTACTTATCGTCATGCTAATTCAAGTTAGTAAAAGCCTATATACCCTGTAAAAGTCGAATTTTAGCGCCTATACACGATTAATACCGTAGTATCAGAGTACAGTAGAACCCCTCTTAGCTAATAGTGGGTTCCGGTATAAATGTTGAAAAGATTCATCGTAACTTGGACTTTTATATTTGCAACACTTACCCTTACAGATTATTTTGCTTGCAGGGGTAAGTATTACAAGTATAATTGGTAAAATTTCTATGAATCTCTTAAGTAATTATACCGGGACCCACTATTAGCTAAGAGGGGTTCTACTGTATATGAGTATACTTTGTTCCCAGACTCATATATATTTGTCGAGAGCTGGAGACAAAATTAATTCTATTATTGGGATATCAGTCCCTGAACTCCGGTCTCACGGTAGTATCCATCTTACCACGGAGAGTAAATCCCAGAGCGGGAGTGCTTGTCCGAGGCAGGTGTTCAACGACTCGGAGTAGCCTATGTCAGATATGACCAGACTGGCCCTGTTAGACGGTGAACCTAGACCCGCACAAATATTATTCGGTACCACTTAGTTCTGTAGAAGCTATCACTTCATGAGCGAGAGATGGTGCACGAAATTTAACTTGAGAAAAGAACGTTGATAAGTAGATGTACAGGGGGACAAGGGTAAGTAAACAAAGGTTAGAGAATAATTTATGTGCACTATATTTATATGTTTATAGTATCGGAATAAACAGAATTTACTGCCTAGCCTTCGTTAACTTACCCTTATCCCCCTATGTCTGGGCTCAGAGTACTAGTACTCATACAGCTAGTACAGGTAGGGGCTGGACATGGTTAGGCCAAGATAGAAAAGTCAAAGTAGAGAGCAATTCCCCGTCTCCGATCTCGACTTACCGTGGCTTGGGAATTTCTCCAACTTCAGATAAAGGAAAGCCAAAATGAAGACACTTTGACCCGCAACACCACTGTTATCGCGTATTTTGATGAAGTAAAGTATGATGAATTACACGGGAAGAGTCTTCAGCTTATCGCCAGTTTTCGTGAGCGGCAGTTCAGTGGAGACAAAGACCGACAGAATAAGGGAGGGAGAGAGATGAAAAAAGTCTGAGAATGATGTCGGCGAATGCATCCATTTTTTGAGTGTTGATGACAATGCTGTGTCATCTAAGATGTACATAGTTATCGGTTCTACACAGTCTAATACTGCGACAGGGCCTGAAAGGGAAAAAAATAATATAAACTCCATCATATCGTGTCGATCACATCCTAAAAGATCGACAATTATGATACCGAGAGCATTCCCTTGAAATGCATTCAAAGTATGCTTTCTCGCCATGTTCAACCCTTGTATTCATCAGAGATAAACGGCACATCGCCTATCCAATTTACACTCCGATCCCAACGTTGCTCACTTCTATCAATTATCTTGACTCAAAAGGTAAGAATTCGGGGTCGATTGACCAGAAATTCATACTAAATCCGAATTTTTTTCAGATATCGTTTCGTTTTCACCTGATTTAGTCTGTTCGCACACGAGGTTTACGTTTCAATCTATCCAATTGCCAGTGGCCGTGACAGAGTGACGAGAGAAAGTTCGCTTTACGAGCTTCTATTCAAAATGCCCAAAGCTCCGAGATACGATCGTCGAAATACGGAGCCTGATGTCAATGAGTTGTTTCAAAGACCTCAATCGGTGACGAGGCATAGCCATGGTCCGGACAGGCTATCTCAATTTAACGAGAAAGATGGCTTGAACGAGATGGCTGAATTTCTCATGAAACAACCTCCTCCACCAAGCAACTTCATGACCGGTGAACAATTTAGTATCGAAAAGCGACATGCCAATATCAAGCATTCAGCTATGAAAATATTTACACGAAACAAATTAAAAAATGCAAGCTTTGCAGAGGAGCCTTTTCAATTGCCCGATAGCGCGGTTTGCGCCAGAACTATCGGCGGCGCAAGGCACATTGCAATATCGATCCCAATCGACCACGCCGCGCAAAATTTGCCAGAGACAAACCCAAATTCGGTATCGCCCACAAAGACAACCCATAATCCCAACTCTGCACCGGAAGAACTTGATAATGCTTCACCAAGTGGCTCTAGCCGCTCACTGACGAGCATGACATTTTTCAAATCTGAGAAACAAAAAAGGCCAAATTCCATGAAGTCTTCCTCGGCCAGTGACTACGACTCAAACCTCAAATCACAGCATACATCTTTGCGGGAAACATATGCATCATCTTCAAGAGAGAAATCTACGAGCAAGTCTGTTGCATTACCTCTACACGAACGATGGTCCTGGCAGGGAATTCCACAAGTGGAATCTTTTTGCTCCCCTTCATCTTTGACGCAGCTTGCTCCATCATCAACTCGGCATAGCTTTCGATCATTGAAAGTCCGGAATGACGCCCTCATACGAAGTGATATGTTGCCGGAACGAATCTCCAGTAGAAATCGTGTTCCCATACCCGAAGAATCAACACAAATCTCCGCTCAAAAAATTCACTCGGTTTCATTACCCTCCACGCCACCCAAATTTCAAAGCAAGTCAACATCCACATCGCCTCTTGTATTTGGAACTGGAACTGCAAAGCTTGCTCGTAGCTTCTCAGGCGCAGGAGTTGAAAAAGCACACATTGTGCGTTGCACGACTCCAAACTTACCCCTAGCACTTGAAAGCATACCAAAAGCCTCCAATCTTTCTACGTCTTCCTCGACATTACCCTTAACCTTGCCATGCCACGCGAAAGAAACGCCACCCAAAAAAAATTGTAGTGCAGCCACTGAAATCCCCTGGTCGGCGACACTCCACCCAAATAAATTGAAACGAGGAAGCTTTAGTGCCTCTGCTGTCCGAAGCTTCGATTGCGACTCGTATCCAAATTTGCTTCCTGATTCGCCTATCTCACCCCGATCGGTCACCCACTCATATCAGACTTCTCAGCAGAAAATCAGCTTCAGTCGTATCATGACAGTGACTAGTGTTGCTCCTGACTATGATTTATCTTCGAAACGCGCACCTGGTAATGCGAAAAGAAAAATTTCTCGAAAAACCAATGTGCCGCACGTCGATCCTCTTTCTACTTCACCCGACTCTATAACAAGTGACACTGACGAGTCAGCTAAGACTCCCGAATATAGCTTCAGTAGACAACAAAGCATTTACAGCAGTTGTAGCTGGGACTCGACTTTTGGTCCACAATCAGGCTCACACCGAAAACAACGTAACTCCCGTAAAAGCCTGGCCGCTGTAGATCAAGAACTTAATTTGCGTCTAAGTAGGATGGAACGAGGCAATGCACTCTTAATTACTGCGCTTAACGAACTCGCCAAAAAATTTGACCACATGAGCGATTCCCGGCCTCTTTCGTCTGAGAACAAAAATATTCCTTTGAAGAACTTAGTGGATGAAGATTTTCCTTGGTGTGATGAGTTCCGCAAGGGGGAAAAAAGTAACAGGATAATCTTTAATAACGTTCGGTTCTAGTAATTAGTTTTTCTATAGGGTATTTTACTTTAATTAATACATCTATTGGATCTCGCAATACATGAAGCCTGTCGCTGTAAAATTTAACATGTTGGGTATAAATATCAAATGCCCCTCCCGAAGACGCTCGATCTACAATCCGATTTTAGTCAACAAATTCTCACAGCCGGGTGAGGACTGCGGTAGGGGCAAGATCACCATAACCCGGGCGTAAATCGGAATCGAAGGGAACTTCCTTCGAACGAGGAATGTTGGTCGTAATTCCCCGTCAGTCTCCAGTTCGAATTTTGATCCGCCAAAACAAATTTCCTCACCATAGTGCCCGCCTAGCGACTCAAGCTTGAAACGAACTTGCCAGCAAACAACAGTAGATCACGAATCACGGTCCTTCCCTCGGAAAATTTTATCCTAACTTAGACTTCCTCCATTGCTGACGGTCACAGTCAGCAATTTCTCCGAACGATGAAAAAAAGATCAGAATCAGATGTCCAAGACCCCGACCCCGATGGTCGGGCTATGGGACCGGCGCATTATAGTACGATGGATGCGGAGCAGACCGGACAACCCGCAATTCACGCGCTATTCACGTCGGTATCGGATTTCACGAGGACATATGCTGAGAAGACTAGTCACATCGTTAAACTTAGTCAACTTAATTCAAGTCCACATATGACCAATGTACTGTTGAAAACCAAACGACTGAATAGTCGTCTTCCGAACGTGAAAGATGTCACGTAACCAGGTAGATAAATTCATGCAAATGAGTTTGTCACTGCTACCGTCCACGGTCGTCTTAATATCCACGGCCTGTCTATTCTGGCTGATGCTGCTGTTACGGGCTGAGCCCTGAGTAGAAGGCTGGTCGCAGGGACCAGCCGAGTGGCTAGTAGACAAGACTCCCGGAGGCAGAGAGCCCCACGTAACCTCCGAAGTAAGGCCGACGGCTGTCGGCCCGGAATGGGTCTCGAAGGGAGAAGACTTCGGAAGAGGGTCCCAGTGATCGTCCACAATAAGGATGATAATGGGGACCAAGAGGAAGGGCTTTACAGGGCGAGACTAACGGAGAGAGGGACACCGGACCGGGAGGGAGTAAGGAAGCCGATGACTGGGGCTTGGGTCTCTGCGATCCCAGGAAAAGACAGTCTATAAGTAGCATGCCTCCCTACGTATGATAGGTCTTCAAGTTAGTTTATTTCTAAAATTCCTTACGACATTGTTTATTCAAGCTCTTGATTTCTCTAGTCTATTACAGCTGCTCGGGTCATCCTGTGTTCGGCTTTGAGCCGCACGCCTTCACTCCTGTGATATCTATGTTCGTCCAGAGAAGACCGCTCTGCTGTGTCGAAAATTCCTCTAACGCTCACCCCCTCCAAAGATATATATCTCGGCCACAGCTACATCTCGTACCGGTATGCCCGAGGTGTCGGCAGGATCTGTGTTCCGACAAATATTTTAACACGTCAACCCTACATAAGTCTCTACACGAGAATAGTCTATGTCTTCTGTCCCGAGAGAAGCAAGGTAGAAATGGATCTTCGATTTGAGATTGTTCAGGCTCTTCTTCTATTGTGAGCGGCAAAATTTACTTTAAATTCTGTTTTAGTGCTAGGCAATGAAAAAGAGCCAAAAACTTTACTCTGATCGAAGATCAACTTTGACATCTTCTTTCTCTGCAGACATGGTCTTGCACACACCAGTCCAGTCCTGGAGAGTTATATTTTTTATCTTGTTGTATTTCACCACGAAGCTATCACACGAGATTTGAATATATTTGTCACATGAATATCTTCATCCCGATCGCTCTATCAACACCCCTTGACACTAGCCCATACGCTCACAATCTATGGAAAGACTATCCAACTTCAAAGAGAATAAATACGACCCGAGTTCCATGCTATAACCTCGCAAAAATACTGACTCTTTTTTTACTTTTTTTTAACATAAGATACATTCATTGAAGTAAATAAAATGTAATATGATTCCATCTACCCCGACCAGACACTCAATGGGTCCATACAGGAGACTATCGTGATTTATAAAAGGGAAAATCGTTCCGTAAACCCCCCTCACTTCTACCTGGTGATAAATCTGCTTTTTGGTGTTTTACCATCAAGAAATGCAATTCACCGTAAACTTTTTTTCACTCTACTGTCTAAAACCTTTGATGATGACTGTCTTTTCTTCCGGAGAAATCTGATGCCGGAATTGCCAGGAGTCTTCCAAGCTTGAGTGGACCAGTGTAATAGGATTGATCACGTTAGCTATTCACACAAGTGAATCCAAAAATGAAGGTTAAATTCTGTACAACGAAAGGACTAGATAAACTCTAAGCGACCAACTATACACTAAGAGTCACGTAGGTCACTCTATAGTGACGATCCGTTCAGATTACGTAAACAATCCTTACAATTAGAATCGGATAATTCTGATTCTAACTATACCATACAGAAGCCCGTAACATCCAGTGTCCTGAGCACGACAGCTGGATCTACTTGCTACTGCTGCTGCTGGGTTCGACTTCATGTTCGAGCAGATGATTTGCCATTCATGTGCCTGCATCCTTTGCTGGTCTATTTTTTTTAAAACATTTTTGCGTATGCAGCCTGAGGCTATGACGCGAATGATCACGGAAGATATGTCTGTGACGCAGTATGACTCTGACGTTTGGAACACTCATCCTCAGATTTCATTTGCAGATACTACTACGAGAATAACGCCTTACGACATGTACCCTCTTCTGTGAATACCTACCACAGGGAAAAGCGAGAAAAACCTGTGGTTATCTGAGCATGTTTTCGTCATCCCACGAATACATTATCACCGCGAGAGAAGTGGTGTGCGGGTCTCGCTGGATTCGAACCAGCTTTCTCCTGTCTCAAGTGGGGCATGTGTCCAAGCTACCCAGACTCTACTTGGAAGAACGGCCCGGACAGTGTACCACTGCACCATCCGATCCTTTGCTGGTCTAGCTGCAGATACCTTACGGAATTGTGGGTTCCATTGCCAGCTGCGTTTGTCTTCGATATTCTCCGAAGTAGACAGCTGAGATCCCACGTGCGATGTTTCCTACTACAGTGCAATACTTGATTTCATTCCCGTACGCTTTTGGGAATGGTACATGATACATATAAATAATGGGTATCATACACCTTAAGGGCCCTTGGCGTGGTGATTGGTCGTGAAGCAAGATTAGTGATCCATATTCAATCATCGGATCTGGCTAGATACTTCATATCTAGACATCCTGCAAAGTCAATATCCTCATACTCTCAAGTCTCAGGTTCGGTTGTATGCACTACGGTCGAGTCAATCACTCTGTTCGTCGGTCACAATTCTGACACTAGCTATAGCTAACGCGCTTAATCAAACTCGCTTGAAAATGCAAGTATACTTCTTAAAGGCATGAATTAATTTCTGCCAAGTATAATCCTCTACTTGGGATGATTTACATTTTCCTCTGTATTGGCGGGGATTTATGAAGTTAAGAAGGCAGTATGTGACTAGAAGGATAATCACGGTAAATTATGCTGTGTATAATACAGCTATAAAAAACTGACTGTTGACGGTGATCACAGGGGAAAAAGAGGCTGTGTATGATACAGCAAGAAGAGACTCTGTAATAAGAATAACGTAAGAAAAGATATATGCTAGGTATGATCTAGCAGAAGATTGAGCTCTGTAGTTGAAGAGTCTTGAATAAGAAGTATCTTGTAATTTTATTCAGTTCCTATTCCCCCTTTGGTTTACTATAACAGTCCTACGTTTGCCCTAGAAAATTCTCCCTGATCCGTGGTCACTTGTATCAGAACGCGACATTTACTGAATGTCTGAACCCATTGTTTCGAGAAATTGCCAAGCATGAAGCTGTCATTGAAACCACTGAAACATTGCAACGATACTTATCAGTACATGAGATGAAACGAGTAAATAAAATAAATATCAGTAGATTTATGTAACAAGTAAAAGAAACTAGGAAACACATGCTGATATTCCTAAAACATCGATATGAGAAGCCCATGCTGTTTCACAGACAGAGTTTACCAGCTTTGGTATTGATTAGTATCAACAGATTTGTAGGTTCTGAGCCATCTAGCTCCTTCCTCAATATGGGAGTAGCAGGGGATTAGGTGTGGCATGCTTTGCTTCTCCATCTGACATAAGTTACAAATACTACAGGGGGACAAGGGTAAGTTAGCAGATCGAATTATCGAAAGGGGTTATACGACAGGGGTGGCTTCGGCCAAAGTAAGAAGGCGGTAAAACCGCGTTGAAATTCTTTTTGCATGGTATCCCAGTCCTCTTACATAATCTTTTTGGCAAGTCCCATCTTTGCAGCTACATTCGTCCCTTTCTAACTCGATGGTGGGTCCCGGTATGAGTGTTGAAAATATTCATCGTAACTTAGACTTTTATATTTGCAACACTTACCCTTACAGGTTATGTTGCGTGTAGGGGTAAGTATTGCAAATATTAATGATTGAATTTCAATGAATATTTTCAACACTTGAACCGGGACCCACTATCGAGTTAGAGAGGAACGACTGTACAGGGGCTCAGGGGTAAGTGAAGGTTGTATGTCTTTGCAGGGTTTTTAGTTGCCGATTACTATACCAATATGGCGGTTTCCTTTGTTGATCTTTTCTAAGCGAGGCCATATTAGGATAAGCTCAAAACCTAAATATCAATTTAAGTTGAGAGAGTTCTTGGTGACGAAAGTGAAGGCAGTATGTCACTGTTGACTAAATATTGAATGGTGTCTTAAGAAATCCACATCAAGAATAATGTCAAGGATTTCGATAGATCTATCTCAAGATTCTAATGTACAAAGTGTTCCTAATATGAAGTTGGACCCCCTTAAACTCTAACTACCTCTTCACATCTCTTTGACATGCTTAGAATGAGTGATCGAAGCTTATCCTCTGTTGTACAGTTGTACCAGGCCTATAGTATAATTCGGCGATTCTCTGCTTTACTCCGCTGCCTCCCCCGCTCAAACTCTGGATATACATTTTGAATGTATAGTTTCATCATACCCCAAACATTCTCAATTGGATTTAGATCTGGGGGGTATGCTGGCCATGAACTAGGTTGAATTCCATGTGCCATGAGATAATCTCTTGCGGGAGGTGCTTTGTGTACTGGCGCATTGTCGTGCATAAATAAATATGCACGACCTGTCTCTTGCTGTCTGTTTCTGTGCCAGTTCACAACAAGGGTAAGGATGTGTTGGCGATAGCCTTCTGAGGTCATATTGCCCCAGTCGGCTTCCCAGAAAACACAAGGGCCTCTCTCGATTCCGGCGAAACTACCACAAAACATCCAAGAATTATTCTTACGGTATCGATCAACGACACACTTATTATCATAAGCCTCTCCTCTCTTCTTAGACTGTGACTAATCAAAAAACTTTTCATAATAGGTCCGTCATTAATCCAAGTTTCGTCGCTGCAAAGTACTTGCGACCACTCTTATTCTTGCTATTGAAGGCGTTGTTCTGCCCATACTTTCCGTGCCATCATGTGATTCTGTGATGACGGCGGAGACCTTCTCGGGAGGCATCGAGAGTACCCTCTTCCCTTGAGTGCACTACGGATTGCACTTTCTCCGTCAGCCCATGAGGAGAAATGAACTGACAGTTCTAGATAAGAACATTGTCGTGCCTCGTGAGAACTGCAGATGGATTCTTCCAACTGATCGATCTGGTTAAGAGAAAGTTTAAGAGGGCGTCCAGTCCTTAATTTAGGAGATGCACGACCATATTGAACATTGTTCTTAACTTGTGAATATGTTACTCTTAACTGAGTCGCAATTTGTTTGTGCGTGAATCCCGTCCGATACAGTGCAAGTATCTGGGGAAATTCAGTTCGTATAAGTGCCTAGTTCAGTATCAGAATTCTACACATACCTCAAGTCTTTGATCTCGACCGAGATATGAAGCACGAGTTTGACCTTGTAAAGTAGCTTGAGTATTCATGATCAGAGGATAGTAATTCTAATAAAGTAGGTTCTCGGGAAGCTTGTGCTAAAATGCGAATGGCGTTTGATAAGTTTATCTTTTTCTAATATCTGTAAGATGGTTTAATTAACATTGATGCAGACGTAGATTTTTACGAACGAATATCAAAGGTGGCTTTATCGATGAAGTGAAATCGGTGTGAAAGATTAGATCATATGATCTCGTCCAACCTAGGAAATTGTATAGCATAGCTAAGATATATCCATATTATAGCCCCTGTATATAAAATTTCCAGCTGCCTTCACTTACCCCTGAGCGAGCCCTACAACATTTACGAAAAAACTACGCAACATAGACGCATGCCGTATAAACGCATGCCGTGACTATTCCACCCATCGCCTTACAAACACTGCAAACGGGAAAACACCCTCCAAATCTATCTAATCTATGAATACAACTGGCGCAATGGCTTCTGCCAGAGCTCCGACATCCACATTGCCCGACAAACCAGTCGACGAGCTACATCCATGTCTCATTGGGATTGCAACCGCAATCGAACAATCAGAGCGCGAAAGATAGCAACGACTTGGCCTGGCCCAAGAATTGCTAAGGACTATCGATGCTTGGGCAAAGACCAAGACAGGAACAGACGATGGTGCCATGCTGGCTCCACTCATTAAAAACATAGCCCCAATTGTGACTTCCTTCGCAATTGGATCGGCTCCAGTAAATGTATCTCCCTGTAAGACTCCCCGGTCTTCAAAGAGTGTGGTGACAACAGCTACACCTAGGGTGACGAATCCGGCCGGGTTGCCTCCCCATGGCCTTCCTGGAAAACCTGAAGCAACCATCTCCCCTTGGGTGACAGTTGCCAGAAAGGCAGCCAAGCTCCCAGACCCACCGGCTGCATCGGCTTCTCAGAAACCATCGCCTCAAATAAGCCCTCCGCAAGCAAACCCTCCCAAAGAAGATAAACGACTCTTCCTCCGCTTAGGCAAGGAGCACGAATGGCTCAAACTCTCCCCGGTAGCGCTAAAAAAGATCATAACTGAGCGAGCTGGGGTAGCACCATCTGCTATAGTCGCCATGTATCAGGTACGCACAGGCCTGGCCTTTGAGTGCGTCTCAGATGCGCTCAGAGAAACGATCCTAGGAGTGTCATCCTCTTTCCACAATGAGAATGCCACAATCGAACCGGCATCGGACTGGACCTCGGTACTAGTTCCTGGCGTGCCTTTACACATCAGATCGCCAGACGGAAGCATGATGGTTACCAACGAAATGGTGGCTCGGGAATGTTTGGCAGTCGCGGGTGCAACCCCAATCCAGCTACGCCCGATGAAAACAAAGTTAGGATAGTCCTCCACAAGTTGGCTGATCCATTTCAAGCAAAAACCCAATAGTGTTAGATTTCGACTGTTCGATGAGAGCGGTCCCGCCAGATCTTTCACGAGGCAGCGTCCAATCGAACAATGCCAACGATGCTGGGGTTTCCATTCTACACGCCACTGCGGAAAAGCAGCACTGTGTGGAAGATGTAAGGGAAGCCACGAAACAGAAGGCTGCAAAGCCGAGACCCCTAGATGTTCAAATTGTGGAGGACCACATGAATCCACAGACAAATCATGCATGGCCCGTCCACGGCGCCAAAATAACACCATCGTGCCGCGCACGCCTGCAGAGTTGCGGATCATCCGCGAACGAGGCAACCGTGATTATCAATTGATACTCGTTGAAAAGAAAAAGAAGAGTAAGGATGCTGAACTATAGGTGGAAGCTGTCAGCATCCCGGAAGCCACCATGCAAGATCAATGAACAGCGACCAGATCGGAGGTGCAGCAAGGGGGGTGTCAGGCGTACTTATGTTCCATCAAGTAAATGTGGCAAAAGGAGGGCCTAATATGGACATCGCATTGCAACAGGCATGGGAAGCAGGCGCGGAAATTGTGATGATTCAAGAACCATGGACAATGCGCAGAGAGGGTCATTATATCACCAAAAATCACCCAGGTTACAACTCTCACGCTCCTTTTGGAGGAGAAGGGGTTCGGCCCAGAGCCATTACATTCACACGAAAGGGGCTGCGGGCTATCCAAATCTTTCCTTCAATGGAACGGACGGCTGACTACTGTTTTGTTCAGTCATGCGGCCTCACTTTTGTAAATGTATATCGGGCTCCGGGGCCAACCGGCACTCTGGAGCCCCTGCTAAGTTGGCACCCACAGGGTCCCACGGTAGTTGGTGGCGATTTTAATGCGGTGTCATTGCATTGGCAGCCACAGGCTCATCGACAACACGGAAATATGGACCAAATTTTGGAGTGGGCCGCAACGCATGAGCTGGAGCTTATTACGACAATAGGGAATCAACTCATCGAGACGGCAATGTGCTTGACCTCACTTGGAGTAATACATCTGCCTTTGCTTCGGTCTCTCCATTACATCATTGCACATCCGACCATGCCACGATCGAAGGAACCGTGTACACGCCGGGAATATCGGATCTAACTGGTATCTCAACCCAAGTCCGCGTCAGTGACTCGAACTTAGAAGAATTTACACGATGTGTAAAACAATGGGCGAAGCCAGGACCATTGAATTCTATTCTAAACATAGAAAGATGCACAGCGAGACTTCTGGAGGTCATACACGATGCCGTCAAGGTGACAGGGCGGACTCCAGCTATAGACAGCGGGAGAACAGCCCCATGGTGGAATGAAGATTGCAGAGAGAAATGGCAGGAGTACAAAGAGGCTAGAATGCAAGCAGAAAACTCAGCAACTGCCAGGAGGACTTTCAGAAACGCAGTAAAGAGAGCAAAACGCGAATACTGGATGGAGCAAATTGAGGCTGCCGAATCTGAGGCGCAGGTCTACAAGTTGATGAGATGGGCCAAGCCCCGTCCAGCCAAAGAGCCACCGCCACTACAAATCACTCCCAACCGTTGGCTTTCGGATCCGTTGGAACGAGCAATTGCGCTTCGCGACTCCCTACTCGCTCGATTTAACGCCGAGAACTACTGCCAAACATGGGAAAATGGACAACCACAAACGATTCCCCGGGAATCAGTTCTGACTCTCGAGGAAGTAACAACGGCGACTACAACATCTAGAGATACCGCCCCAGGAAGCTACAAAATCACGGTACGACTGCTTAAGGCGTGCTGGGAAACTATTGGCCCCCTTGTAAGAGACCTGTTCCAGGCATGTTTAGAACTAGGACATGTCCTGATTCCGTTCAAATTGGCGGAAGTTGTAATGATCCCAAAACCAGGCCGAGACCTATCCACTACTAAAGGATGGCGACCAATCCCACTACTTTCAAGTCTAGCAAAAGGTCTCGAAAGATTAGTAGCCAAAAAGATGGCCCGACTGGCAATCGAACATCGAATAGTCCCGCAGCAACTTTTTGGTGCTCTCCCTGGACGTTCAGCCGTAGACCTAGTCTCCTGCGTCGTTCACGATGCAGAGGCAGCGATGAGAAACGGCAAAGTGACAGCCATGGTAACGCTCGACGTGCAAGGAGCATTCGACGGAGTCTTGCACAAGCGTTTACTCCGGCAGATGAGGGAACAGGGTTGGCCGGTCTCTATTTGCCGCTGGATCGAATCTTTCCTGGAGCAACGAAGAGTACGAATATGATACAAGGATGGTGTGACGGACGTCAAAGCGGTAGAGTGCGGTGTTCCTCAGGGATCGCCCCTCTCCCCTATTCTCTTCTTACTATACATCTCGATCCTTATCCAAAAGGGCAGTCCAAACAGCAGGTTCGGCTATGCTGACGATGTTGCTGTCGTCCGAGCAGGCAAGAACCCTCAAGAAGCAATCGCAGCAGCTCAGGAAGAAATTGATAGACTAGTAGAGCTGGCAGCAGAAAACAAGATCGATTTTGACCCTTCAAAGTCCGAGCTGTTGGTCATCGGCGGAGGTCCGAGGAAGAAGATAGACACCTCAAACCTATCCGTCAATGTTAAAGGTTAAAGGATATCACTGTGAGGGTCTTAAAGCAGGGTTTTATTCAAACTATACTCAGAGCTGTATACAAGAAAATCTTGAAGTGAAGAGGAAAGTAATCTAAGAAGTTTCTCTCTTATTTATCTACATTTCGAGAATCTTGTTTCTCTTGATGACCAAATCGAATGAAATAAAATCTCCCTGTTCAAACTTATGACTCCTTCCCTCATCTCCTTCTATTTCCATTGTCATCATTACATTATATTAAACAATAATGGAGCTTAGATTAGTCGTTCATGGAGTACTTAATTTCAAGCATAATAGAATCTTCTTCCAGGATGTTGTATGACTCAGTTGAGGTTGTCAATTTGTTTTGTTTATATTCATGGATAAGATGATGTTGCTAGGTTCCGCTGTCGGCCCATTATTAATAAAATTAACAATAAGTATTATGCATAATTAGCTCGGCTAATTAATTTTTATGTGGTTAGGCATTAGCCTAACTAGGGTCAGGCTTCAGCCCTGTGACATTACCTCCGTTTTTTTTTTTTTTTTTTGCTTAGGTTGTTCCATGATTAATCTCATATGAATCTAGGGCAATAGTCTCTTCGAAATCAGAAAGTGGGTGCCATGTAGGGACGGCATATCCTGTCCATTTGACCAACGCTTCTTTTCGCTGTCCCCTCCCGATTTTTCTCGACCGTATCTTTATGATTTTATCAATTCCAAATTCTATATCTCCTTCTTCAGATCTTAGCCCTTTAGGCTGTTGGTCATCTACTTTTTGCGATGGTAATGGGTTATCTTCAGCCGGTCTGAGAAGGGATGTATGAAATCTATTGTGGATTCCTTTGGGTGTATCCAACTCATAAAAATGGGCTGAGTGCGGAAATGTCTTTGTGATGGTGTACTTCCCATGTATCCAGTCTAATTTCTTGGATGGTCTCACTGATCTGACATTTTTTAGATTTAGCCAAACTTTATCTCCAACCTTATAAGTGGTTGCCGCATCTCTGTGGTTGTTGGCGTATCTTTCCTGTGCTTGTTGGGCCACTAACATAGATGTTTCAGCAAATTGGTGTGCTTCATTGAGTTTCTCTACGACTGCTTGGCCTCGACTTGCTGGAGTTTGAGGTGACTGCTTCTCCGGATTTATGGTTGATATGGATTCCGCATTATACCCATGGCTCATAAAGAAAGGACTTATTTGGGTTGATGTAGCTGGCTTATTGTTAATTGCGATTTGTGCGAGTGGAATCAGGTCGAACCAGTCGTGTTGTTGGAATGAAATATATGTTCTCAGATAAGTCTCAACCTCTTGATTCGCTCTTTCTGTAGCGCCATCAGTTTCTGGGTGGTAGGCTGTTGATAACCTTTGTTTGATATTCAGCTGTTTACAGATTGTATTCCAGAACGCATTCACGAACTGCGGTCCCCTATCCGAGACTATGGCTTTTGGAATTCAATGATGAGGCACATAATGTCGAATGAATATCTTGGCTAGTCCTTCTGCATCAAATAATTTTTGGGGTACCGGCAATAAAATCAGTCCCTTACTCAATCTGTCTGTAATAACCAAAAGAACGGTTGACTTGTCTGGCCTAGACGGTGGAAGTCCAGTTATAAAATCCATGGATATCTCTTTCCAAATCTGATCAGGCACAGGCAGCGGCTTTAGAAGCCCTCTTTTCTTATCCCTCCAGATTGTTGACCTCCCATAGACATCACAGTTTCTGACGAACCTCCTTACATCTTGATTCATCCCTGGCCAGAAAAATCTTCGTGAAACGAGCGAAATTGTTGCATCCCTACCCGGATGACCTGACAGAAAAGAATCGTGAATGTTTTGAATGATTCCTGTTGTCAGCGGCTCAAAGCTCGGCAGCCATATCCTTTCTCTATACTGCATTAGACCATTTTCAGTGATTGAGCACTCTCCCGTGGCCATTCTCAAGTTTAAGTCTATAGGAAATTGTCTTTGTTGAGATTTAATAGTGGCGTATGCTTTAAGATATGCACTTCCAACATCGTTATTCTTTAAGGCTTCATTCCAAAGAGTGGTGAGTGATGCATCGTCGGGAAAAGGGCAAACTAAATCAGTGATTTTCATATCATTTACCCAAAGAGTACGGGGAAGTAGGATTTTATTCCTTAGTGCCAATCTAGAATCTGATAAGTCTTGTGGCAAATCTTGATCCCTTCTCGATAGTGCGTCTGGAACTATATTAGCTTTACCAGAGCGATGCTTGAGGGTGAAGTTAAGCGGGGCAAGTAATTCCATCCACCGGATTTGTCTTTCTGAGAGAATCTTCTTCTCGCCAAAAGGCTCTAAATTTTTATGGTCAGTCAAGATTGTAAATGGTTTTCTTAATCCCCCCAGTTCACTGTTCCATTCTTTCACGCACTTGATAACTGCTAGTAGCTCTTTATCATGAATATCGTAATTGCACTCGGCTGGTGAGTGCTTTGCTGAATAAAAGGCTACAGGCTTCCATACCCCAGATACTGGATCTTTCTGAGTAAGTGTACCGCCTACAGCCCATCCGGATGAGTCCGGCTCGACTTGAGTTTCTAAGTTTGGGTCGAACGTTGCCAAAATTGGTTCTTTCTTGAACAATTTTTTTATACTTTGGAAGGCTTCTTCACAGACGGGAGTCCAGTCGAATTTAATGTCTTTTCTTGTCAAATTGGTTAATGGTTGAGCTAATTTGGCGAAATCTTTTATGAAAAGTCTGTAATAGTTGGCAAATCCAAGAAAGGATCGGACAGATCTAACATTCATAGGTGATTTCCAGTTCGAAATGGCTTCAACTTTATCAGGATCCATCTTGATACCGACACCGACTTCTACAATATAACTCAAATATTCTGTTCTTTTCGTCTCGAATTGACACTTAGATATGTCTAGATGAAGGCCATGTTCTAGTAAACTATTTAAAACTTTCATGACCTTCTCCCTATGATCTTGCAAAGACTCAGTGGTAAAAATAAGGATGTCGTCCACATAAGCTGAACAAAAATCGTCCAAGTATTCTCTCAGAGCCCAGTTTATATACCTTTGAAACGTCGCAGGTGATCCTGTTAGTCCAAAAGGGCAAACCTTCCATTCATAGAGTCCGTATCTGGTTCGAAAAGCAGTCTTCCATTCTTCCCCTTTTGCCATCCTGATTCTATGGAAAGCAGCTGATACGTCTAATTTAGTCAGCCATTTGGCGCTATTCAATGCATTCAAAGTCTCTTTGATTAAAGGCAGAGGGTATCTATCCTTTTTGGTAATAGCATTAATCCCCCTATAGTCCACACAGATTCTTAGGCCCCCTCCAGGTTTTTTAGCGAAGAGTATCGGAGCGGCGGCGGATGATTTACTATGCTGAATAAAGTCTTTATCCAGTAGGCTGGTCAGTTCTTTTCTCAAGACAAGTAACTCGTCGTGACTCATATTATACAGTGGCCCCCAAGGTACCGGCTTTTCATTTCCTTTTTCATCTTTCTCTAGATGAATTTCATGGTCTATACCAGGCCTATGCGGAGGTAATGTCTCGGCTTCCTTAGGATTAAAAACAGGAGCAAATTTCCTGTAATGGTCTGGTAATATTTCAGTTATCTCTTCTATAGATAACTGAGTATTCGGTCTAAGAGCTTTCTCGATATCCGATACAGACGCTGCGAATATTTCGATGTTCTGACTTCTCTTCGCCCTTTGCACTATTCCGGCGAATGTTGAAGCCATGACCTGGTTGACCGAGAAGTGCTCGCTTGTTGATTGCTTTTGGCGACTCTTCCGGGCTTCGTTACTGATTATTGATAAATTGTGATCTCTGAGAACTAACTCGCATTTGACTGAGTTTAATTCCGCATGACAGTATTTGAGCCACGGCATTCCCAAAATGAGATCTTCTCCTTGATTTGGCACTACATATGCCCAAGCATTATGAACTTTTAGTCCTCCAATATCTAATGAGAATTGGGTAACTTTGTTAATGACACCCGAGATATTGTTTAAGACCCCTGTTATTTTCCTTGGAGCCAAGGGATAAGTTAACAGATTTAGAGCTTTTATTTGTTTTTGACTGATTGTTGCGAAAGCCGACGATCCAGGGTCGACAAGGGTGCACAACTGGTAATTATCATTTATAAAAGCGGTAGTATGAAAGAGATCACAGTCCATGAAGGGTTTAAACGAATTCCATTCTTTTTTGATACTATCGATCTTACTACTGCCACATCTGATAATGCCAGAGTTATTCTCTTGTAAGTGACTCTTTACAAGAGAAAATCTTTTCCCTGGTTGTCATCGTTAACAAAGTCAGGCTGCGCCATTCTCAGGATCTCCCTCTCTTTCTCCTCGGAGATTTCTGACAAATTCACATTGGAAACTGGCGGAAGGGGCGGCAGCAAACTACAATTTGGAGCAATGTGACCTCTGTTCCCGCATCTCACACACAACCCATTCTTTCTTCTGTGGATCAGAACATCCTTTTTGACCCAAGTGGCTCTCTTTTTGTCGGCCGTGTTGGTATTTGTGGTTCTAATGGGCTCCCAATCCATCTCGGATGAATAGCCTTGGTTTTGCCTTGGTGGTGCGAGTAACATTTTCTGATGAATTCCGATGTCTGTTAAGTCACCGCTTATAGTAAGGAGCTTGGAGATAAATTTTCCCCAATATGTGTACTTCTTTCCAACCAGAGCAGCTTTCATTTCACCACAGAGAGAATTTCGAAGTAAGGAGATCCTTTGTCCGTCGTCGTAATTGTACCATCCAGCATCCGCTAGAACTGTCTCAAACTTCGGTAGAAACGCTGTGAATGGCTCCTTTGGTCCTTGTTTTATGTTAAACAGCTGTTGTTGAGCTCTCGCCATTTTATTTGGGTCTCCAAATACTGTTTCAAGAAACGTGAGAAATTGGAGGCCATTTCCTTTCCTTTCATTTGACAGCATTTTTGCAGTATTTGAAACCAGTTTTACAGCATCCCCTTCTAGTCTTGAATACAAATACATGAACTGGTCGAAGTCGTCACCTATGGCAGATCCATCCTTAGTCAATCTGTGAACTGCACCCAAGTGCCATTCGTCCCACGTTGATCGATTACCGTTGAATTTAACCAATAATGGTAACTTTTCTCTAATGGACTCATTTAAAATTACCTGAGCTGGTATTGATTCTGGAGATTTTGGTGGGGATTTTTCATATTCACCAACCTTATTGAGAAGCTCTGCAATAGTGATCTGCTGTTCCTGCATTTGGGCTGCTTGCATTTGGATAATTTGTTTGAGATTACCAAGTTGATGGAAAATATTCTTTTGATTCGGCTCGTTAGGGTCTGATTCTATCCTACTCATATTGAATAAGGTTTTATTTTTTTTTGCGGTTGTGATGTTCGGGGAATGCCAATAAGGGTAATAATTGCTCTTTTAATGATAATAATAGTGATATATAGAAAGTTTCTTCGGCTTATGATAATGATATCGAAGATTCCTTCAGTAAATAATAATAATGATAGTGATAGTAATAATAATAAATGTAGTTATGATGATAGTTTAAAAGGTTAAGAAAAATTATGGTGACTTCAAGATAATGTGAGGGTCTTAAAGCAGGGTTTTATTCAAACTATACTCAGAGCTGTATACAAGAAAATCTTGAAGTGAAGAGGAAAGTAATCTAAGAAGTTTCTCTCTTATTTATCTACATTTCGAGAATCTTGTTTCTCTTGATGACCAAATCGAATGAAATAAAATCTCCCTGTTCAAACTTATGACTTCTTCCCTCATCTCCTTCTATTTCCATTGCCATCATTACATTACATTAAATCATAATGGAGCTTAGATTAGTTGTTCAAGGAGTACCTAATTGCAAGCATAATTGAATCTTCTTCCAGGATGTTGTATGACTCGGTTGAGGTTGTCAATTTGTTTTGTTTATATTCCTGGATAAGATAATGTTGCTAGGTTCCGCTGTCGGCCCATTATTAATAAAATTAACAATAAGTATTATGCATAATTAGCTCGGCTAATTAATTTTTATGTGGTTAGGCATTAGCCTAACTAGGGTCAGGCTTCAGCCCTGTGACAATCACCTTCTCCACATATTCGTTGGCTCGGGGTGTGGATAGACTCGCAACTGTCATTCAAAGTTCACGTACAACAGTGGTGCGGGAAGGCGCAAAAGTTGGGACACTTCTTGCGACAAATCAACAAAGTACAACGGGGCGCAGCACCGGGCCCCTTGATACGGGCAGTACAAGCATGCATAGTTAGTATGGCGACCTACGGGGTAGAGGCTTGGTGGCCTGGTCTTACCCGGGTAAACGCGAACAGCAAGAGGCAAGTGAGCACAGGAGTTGGGTGGCACACGAATCTCGTAGACCGAACCATTCTCAAGGCAATTCGAGCAGCCTTACTGGCATGGCGCACCACGCCAAACTCAGTTCTACACAGAGAAGCTGGAATTCCTCCAGCAAAGATACTACTTCTGTCGTAAATATCCAGTTCCGCATTACAAATAATGCACGTGCGTACGCTTTCACATGATACTAGTCGTACACTAATTTTAATATCTGTATTGTATTTTTGGCACGTATCTAGGGGTTTTACTAGTTTCATGTCACATGCATGTTCTGCTCTTACATTCAGTTGTTTTGGAAGATTAACTAAATGTCAGGGCAAATTCAACACCTTGATTTAGCTGCTAATTTGGGACACGGGCGGTTATCTTGGTTTCTACCATATTCGTCCCATAAGGACTTTACTGTATATATATTTAGAGCTCTCACCCTTCGGAGATTCTCAGTTCATTGCGTTTACTGAATATCTCTGAAGGCTATATTCATACCCACTTCGTGTCAACCTACTAAGCTTTATATCTAAGGCTCTATTCACCTGCTTCTTTGTTCGACTGTCGTCCTTCTTAACTCTCACGTCGCCCCAGCATTTCCCTATACGATCTACGTCTCACAATAACTTCAACAGAGGCAGCTGCGCTCAGCAGCACGGATACGTAGACTCGACAATTGGCACCCATTACAATTCAGGGCAAACGAGACTACTACGGAATCAATCAAACGTTTAGGCTTACACGTGGGTCACAAAGGCCGCCCTATTGAAGTCCACGAACGTTATCATACGCGTCTACAGACGAGCATGCGAACGATTCCAAAGACGGAAGAACCGGGCTCTCTTTCTTATGTCACAAAGGGTTCTGTGCGCAGACACCACCCAGCGAAGGACAAGAAAACAGAGGCAGAGGTGGTAAAAGACTGGCTCCAAAGGTTACCCCCTGGAACAATTTGCGCCTACTCGGATGGGTCGTCAAATGGACCTGCCCAGTCGGCGTATGGATACGCGATCTATAGAGATGGACATCTGTTAACGACCGGGAAGGGGCCTCTCTTGGGTGGTGAGGTCTACGATGCTGAAATCTTTGGAGCTCTCAAAGCACTAGAGGTTTCCCTCATAATTGAGAGGAATTCTCCGATCAAAATCCTACTGGACAACCAGGAGGCTTCCAGAGCTTTAGAAAAAGGACAATCCAGCTCTTCACCAACAGCAGTGCGGAGGTTTAAGCAGTTGAGTGACGAGCACCGTCGTGTGCAGATCCGATGGATCCCTGGACACAGCGGCATAGAGGGGAATGAAAAAGCCGACGAAATGGCAAGAGCAGCGTTAGCAGAGATATCTCCGGAATGGGCAACCTCACTTAGAATAAACGACAGGGAAAGGGTTCCCATTCTTACTTTTGCAGCACTCGGACGCCACATCAATATCCGCAAGCAAGAGCTAGTTGATAGCTGGTGGCGAGCATCGAAACCAAAACGCTACGAGGATCTAGATATCCAGATGCGCCGAAAACGACCCCCGGAACTAGCCCTCCCACGGTGGGCATATCACCGATTAATTGCTGCGCGGACTGGCCATGGAGACTTCGCAGACTACTATAGACGGTTCAGATATATGAATGCCACAATTACTTGCGTATGCGGGCGGGAAAAGCAACCGTGGCATTTTGCGGAATGCCGACGAGCCACACAACGTTGGAGATCTACCACATGTGAAGCGTGCCCCACCGCCAAAGAGATGGTCGGACACAACGGATGGCAGCTGTTTTTACGGTTCCTGACCGAGACAGAGTGCTACAAAGAATAAAGCGTGAATGAACATCGCGTGGACCCCTTTCTCTAACAGAAGTTTCTGGTCTGGCGGAGTTTGGGTAAAAAAAAAAAAAAAAAAAAAAAAAAGTAGAGAAGCTGGTGTAGGACACCGGACTCCTTAGAAAATTTTACATTTGTTATCTCCCGGATCATATAGGCCCGGTCATGTAGGTAGTCATGAGTCTTTGTCAGAGCTCGAGTACCCGTGTCAGGCCTCCTGGGTGTAGGGCCATGCCCGACACGATAAAAAAAAAAAAATAAATAAATAAATAAAAATAAAAATAAAATAATAATAAAAATAAAAATAATAAAAATAATAAAAAAATAAAAATAATAAAAATAATAATAATAATAATAATAATAATAATAATAATAATAATAATAATAATAATAATAATAATAATAATAATAATAATAATAATAATAATAATAATAATAATAATAATAATAATAATAATAATAATAATAATAATAATAATAATAATAATAATAATAATAATAATAATAATAATAATAATAATAATAATAATAATAATAATAATAATAATAATAATAATAATAATAATAATAATAATAATAATAATAATAATAATAATAATAATAATAATAATAATAATAATAATAACTTACCCCTGAGCCCCTGTATGTCCTCTGTGTTCGCTTCTCCCCGCTTCGCCTACATACTTGCTTTCGGACATCGTCATCATTGTTTCTGATCGTTTAGAATAACTCTAAATTCTTACTCGATCAGCACACTTAATACAAAAAAATCATTCGTAATTTACTCATCTTAGTAAGTCTAATGTTCGTTTGCTTGCTACATTTATTACTTACAAATATCATGACACGATGGATAATACAATCTCCCTAATATTCCGCAGACGCGCGCCTTTTCTCTCATGAGATCAAAGAATACAGGTGAGTATAAGACTTCAGCAACGGTATGGATAATCCAATAAATTAATGTGACTTAGATACTCGCACTTCACAAAGCAGGAATCTCGAACAGGGAAATAGCAGATCAGTTAAGAGTAACCATCACACAAGTTCAGGGAGCAGTTCGATCTGGTCGCGTCTCCCCTCAACCTAGAACAGGACGGCCACCTTCTTTGAGCTCTGCTCAGGTTGATGAACTGGAAGTCTTTGTTTGTTCTTGTAGAGAAACACGACAGATGTCGTTTCTCGAACTGGCACTCCACTTCCGTCAGTGGGGCGTTAGGGAATTTGCGATCCGGAATGCGTTGCACAAGAGAGGATATGAAAGACGTCTACCCAGGAGATGTCCCCCCTCACCGGAAACCATCGCTCGGTACGCATCTCTTGGGCAGAGCAGCACCTAAGCTGGCGTCAAGAATGGTCCCAGGTTCTTTGGAGTGATGAAACTTGGATCAATGACGATCGAATAATGTCCGGTCATGTTACCAGGAAAGTGAGTATAGACCAATCTATTGTCCAAGGTATGCAAATTTATAACTACATTAAAAGAGAGGCCAGGAATTTGATGATACTTGTGTCCTAGACCGATACAAGAAGAACAACTCTTGGATGTTCTGGTGGAGTTTTGCGGGAGTTGAGCGGGGCACATGCATTTTTTGGGAGAGAGATTGGGGAAATTTGACCTCCGAAAAATACGCTTTACGTGATCTCCCGTTGGTAGCAGATTGGACTAGGGCAAAGTTCGAAGAGATTTGTCGCCAGTCTACTTTATGCACGACAATGCGGCTGTACACAGAGGACGTCCTGCCAGGGAATAACTCTACGCCAATGGAGTCGAATCTATTCCTTGGCCTGCCAATTCCCCTGATTTAAACCCGATCGAGAATGAATGGAGTATGATGAAATACTATATACAGGAACGGTATCCAGAGTTTGAGCAGAAGAGGCAGCGGAACAGGGAGGAGGTTCGCTCTATTGTGCTAGAGGCATGGTACCATAGCACGACGGTGGAAAAGCTTTCTCGTCTAATGGAAAGCATGTCGAGAAGATGCGAGGAAGTCAATGGCGCAAACGGTGGTCCCATCCCATACTAGAAAAAATTAGTGACACTATAGAAAATTGCAATATGAAATCAAAACATGACTGACGTATGAATGTGATTTTTCGGCTTAGTGCGAAGCTAAGTGGAGAATGACAGGGCAGATAACTTCTGTCGGACACGAATTCTCTCACGTTATTTTAGAGTTTTTCTGGAATGAAGTTTGAAGCTTTACCTGATAAGGACTCGCTTAGACAAGATTATCATTGAAAACTACCTAATATGGACAATGATGGGCAAAAAAATCCCTGTAAACGACAAGTTAGTTAACTTACCCTTGTCTCTCTGTATATTTCCTGTAAAAAACTAGGATATATCCCTACTTTTTCATGTCGCTTACTGAGTAAAAGATGCCCCTGAGGCCCTGTAAGTGGTCGGTAGAAAACATTCAAGTTCACACAACAAGTAGCATCCTTGGTTGAAGTCTGTCAAAAGCTCCCATAATGTCTAGAAATACACAGGACACAACTTTGTTTTCGGCAATATTTTTGTCAGCAAATTACTGAAGAGCACTACTATTGGTATTTGTGCTAGACCTGGTGGTGTAGTTGATCACAGTTTGAGAGTACGTCCTGAACTGCAATGGTGGCTTGCTATGGATGCGATTACAACAATACAATTTTAGGGTGGTATATAAGTTGACACTACTATCTACAAAGAATGTGTTACAGTTCTATGTGTGCCAGCAATCGCTTAGATCTAACTAGTGGGGTTGACCCCTAGTTTACCTCACTCCCATGTTATATCACGTGAGGTAGTATAACTACTCACAACGAAGTCCCCAGATTTGAACAGCGTTAGATCACAACAACTACATCTATTGCAGACCTCTGTTTTCTCCCTCCCATCTGACTAGGATGGAGAAGGCTAGATGAGACATTTGCTAGATAAGAAATTCTGAGAGCAAAGATTCCTTCTAAGAGTTTTGATAGACATGAAATGAGTCAAATTGGCCTGTAAGCGTTAGGCATGGAATAGTCAGGCTTACTCCTTTTAGGAATAATTATACCAATGTGTTACAAGTTGAATGGGGATATGGAGTGGTTGGCGACTTGTCTAGTGATGGTGCTGTCCTTCGATGGAATAGTCAATGGTGTGAATGAATGGTAAGCACGATATAAATGGTTTTACTGAATGCGTATAGTGGATGGAATATTGCATTAATGGTCACGATGGAGACTATTATTATTACTGCTCTGACTATGGCTGTAACGGCTTGTAAGCCTTAATGGTCCTGCAGCCTACAATAGTTATCGCAGTCAGTTGATTGATACAGATTTACTACCACGTGACTATTATTTTGTGACATGGGTAATGCGAATGAGAGGTCTACACCCTTGTTAACCTTCTTACGTGTACCCCTAATTACACACTCTGAAATCACTAAATACACGTAATAGTTTGGAAATATCTAGAATATTCTAGACATCGACCAGGCATACAACCTCCTCTAGTATGACCTATGATGAAGATTTACTAAGCAATGGCGAACATTCTAGAAATTATGTAAAAAGTATATAAGTAGCCCATAGGTTGTATTTAGATAGTCTGAGAAAATTATAAACTGCCTTTGCTTACATGATTGCCCACGCATCAATACTCGAACTGTGATATATAATTTTCTCTCTCATACTTTCAGAACGGAAATACTCAAATACGCAGATACGCAGATACGCAGATTAATACTAAAAAAAGTAAAAAAAAATAAAAAGAGAGGAGAAATGTCATCGAAAGATCCCCAAGTAGTTTCAGTTGAACAATTTCGGCAATTGAAGCAGCAGCTTGAAAAGCTAATTGCTAACCAAAGCAGTAGCGAGTATAACTCTCGAAAGGTCATTATTGAGAAGGATCCGCCACAAAACGGGAAAGCAAATTTGAAGCCAACGAAATTACCAGAGTTCAACAGGAATAGGGCAGAATATCCAGCATGGCGAGCTGCAGTATTGGATACCTTTCGCATGGATTGGCTATTATTCGGATACGATAATTCCCGGCCTTTCTAATGATGTACAATGCATTCAAGGGCGTGGCAAAAATAAAAGCCGGGCCATTTTATGAAAATGGGGGCGTTCATAATGTGAGAGACCCAGAAGACTTCATCGAATTCCTGGACCGCCTCTATTTGGATTCAACAAAGGTTTCTAAGGCTAATACAGAGCTCCACTTGATGAAGATGAAAGATGGCCAGCAATGGTCAGATTTTTATGCATCATGGTCTAATAAGTTAACCGAGGCTTGAGGGTACTTTTGGCCTGATGAAAATAAGATATCCATGCCCCAAAACGCCTTAAATAAAAAACTGATGACAACATTAGCTGGGAATCATCTATTACCGGATGATGATTTCCATGGGTGGATTAAAATAGTGAACAAAGTAGCCCAGAGATTGGAAGCAGTAGATTCTCGATTTGGTAATTGGCGAGGTGGTGATTTGGCACTAGGAAATCTCAAACCCACTACTCGCAATGGGAAGAATCTCAAAAAAATGAGGCTTGGAACAAAGAAAATCTGAAGATTTTGGAGTTTCCCACAGGCGCCAAGAAGTAGGAGATCTAGACGATTCTGGTGATACTATAATGGGGGGGATAAATTCTGCAAATATTGCTAATACGTAGCGTCGTCGGGCAAAATGGAAAAGTAAGGCCCAATTAGAGAAGTTGAGGGAAGAAGGGCGATGCTTTCGGTGCGAGCGACAGGGATGTATAACCAGGAGATGCCCTTTACTTTCAGCAATTAAGCCCCAAAATAGTGGTCCACGTGTGAATATAGCAGCATTGCCTGAAATTTATCCTTCGGTTTATGAAATTGATGAAGAAAAACATATTCGAAAAACTAGAAGC
Organism: Podosphaera xanthii; assembly: GCA_028751805.1. Lineage (NCBI taxonomy): Eukaryota > Fungi > Ascomycota > Leotiomycetes > Helotiales > Erysiphaceae > Podosphaera > Podosphaera xanthii. Next base: position 3,492,238 of record JAPWIX010000014.1, read on the forward strand.
TCCTGAGTATAATCGCACTGAGGAGCCGAAGGCGGTTGGTAGCTCTTTTATTAGAATGATTACAAAGCCTTTTCTCGTAAATGCTCTCGTAAATGACATCAAATTGGTACAAGCATTAGTGGATAATGGGTGTTTGTGCTTTGGTATTATTGACGATGAATTGGCAAAAATACTACAACTGCCGCGCATTCCTATCTCACTAAGATCGTTAGAAACTGCAGAAAGTGCCTCGGAAAAGCCAACTGTAGAGGCAATAACCTATATATCATCGGAATTTGACAGTTATGTAACACCCAAGCTTTGGTTATATATTGTTCCTCACAGTACACATCAGCTGATATTGGGGAAAAAATGACTCGAGGATCAAGATGCGATAATTCATTCAAAGGACCAACGATTAGAACTTCGAGAGTTTGGTGGCTCAATTTTCAGTATTGAACGTTGGAGACAGGATCTGAGAAATGTAGCTCGCCCCAGATATACTGTCCCTAAAGATATGGCTTCAATGATTAAAACTGTCCCAGTCTGTAGGGCTTCTCTTGAAGATATAAGCAAGGCACTACGCGGCAAGGCAAATCTTTCAATACAGGAAGCACGCGGTCATCTGCCGGACGCAGTGAAATATTTTCTCACTTATTTGCGGATGACCATGGAGCAAGCGACCTGCCACCTCCACGTGGAGCACTTGATCATGCTATTAAATTTCGAGAAGAAAATAGGAGGCCTCTCACACCAACATAGGGGCCACTTTATAACATGTCGCGAGAAGAGCTGCTTGTTTTGAGGAAAACGTTAACTGATCTTCTGGAGAAGGGATGGATAAGACCAAGTGGGTCAGCGGCGGCAGCACCAGTGTTGTTCGCCAAAAAGCCGAATAGTGGTCTCCGCTTCTGCGTAGACTATTGGGGATTAAATGCAATTACAATGCCTGACCAATACCCCCTGACTCTACTCAAAGAGACTTTACGTCAGCTATCAAGAGCAAAATGGTCCACAAAGCTAGATGTCAAATCAGCCTTCCATCGTATTCGAATAAGGGAGGGTGACGAATGGATGACAGCATTTCGGAGTCGGCTTGGACTTTTTGAATGGCTAGTAACACCCTTCGGCTTGGTCAATGCTTCTGCTACTTTCCAGAGATATATAAATGAGCACCTTAGGGAGCATCTTGACGTCGATGCCACAGCTTATATGGATGACGTTCTCGTATATACAGATGGAAGAAGGGAAGACCATTGGAAGTCTGTTGGTCGGGTATTGAGCAAGCTTGAAAAAGCAGGGCTTTATCTCGATATAGACAAATGTGAATTTTGATGTCAGAAAGTCAAATACTTAGGCTTCATAATAGAAGCAGGTGTAGGGATTACCACTGATCCGGAAAAATTTAAAGCAATTTCGGAATGGAAGGCACCAAATACCGTCAAAGGCGTGCGCTACTTCCTAGGTTTTGCAAATTTTTATAGGTGCTTTGTAGAGAAGTTCTCAGAGATCGCAGCCCCTTTAATTAATTTAACAAAGAGAAAGACGCCATGGAGCTAGGGCAAAGAGGAAAATTTAGCTTTTGAAAAACTTAAAAGCATTTTTGTATCAACGCCTGTACTAGCTCAATGGAATCCAGAGCGGGATACAGTGATGGAAGCAGATTGTTCGGGTTACGCTCTCGGTGGCTGTTTATCACAGTTGGATGATCAAAATAGACTACGGCAAATTGCGTACTTCTTGTTGGAAAACACAAGAGTTTGATGACCAGGTTTCACCTGTATGACTCGGTTTTTTCTTTTGTTCCCGACATAGATTGAAACAACGTTTCCTGAAACTCGCTGCTCGAAAGATGTTTTGGGTATGTTATTGAGAACAAACTGAAACTTGGTGCTCGGAAGATGTTTTTGGGCATGTAGTTATGCATTAGTTATAAAATCTGTTCTACTATAAGTATTACGGTTTGAAATGGAAAATAGGGAATAAGGGTTTCTAATATAATATTTCTGAACACAATATTTCTGAACACAATTTTTCTGATTATTCTTTATATCTAACAAAAGTCTTACAAAGATTTGCCGGGATTGTCAAATGAATGGCAACAAACCCCTCCATTATAAATTCTCTCTTCGAAAAGATAACAAATTAAATCATACTATCTATGTGGATATCCTCTGGCTGGAAGACGGACCGGCTGTATACGTTGTAGACAATGCTACCTCTTTTTCTGCAGCTGAATGGCTAAAGGGGTCTTGTTGTAACAGGTATATGATCAGCGGGTATATACAATTGTGGGAGTGGCTGCAAGTGATCACGTTTGTATGACAACGGCAGTTGGTATCTAGATGATCTTAGAATGATAGATTGATATATGAGGATATGAACTTGTGGTAATTATCTACATGATGAAGGGAGGCCCTCTATTTATACTCTAGCACACCCTTCTTACTAATCATTCAAACAGCACAAACAGCACAAACAGAGCAAACAGAGCAAACAGACAATCACGCGATCACGCGACAGGTTACACCTGGACTGTGCACTCAGCATCAATGATGTCATCGTCTAGTGAAACCTCTGGAGCCAATGACACAACAGGTCTGAAAGAGAGAGTGCAGAAGAAGTATGGAATGCTATACAGAGATGTTGGATCAACGTCTATGTTGAACCACCAGAAAATCTTGTCCATGACGCTGGTAAGAATTTTTCTTCCGCAAGCTTCAGGAAGAACTGCTCTGGGAGCAAGATCATTGTTACCAAAGTCCCTGTGGAGGCGCACAACTCCGTGGGTAAAGTCGAACGAGCTCATAAGCCCCTACGACGAGCTTATAAAATATTCAAAGAACAATTTGCCGGAAAAGCAATCAGCCGAGACACCCATCTCTCTATGGCTGTGAAAGCTTGCAACAACACGGCCGGTCCAGATGGTCTTATCTCAACCCTCTGTGTATTTGGGGCCTATCCACGTCTTACTTGGGATGATGCACCTACACCAACTGCAATTCAAAGAGCAGAAAGTATCAGAAATGTTATGGTAGAACTCCGAAGATATCGTGCAAGTCAAATAGTTCAACAGGCTGCCAATATACGCAATGGACTCAGTAATTACCATTTAGAAAACGTCCCAATTGGTGGTCAAGTGCGTGTGTGGCGTGAAGGCGCTAACAGAAAGGGATCATGGACTGGACCCTAGAACTTGGTTGAAAAGAACAGGGGAAATATTACTGTTAACATCAACGGCAAGAATTGTACTTTGCGCTCTACATCCGTCAGAAAATGGTTTGACAAGAATGATGACCTAAACAACCTTTGTCAACAGGAAGAAGAAAAATCCGAACACCAAAGATCAATACAGAAAACATCCAATATAGCCCCTGAGGTTCAACAGTCGGAACAAACACTATCTCTGCCTCAAGAAAGTCATATTCACGTACCATCACTTCGTCGAAGCCAACGAGAAGGGCGATTCAAAGGACGCCATCAATTTAATCACAGAGAACATTATGGGGCTATTATTGAAAGTGGTATGTCCCAGGCTTTTCTGTCTCCAGAAGAGCAAGAGGCACTAGAATTGTCGATACGGCTTCGCGAGAAAGGTTTAATCATTACCCCTGGTGAACCTTTCAAGGCATCTACGAAACAAGAAATTGAAGGTCTAATGGAATCTGGTGTTTTGAAGTTCAAGCACTTCGATGAAAGCATGATTGGCAAACAAATCTTTAACTCAAGAATAGTGAATACCACCAAATGCAAAACAACCATTGTCTCATTCGAAAAATCAAGACAGGTCGTTCAAGCATTCAACAATAAAGATAAACACATGATACCAACACAATCACCGACGGTACAGCGGGCAAGTGTACGACTAATTCTTGCTCTCTCTATTCCATTTATTAGAAAATTTAACCACGTGGTATTTCTCAGGGACATTTCGCAAGCCTATACACAATCTAAAACTTCCCTAACAAGAGAAATCCTCTGCCGTCCAGCTCCAGAAGTTGTCAGAGCTCTAAATCTAGAGTCTGATATTATTATGCAGATCCTAAAACCTCTTTACGGCATACCAGAAGCTGGTAACCACTGGTTTAGCACTTACTTCAAGCACTTGAAAGAGATGTTTTACATGAAATCCTCATGCTTTGACTCTTGTTTATTTACTACAACCTCTGAAAGTCATTTTGGTATCACTGGGATGCAAGTGGATGATATTCTTTTTCTTGGGACAGAAAATTTTGTCCAACTTGAGGATAAGAAACTGAAAGAAGCCAAATGTAAGGCCAAAGATATCAGCCGTCTTACGGAGAGCAGACCCCTGTTGTTCAATGGCCTTATGATCGGACTAAAGAATGGGACTCCATATTCAACCAAACGATCAAGGCAACAAGATAAATCCCATTGACCCTGGAGATTCTGCTCGTTTTATCAAGTACAAGAAAATGCGAGCACTCGGAGCTTGGCTTTCTTCATCTTGCCAACCACTCGTCGCTTTCAGACTCTCACAGGCAGGGCAACACCAAGAGCCAGATGATAACAAAATTGAAGGCCTAAATATACCTCTAAATATCCAAAGAGCAACCCTGATGCTGGCCTCAAATTTGTTAATTTAAATCTGGATAAAGGTTTGGCCTTGTATGCTTGGGTAGATGAATCCCTCGCCAACAACAAGGACGTTACATCTCAAATTGGTTATGTAATAGCTCTTGCAAATGAAGCCCGCGAATCAAATACATTTAAATTCAGTGGCAATCTTATCCATTGGAGCTTTACGAAATGTAAACGGGTCACGTGGTCTGTGCTCGCCTCTGAATTTTATGCTATGACTCAAGGAATAGATAAAGCGATTCCCCTTTGCACAACTCTTAACCAAATAGTCACTCAACTCGGTCTACCCAGAGTACCCCTCATCAAATGTACGGATAGTTTTAGCTTGTACGAGTGTCTCGTGAAGCTTGGTACCACCAAAGAAAAGCGCCTAATGATTGAAATTATGGCCATCCGTAAGTCCTACGAGCGAAGGGAATTGACTGATATTCGCTGAATTAACGGAAAAGACAACCCTGCGGATGCTATGACGAAAGAAAAAACTGACAACAGCTCTGCAACAACTTGTTGAAACCAACAAGCTAAAATGTAGGTTACAAGGATGGGTAGACAGGAAGATTTGATCTGTCAATTGCAGAAGACATTCTTTATTTTTCATTTTTTCGAGAAAAAGGGGATTCATTATTTTTGATTCAAGTCCAAAGTTATGTTATAAAATAAACAGTCCAGCATCTCGCGCAATGCGCGTCTCACACCGACTCGAACACTGTCACGTGATCGTCATTATCTCATATGTTACATTTAGATTTCCCACTTAATGCCTATTTATATCGTCTATAACCATGGATGGTACGAGCTAACAGCTACACATATGAGCGTCTTACACCTAAGTATTCTGGGAGAAACATTCAGGTTTAGGACTTTTTCATACCATGATAATATTGTTATATTGGGACATCAATGTCTATCATGAATAATGCTAATTAAAGTCCCATAAGGGTTACACTCCTGTATATAACGAGCTCTCTTCTTCAGAATTCTTCAGTCAATCACATTGCTGAATATCTCTGAAGGAATCTCTTTCTTTGTCATCTCACCTATTCTATGATAGCCTCACTTATCTCAAACACTACGCTGCTTCTCTTACACAGATATCTTGACGTCTCGCCTCTCCGATCTGTCCTTATTATATTAAGGAAGAGTGACTGTCTCATTTAGAGAGTTGTGAATGTCGGAATAATATCCGATTTTATGACAATCACATCCTTACTAAGTCTTAGAAAGCAATACATGTAGTAGTAGAGCAAAGTTGGTTCAGTCAGGTGATTTGATGTATTCGAATTTAAAAGTTTAATATCGCAATGTATGTTTTAACAATTCGTGATATATAAAGTCGAAGTTATAAATTTGGTGACGGTGCTACTCGAGACAATATAAATCACTAAAGGAATGAATTATGATGATGATGATGATAGTATATTTCTCAAGAATGAACCTAAACCGCACACCTCTCATCTAGATGGATCAAGAGGCTATTTATCTACATGTAAGACCCGCTAGTAGCTAAATTATTTCCTTGCCATATCTCAAAATAATAGTCTAAAGTTGGATCCGAAACATCTTAACAATAGATACTGTATTTTGACAGAAACCTGGAACGCCACCAATGAGCTTGGTACATTGACAAAACGGATTCCATCTCGATCACACCCCTTCAGGCGAACTGTCATGATAACTTGGTTTATTTCAGCCCTAGATAATTAGACTCCATGCTTTGACAGCCGCGTTAGTATTACCCGTAAATTTCATCTCCATCTCTTTATCCACAAAATCTGCAGTCGAGAATATTGAGAATAGTTTCATCCTTTTTAACGTCCAAGTAATTATCAGATCCCTATGGTTTCGTAATTAAGGACGAGTAATGACGTTGATAATTGAATTAGATTATAACCAATTATCTATACCCTATTGACCCCTCGAAAACGGTGACTTGCTGATGAAATATTGCCTGTATAAAACTTTTGCTGTAAGAAATCAAATATAGCAACAAATTTAGCACTTTAAAAATCGTTCTCGCAATAAGTTGAGGCGTAACTTGTGACAGTGGATCAAAAACTGAAAGAGACTTGTGCTGGATATTAGGATGGCTTATTCGAGATGAAGAGGATTGGGACTCGGTGTGTAGTGAAGGTAATGTGTCAGTTAAATCGGACAAAAGCTTGCGCTAACCGTATTTGTATTAATCGAATTTAAGTACATTTATAATCTGATATGCTTAGTGTTTAGTCGTATTGTAGGTCCAAACAAGAACGTAGAGATAGCATTATGTGTTGAGGAAAATGCTCTGGGCTCATAACTATTCGACTTTAAAAGTTTATTATCGCAATGTTGTTTTAACAATTTGTGATATACAAAGTCGAAGTTATAAATTTGGTGACAGTGGTACTCGAGACAATATTGCCGCGGGATTAATTGATAGTGATAAGCACCAGAGCAAGTCAAAATATAAAATCAGTTACACACGCCACAGCCACACAGAACCAGCCTTGCGAGAAATAGTGACAATCAACAAGGTACTTGCGCAGCCAGTACCAACTCCACGGATTCATCCCGTAGCATCACCCCCCTTTCAAGGGATCTGGCCGCCTTCTGGTGTGCATGCCAACATTGAACTCTCCCACATTATCTCCAGTTCCATAATTTTGTTTGAACAAGTCCAAAGCTACAGTATTTTCTAATTCTGAGCGGGGTTCCCATGTTGGCTCGGCTTGAACTTTCCATTTTACCAGCAACATCTTTCGAAATCCCCTACCACGACGTCGTTTCTCAGCTCTCAGTATGCGTTCTACTTCAAACTCTTGTTTACTGCGCGTGTCAGGATGACTATGGGCTTCGTAGTAGTAATTACGGTAAGTACGGATTTGACGGTGATTATGATGTTGGTGGCAGCAATAGTTAAGGTAAAGATTATGACAATGTTTACGGTATGGGATAATGGTGAGGGTTACGGTGAGGGTGGTGGTTATGGTAATAATGACGATTATGGTATATGGTGGTAGTAATGGTAATGGTGATGGTGATGGTGGCGGTGGGAGGTGAGAGTTATCAAAGGAGAAAAAATGTAAGTTTGAATTACGACAAAAGACTTGACGTGGTGAGCCTCGTACGGAGGCTTCTCGTGTTATATATACAATGAAAAACTTTAAAACTCCCAAAATAGACTTCCAACCGGGATTACTATTTTCCAAAAAACAAACAACTCCCAGCGCCGATCCAAAATATCCCCAGGAACCTAACAGCGCGGTAAGTCGGCATTAACAGGCAAAGATTGATAATCATCCTGTTTTTGTGAAGGTGGAGGGCCTTCTGCAGCTCTTTTAAGTAAGTCAACATGGAAACGAGGGTGAATGCTGATTGGAACATCTAGCTCAACAACATGAGGAGAGATAAATTTGAGAACTTTATACTTAGCATGAAGTCAAGCAAACTTTTTCGACGGTCGTGGGGTTGCAATATTTTTGAGATTTAACCAGACGTAATCATCAACTTGGAAAAGTTCCGCTTCCTGTTGATCACGGTTTGCCGTATCTTCTATGATTTGCTGTCTCCACACCATTGATGATTGTGCTAGGGCTTGGCCTTCCTCCAGTTTTCTGATTAATGCATCGACCTGACGAGCTTTTGAAGATCTTGGTTTTGCATCCGTGATATCTGTAGTGCTTCACGGATCAGGAGCGTAGAGCGTCATGAATCGGCTTTCGATTGTATTTCTAAGATGGAGAACTAAACTTAACTGCAGATAATGCTGCTATTATATACAAACAAATGGGGCTATGACGCTAGGTTTAGAAGCCAAGAGAACATGACAGAGACAGAGAGGAGATGGTAGAAACAAAGAGAAAGTAACAGAATAACCTGGGCCTGTAAGCAGCGCAGTTATTGTTGTGGAAGTAACCAGAAACTAAGGGAATCAATTAGAGGATGGCAGTGACAGGTTGCCTGGCGATGGCAGGGCCTGAGGCATCAATATCCCGTGGATCATTACATTCAATCCCTCCCCTCCTGAGGTTTTCCATGGACAGTCGTGAATTGCTTCGTATTCTTCCATAGCAGCAGTGTCCTCCAAGTGTTCAAGTGGTTCCCATGTTGGCGTAGGGTAGCCTTCCCATTTGACGGCGACTTCCCATTTGTTCTTTACCTGACAATGGTCAACAACTTTTTCTACAATACATTCTCCCACAACGTGATCCTCATCTGCGTCATCGGCTTCAATGGGTGGTGGTTCTATGTCCTGAAGAATCTGGGAGGGAAGAGGATCTTCTCGAGCGCGGCGGACAAGGTTGTCATGGAAAACTGGGTGAATGCCGCGTGGTATGTCGAGTCTGACTGCGTGCGACCCTACAAGTTGTACCACACGGTATGGTAATGAAACCCAGTCAAGTTTCTTGCAGGGTCGCTTTGTACGAATGTTCTTAAGTCGAAGATAGACGCGATCATTGACTCTGAAAGCTTCAAAAGGTTGACAACGGCGGTTGGCGTGACGTTCTTGGGCTTCCTGGGTAATGGCTATCGAGGCTTGTGCAAAAGTGGTAGCCTCCCGGTGTTTGTCCAGCCAGTTTCGACCTCTTGCTGCAGGTGATATAGCTGATCCCTCTGTGTCATCTGCAGTAACATCATCAATAGGGTTGATATGATATCCATGGTTAAAGAAAAACGGGGACATGCCGGTACTTGTAGATGTTCAATTCATCATAGCAACTTGTACTTGGGGAAGTAATATATCCCAATCGTCCTGCGAATAAGCGCAGAATGCACGGAGGTAGGTCTTAACTTCCTGATTTGAACGTTCCTGAGCTCCATCAGTTTCCGGGTGATAGGCAGTGGAAAGACGACGAGTAATGCCAAGTTGACGGCATACTTCCTTCCAGAATAGACTGACAAACTGTGATCCACGGTCAGATGTAATAGCACGGGGAAGCCCATGGTGGGCGTAGACATGGATGATAAACTGTTCTGCCATGGTGGCAGCCTTTTCCGAACTTAAAGGAATCAGGATAGGCTGCTTTGAGAGCCGGTCTGTTACTCCCATGATGAGAGTGTTGCCGCGTTTTGTCTTGGGTAGCTTCACAACAAAGTCAATGGCCAGCTCTTGCCAAGTACGTTCTGGTATGGGCAGGGGCTTAAGCAGGCCTCGCTTTTGTTCCTGATGAAATTAGTGCTTCTAATTAGGATGGCTGAGGAAGATCGTGCAAGGTTGAATCCCCTAATCGCACACGCATTGACCTTTAGCCTAAAGTGTATTATGAGCATCAATACGCTAATCCTTATTAGCAAGATCACTCAATCACTGTTAGTTAGTTTTATTAGTAGATAGCATTCTGTTCGAAGTGGGAGAAATAAACATCTCCAGACACTACTTTAACAGACTCTTACTTCTCCCAAGTTTACCCTACGATTGATAAGTGATCCTATCCAGTCTAACAACTGAACTTTAAATCTTCCATTTCAATAGGTTCTGAGCCCGGTGCTTAAAGCACAAATTCACTTAATTAAAATCTTGGAGACAGCGAAGCTAATCTTCCATTTTCAATAGAAACCTCACAATGTCTGAACCCACTACTCAAGTCAAATCATTCTTCACAAACCTCTGCAAAGAGTACACTATTCGTAGTATGAATTTAACGACCATTACTCCCCTAAATGTACAGGCGAATTACAATTCATGGGCTACAACCATGACTGCAATATGGCGCAGTATGGGACTGTATGAGCTGGTAGTCGAAGGGGTAAAACCCACGGCTAGTGCTGGTCTTGAGGAGCAGAAGTCGTATAAAGTGTTGTATAATCAGGCAGTAGCTGCTTACATTCATGTGGTCAACCCTGAGATCATCCAAAGTGTTCTCGATAAGGAAGACCCACACTTGATGTGGACGCACTTGGTTGCTCAATACAAAAGAGACACAGCGTACGCGCTAGTCTATCAAGTTGGCAACCTGTGTGAGCTAAAAACCTCTTTCAACACGTCGACCTCTCTAGCTACCTTTGTTCAGTCTTTCGAGACTGAATGGTCTAAACTTCACAAACTGGCCAGAGATTCTACGGATTCTTATCGGCACAAGTTTGCAAGTTTCCTTGAAGAAGATCGTGCCAAGCGCGATTTTCTACTTGGATTTTTGAGTCGCCACAAGAGAAATCTGGTTGATAACTTGACTACAAAGAGCGATCTTACATTCGCTGAAGTCAAGCAACGACTCATAGACCTCGACTATGAAGAGTCTACTGAAACAGCTTTTTTTACAGCTGTCAAAGGATTCAAAAAGCCTAGAACCATGAAACTAGCCATCTCTCAGAAAAAGTCATGCAGTTTCTGTAAGAAGCACCATCCAACCCAAGCATCTGGCCATACGTGGTTTAAATGCCCCAAAATAAAGGAGAGAAATATACAAAAAGCTAAACAACTAATTGCCTCTACCGATGAAGCCCACATGATGTTAGTCAGGCCTATCAACGAAAAGGTCAGTCAAAAGCACTTTTATCTTGACAACTGTGCAACAGCTCACATGTGCCCATATCCAGAGAGATTCAAATGTATTTCTGACTGTTCCGGACTTGTAATGTCCAGTTCGGGTCAAAACATGAAAGTCTTGGGAAGGGGGACAGTGGTTTTATATTGCATGTTATCTGATAAAACTATTTCGCAATTCAAGTTGAGCAATGTTTTGTACGTACCTGGGTTACAGCATCCTCTGTTTTCTTGGAGACAAGAAAGACATAAAGGCTATACGTTAGTTGATGATGGAAAAGTGATGAAGCTCACAAAACATAATAAAACGTACCTTGAAGCTACATTTAATGGACCACTTCCGCTGATTTCAGAATCTGCTCCAAAAGTTCAAGATTATGCATGCTTATATATGACTTTTGGCATGATGCATTGTGTCATGCAGCTCCATCTTCTATATCCAGCTCCCTAAAAATTATGCAGAACCCTAATGTGATACCTGAACGTCCCTAAAGTTTTCATTGCGAAGCTTGTGCCTTGTCAAAATCAATTCACAACAAGCCTAGATCCACAATCCGGAAAACCTATGAAAAAGCTGAATACTTACATTCTGACCTCAGTGGTCCATTTCCAGTATCATCTTTAGGAAATTCCCTCTACTACATCAGTTTAGTTGATGATGCTACCAGGTGTACAATTGTTCAATTCTTAAAGTCAAAATCTGACGCTGCACAAGTTATTGTGAAAATAATTGCAGAGATTGAAAAACAATTTTACTATAAGGTTAAAGCATTACGAACTGACAACGGTGATGAATACATCAATAAAAGCTTGAGTAGTTACTTAACTCAAAAGGGAATATGTCATGATTTAACACCCCCTTATGATCCTGAGTCTAATGGCGTCGCCGAAAGGTTAAATCGCTCCATTGGTGAAGGAATTTGCGCAATGCTTTTACCCATCACTGAAAAACGTTTGTGGGCCGAAGCAGTACAAGCTTTCACGTACACCAAAAACCGTTTATATCATACATCTGTTTGTGGGCAGACACCTTATGAAGCCTTCCATGGCGAAAAACCCACAATAGAACACCTACAACCCTTTGGGCGAGAATGCTATGTACACATACCCAAGGCTAAGCGTCCTTCAGGCAGTAAGCTTCTTCCACGAGCGGTTAAAGGTTTGTTTGTAGGTTACACCAAAGTGCCCCACCACTATCAAATTTTTATCCCTGCAGCAAATCATGTTGTTGTCTCAACTGATGTTATATTTGCTCCATACGTTGCAAAACGTATCGAAAATATCATCAATGTGCCAACACCAAATGATAACACTTCAAAGAAAATTTCAGATAACCATCAAGTTGAAATAAACATAGTTTCTTAGCCAACTGATAAAACATGCCCACCAGACGAACACATTACAGCCCCCGAAACTGCTCCACAAGTCCAAATATCCAACAATCCTTCCAATGCCCAGTCATGAACCAGATCTAATCGCCTTGTCCGCCCTCGCGTGTTCGATGACACGATTACGGGAGAGTGGTGGAAAAGTTCTCGTGTGCATCCTTCAAATAGTCCGCTCGCACCAAATAATATAGTCAACAATGATGAATGCGAAAGGGCATTGATAAGTATCTTGGAAGTTCCAGAACCAAGAACCTTTAAGGAAACGGAACACTCAGCATATTGGTCTGAATGGAAAAAAGCTTTCGAAGAAGAAATGTCATCTTTTCACGAAAACAATGTGTGGCAAGTTGTGCCGCGACCCGAAGGACGCAAAATTGTCAGTGGTAAATGGGTTTGTAAAGTCAAAGGCAATGCGCAAGGCGAGCTCGAAAGATTTAAAGCCAGATATGTTGCAAAAGGATACTCACAAATCCAAGGAATTGACTATAATGAAACCTTTGCACCTGTTGTTCGGCTCGAATCTCTAAGATTGCTACTTGCTATATCTGCAAGTAAGGGGTGGAAACCTCGTCAACTTGACATCAAAACCGCCTTTTTATATGGTATTCTGAATGAAGAAACTTACATCGAACTTCCTGATGGGTACAGGATAGATAACCATGTGGCACGCCTCAATAGGTGTATCTACAGACTAAAGAAATCGCCCCGAGAATGGTATTTCAGATTGGTAGAATATATCCATCCGCACGGCTTTGCTTCTTCCAATTTTGACTCTTGTGTTTTACTCCACAACTCTGGCAAATTAATAATTGCTATCTACGTGGATGATATAGTACTTTTTGGTGAACAAGGAAAAGTCATGGACGACACAATCAACCTTCTTAAGAAAGAATTTAAGGTTAATGATTTAGGTACGCTCAACTGGCTCCTTGGTATACAAATTGAGTACTCAGATGCAGGTATCATCTTGTCATAGAATGCATACATTAACAAAATCTTGAATCAATTCTCTATGCAAAACTGCAACCCGGTCTCTACGCCCATTGACTCTCACCAAAAGATCATTGCGGCGGCCAATGGAGAACCAAGGGCTAATGCACAACTGTATCAGCAGATTGTCGGATCATTGATGTATGTGGTATCTGGCACTCGCCCTTGACCTAGCATACACCATCACGCTCCTCTCACAGTATAATACTGAACACTCTGTTACTCATCTGAGTATGGCAAAACGAGTACTACGCTACCTTAAGAGTACAAGCGAACTCAAGTTAACCTACAAGATAAATTCACCTCTAATTTTAACTGGATACTGTGATGCATCTTACGAAAATTTTCTTGACACTTGTCGAAGCTTTGCTTGATATAAATTTCAACTTGGCAACTCCACGTTCAGTTGGAGAGCACGCAAACAGCGAACTGTAGCCTATTCCACCTGTGAAGCGGAATATATGGCGTTGTCAACGACTACTAGACAGTTCGTCTGGATTGTACGTGGCTTGCATCAATTAGTTGACAAAGATATCCCAAAAGCATTGATGACTGACAACCAAGCTGCTATTGATGTTGCTCACAATCCAAGGCTTAACGATGCAACAAAACACATCGATATAACCTATCACTTTACAAGAGAAAAAGTAACAGACGGATCTTTAACTTTACTACATTGTCCATCTGAAGAGAATCTTGCAGACATATGTACGAAAGCATTACCAAAGCCAAGGTTAAGTCACTTGTGCACCAGTATATTTGGTCCAAAGTGAGGCGGGATGATGAAATTAGTGCTTCTAATTGAGATGGCTGAGGAAGATTGTGCAAGGTTGAATCCCCTAATCGCACACGCATTGACCTTAAGCCTGAAGTGTATTATGAGCATCAATACGCTAATCCTTATTAGTAAGATCACTCAATCACTGTTAGTTAGTTTTATTAGTAGATAGCACTCTGTTTGAAGTGGGAGAAAAAAACATCTCCAGACACTTCGTTAACAGACTCTTACTTGTTCCAAGTTTACCCTACGATTGATAAGTGATCCTATCCAGTCTAACAACTGAACTTTAAATCTTCCATTTCAATACTTCTGACTCAACGTACTATTTCGATAACTTCAAAAGCGCTTTTTCGATGTCCCGGATGCTCACTTTTTCCAGAAACAGACTTGTATCCCTTACCTCCCTGGAAAGTTGTTTTACTGATGCCATGAAAACAGAGCCGCTGACCAGACTGGCTGATCTTAATTCGCTCATGAACGGCCCGACTGTTTTGTTTTCCAGGGTTGGGATATCTTTTCTCGCTTTTCCATGTCTCACAATTTTGAGATGTGGTATTGGATATGCTTAGTTTTGTGTCATCCACGGCTTACCCAATATGATTGGTTGTTCGAGCATTGGAACTACGTAGAGATACATAATCTGCAGGTATCCACTGAGTTCTATTTCTGCATAAGTTAATCCTTGAATGAATGTTCCTGTCATAGCGCCTGATGCTCCTCGAATTTCTCGTTTAAGTACTGGTATCAAAGGGAGGTTTAATTCTTCATACAAGTTCTCATTAATTGCGGCATAGCACTGACAACCGTTATCTATCAAGGCATGAGTTAGAAAAGTTTTATTAATGATTACTCTAAGTAAATTAGGTTCATCATTCATATTTTCCCCATGTTTCTCCCAGTCTACCAGTGCTAATCTAGAGGGCTCCGGTGCCTGTCTTCGCCCCGGAGCTATTCTTTCCCTGATCAAGTTCAGAGACAATGATTTCAAGATGACTTTCTAATTGGAGAGGGAACTCTGCAACATTGGCTCTGATTTCTGTTGTTCAGTGTATGGATTGAAGGTAGGGGCATGCTGCCACAAAGTGA
This sequence comes from Podosphaera xanthii, assembly GCA_028751805.1. NCBI lineage: Eukaryota > Fungi > Ascomycota > Leotiomycetes > Helotiales > Erysiphaceae > Podosphaera > Podosphaera xanthii. The sequence continues at coordinate 3,507,527 of JAPWIX010000014.1, forward strand.
GTATTCGTACCACATTGAACGCATAGCTTGTTGATTTTTCGACGCGTGAGCTCAGCTTGATCTACATATCGTGCCCGTAATGTCCCTTGCTTATTGGTTCCCTGTCCTTGCCGGCTCCGATCTAGATAGTTCTGACTTCCTATAGGACTTATAATAACATCACCATTGGCGTTTATTCTTGGTGTTGAATTAATGCTAGCAGCATGGTTGATAGTTGGGATGTTTAAAGGATTAGCTGGTCCTTTGTTGCCTCTGAAGTGCCTTGAATGCTCAAACCGATGAGCGATCACTTCAACCTGCCTAAAGGCTGCATAGTAGTCTTCAGTGTTGAGATTTGTTGTAAAAAGCTGGTCCTTAAGAGATTCGCCTAGTGATCGGCGCAGCCACACAACCTTTGAATCCTCCGTCCAGCTTTCGCCTCCAGCGCCCATCAATACCCCATCGAACTTCGGAAAGAAGTCACAGAATCACTGCAATTCTTTTTGTCGTAATTTGGACAATAATTCCTGTTTATCCTCTTTTTCTTGCCTTTTACCAAAGGTTCGTCTGAGATGCTTGATAAATTTGCAATAATTCCACTGTACTTGGGCGCCAGAAGCGTTGAAGACGGCGACTTTATTCTTAGCAGTTGTCAGCAAGAAATAATTAATGTCGTACCACACTGCTCTATCTGTCACAATCAAGTCTTGGTCAATTTTGTTAAAATACATGTAGCGTATGTGAGAGGCTGGTCTTGAATAACTCAAAGATCTAAAGATTCAATTAATACACCAAGAAGTGCGTGAATATTATTTACAAGAGAAGAACAATCATGTATAGCTATCTCAAGCTGTCCCCACCGAATCCCATCAAACGCCTTAGAACTAGAACGTATAATAAACCATAGAAGATACTTGAGTATTCACAATATCCCAGAATGCCATTAAACCATTTCAGTACTCTATAGAAGATTTGTAAATGTTCTCTAATATTTAATGTTGAAAAATCTATGCGACAGTGGAATTAAGAGTATACTTTATACCAATTACTAAATCAGCTGTGTATGGATACTTGCTCTCGAAATCAGTTTCTTAACAATAGAATTATGAATTTATGTATTATTGTAGTTGTTGCCTTTACTAACAAACTTGCACATACTTTACAATTAGATAAAATGAGAAAATACTAATCAAGACACGTGATACAAATACAGAGATATCACATGACTTTCAACATCCCCCTTCAGGTGATACCCATAACACAAGCATCTAAGACCAATGGAAGCGGGTCACGTACTATAAGTAGTCATGTTAAGCAATTTCAGGAATTGCCTGTGCTTGTCAAAGGTAAATCCTTTCGTCAATCCATCAGCAGCCATCTCTTTGGTGGCAACGTACTCCAACTCAATCTCTTTTTGTTCAATCCGCTCAGGAATGTAAAAATATTTTGTGGCGATGTGTTTGGTTTGGTTGTGGAATACAGGGTTTTGAGCTAACTTCAGGCTCCCTTGATTATCTCCGTAAATTTTGATCATTTTGGCGTCTTCTCCTTCATAGCCAAGTTGTTTTAGCAGCATGCGTAACCAAGAGGCCTCCATGCTTGCTTTACACAAAGCATAAAACTCTGCTTTGGTAGTGGACTGAGCTACACTTTCAAAGCGTTTGGATGCGACTGAAATAACGCCTCCTCCAAAGAAAAATACATATCCCCAAGTTGATTTTTGGGTTGAATGGCATCCTGCAAAATCAGAATCAGCCATACCATAAAGCTTGCAGCAATCAGTTCCTCCGAATTTAATACCAAGGTTTATAGTGCCTTTGAGATATTGAAGAACACGTTTAGCTGCCCTTAGGTGCTGAGGAGATGGGTTATGGTTAAATCTGGACAGAACACCGCAGGTCCAAAGTATATCAGGTCTGGTCTTACTTGCCAGATACATAACTGATCCTATAATTGACTGATAGAGAGTGATGTCTTTCTTCGGTGCCACCTCGTCATATGGAATCATGTTGATCATTTGTTGGAGTCGGATAATATTGGGTCATCTTCCAGCGCAACCCATGCCGAATCAATGCGTTGTACAACCCGGCACCCGAACATCTGACATAAGTTAAATTTGTACCAATCAGATAATCACTGGGTATTTCTCTTATAGCTGCTTTATTGTAATGGGCGTATAATCCTTTTAATCATCCTCTTAAGAATCCTGTTGACCATCCTTCGGGAACCTCATAACGATCTCCCACATTCCTCTGGACATAGCTGGCTGGGTAACGTAGCGGAATGAGCTTGAATGAAATGTATATATATATTGCTTTGATAGACCTCAGTTCTTAGAACAATTCAATCAAATCTTCTTACAAAGTTCTACAGATTATGAGACCAAGTCTCTAGACCATTTGAGCTTACTCTTACTTTTACTCTAACTCTAACTCTAACTCTAACTCTAACTCTAACTCTTACTCTTACTTTTACTCCCACTCTCATTCTATCTAAACCACCATTATGTCGACTTCGGAGACTCTCAAGGCTCTTTGCCATGCCCCAAAGCTAGACAAATCAACCTTCATTAGATGGAAATTCCTGGTTGAACAAGTATTCATTAACTTGCACATCGAAAATTATATCCTGAGTGATATACCAGAGCTACAAGGAGAAGCCGACACAAAAAATATCTCCGTAAAAGATTAAGATGGTAACATTAAAGTAGCCCTCGCACAACTTGTCCCCCGAAGAACTCTTTTATCTAATCCATGGCAAAATAACGTCAAAGGGAATGTTGGACGCCTTACTCCAAAACTACAAGCATACGTCACAAGAATCTATCGCCATGCTACTTCAAGATTTCTGGGGATTCCCCATTGAAGATGAAACGGACGTTGATAAAGTAGCTGAGCAGTTAATTTCTCGGCAAACAAAAATCTCGAATATCGATATCTCACAGAGTCCAAACAATTTCCTGATGAAGAGCCGCCTTCTTGGCCATTTTGATAAAACCTGCAATGGTTACTTTTGTGGAACCGTTACAGTTCTAAGGAATAACTCGTCGATTTCATTCTTTGAGGCCGTTAATTCTCTTCGAGCTAGCCAGGCAAGTTACAATAGCCGATATCATTCCGGTGTCGCATCATTCGCCAATGCAGTAAGCAGTGACACTCAATCTCGCAAGGGAAAAACTTGCGCCTTTTGCGGACGACTGAACCATACTCGAGAAACCTGCTTCGCTTGGTTGGACACCCCCGATGGATCCAAGTGGGCAGCCAAGAATTCCCAGAAGGCAAGTATTACCCTCAAATTGAAAGAAAAGTTTGGCAAGAAACCAAAAGCCGGTCCAGAGAGAGACCTCCTAGACGATGGTGCGTGGATTGTCGAAGAACAGGTACTATCTTCACTAGGTCAGGGCAAGAACCGCGACGTTGTTCTCGATACCGGTGCAACACACCATATATTCCACAACCGTTCCCTGTTTACTTCATTTTTTCGAACTGACAAAAGAGTCCAGACAGCTTCTGGTCATTTTTCAACCGTGACCGCTGTTGGCTCTATTCACCCAACTGTGTACAACCTCAAAGATCACTCAAAATCCAAGGTTATCCAAATAGATGACGTATGGTATCTCCCCTCATGCACAAAGAACCTGGTTTCGGGATCCCAATTAATTTCTCGAGGATTCAAACTCCATTCCCGAGAAAATGGGATTGCGGTAGTATCGAGGCATGGTACAATGCTAGCAACAGCCCAGCTAAAAGATGGCCTTTTCTGTTTTAACACCTCCCCTAACACCAAATTAACTCAGCCAACAGCATTAACATCCGTCCTCCCTGCTAAAATAACAACACTGACCTCTAGCATCGATTCCTTCTCCATCGATGCAAAGGAATTTAACCCTGCTCTCATCTCCCAGGAAGCCACAAAAGATACCACCAAACTCCTACATACTCGCCTGGGTCATATTGGCTCTCACCTCCTCAAAAATCTAGACATAACAACCTTTTCGCTACCATTCATTCACAATGATGCTTCCAACTTTCAAATAGACACAAAATCTTTGGCCAACTGTGATGATTGTAATTCGTGCAAACAGGTAGAGAAGATCAACAAAGTACCCGCTAAAAAGTCATCCAATCTTCTCGAATCAATCCACTCAGATACATGTGGCAAATGCCGAATTCCAGGAATTTTTGGCTCTTCATATTTTGTTTCTTTCACGGATGATGCATCCCGCGAAAGTGCTGTATATCCACTGAAAAACATGAAAGAAGTCCGCGAATCATTTGAAAAATATAAATTACAAAAAGAACTGCAAACAGACCGTAAGATAAAAGCTATGCGCTTCGACGGAGGCTCCGAATACAAATCGATAAACTTCGGTGGCATCACTCAACAAATCAGCGCACCTTATACTCAGCACCAGAATGGTGTGTCTGAAAGGTTAAACCGTACTCTAATAACAATGGCCAGATGCATACTAGCGCACTCCGGTCTACCACTCCGTTTTTGGGATGCCGCCGTTCTCACGGCCTGCTATCTACGAAACAGATTGCCTCTTCTGCCTGATAAACGATCTCCTTACGAGGTTATGAACGGAAGAAAACCCCAAGTGTCCTACCTCAAAGTATGGGGTTGTTTGTGTTACGTACTAATTGACACTAATGACCCTCGGAGGTACAAGCTTTCGCCAACTTCACTTAAGGGCATTTTCGTGGGATATTGCGAATCATCAAAACAATACCGAGTTTATATTCCAACAAAGGCCGGGAGAGAAAAAGTTGTTGTATCGGCCAATGTTCGTTTCTTTGAAGATTCGTTTTGGGATTGGAGTACTTCCAGCTCCGAACAGTATGGTAAACTCGAAGACATACTTGAAGATGATCCCATCAACACTTTAGTCGAGCTCTCCACCAACAGTCTAGACTCCGATGAACCAAATTCTCTAAATTTTCCTCCCCTTTCCTCACCATCATCTTCGCCTCCCTTACCTCTTCCTCCTCCATCGGCACCATCGGTAACGCCAACATCTCCCGAAACAAGCTTAGAAACTGTTGTAAACATGGAAGTTTCTGAAGATACTGTGACACCACCCGTTCCTGGGAATTTTGATATTTCTCCCCCGGTAGACACACTCGAAACTATTCCAAAGCCCTTCACGCCGAGACGGAGTAATCGAACTCCGAAGCCAATTCTACCCCGATCGGCCTGGCAACCTACCTCTCGCGCTCTCTATATCGGTGGAGAGGTACCAATTCCTCAATCCTATAAGGAGGCCATCAAAGGGCCTGATGGCGAAAACTGGCGCATTGCAATAAGAGAGGAACTCGGATCCCTAGAAGATAAAGAAGTCTTCACGCCGGTTACTCATGTCCCCCATGGAAGGAAACCCGTAGGATATAGGTGGGTGTTTACGGTAAAATCAGACGGACAATTCAAGGCAAGACTCTTTGCCAAGGGATTTAGCCAAGTATATTGGGTTGATTATCTGGAAACTTATTCTCCTACCCTGTGTACCGACTCGCTAAGAATTCTCTTATCTGTTGCAGCTTTCCGAAACTGGGAAATCCATCAGGTTGATGTCAAAACAGCCTACCTATAAGGTGACCTAGATGAAGGAATTTACATGAAATCACCAGAAGGAATGGAAAGTACACAGTATGTTCGTGTGAACAAAGCACTTTATGGCTTGAAACAGTCTGGAAAGGCTTGGTATGCCAAACTTGACTCAGAACTCTCACCTCTAGGATTAGAAAAATCGAAGTGCGACTCCTGTGTCTATATTAGTAAAACTAAACAGCTAGTAATTGGTGTTTACGTCGATGATCTAGTGATCTGTGGACTCAATATCGCTCATGTCGATGAGATCAAGGATAAATTGTCGTCCAAATTCCCGATCAAAGATCTCAATGAAATTGACATGATCATCGGCTGGAAGATAAGTCGCGACAGAAATAGTAGAACCCTAGAAATATCGCAGGCTCATTACATCATGGACAAGGTCAAATCCTTTGGGTTGGAAGGTTCCAAAATATATAGTTCTCCTTTGGATGGGTGTGAGGGTGTTTTACCTGGACGTGAAGATGAAGTTCCAACTGATGAGTCAGCTTATTCTAGTGCGATTGGTAGTTTAGGATACGCTGCTAATGGTACCCGACCTGACATTGCTTTCGCAACCTCCCAACTCGCAAGTCACAACTCATCTCCAACTGATCGGCACAGTAATAGCGTCTGTCGGGTTTTTAGATACCTCAAGGGAACGAAGGATTACCATATAACTTATAGCTATGGCCCCTTTTCACAGGATCTTAAACCAGATACAAAAGCAAACTTATTCTCAGATTCCGATTATGCGTCGGATGTTACTACTCGCCGCTTGGTCAGTGGGTTCATCCTGATGCTTGGCGGTGGACTGGTGTGTTGGCCATCCAAGCGTCAGAGGTCAGTCGCAACCTCGACGGCAGAAGCTGAAGACGTCGCCATCTTTGAAGCAGCAAAACAGGTCGTTTGGCTCAATAGGTTCATAAAGGAACTTCACGCAGAAAACCTACTTCTCAGTTCAGGAGGTACCAGGACACTAACCGATAACCAGAATGCACTTGCACTTGCCAAGGGGACTGACTCAGCCAGGACTAAGCATATCAACGTAGCCTATCACTACATGAGGGAATGCATATCAAATGGAGACATCGAATTGGAATACATTCCGACAGATAAAATGTGTTAGACTCAGAGAGCCAATTGAGAAAAATGTAAGATGTAAAAAAAGTATATATTTTCCCCTCTCCATGTTTCTATCCAGATTATTTATTTTCAGAAAAAAGACCATTTGTTGCTTACTTCCAAACATGCCCCTATGAAACAAATTACTCTTATCTAAGAATGGAACATCTTCAGTCAGAAGTTTGAGACTGCTTATCACCATATTCCAAGCGAAACGTCTGTGTCCATATCAAAAACAAGTAACTCCAAAACATATATCAACTAAACACCTAGTAATTCTCAACATAAGGATTGGTCGGTTCCAAACAAACTATTGTTTGACACACTCCCCCAGGGATAGCTGAAATCAGCAACAATTGAGGGTAATACTGGCATATAAGAGCGAATCTAATTAATAAGAAATACTAAAAATGAATTAATGGCTCTGTATCCTCATCCTGATGTCGTAGAGATTAAGTTGTTGTATGAAGTTTGCATGTTTCAACGCTGGGAGAATTTTGGTAAATCCATCTGCAACCATATTGGCTGTATTAATATAGTCGACTTGTATGTGCCCTAACTGCACCTCTTGTCGAAGCCAATTTTGGTGGATATCGACATGTTTTAATGCTGTCTCCAATTTTGGAGCTTCCTTCGTGAGTATACGGATTGTCTAAAGATTATTGCAGCATATTGTTGGTTTTTCTTGGAGATTGAAATTGAGATGGGAAAAAAGGCGTACCCATCAAATGAATTCTTTAGCAGTAAATGTAACCGCAAGAAGTTCAGCTTCTGCAGAAGATGTGGTGACTGTCTTACCCTTGATAGCTTTCCAGTGAATAGGCCCTCCGTAGAGTGAGAAGCAAAAACCGTGAGAACTATACCTATTATTGATATCATCTGCGAAGGCAGAGTCGCTATATGCTCCGAAGATACGTTGTCCTTGAGATAGGCCGTCGAATTCTAGAGCTAGGTGCTTAGTACCTATAAGATATTGATGACAATGTTCAGCAGCTTTTGATTGTTCTGGAGATGGGTTATGAAGCACCCCCGAGAGGTCGGAAACAGCTTTGGAAATATCTGGTTGTGTAGCAAAAGAAGCAAATCCAATACTCCCAACTCTTTGCTGATAAGCAGATATTTCATTCGGGGTCGCATTTTTGTTCCAAGTTGACCAATCAACTCCTAGAGGTAGAGGTGTCTTGGGTATCTTATCCGTTTTGATGCTAAACTTTTCTGAAAGTTTTTTGATGAAGCTATCCTGGATTAGCCACAACTTACGATTTATTCTGTTACGTAAGATTCTGATGCCTATGAAATGACTGGCATCCCCTATGACGCGAAATTCATAGAGTGCTAATAGTTGGGCCTGTAGCTTAAGAAACTTTTTTTCGTATTGAGAATGATACAATAGTAAAAGATCATCGACATATATCATTACCAGTAGCCAATCGTTTTTAAAGAGACAACTAGTTTCGGGCACAGGTGAAAGGCCTAGTTTCTTCAAGCCAAGAGTAATCTCATTGTACCACAACAGTGGTGATTTTTGTAGGCCATAGATCGCGTGGGTTGCTTTCATTACTTTTCCTTCTTTTTCGTAGCCCTCTGGACACTTACAATACACTGGATGAGGCAATTTTGCGTTTGCAAAGGCATTAACAGCATCATACTGTTTTATCTCTAAGTCGAAGGCTGCTGCAATCGATGCCATTGCTCTGAAAGTTTGTGCCGCAAGGGTAGAAGCGTAAGTGTCATCTTGATTGAATTCAAGATCACCTCGTGCTACAAGCCGAGCTTTATGCCTAGTTAGGAAGCCGTCCTCATCGAACTTGTGGCTTAATACCCACATAAGAGGTAGAGTGATTTCGTTTTCAGAGACATCTTTCTCGTCAACATAATCAAATATCTTCTTTTCAAAAAGAGTGCTCATTTCTTTATCGCAGGCTTGTTTGAACTGTGCTGAGTGTATATGTTTATTAATTTGACGGAACGTCCTAGGTGCTTGAGGAAGGGTATTTCGATGAATACGAACCTTTTCTGGGACTCGGATAGCTAGTGAAAATGCGTAATGATAACCTGAACACCGCGTAAGTTTTTGAGCTGAGTGGGCATTTCTTCTTGAATGTTTTCCTTCCAAAATGTTTTGTGGATCTATTCCTTGGAAAACACGGCTTCCAGTGGTAGAACCGGGTAGTGGTATGTTATTTTGTCCCTCAACTAATGCACTTTGATAACTGTTGGTATTGTTGGCGCTAGTATTCAAGTTGTCGCTTATCCCAGCCGGCGGTGGCTCGGGGGTATCCCTAGGCGAAGGGAGGTACGCAATAATATTATCACGTGCATTTATTTCAACTTCGTGATTATGCCCGACACCAAATATGCAACTCGACACCTCGTTATTCTCCCCTAGTTCCCTCGAACCTCCGACAATTCCATCTGTCAATCTTTCTTCCATCTCAATACACTCCAAAATATCCTCCTCATCTACCAATTCTTGAGCATCAACTTGTGGTAACTCGAGCAATCTTATAACATCATTTGCTGACTCTTTAAGCATGTCTCCGATGTCCAGATCGTCTGGTGTCCAAAATGATGCATGATCAAACGTCAAATCCCGAGTTCGGATTACCCTTTTCTTGCTCAGTATCCATATTCGATAAATATTTCTGGAATCATAACCAGCCAGATACCCAATGTGAGCACGCGGAAGCATCTTCAGCTTGTTAGGTATTTTATTTTCCAAGACATAGGCTCTGCAGCCGTATGGGTGCATGTGCGCGTAAGTAGGTTGATTTTTATAAATGATTTAATAGGGAGTTTTCCATCCCAGATTTCGATGTGGAGTACGGTTTTTGATGTATGTTGCCGTATTTAAGGCTTCATTCCAAAGATTTGTCGGTAACTTTGCCCCGATAATAAATGACCAAGCCTTTATAACTATTACTCCCCCAGATCGCTCTAATCCTCCATTTTGTTCAGGAGTGTAAGGAGCTGTACGTTCTTCCAATATTCCACGTTCTGCCATGAAGTCACGAAAATCCCGACCAAAAGTCGTTTCACCATCCAGTCTGCAAAAGCGGATCTTTAATCCGAGATTTTCTTCTATGAATATAATAATCTTTTTGAAGAATTTCAGAGCACCAGGCTTCGTCGGATGTGTACCTGAAAACTCAAATTTGTACTCGCGACATCGAATATGACTGCCATAATTATCCCCGTTATAGGATCGCTCAAACTCAATCATATCCCAGGCTATTTGAAAAAAGGATTACCGTCTGATTCCCGCTCAACCTCTTTTCGCCTTGAGATCTGCTTCTTTGCCTTTGTCAATGAGCATGTTTCGCACTCAATAGTCGTTGGGCAAGGAACTGTGTAATCAATATTTATGTCACTGCCTTTTACTTGGTCAATCACCTCGGTACCAGCATGACCAAGGATTGAGTGGATTTCCTTGGCAGTGATATTAGCAGTTCGAGGAGCGTGGCTTGAGGTAGAGAAGGCACCATGATTACGGACGTCTTTCTGCAATGTCCAGTCTTTTCCCACTCTGTGTAACCGGCAAAAGTCTTTTTGGTCTCGGTGAAGTACACCAGGATTTTCCGAGTTCCAATGCACTCCCTTACTGTTTAGTATGTCCAACGACACAAGGTTTGTCATAAAACCAGGCGCCAGCGCAACATTCTGTAATTGAATTACAGCGGGTCCTTCATTTGTCTGAACTTCTACCGTCACTGTTCAAAATGCCTCGATGGGATATGAGGTTTTTCCTGCGAAAATAACATCGTCTGTAGTCGCATTTCTTGTCGTTACCCAGTCACTCATTGCCGGATCTTTGCAGACGTGGGTGTCCGACGCACTATCCAAAGTCCATGAGTGATACAGCCTGTAGTCCTCGCTAGAAGTTGTTTCAAAGGATGAAGACGTGGTAAAAACCCCGAGCGTCTTTGACCTCGCCGGCTCCTCAGGTGCATCTGTTCCAGGTTGAATGGGTGGGTTCCCGAAACCATCATACTTAAATGTCTTAAGAAACCAGCTCTTTAGCGGCTTTCCCGCCCTTTTCCTCAGAGACCCAACCTTCGTGTTAATTTCTCCGAAGATATTCTCACTCCCTTTCCAGCCCTGTGGACGTTCTGATGGTGTGATATAAAAACAATTTTTATACCTATGCTGACTTCCACACAAGCAAGGCTTCAGTGATTTTTGATCTGAATCTTTATCGCCTATATTTCTCTTTTCTTCCGAAGATGCTGAAAACGCTCCCATCCTAACACTCGCTTTAAGTGCTTGGTTTCGACGATAATTGTTTCTGAAGTCTTCGACCATATTATATAACGAAGGAACACTTTTACCTGATGATTCTTTGGATAGTTGTCTAAGCCAAAATTGTTGGGCGGTTGCATAGGCCTCGTCAATGGTGTTCAAGGCGATGGCAAAGTTGTTTTGTGAACAATTTTCTGATACTTCTGGAAGTCCAAGGGCTACGGCATCTGCATAGGTTGTCTCCCACTCTTTACACCACTCCTCAACATCAGTATTTCTGTCAAACTGCCGAAGCCTTTCATACTTATCAATAACCTTCAGTTTTCGAGCTTCATCTGTCAGAGCCAGTCGTTTTTTTAAGGCTACTAACATGTCGTAGATCGTATCTTTTGTTTCGATGTACACTATATTATCTTTGCTCACTGAAGTTACAAGGTGGTTTCTGATCGTTTTGAGTGTTTCCATCTCCTGTCTTGCTAGTGAAAGGCTTTCCTTCTATTTGTTACAGAGTAATTTGAAGATTTCTCTTTCATCTGAAGAAAGAGTTGCGAAAGTCGTGTGTCCCTCTACTGAACTAGCTTCAGCTGGTGAAGGCGACACTGGGCGAGTTGGCTCTGCGATTTGTGTTCGAAGATCTGGATTAATATACTTCCACACTCCGCCACTTACTGCCATGGTTTTAATGACAAATAGCCATGGTCTCCAGTCGGAGCTGTTGGTTAGAACAATTTTTGATGAACTCATGTTGATGACCTGTCACCTTTTAATCAGAGAGTTTGTGAGAGTCTCCGGGTAATGAAAAGATGGAACGCAGAGGTCAGTGACTCCTTTGTGAGGGAGCGTAATGCTATTTCCTTTGTAAGGGAAAAAATGAGTTCGAGGAATTCAAAGATCTCTTAGAATAATGCTACCATGTTAGACTCAGAGAGTCAATTGAGAAAAATTTAAGATGTAAAAATGGTATATATTTTCCCCTCTCCATGTTTCTATCCAGATTATTTATTTTCAGAAAAAAGACCATTTGTTGCTTACTTCCAAACATGCCCCTATGAAACAAATTACTCGTATCTAAGAATGGAACATCTTCAGTCAGAAGTTTGAGACTGCTTATCACCATATTCCAAGCGAAACGTCTGTGTCCATATCAAAAACAAGTAACTCCAAAACATATATCAACCAAACACCTAGTAATTCTCAACATAAGGATTGGTAGGTTCCAAACAAACTATTGTTTGACAAAATGCTTGCTGACATTCTCACTAAGCCACTTACAAGTTCAAAATTGAGCCCAATATCCAAACGAATTTTTGGATTATATTAACTAAGCAACTATCCGATCGGTCAGGGGGAGTGTTGGAGTCGGATAATATCGGGTTATCTTCCAGCGCAACCCATGCCGAATCAATGCGTTGTACAACCCGGCACCCGAACATCTGACATAAGTTAAATTTGTACCGATCAGATAATCACTGGGTATTTCTCTTATAGCTGCTTTATTGTAATGGGCGTATAATCCTTTTAATCATCCTCTTAAGAATCCTGTTGACCATCCTTCGGGAACCTCATAACGATCTCCCACTGTAAAGGTTAGAACCTCAGGAGCTAGCTCGGGCCCTGGCCCTTGTTTACTTATCCTATCTGATATTATCAGCTAGCGCCAAAACTCTTAATCTCGCTTAGTGCTGCACATAGTTATGAAACTGCGTAGCGAGATTATGATGGACCTATAGATAGACGTCGGATGGTGTTTAGGCGTTATGGACTTTTCCAGTAGCTTTGTGCTGATTCTAAAGATTGCACAGATCGGTGTGAAGGCCTTGGGTTGGATAAGTTCTGGAAACTTATGGAATCGAATGAAGGACTTATATAGAGCTGCTTCCTGTACATGAAATCCTCACACACTTCTTAATTAATAGATTTCCTTAAACCTATACTTTGAGCTATTCGAGTGAGGCCTTTCACACCAACATTCCTCTGGACATAGCTGGCTGGGTAACGTAGCGGAATGAGCTTGAATGAAATGTATATATATATTGCTTTGATAGACCTCAGTTCTTAGAACAATTCAATCAAATCTTCTTACAAAGTTCTACATCATTGCACCAGGTTCGAACGGCGTGGATACTGGGTGACAGTTTTCCATTCCAAACCGATTCAGCAACTTTTTTGCGTAGGCATCTTGACAGAGAATAATCTGATCGTTTTTCCAGTCTCTGAAAATCCTAACTCCAAGATAGTAAGCCGCTGGGCCCATGTCTTCCGTTTCGAATAGGCCGAATAGCCGTTTCTTCACCTTGTCGAATTCAACACCTTGTTTTCCTATCAAGAGTATGTCGTCGACGTAGGTCACAATAATGAACCCTGTGCTCTTGTGTACATACGTTCCTGGATCAGCTGTTAGTGGTTTAAATCCCAAGGTTGCTAACTGCTTAGCCAGTAATTGTTGCCAAAGCCTAGGGGCTTGCTTTAGGCCATACATTCCACGGAGCAGTTTCCCAACGTGATCACTGTTGCGAATCTTTTCTCAAAAAGGGGGTAGCATTACATAGACCTCTTTATCCATGTCATTATTCAAAAATGCTGTAATGACATCCATTTGATCCATCTCGAGGCCATGGGGAGCTGCCAACGCTACAGCTACTTTCCATGTCTCAGAGCGAGCTACACCAGCAAACGTTTCCTCATAGTCGACACCATACTTTTGTTCAAATCCTCGAACACAGCATCTGACTTTGTACTTGAGAACTTTGCCTTCCTTATCACGCTTGGTCTTGAATACCAATTTGACTGACAACAGTTGTTGGCCAGCTGGTATGTCCTTTTTCTGAGCTAGTGCCCAAGTTTTCTTTCGTAGAAGCGACTCATATTCCTGGCGAATTGCAAGCCTCCATTCGTTGCTGTTCTTACTCGCCAAGTCTTCTTCAATCGTTTCAGGGTCGTTGGTTATATCCCTCCCTGCAATGAACGCGGCTGCCGCAGACGAGTTGTCGTTGGCTAGATCTGACTTTAATTGAGCCGCACGCGATCGTGTCATTCGAGGTTCCGCAGGGGCCTCGTACACTCTGGGTTTCCTAGATTTGTCTCGACAAATTGATTTCTCTTCTTGAAAACATTTGTTAGCCTTATGCATTGAACCTACGTCAGTCGCGCTCGTTGGCATAGGCATTTGAATGGTTTCATCTGGCTCACTAACGATTCATTCATCCGTGTCAACGAAATTGGTCACTTCCTTCTGTAGGGAACCAAGGCTTTCATGAAATATCTCTAATAGGGGTTTGGTCTGAGGTCGGCTTGTATTATCGTTCTGGTCAAATTTTTCTCCACAAGTTCCCGACAAGTCCTGCTGAGATGTGTATTCAGAGGCAATTTGAGTATCCCCCTCGACAGAAGTTCCAAACTCCTCTATGGGTGCATCTGAAAGGTAACCATGCTTATTGAATCGAACATGAGAAGATCTTATAATCTTCTTTCCACTTCTCGATGGTACATAGATTCAATAGACGCTGTTCCCTTCATATCCAACCAATATACCAACCTCAGCTCTCAAGGCTAATTTGGCTGCGTGAGCTCTTTTTTCTTTTGGTATCTGAACATATGCCTTGCATCCAAGCACTCTGAGATGGGCTATGGACGGTTTATCATCATCCTTAGGGTGGATATGATCCATGAACATTTCGAATGGTGTTTTGTCAAACACACGATTAGCTGTTCAATTTGTGATATGGGCCACGGCACGTATTAACTCTGGCCAAAGGAAGTCAGGGATAGCCTGATCCACCATTAAGGTACGTAACTTATCTAGAATCACACGGTTGGACCTTTCACTGCCCCCATTTTGGTATTACTAATACGGCGTTGTAACTTCGAGGTGAGTACCCAATTCAGTCATTATATTACCCAACTTCGATCCTCCGAACTTCAATCCTCCATCCAGAATGAACTTCTTAATAGTACGATCATACTGAGTTCTAGTTTCAACGGCAAAGTTTTTGACATTTTTGAAGGCTCCTCCCTTTTCAGAATGGGTTATAATCCATCTCATATTAGTGGCCAAATTGGTAAAAATGGTGGCATACTTATGATTCATGATTCCTTCGGAAATCACTTATATCACATCAACGCCCACTGTATCAAAAATATTCTTAGGCTTGGCCCTAGCCTTTTTGCTGACATGACGAATTGGCTTACTCAATTCACATGCTTCGCATAACTCACCAGGACGGACATTTGACGTGTTGTTATGGTCTGTGTACTCCATTCCATGGGTGAGTTTACCGGTCTTTCTGATATTTTCCATGCTAATGTGTCCGAGACGACAATGCATTAATTTTAAGTCGGGTTGTATATCCGAAAGCCCCGCTGGATACGCGACGTTTGCGTACTTCTCTACTGCTTCCTTTATAAGACAGCGTGAATTGGTATAAAGTAAAATGAACCCATTCGGCGCCTTCACATATCCGTCGTGGATTGTGCAGCCCGCTCTAAGAAGTTTCTTTCCACTGACTAGATTCGTGGGAAAGCCTGGGACGTAAAGACACTGCTTTAGCTCTATTGCATAGTGTCTCCCCCCTTCTAAGGCAACTATCAGTTGCACTGTACCATGACCTTTTGGTGTGACGCTTCCTCCGCCACATTGTATTGGTCTCATGCCAACTTTCTCCTCATATTGAGTGAATCTATCTAGGGAGTTGGCTATGTGCTCATCTGAACCCGTGTCGTTAAGCCAACGGTCGTTCCAGTGGGTTTTTTGTAATGCGTAGATGGAGGAGGGGTACTGACCATCCGACTGACTGTTTAATGCAACGTGACTGAAAGCGCTAAATGCAGGTATTCCAAATCTTGAAGTCGAGTCGTTATCCAAATTATCATCTTTGATTTCTTTAGCTTTTCCTTTGCTTTTGTCATCGCGTTTCTTAAGCTTATCGGCGTTCTTCTGGTTCAGGTAATTTCGACGCGTAAGCTATTTTTTCCCAGTTTTGGCCTTCCAATCCTGACAAAGCAATTTATTGTGCTCATAGCACTTGCCGTTCTGACAATATTGGCAATTATATTCATTACCACCTTCAACAGCCTTCCCTCTTCCCTTCAACATCATGCTGGCGCTGGAAGAGCTTATCTCGGAATTGCGTGCCTCATCTAGGAGGTCAGCAATTAAGTAGTCGAGTGAGGGAGCTACGGCGGTGTTTCGAGCCTGGGATCTCTGTCTCTCAGCCTAAACTGGAAACTTTCTGGCCACCCCGGCTATGAAAAACATTCCATTCCATCTCTCTGGTATCGATTCCGAGAGAGATGAGATTTTTTCAACCCTTTTAGTGAACTCAGATATGTAGTAGTTGAGGTCGACGAAGTCTTCGAATCTTATATTTGACCAATCAATTATAGCTTGATATTCAAGATTCCAGCCTTTTCCCTCAAACCGTTCTTGTAGACTTGTCCACATCTGAAGAGCTGACGTCTTGCCATCAATCATGCCATGAATATTAGGGGCAGAGTTGATCATAATGGCTAGTTTCATCCTAGCATCTCCAGCGAGCCACTGCTTTCTCATTTCGAATGCCTCTCTCTTCGCAAATCTTTCCTTGATGGATACGTGCGGGGGTTCTTCAATTTCATCGCTTAAATAGTCCTCCAGATTGTTGGCTAGAGCAATGTTCTCCATGTTGTTCTTCCATTGTTTGTAGTTTTCCTCCCCTTTCAACTTAAAATAAGGGGGCAACTGGAGTGCAGCAACATTGCCCACCACGCTCGAGGAAGCCTTGGGTTGACTCCACACAGGCGTTGTGCTTGACATTTCCTTCTCCGTCTTGGGGGTCATCTTGAAACTTTCAGAATTTGGGAAAGACATTTTAAAATAATTTAACAAGGTTGTGTTAAAAATTCTTTTTGACCTATTAGCCTTTGCTACTGGACTCAGAACCTGTTGAAAAATCTATGCGACAGTAGAATTAAGAGTATACTTCATACAAATTACTAAATCAGCTGTGTATGGATACTTGCTCTCAAAATCAGTTTCTTAACAATAGAATTATGAATTTATGTATTATTGTAGTTGTTGCCTCTACTAAGAAACTTGCACATACTTTACAAATAGATAAAATGAGAAAATACTAATCAAGGCACGTGATACAAATACAGAGATATCACATAACTTTCAACATTTAATAATGATCGTCATAAAGTTGGTACAGCTAGTAACCCAACCAGGTAAGGTGAACGTTGAATAATAATTAGCAATAAAGTAAATTAAGCAAAAGTAGCCGTGATAATGGATAGCGCTAAAAACAGTGATGTAAGCAAGGGCGCTAAGCCCGAGTTAATCACAAGGGTTGTAACCCTGACATTATCCCCCTCCTTATTTTATTCCTTTTTTGCTGGTGGCTCCTCCCTTACATTATTTATTTGCTATAACTTTTTTTTTTTTTTCAAAATATTTTTCCAAGCCAAGAGAGCAGTAGTATCACGGAGAAATTTTTCGGGTTCCTATGTTGGCTTAGCATATCCTTTCCATTTGACCAGATATTTTACCTGTTTGCCCTTGCAAGGTGTCTTTTTCTGTTTCAGAATTGGCAGGTCGCAACAGCCTCGTGTGAAAGACGTTATGAATTCCAGGCAGAGTATTGAGCCAAAAGCTATGGGACCCCACTACTTCTGTAACTGTAAATTTTGCATTTCTGGCATCAAGTTTCTTGCACAGTCTATCAGTCTTCACATTTTCTAAGTTCAGCCATACTTTATCTCCGACTCTATAGTTTGGAGCCTAATCCCTGGATTTGTTGGTTGCTTGCTCCTGGGATTCTTGTGCAGTTGCCATAGACGCTTGTGCCCAATCTCTGACTTCCTTCAACTTTCTAACAATTTGGTTGGCTTTGGAAATTGGAGAATCTCTCATATCTTCTTTGGACAGCTCGTCTTCAAGGTGGCCATATAAGCTCTGATTCCATCTATGTGATAAAAAGAAAGCATTGGTGCCTGTGGAGACTGAATCACATCCACAGATACTGGAAACAACTACAGATAACCATTCAAGCTGTTGCGGGATCAATTGATAGTGGTAAACACCAGAGCAAGTCCAAATATAAAATCAGTTAATTATTAAAATCTACCAAAGGAAACTCTGATGTTTACTTTCCTCCTGTTAAGTACTACATCTGGACCCGTATTAACAAGGGGAAAATTGTATCAATCACCATCCTCACATTACCCGCCATCAGTACCAGCCACATAATAATCAGCCACATAATAATCAGCCACATAATAATCAGCCACATAATAATCAGCCACATAATAATCAGCCACATAATAATCAGCCACACACGCCACAGCCACACAGAACCAGCCTCACACAGAACCAGCCTTGCGAGAAATAGTGACAATCAACAAGGTACTGGCGCAGCCAGTACCAAATCCACGGATTCATCCCATAATACAAGCCAGTCATTTTGATTCCAACTAACATATTTTCTCAGAATGGTTTCAATTACTTCATTCATTCTTTTGGTTGAACCATCTGTTTCAGGCAAAAAGGAAGTTGACAACCCACGTTGAATTTGCAATAAGTCACAGATTCTTTTCCAAAATGCGCTTGTAAACTGTGAGCCTTGATCAGAGACTATCGCGCTTGGCAAATAATGGTAGGGCAGTGTCACGGTTCACTACTGAACGCTTGAGCTGTAGTGTAATGAAAGATAATTTATAATTAACTATAGAGAAGAAAAGCTCATTGAGGGATGATGGTTACTATTATACAGCTTAGCTTACTCTCTGTTACTTGCTAGGCTTCAATACAATTCATCCTGAAACTCCCCTGATCAGACGTAGGATGGTTTCAGTGCACTGAGCTTTGTCTCTAGGATGAAATCAAAGATTGCCACCACCAGTTCTGCGCACTTTGAGTCTCACGTATTTTTGGTTTCGCCTCCACTCCAGCGCCTGCGCTAACCTGCGTAGGCTACAGGGATTACCAGTTTCCCAGCTGTCACAATTCCCCCTCTTCTCTTTGTGAATCGAGGTGAGGTATTTGTTTACTTCGGCGTTTACGTCTTGCTTCTTTTGCATGTGCTTCTGCTGGTCCAACAAACGCTCCAGCAGTTGATTCCTTTGGCCCTTCATTTTTAAGTATTGAGCCATATGTCATCTCGTATTTATCTAGGGCTTTGGTATCCTTGATATATTCAATCGGTTCCCAAGTCGGATCTACCCAACCAACCGACTTTACTAGTGCTTGACGGTAAGTGCCACGTCCACGACGTATTTTTCTCGCCCGCAAGATTGACTCGATATCGTATTCTGCCTCGCCTAACTCATCGACTACTGGTGGATTTTGTGCGTCATTACATACCTGGCTCGGAAACGGGTCTGTACCTGCAAGTTTTATAAGCTCAACGTGGAAACGATTGTGGATATTACCCGGGACATTAAGCTCGACTGTAAGTGCGTCCGGTACAGCTGTGACCTCATACTTAGCGTGTTGCCATGCCAATTATTTTGACAATTGAGGTGTATTTATGTGTTTGAGGTTAAGCCACACTTTATCACCTACGGTAAATTTCTCCAGTTGTCGTCTAGATTGATTTGCATTGCTCTCGTAACGCTGTTGTGCAGAAGCCATGGCCGCTTGTGCAAAGTCCTGCGCGTCTCTTAACCGTTTAACGTAATCATTAGCTGCAATTGTTCCTGGGTGTCGTGAAACATCAATCGCTGGTGTAGGCTCAACAATTGGATCTAAATCGTAACCGTGCCGAAGAAAGAAAGGGCTTATACCACCAATCGCTGAGTGTGGTCGTGAATTAAGAGCCAGCTGCGCTAAAGGAAGAAGATTCATCCAGTCAGTTTGTGCATAACATATAAAGGACCTCAAGTATTTATACATCTCCTGGTTCGCTCTTTCACTGGCATTTAACTGGGGGTGATATGCTGTTGTGAGGCGCTGTGTAATCCCAGTCAATTGGCAAAAGGTTTTCCAAAAATGGCTCAGCCAGTCACTACCCCTATCACTTGTAATGTATGGCGGAAAACCGTGATAGCAATAATAGCGATCGATAAATATTTCAGCACACTTTTTGGCTTCCATTGACTCAGAACCAAACATGAACACTTCCTTGGATAGTCGGTCTGTAATTACCATGACGTTTGTGCAACCCTCTGATTTGGGCAAGTTAGTGACAAAATCTATCGTAAGTTTGCTTCCGACACGGTCCGGGATCGGCAAGGATCTAAGGAACCCCGCTTTTGCTTCGCACCACACTGTTGTCCTTCCGCAAACATCACAATTTCGAATGAAGCGCCTGACTGAATCTCTCATTTTTGGCCAGAACCAGCGCCGAAACAGTATCCCAACCATCGTGTCTTTCCCTGGATGCCCAGTAAGATTACTATAGTGGGTCTTCTGCATAATCGCGGTCCGCAGGGGCTCATAATCTGGCACCCAGACTCGGTTCTCTCTCCCTCTAAGAATGCCATCTGCTGCCACTGTACATTCTGCAATATTTGCCGTCAACTTTAGCAATAAATCGGGAGGAAAGCTTCTTTCGCCAGATTTTACTGCGTCTCGTGCTCGCCGCCAATCTCCGTCCCCCATAACTCCCTGCTGCCAAAGTGTTTGCATTTCAGCGTCATCAAATAACAAAGTGCAAGCAGCTGGGTCCTGTGCTAACGTTGAATTATCTTTAGTAACCTGATTATTCAGACCATCGAGGAAGAATGAGCTTAGCTTTTGTGACTTAATCTCTCTTGAGTACGGAGATTCTCTAGGTAGAAGTTGCATAACACGCCCACTAATCCTTTCGTCGTCAATCCCAACTGGCTTATCTTGGTCCCGCCGTGATAAAGCATCTGGCCGTTCACACGCACTGCCAGGTCGCCACTCAAGCTTAAAGTTAAATTTATGCAATACATCATTATAGTGCACTTGTCGCTCGTTTAAAAGGCGTTTTGTTGAAAAGTAGCTTAGATTTTTGTGGTCTGTCAAGATTGTGAAAGGTTTTGTGACAGAGAGGAGCTCTGGCTGCCACTCTTGTAGACATGCAACAATAGCATGCATCTCTTTATCGTGTATTGGGTAGTTGACTTCTGCACTGCTAAGACGTTTAGAAAAATAAGCAACCGGTCGAAGCATACCCTGATGATCCTTTTGCGTTAAACAACCTCCTAAGGCATAACCAGAACAGTCTGCTTCCAAGATTGTCTCCCGGTCTGGATCCCACTGTGCCAAAACTGGCTCGGTAGCAAAAATTGTCTTCAATCTGTTGAACGCAAGGTCTTCCTCAGTACCCCATATCCATGCAGAGTCCTTTTTTGTCAGGTTTGTCAAAGGTGCCGCAATTTCTGAGAAGCCTTCAATAAAGCAACGGTAGAAGTTCGCAAATCCTAGAAAAGATCGAACCCCTTTAACTAACGTCGGTGCTTGCCACTCTAAGATCGTCTTCACCTTTGCAGGATCAACCGTGACTCCCTGACCAGCCTTCACAATGAAACCAAGGTATTTTACCTCTTCACATAAAATGTTACAATTATTGAGATCTAGGTACAGTCCGGCTTTGTCGAGTTTATTCAAGATACTGCGAACAGTCTTCCAGTGACTTCCCTCGTCGCCATCCGTATAAGCAAGTACATCATCAACATATGCCGTCGCATCAATATCTAAGTGTTCCCGTAGCTGCTTATTTATGTATTGCTGAAATGTAGCAGGCGCGTTAGCAAGACCAAATGGTGTTACCAGCCATTCAAAGAGCCCCAGCCTACAACGAAATGCCGTCATCCATTCGTCTCCTTCCCGAATGCGTACTCGGTGAAATGCCGACTTAACATCCAGCTTTGTGAAAAACCTTGCTTTGGATAATTGTCTCAATGTTTCTTTGAACAGGGGGAGCGGGTATCTGTCAGGGATTGTAATCGCGTTTAGTCCACGATAGTTGACACAAAATCTTAACCCACCGCTTGGTTTCCTAGCAAACAAAACTGGAGCTGCCGCCGGCAATCCGCTCGTCCGAATCCAGCCTTTTTCAAGAAGTTCTGTCAGTGTTTTGCGTAAGACTAAAAGCTCTTCCCTGGAAATTCCGTACAGAGGACCCCACGGAGGCTGAAGGGGCCTCCCATCTTTTTGCTGCAAGTTTATTGCGTGATCTAGTTGTCCTCGTAATGGTGGTAATTTATCTGCGCCACTATCATCAGCAAAAAGATGAGCAAAATCCTTTATCTCATCAGGAAGGCGTGAGCGTGCTTCATTCACTGTTAGCTGGGGCTTAATACGTAATGCTTTACTAATATCTTCTATAGATGTCCTGCAAACTGGAACTGAATTCTTTGTTGATGCCACAACGTTTACTGAGGTAAGTTCAGGCAGATCTCCTGTCTCGAATTCTTCTATCCATCGCTTAGTGTTGAAAACTTGACCTCCTTTCTTACGTAGGTCTAAACGTTCATCTCTCGCATGGATCACAGCATCTTCATCTTCCAACCATTTTTTTCCCAGAATCAGCTTATGCGTGCTGTTTGGTATTATGTAAAGCCAAAGTTTTGGCGTGACGTATCCGTCTAAATCAAGCGAGACGTGCGTGATTGAATCTACCGTTGGTTTCTCTGTCAACTTTTCAGCAGTTTCTAAACGCCGAGGGGAAAGGGGATAACGCGACAGCTGTAATTTCAAAGCAAAAGCATCGTCAATAATACCAGAGCACAAACATCGATTATCTACCAAGGCCTGTACCATTATGGAATCGTTGATCAAAGCATTGAATAAAAAAGGACTTGTATTCATATTTGCTTAGTTATTTACAACTGTCTTTGGCTCCTGAGTGCGATTTTGCTCAGGAGCATCTAGTTTTCTGACGAGCTTCTTTCAACAGGCAGGACTCTACCTATGGCTGCTGACTCACACAATGAAAGATCTATCGTTGGTGATGCTGCTGTATTTACTTGAGGCCTTCCTTTTGGGTTGACGGCAGGAAGGAGTGGACATCTGCTTGTCCCGCAGCCTTTTCGTTCACAACGGTAGCATCGGCTCTCCTTCCTCAGCAAAGCAATTTGATCTCTTGACTTCCACTTTGCTCGAAGAGGCTGCCCATCTGGTCCCCTTGCTACGTTTGCCATATTAACGCCACCCATAATAGTATCCCCACCAGAATCCAACTGTCCAACTTGTCCATTTTTATTTCCCAAAGCTTCCCATTTTGTCTGTCTACCGCTGTTGTTGTTTAAAAAGTTCTGGTTCCTTGGTTCCACATTCTTCGTCATATTGTTAGTGCTAAAAAGGAAGGGCGTAAGACCTTGCAGGTAATCTACTTGGTGAGAGACTTTGTTGATGATCCTGATGTACTCAGCGAAGTCATCATCAGGTAAGAAGTGGTTCCCGGCCAGCGCTTGCAGAAGCCTTCCATTCAACGCCCTCTGGATAATCGTTATCTTGTTTTCATCTGGCCATGTGTCACCCTGAGCTTCCGTCAACTTGTTGGCCCAGATTGAGTAGAAAGACGTCCATCGCTGCTTATCCCCCATTTTTAGATCATGGAGCTCGTTTGCCGCACACTTGACTCTTGTAGGATTGTTATTAGCTCTATCTAGAAATTCGATGAATTCCTCCGGTCGGTCCTCCTTGCTCCATCCCCCAATTTCAAAATATCCTACCAATTGGTTATGGGCTTTACCCTCAAGCGACTGGTAAATCATCATAAAAACCTGAGTATCATCATACTCAAACGTATTCCAGTCAGCCTTGAGAGCATTTAAAACAAACTTCCTCCATCCTGGATAACTTGCCCGGTTGCTGTTGAAGCTGGGGAATTTTATTGGCTTAATACCCTGTGTGATCTGGCGGGCTGGGTTTTTGATAATGACTACCTTCCCTGGATCTGAAGTTCCCCGGTGTTCATGCACCTCGAGCCCAGCGAGTCTTTCATTAACTTGTGATAACTGCCAGTGAACTGAGTTCATTTCGTTTACAAATGATCTCTTCGTCTTTTCGTTTGACTTAGATGAAGACGACATTGTTTCTTTCGCTACCTCCTTGCTGTCTACAGCTTCAAGTTCCTCCCTGCTTGTAAGGTGCTCGTAAACGTTGTAAGATCCAAAGACAGCTAGACCAGTCGTCTTGATATCGGTGTTCCTATCACGTGGAATGGTTACGCTTCCTTTCTTGGAGATTGACAGTGATTGTATCTGATTTGATAGGTCCTCAATATTCATAGATGACCCTAAAAAATTAAAAGAAAGGTGAATCTTATCAAAACCCTTCAGCGTTTGAATGGATGCTAAATGAGATGATGTATTAATAGGAGATAGAGTGTGGGGGTACTTGACGTAAAACGTAGAACCAGCTGCGTAAGACGTAGGAACATGAAAAGACGTATGATGTAAAGACTTTATGACGTATAGTGGAGCAAAAATAAATAGGACGTGGTGACGTATAACTGTAAGGCGTAAGGAGAGACGTAAGACGTAGGTGATAGTTAATTATATGTCACGGTTCACTACTGAACGCTTGAGCTGTAGAGTAATGAAAGATAATTTATAATTAACTATAGAGAAGAAAAGCCCATTGAGGGATGATGGTTACTATTATACAGCTTAGCTTACTCTCTGTTACTTGCTAGGCTTCAATACAATTCATCCTGAAACTCCCCTGATCAGACGTGGGATGGTTTCAGTGCACTGAGCTTTGTCTCTAGGATGAAATCAAAGATTGCCACCACCTGTTCTGCGCACTTTGAGTCTCACGTATTTTTGGTTTCGCCTCCACTCCAGCGCCTGCGCTTACCTACGTAGGCTACAGGGATTACCAGCTTCCCAGCTGTTACAGACAGATAATGCTTGGTAAACCACCTCGCAACCGTTTCTGCATCAATGTTCTCTAGGCCGTCTGCAAGAACTCCTTTACTCAACTGATCTGTAATTACTATCATGTTGGAACAGCCGTTGGATTTGGGAAGATCAGTGATAAAATTCATGGATATTTCCGACCATATTCGATCCGGAATGGGCAGAGGTTTCAAGAATCCTTGACGTCTACTACGCTAAGCTTTATTTCTACCGCAGCTATCACAGTTCTTGACAAAAGCTCGGATATCTTTTGCCATGCCTGGCCCGAAGAATTGCCAAGCCAACAAGGCGTAAGTAGTTTCTCTCCCCGGATGACTGTTTAAGGTTGAGTCATGAGCTGTCTGGACTATTTTAGTTCTTAGGTCAAATTCTTTAGGTACCCATTGGCTGTCATGAGCAGCATGTAGACAGCTGACAAGAGCAAGAACAAGATCCATGATGTCAGGCTATGGATGCTGTCCTACATAATACACGAGATAGATGCATTATCACTTGGCTAAAAGACCAGACCAGAAATCATAGAACACCATGCTCTGGCTATCTCTATATATATATTATACAACAGAGGCATTCCTGACATTGGCGCTCTCGAAACAACAGTCGCCCTCGACTAGACAGAGTACACTCGGAGATTGAGACTTTAAGATGAAACTCAGTCGGGAACCTGCGTACCCCTATTTTAACTGCTTGGAGAGCCTCATTGTACTGTGAGTCTTCATTGACCGCTAATTCCCAATCCCCCAATTCATCTGGTATTTCACCAAGCATGCCTTTATCTAAGGTTGATTCATGTCACAGTCTAGACAGGAGCGCCTGCGCAGCTAAGTGTGTAGAGGTAGTAAATATTCAATTCTATAAGGAAGTAAACTATATCGCTACTCAACAAGTCTATATACAACCCTCACTGCAGTCTAATGACTCGCCCCAACCCTGAAATCAATAAAGGTTCCTGAAAATCCTCGTGTATCAGAAGGTCCCTGTGATAGCAAGCCTACGTATATCAAGAGTACTTCTCGTTTCAGCTAGTCGCCATCTCATAGCTGATCATGCCTTGTGCACCGTGCCCCATTTACCTTACCCCACGCACATTGCCCCATGCGCCATGTCCTTATCCCTGTAAGGTCTATGCACGCCTATGCGCCACATAGGCTACAGGAACAATTCAGCTCACCAGCTGTTACAATTCATGCTAACTGGTGATAGAATTTATACATAAATTTTGTATAGGGTGACCCCCCACTAAGACCTCTGGTTTCAAGAGTTGGACATTTCGATCTTTCAGCCGCTTGTCCAATTCATCACTTAGCGTGTCCTGATCTCTCCTAGTTAAAGCATTGGCGCGCTTGTTCAACTTTCCAGGTACATGCACTATCCGAAAATTGTAACAGGAAAGAATCAATGACCATCTCATTTGTCGTTCTGTGAGCTTTCGGACAGTCATAAAGTATTCTAGATTTTTATGATCAGTACAGATATCAAACTGTTTAAAACCCCTGAGATCAGCGTCCCATTCTTCCAGGTAGCGTATGATTGCGAGCATCTCTTTATTGTATATCTCGTAATTACACTCGGCTGGGTTATTCTTCTTGGAGAAGAATGCACATGGAACCCATAGTCTATTATCGCTCAACTGCTGGAGAGTTCCACCGGTGCACCAACCCGAAAAGTCTGTCTCGATCCATGCTGGTTTATCATAATCAAACTGACCTAATGCAGGGGCACTGATGAATATATCTTTGAACTTTCCGAAGGCTGAATCTGCTTCTGGGCTCCACTCAAACTTGCAATCTTTATGGGTAAGGTCCGTGAGAGGACGCGCAAGGTCTGCAAAGTTATGAATAAACCTTTGATAAAAATTTGCAAAACCCAAGGAATCCTCGCACGCCTTTAACAGAAGTCGGTGATTCCCAATCTTTGATAGCTCTGATTTTGTCGGGATCCATCTGTAGTTCTTTACCTGCCTCTATTATGAATCTGAGGTACTTTGTCTTTTCCACCTCAAATTCACACTTTTCAACGTCAATCTGTAGACCTGCCTCCCTAAGCCGTTGCAATACTCTTCGAACATGCTCCTGATGCTCTGCCTTACTCCCGGATAAGTAAATTAAAATATCGTCGACATATGCAGAGCAGAAATCATCTAGATATTCTCGCAGCGTCCAGTTGATAAATTTTTGAAATGTGCTAGGAGCATTAGCTAGTCCAAATAGAGTAACTAGCTATTTGTACAAGCCGTATCAAGTCCGAAAAGCAGTTTTCCATTCATCTCCTTCGGCTATTCTTATCTTGTAAAAAGCTGCAATGACGTCAAGCTTAGTAAACAACTTAGCCTTACTAATATTCCGCAGGGTCTCGTAAATTGATAGGAGAGGACATTGATCTTTCCTCGTTATACGGTTTAGACCTTGGTAGTTGACGCAAAATCTGAGACCCCCTCCAGGTTTCTTTACAAATGTTATGCCGAGCTTCGGTGAACGTGCTCGTTCCGGCAGCAGGAGCTAAGACGGAGCGGTACATGGCAGAGTACGCTTGGGTCACGGAAGAGCCGATGCGGCTGCAGTCGGGCTGGAGTGTTTGGATAAGTTAGGCGATGTTTGGCACACAAAGAACATCTGTGTTTGCTGCATTTGATCTGATCACACACAGACGTATTCTTGGTATAAATAGGCTGAAGTCTGCCACATTATAAATATATTATCATCATCTTCATACATCATTATCATTTTAAATATATACCATCTCCACCATATTCTATCTTAGTAACTCTTACCAAGTGTACGTCTCCCAATCATATACCTAGTAAAACAGGTTATGAGCCCGGCGTTGTACCGCGCATAAGAACGCATTACTAGGGATCTAAGTATTTTAGGATTTATATCCATACATCAAGATGTTTCAATCTACCCACCACGACACCTCAAAAGTTGTGCTCGCTCAAGGCGTACCGCTCGCCAAATGGAAGAGCTTGCTACAGGCCAAGCTTGCCAAAAATCATGTCATTGGACATGTATTTCACAACTTTCCTGGCATTTGTCCAGTTGCACAACCAACCGACGGAACCCAAGGAATGTCTCCGATGGACATCAACTACAACACCATTTTAGATTCCCACCTCAAGGACTTGGAAACTTGGACACTTGGTGAAATATCCGCCAAGAATGTAATTATCAACCGTCTAGAGTCAAGCATGTGCCCTCGCACACATGACAATATGACCGCCAAGGAGCTATACGAAAGCATAGCCAACACTAGGAAGGAGACAGCCACCGCGCCAAATGCGCGCGCATTGGAAACCTTTCTAAGTACAAAGTTTGCTTCGTATGCTGATGATTATTTAAATAGGTTTCAAGCAAATCTTCAAAGTTTGAATAAGGCTACCGACGCCCCGCATGCCTCTACAGGCACAGAATACCATGTCACCAAGGGACAAGCCGCTGCTATCTTTGTTCTCGGAACGAAGCATATAGCTTGGCCTGGCACTCGGAGGGATTTGAGGGCATGTACTGATATCAATGCGTACACCTCCTTGGAGATGATGATGTCGACCATTCGAGTTGTTGACGGACACAGAGCCCCTAACCCCAATCAAGCCTTCGCAATGTATGCTAACATTGGCAAGAACGGTCCAAACGACGACTGTAAACGTTGCAAACATTGCCACAAGAATAGGGAATGTTTAAAACAGCACCCAGAACTGGCTGTCGGCCCAGCAGACGAAAGATGGTTAGCAAGGAGGGCTTTGGGCAAGGATGGAGACAGAAGCGGAAGGGTCCATACTGTGAACGGCATAGATACCGACAGTAGCTCTGAAGCAGGACAAAATGAAGTAGTCATAGCTGCCACTGCAGCTGCACTTTGTTGTAAAATAAACAGTCCAGCATCCCACGCGATGCGCGTCTCACACCGACTCGTACACTGTCACGCGATCGTCATCATCTCATATGTT
Source organism: Podosphaera xanthii (assembly GCA_028751805.1). Taxonomy (NCBI): domain Eukaryota; kingdom Fungi; phylum Ascomycota; class Leotiomycetes; order Helotiales; family Erysiphaceae; genus Podosphaera; species Podosphaera xanthii. The sequence goes on from JAPWIX010000014.1 coordinate 3,536,214, forward strand.
ATATTTAGATTTCCCACTTAATGTCTATTTATATCATCTATAACTATGGATGGTACGAGCTAACAGCTACACATATGAGCGTCTTACACCTAAGTATTCTGGGGTAAACATTCAGGTTTAGGACTTACTCATACTATGATAATATTGTTATATTAGGACATCAATGTCTATCATGAATTATGCTAATTAAAGTCCCATAAGGGTTACACTCCTGTATATAACGAGCTCTCTTCTCCTTCAGAATTCTTCAGTCAATCACATTGCTGAATATCTCTGAAGTAATCTCTCTCTTTGTCATCTCACCTATTCTATAATAGCCTCACTTATCTCAAACACTACGCTGCTTCTCTTACACAGATATCTTGACGTCTCGCCTCTCCGATCTGTCCACATTACATTACACTTAATACAACTATTGCCATCTATGATACCGGTGCTTTGCACTATTTTATTCCAAGTGAAAACATGTTCCGTGAAATATTTATCAGAAACAATCTCATCAAGTTTGATCAAGCAGTCGGTAGCACCTCACTGACCAAACAAGGTACAGCATGCTTTTCGATAGGTGGTGTAACATTTGACTTACGTGAATCCCTATGTTCCCCGAAATCATCTTGCATAATAATATCAGCTGGAAGATTACAGAGATTTGGGGGAATTACCCCCGACAGAGACATGAAAACACTAATCAAAAAAGGATTCGGTGGTGAAGACGTCCCTATCGCAAGCCTCACCCGCAAGAATGATGTCTACTACATTCAACCATTGATTCACTCCCCAAATTTATCTCACATTGCAGCACCAGGTATCGCAAGAGTTCCAAAGACAACTAGTGCTCACCGATGGCATCAGCGACTCGGTCACACAGGGCAAAAGATTTTGAAAAAGACAGCGCAATGCTCCAAAGGCATGGAAGGTCTAGATACTCGTGAGTTGACAACCTGCGAAACCTGCCACCTTAGCAAAGCTCAGCAATATGTCTCGCGTGAGCCAAGACCAACACCATTTGATCCCCTCGATGAAGTATTCGTTGACACGGTCGGAAAACTGACAACAGCATTCAACGGGCATCAGTACGTTGTTATCATTACTGACGCGAGATCACGTATGAGATGGGCCATCTCTACATCTACTAAAGATCAAATCGCACCCCAATTAGTTAAATGGGTCGAATACCAGTACCATCAATACGGCAAAAGAGTCCGCACCATTTTTAGAGATGAAGGCTCAGAATTCTTCCGCATTAAGAAAAATTGTTATCAACACGGAATCAGAACAAACGTATCTGCACCATACACTCCCGAGCAAAATGGGACGTCCGAAGCATCAAATAAAGTCATCTTAAGGAGAGCCAGATCTATGCTCATTGACGCCCGAATGCCCGCCTGCTACTGGCCGTGGGCTGTCGAACATGCCTGTTTCGTCACTAATAAACTGTATTGTCTTCGCACCAAGTCAGTGCCATTGCTAGATGTCACGGTTCGGGATATTGAGGCAGAAGCACTGTATATCGTAAAGTAGTTTATATTTATCTATGAAGAGAGGAATTACATCTGCCCAGGTAGCATCTACTTATAACACTTCCAATGAATCGCCACCAGGCTCTCAATGCTATAATAAGACCATGACATGTAATACCCCTTGCAACATGAAACATAGGCAAGTTCCGCCAAGCTGAGTCCAAGCGTCCTACCCTGCCGATTGCTTGAGGGGAAGCTAGCATACCCGGATAGGGCTGCATTAGTCTGCGCGTATGATGACCATCATAGGCTACAGGAATATATCAGCTTATCAGCCGTTACGTTGCCCTCTCTTCCTCCGGAAACTGTTAGGATGATTTTTTTCCTTTCCTCCTTTGTCTTCTCCTCTGGGCTGTTGTCGGCTCGGCCAGGCCCACAAATCGGCCAGCTTCTGTATCTGTTGGACCGTCGTTGGTACTAATTGGGCCAAAATTTGCCTCGAAATTTTCTAGAGCTGTTGTATCTTTGATGTAATCAATAGGTTCCCAAGTTGGATCTGCCCAACCAACCCACTTGACCAAGGCCTGCCTGTATGTTCCACGTCCCCTCTTTACTGTTCGTGCTCTTAGAATTGATTCTACTTCATATTCTGGCTCCCCTAGCTCGTCAAGGACCGGCGGATTTTGTGCATCATCTCGATGCTGACTAGGGTATGGGTCATTCTCTGCTCTTTTAATCAGCTCGACGTGGAAGCGTTTGTGAATATTGCCTGGCACATTAAGCTCTACGGTAAGCGCATCTGGCACATTTGCTACTTCGTATTTAGCGTGTTGCCATGCTAATTTTTCCGATAGCTGGGGCGTTTTAACGTGCCGTAAGTCCAACCATACTTTGTCCCCTACCTGAAACCGCTCTGGTTGTCGACGAAATTGATTAGTGTTACCTTCATTTTGTTGCTGCGCTGAGGCCATGGCTGCTTGTGCGTATTCTTGGGCATCTCGTAGCCGCTGTACATATTTCTGGCCCGCAATAGTCCCTGGATGCTGAGGTTTATGTTTATCGTCCTGAGTTGGTTCCATCAGCGGGTCTAAATTATAGCCATTTTGGAGGAAAAATGGGCTCAATCCACCAATAGCTGAGTTTGGCCTCGAGTTTAAGGCTAGCTGAGCCAGCGGGAGTAATTCCATCCAATTGTCCTGTGAATAGCAAACAAATGATCGCAGATACTTGTAAAGCTCTTGATTTGCCCGCTCACTTGCGTTAGACTGGGGGTGATAAGCTGTCGTCAATCGCTGACTGATACCTGTTAGCCGGCAGAAAGTTCTCCAAAAATGACTCAGCCAGTCGCTTCCCCTATCGCTTGTGAGAAATCGCGGAAACCCAAAGTACCGATAATAACGATCCACAAATAGCTCTGCGCAATCCTGAGCCTTCATTGAACTTGTCCCGAACAAGAAAACTTCTTTAGACAATTGATCAGTGATGACCATCACATTGCTACAGCCGCTCGATTCGGGCAAATCAGTGATAAAATCTATCGTTAACTCACAACCAATTCGTTCCGGGATTGGAAGCGAGCAAAGAAATCCTCCTTTTGCCTCTCGCCAAATATTAGTTCTGCCGCAAACATCGCAGTTTTGGACAAAACGTCGGACGGATTCTCTCAATTTTGGCCAAAACCATCGTCGTAATAGCATTCCTATCATCGTATCTCTTCCAGGATGGCCTGCTAAATTGCTGTCGTGCGTTCTCTGCATAATGGCCGTTCTCAAAGGCTCAAAATCCGGAACCCAAATGCGGTTCTCTCTACCACGCAGAATACCATCTGCCGCTACTGTACACTCAGCAATATTAGCTTTTAGTTTTTGCGCAAGATCTGGTGGGAATCCCCTCTCTCCGGCCTGGACCGAGTCACGTGCTCTTCTCCAATCCCTATCAATGGCAACCCCTTGTATCCACAGAGCTTGTATCTCATCTTGATCAAAAACTCGGGCTTTAGTAGCAGAGTCCGCCTATGTATCTTCTATTTGTACATCCACTGGGTTCAAAATCACTTTAGGCAGTAACTGCATTATCCGGCCGGCCATTTGTTCATCGCTAAGCCCTTTCAGTTTATCTTGGTCGCGACGCGATAATGCATCTGGCCTATCACAAGCACTTCCTGCGCGCCACTTGAGTACGAAATTAAATTGCTGCAATATATCATTGTATCTTGCTTGGCGCTCGTTAAGCAGACGTTTGGATGCGAAATAGTTCAAATTTTTATGATCGCTAAAAATAACAAAGAGTTTGCTCACTGATAGTAATTCTGCCTGCCACTCTTGCAAGCATGCTACAATTGCTAACATTTCTTTATCGTGAATAGGATAGTTAGCCTCTGCACCATTAAGTTGTCTCGAGAAATAAGCGACGGGCCGGAGTCTATTCTGGTCATCCACCTGGGATAGACATCCGCCCAGTGCGTACCCTAAGCAGTCAGCCTCCATCACTGTCTCGCGCTCGGGATCCCACTGAGCTAACACCGGCTCTGATGCAAATACTTTCTTTAATCTTTCAAATGCTCCCTTTTCTGCTGTTCCCCATCGCCATAACGTCCGCTTTTTGGTTAGATCTATCAAGGGTGCCGCGATGTCAGAGAATCTATCAATGAAACAGCGGTAGAAGTTCGCAAATCCAAGAAATGAATGCACACCCTTAATCGATAACAGGTCTTTCCACTCTAAGATTGCTTTCACTTTAGCCGGATCTACAGTCACGGATTTCCCGGCCCTCACAATGAATCCAAGGTACTTCACTTCTTGACACAGGAATTCGCATTTATCAATATCCAAGTAGAGTCCAGCTTTATCCATCTTTTCAAGGATGCTCCGTACTGTTTTCCAATGATTTTCTACGCTACCATCCGTATACGCCAAAATATCATCCATATAAGCTGTAGCATCCAGGTCCAGATATTCTCGTAGGTGCTCATTAATATATCTCTGAAATGTGGCTAGTGCATTGACTAATCCAAAGGGGGTGACTAACCATTCGAACAGCCCAAGCCGACATCTGAACGCTGTGAGCCACTCATCTCCTTCTCGAATCCTTAGACGATGAAAAGCTGATTTCACATCTAATTTCGTAAACCACTTTGCCTTGGATAACTGCCGCAAGGTCTCCCTGAATAATGGGATAGGGTACCTATCTGGCATCGTGATCGCGTTTAATCCTCGGTAATCAACACAAAAACGCAGGCCTCCGCTCGGCTTCTTTGCAAATAATACAGGGGCTGCTGCTGGCGAGGAGCTTGGTCTTATCCACCCCTTGTTAAGAAGATCGGTCAGAGTCTTGCGTAAAACTAGCAGTTCTTCGCGGGACATGTTGTACAGCGGTCCCCACGGTGGCGTCATTGATTTCTCGTTCTCTTGTTTAAGATTAATTGCATGGTCTAGGTTGCCCCTCAAGGGAGGTAACTTGTTGGCACCACCATCATCTGCAAACAAATGCGCAAAGTCTTTTACTTGTTCTGGCAAACGTTCCCTAGCTTGATCTATAGTTAGGCTAGGCTTAGCTCGTAATGCCTTGCTAATGTCTTCGAGTGTCGCCTTACAGACTGGTACCAACTCAATCATTGAAACCATTGTCTTTACTGGGGTACATCGAGGACGAGAAATCTTGCCTAGATTCTGCCGCCACTTTCGAGCACTGTAAATAGAGCCACCACTTTTTCGCAACTCAAGTCTTTGCTCCACAGAATATATTATTGCGTCCTGATCCTCTAAATATTTCTTTCCAAGTATTAGATCATGTGCGCTATTTGGGACCACATATAGCCACAATTTTGGCGTAACATATCCATCCAAATCCAGTGACAAGTATGTAATCAAATCAACTATCGGCTTATTTATCGACGAGTCTTCTGCGGTCTCCAAAACCCTGGGAGATATTGAGGAACGAGGAAGCTTTAGTTTTGCGGTTAGACCTTCATCGATTATGCCTGAACATAGGCACCCATTATCAACAAGTGCTTGCACCATTTTCGTATTGTTCAAAAGCGCATTAACCAGAAATGGGGTTGTATTCATATTTTCCTCTTCACGCGCACCTTTTTTGGGGACTTGAGAGTTACTGTAATTGGGGGTCCTTGAAATATTTTCTGATTCTAACTTATCTGGTTTGTCCCTGACGTCCTGTGTAACCAAATTCTGGGGTGCTTGTCTCCGTGCTGGTAACAGAGGACAAAAACTTGTATGGCATCCCTTTCTCTCACAACGGAAGCAACGTTTTTCCTTCCTAAATCTAGCAAGTTAATCTCTTGTCTTCCATTTGGCAACAAAAACTACACCATCAATTTTCGGCAGCCCGTCGGCGGTTTTACCTTGAGAAAATGGCATTCTTAATATACCTGATAGGATTCTGATTGATATTCGCCTATACCCAATCTCCTATGACTCCAAACACTAACTTGCGATGCTGCTGAATATTTTGAAGCCGCTGTGGCCCCGAAATCTGAATTGATCTGAAGCTGATTATTTCAGAGCCGCTGTTGCCCCGAAATCTGAACTGAACTGAAGCTGACTATTTCAGAGCCGCTGTTGCCCCGAAATCTGAATTGAACTGAAAATAAAGTTATGAGATAGATAAATATATGTCACGGTTCGGGATATTGAGGCAGAAGCACTGTATATCGTAAAGTAGTTTATATTTATCTATGAAGAGAGGAATTACATCTGCCCAGGTAGCATCTACTTATAACACTTCCAATGAATCGCCACCAGGCTCTCAATGCTATAATAAGACCATGACATGTAATACCCCTTGCAACATGAAACATAGGCAAGTTCCGCCAAGCTGAGTCCAAGCGTCCTACCCTGCCGATTGCTTGAGGGGAAGCTAGAATACCCGGATAGGGCTGCATTAGTCTGCGCGTATGATGACCATCATAGGCTACAGGAATATATCGGCTTATCAGCCGTTACACTAGACTTTCTTAAAGGTCTAAAGCAACCACATCCATCACAAATTGATTTCAATAACCTCCCACGATTTGGATGTCGTGCATATAAACTTATTGACCCAGAACCAGGCAAATTCGAACCAAGAGCAAAGATGGGATGGTTTGTTGGGTTTCAGAAGAATACTAACAAAAACTACCTCATCTACCATCCTCAATGGACACCAGTTCATGGCTGGAAATGGACAGAGAGCATTACTCCTCATGCATCATTCAATGAAGACATAGTATTTGGTGATGAGTTAAGTTCAGTTGAACGGCAAAATACATCGAGCTACTGGTCAAATTTCGACTCCATTTTCTCAGAATCATCTTTTCCTCAGCAGTCGCACCCTTCACATGAACATACAAGCAGTAATCAACCTTCAAAGCCTGAGCCACACATTACCCAAACGTCTGCATCTCACCAAAACCATCCAGATAATCAGAGGGAGTGTCACGGCACGGCATTCTGTCCCGTCATGTTATAGGGTCACGTGGATGGAGGATGTGAGATTGATGGCTGAGGCAGAAAGGAGCACGTGCGCGGTGATTAAGTGGAAACCCGCCTGCCTAGGAATAGCCTCAGGGCTTTTTGTACTGGGATATTCTTCTTTTCTGTTTCTCTCCAGCTTAGTATTCGCTCCATAGATTGAATTATTGCTATACAAGCTGTATTTCTCTTGTGCATATTCTATGCCGTGACAGGGAGCATCCTCCTCTCATACCAAATCACTCCATCATAAATATGCAACCTGAGGAGACATACAACACAGCTCCATCCTCTCCCACCATGGACACCCATACTGAACCACATTATGTTCACACTTTACCCAACTCGCCATCATCACATCCTATACCCTCGCATTCTACAGATCTGCAAGTTATATTAAGACATCACGAACTTGGTGATCAGAGGGAGACATCTATTGAGGAAATATCGTATGATGAAGCAAATTTGACCGATGAAGATGAACCCTATGATCAAGTCATGACTGGCTGGGACCCAATACAGCCAGTAGCTGGCATTAAACGTCCACATTCACCAGAAGATGGCATCACCAGGTCGCAGCGAGGGAGAGCAGTCAAGCGTGTTGACTACTATCGACTACACCATGGCATGACGGCACAAGCGTCACCTGACCCACAGACATGGGACGAAGCAATGACCAGCCCAGAAGCCCTGCATTGGAAAAGAGCAGCCGAAGAAGAATTCCAATCTCTTAAGCAGAAGGGAGCCATACGGATAATTCCACACTCGCAACTACCCAAAGGTCGCAAGCCCATGAAATGCAAGTGAGTATTCAAAAAGAAGTTTCTTGCCAACGGCGACATAGAAAAGTATAAAGCTCGCTGCACAGCCAAGGGCTTTACTCAGCGGCATGGCATAGACTATCATGAAACCTTCGCACCCACACCTAGACCTGAAACAGGACGAATCATTCTCGTTCTTGCACACCAACTTGGCTGGTACAGTAAACAAGGTGACTTACTAACTGCGTTTCTTAACCCTGACCTCAAAATAGACTTGTTTATGGAACTTCCAAAAGGATACGAGAAAGATGGCTATGTCATCCGACTCTGTAAAGGCCTTTATGGACTCAAGCAAGCAGCGGCTTTATGGTATGATGATGCTAAGTCAACACTTGCCCAGCTAGGTTTATTTTCCACCACATCTGACATTTGTCTCTACACTAACAGTGGAAAGGATCTTTTTGTACTGATGCATGTTGACGACTTTCAAGTAGTGAGTCCACATCAGTCAAAGATAGACCAACTAATGAGTGCATTATATCGTAAATATAACCTCAAGACTGTCAGCACTGATTTGTTCCTTGGCATAGAGATCAGCCACCCATCAACTACGGTTCTCAAGCTCTCTCAAGGACAATACGCACGCACTCTTCTCAACAGACACGGTCTCTCAGACTGCAAGTCAGCAAACACGCCATTGGAACGCATGATGGAACCAAACAACGTGACGTGCCTTCCGCCTGAAAAGACAGAGTACAACTCATGCATTGGAGAACTACAGTATCTCTCAAACAAAACGAGATCAGACATTGCATTCGCGGTAAACCATCTCGCAAGATTCCTGGTCAACCCATCGAACGAACACATGCAAGCCGCACGTCAAGTACTCCGGTATATTGCGAAGGACCCTGACCAAGGTATAGAATTCACTCGAAACAACCATCAAGCAACTCTCAAAGCATATTCGGACGCAGACTTTGCAGCCGACCCATCAACCAGCCGATCGACATCTGGAATGCTAATCAGATTATCATCAGGTCCTATCAGCTGGAAATCACATCTGCAACGGGAGGTCGTCCTGTCCACCACTGAGGCAGAATACTTAGCAGCTACTGAAACCTGCCGCCAGCTCCAATGGGTCAAGTCACTCATTCAAGAACTAGGTATGACTAACCGCATTAATGGGGCAGCATGTACCAGCCTTCACGTCGACAACCAATTAGCAATCTCACTGATCAAAAACTATGACAATCATAAGCGGTCTAAGCATATAGCGCTCAGGAACTCCTACTGCCGCGAGCAGCATCAAAATGGGAAGATAACTGTCACCTTTGTCCCATCAAATCTTCAGCTTGCTGACGCACTGACAAAGGTCAAGTCACCTATGGAAATTCACTAAGAAGCTGAGAAATAGTCATTACCGACAGAGGGAGTGTTATGCCGAGCTTTGGTGAACGTGCTCGTTCCGGCAGCAGGAGCTTAGACGGAGCGGTACACGGCAGAGTACGCTGGGGTCACGGAAGAGCCGATGCGGCTGCAGTCAGGCTGGAGTGTTTGGATAAGTTAGGCGATGTTTGGCACACAAAGAATATCTGTGTTTGCTGTATTTGATTTGGTCACACAAAGACATATTCTTGGTATAAATAGGCTGAAGTCTGCCACACTATAAATATATTATCATCATCTTCATACATCATTATCATTTTAAATATATACCATCTCCACCATATTCTATCTTAGTAACTCTTACCAAGTGTACGTCTGCCAATCATATACCTAGTAAAACAACAAAAAGTACTGGAGCAGCTGCTGGCGAATTGCTCACCCATATAAATCCTCTATTAAGATACTCTGTGAGTGTTTTTTGAAGTACCAATAACTCATCACGTGACATGCTGTAAAGTGGTCCCCAGGTACTTTAGCTCCTTGGCCGTTTATTGATTCAATTTCTATCTTCTGATCTATCCCTGCGCCGCGCAATGGTGGTAGATGTAAGGCTTCACGGTTCAAGAGCGTGGAGCATCAAAAAGCGGCTTTCGATTGTATTTCTAAAATGAAGAATCTAAATTACAGTATGGGTTTTGCTGCTATTAAAGACAAAAGAAATGCAGCTGTGCCGCTAAATTATACGCTACAGAGGATAACAGAAAACTAACAAAAGAGAATGGTATGGCCCGGCGTGTGGTCAGTACGGCTGTCTTAGAACTGATGGAGCTGGTAGAATTAATCGAGGTTTATGTAACGGCGATGGCAGTGCCTGAGGCATCAATTTCCCGTGGATCATCACAGTAGAAGATCCGCCTTCTTGTAGTCAAAGATATCTAAAAACTCATGATATTGTTCGGGTAATTTCAGTGCCGGCTCGGGCCGTTATTTTACCGTTAGGGCCTTGTTAATATCTGCCATGCTTGCCGAAAATACCTGTATCTCCTTCTGCTTTGAATAACTCTTCGCCAAATGTCTGAAGATGATAGCCAATATCTGCAAAGGTCTTTTGATGGCTTCTTGGGCTGCTAGGAAGGCTTCCTTGCTTCGGATCATTGTTGAGGATATTATCACCCTTTCAGATCGTGGCCCATTAATCCTAGCATTTTGTGATACAATCCAAGGCATTCCCAGAATCATGTCATAATAGCCAATTGGAGCGAGGTATAAAAACACTTTTGACTGTCTGTGTCTATCTAAGTTGATATTTACGACTTCATCTACCCAGGATGCAACCTTCTTGTCGAACCCGATCACTTCACGGGGCTTTATTTTTAAGCGCAGAAAGTTATTTTTTAGAGCAAAGGTAGAATCACAAAGACCGTATGAGAAGCAACTAGTGTCATTGAGTGTATTTGCAAATGAAATATCATCAATAAAAGCTGTTACAACAAATGATTGACCGTCCATTGACCTCTCGAAGCGATTCCAATTCTTTACCAAATCACACTTTCTATTGAGCCTCTGACTGCGACTTATATCAGAGGCTATTCTTTTCCCGAAATATCTCCAGTCTCTTGTCCAGTCACCAACGCTGAGACTTATGACTTCTGCGGTTCCCTTAATTGTCGATTCGGATTTAATGCGGGTAGTAGTGAGCAATTTCTGATAATATGACCACGCCCTCCACACCTTGTACACAGACCTTAGGCTATCCTCTGACCAATTTCTTTGTGAGACACCCAAATCATGCGGGCTTGATGGGCCTGCATAGGTTGTCTGGTCATACTTGGCTGTGTTGCTGCAACACTAATATTGGAAGTGGGCTCCCAATCCACCAAAACTTTAGATTGTTGATTATTGGAAATATTGGGTGGTTGAGGGGTATGATTACTGCAATCTTTCCGACTATCCCAAGCCTTCATGGCTTCAATCTTATCCGATGTGATTCGAAGCTGTGACACAAAATCATCGTATCCTTGAGGTTCCGTTTGAGATATGAGGTGGTCGCACAACTCTCGATTCAGTCCGGCTCGAAGATACCCTTTTTTAGCTTCATCTGACCAACCCCACGCTTGAGCCTCCAGGAGTGTTTGCTCGAAGCCTTGAAGAAAGTCACGAAAGCCACGGTCTCCTTGGCGAATAGAATTAAGCTTGTCAATTGACTTTCTGACTTTTTCAGTGTCTCCAAAAGCGTTATCTAGTCAGCAAAAAAATTCAACAACCGTGAAACGTTCTGTATTCTTGGAAAATTCTATCCATGGATGAATTCGCTGGAGAGCAGTATCTGATAAACAACCAAACGCGTACCAAACCTTCTCCTCCTCGTTTCCGATAGCTTTGGCATCAATCCTTAATTTCGCTTCTAATAGACTTCGGAACTGTGGAAACTGTGATGCATCAAGTCCAGTAAACTTCTCCGGATGTGGTTGCGAATGCCGTGGCCTTTGTTCTGTTGAATTCCCACAATTCTGCTGATTTGTCTGTTGTTTACTTATTGTCAGGAAAGCCTCTACTGTATAATATATATATGGAGATTGCCAGATCATAGTATTCTATGATTCTGGTCTGGCCTTTTAGCCGAGTGGTGATGCATCTATCTCGTGTATTATGTAGGATGGCAACCTTTAGCCTGACACCCACCTCTTGACCCCTGTCTCTCCCCACGCTGTCTACATACCGCTTATGACACTTATGAATTGAGTCAGAAGACTCACGATGTTAGATACCCATGAGGGGGCTGCTTTATTAGACGGAGGATGCGTATCTAATGATGGGTAAAACTGGCTTTCAGTTTCATGAGAACTGTAAATCCTAGTCCCATCATTCATATCAATATTTCTAGATCCACTCATGATCTTTACTGATATAATAACTGATGGGCTGACTGATTAACTGACCGGTAAACTGATGATCAACTGATGGTAGGCTGACTGATAAACTGACTGACTGTGATCGAGATGGAATCCGTTTTGTCGATTTACCAAGCTTGTTGGTGGCGTTCCAGGTTTCTGTCGTGATACAGCATCTATTGTTAAGATGTTTCGGATCTAACTTTAGACTGTTATTTTGAGATATGGCAAGGAAATAATATAGCTACTAGCGGGTCTTACATGTAGATAAATAGCCTCTTGATCCATCTAGATGAGAGGGGTGCGGTTTAGGTTCATTCTTGAGAAATACACTATCATAATCATCATCATAATTTATTCCTTTAGTGATTTATATTGTCTCGAGTACCACTGTCACCAAATTTATAACTTCGACTTTATATATCACTAATCGTTAAAACATACATCGCGATAATAAACTTTTAAAGTCGAATAGACTGATTGGGGTAAAGTTGTAACTCTGATCAAAGAGATGAGAGAGACGCACTTCTACTGTGAGAGGCTGGTCTTGAATAACTCAAAGATCTAAAGATTCAATTAATAAACTAAGAAGTGTGATGGCTTGTAAGCCAAAATAGTCCTGTAGTCTGCGATTGCTATCGCAGGCAAACTCCTGATATCCCACGCAATTGGGAGTGCTTGTCACGGTCTAGACAGGAGCGCCTGCGCAGCTCAGTGAGTAGAGGTAGTAAATATTCAATTCTATTAGGAAGTAAACTATATTGCTACTCAACAAGTCTATATACAACCCTCACTGCAGTCTAATGACTCGCCCCAAACCTGTTGTAAATATGGTATAATGGAGGATGTGGCTACTGAACTTATGATGATGATATTGCCCTTCTTTCACGCAATTGAATATATGATGAGAACGATTAGATTAATTGTATATACTGAATTTGCGTATATCTCTGATGAATCTGTAATGAATTGTCTGACCTATTACTGACGGGTGAAAGATGGTACTATATACATTATGATGAATATCTCTAGATCATTCAACCCTCTTCTACCTCATTCTATCTTATTCCTTTACCATTCCAACATTACAACTAGATGTTTCTATGATATTCCTTTATGGAATATGGTGATTGACAGTAATGATTGTTGTCTCGGTCACTTCATTATTCCGTTCCGTCAAATCCCTGCTAGTCTATGTTTAATATCCGAGCAAGCATAACAAAACCTGATATAGATAAAGGTTCCTGAAAGTCCTCGTGTATCAGAAGGTCCCTGTGACAGCAAGCCTACGCATATCAAGGGTACTTCTTGTTTCAGCTAGTCGCCATCTCATAGCTGATCATGCCCTGTGCACCGTGCCCCATTTACCTTGCCCCACGCACATTGCCCCATGAACCACAACCTTATCCCTGTAAGGTCTATGCACGCCTATGCGCTACATAGGCTACAGGAATAATTCAGCTCACCAGCTATTACAGTGCTAAGGCTTGTTGCCTATATTTAGATTGCTATTCAGGATTGTGTTTACTGCCGCACAAACCACCCAGAGGGAATTAGTCATGAGCCACCAAATGATTCATGCAGTGGGTAATATCTAAGAGCTGACTCAGGAGTCATTTGACTTAGAGGGATTGTTTTAGGATTATTGTTAATTATAAAGGTTCACACTCATATCATTCAATTATCCCACACATATCACTCATCAGAAATCTCGCCGCGCCATCATGTCAAATCTTCCCTTTCCTCCCCCTTCACTCCCCCCTCCACCCCTACATGCTTCCACCCAGATGGGTTGGGGGGTTGTCGTTTACAGAGATTTTATTGTCAACCACCTCCGCCGCTGACGCCAGGAATCGTGAGGCCACTCTTATGTTCCAAAACATTGCAATCGTACTTGATGAGGCGATTGGTGATAACAACACCTTACCCCTCCACCTCAAGAAGAAATTCCGCGAATTTGTCATGGATCTTAATCTAGTAACTCGACGTCACTTCGAGTGTCATGTCAGAGGCTCACCCCGTCCTCCCAATCCATACCTGGCAGCACAGGCAATACAGACAACACAGGCAACGCAAAAGGTTTCCCAATCAACAGCAAGCCTAGGCCCAACCTCGCAACCCTCAGGTAAAAAGCTGTTCGCTGCTGTTACGGCAAACCCAGCTCCGAAACCAAGCCGCCCGCAGCCTGTATCCAAGCAAGCTGGCCCGCCTAAAAAGTTTTCCCAAAATACGAACAGAGAGAAACTCACAAAGCCGCTTGAAGATAATAGACTCCTAGTTCGAGTTTCATCTGGACATCCAGCGCTGGATATATCTCCCTACGCCGTAATGGAACAGCTCAACAATTTTCTAGACCAAAAGCTCGTATGCGAAGTACAGACCACAAAAACTGGCTTCGCAATTTGCCCAGCCTCCGCAGCAGCTCAGGAAACGCTAGCCTCTAAAATTACCGAGATTCAAACGTTCTTATCATCTCGGGGACAGTGCATAGTTGAGAAACCGGAAAGTCATTCAGCCTACAGGATTTCTGGTGTTCCTCGCACCTATGTTGGGTACAACAAGGAAGGCGCAGTAGAGGCAATAGAGATCAATGAGGCCTCTCTTGCAGAAGCTCTCACCGTCTTCACTCACGTCGCCCCATTGAACGTCCTCGAATCCCGAGGTACAGTAACCTCTGATTTCAGCCCTTGCAAGAGTTGGGTAGTTCTATACCCCAGAGGTACGAGCCTATCAAGATCTCTCCCACTCTTCGGCGTCCACGTGGTGGCCAAACTATTACCACAAAGAACAAGAATTCCTCAGTCCGGACGTTGCTTCAGCTGGCACAATGAACGCGCGTGTGCTTGAGTTCCTCGCTGCAGAATTTGTTCCTCGACACAACACGTGGAGAGTGGTCATGTTTCCTGCAACCCTGCGGTCGCCCACAGTTGCCCTCCAAAGTGCGTAAACTGCCACGGGCCTCACCCTGCTAACTCCTTAGAGTGCCTCGTCCGCCCGAGAAAAGACAATACATTCCCTTCCAAACAACAAACCAGCGCAATCCGACAAGCTGCAGCTGCTGCAAGACTGCGCCTCAAAGCTGCTCACTGCGGGATAATACGTACGCAGCCAACAGAAAATACTAAATCTAATATTTCTACATCATCTATTTCGCAGGGCTCCCGGACAAATATTGGCCCCTCTGAGGCCCTAGACATAGGATTAGGCAGGTACAAAATTCTGGCGGAGGACAGCCATCAGCGCAGACCCGACCAAATGAATGAGTAATACACCAAGTACTATTAAAATACTCTCAGTTAATGTTGGCTGCTCTTCCACCGCCCAACTAATAGCCCTCCAAAATGCCCTCAATGCACGCATAGACTTCCTACTGATAAAAGAACCCCATATCTCTTCAGATACCGGGCGAAGAATCACGTGCAAACATCCCCCATTCGAATGCTACTCTCCAGTTGACGACTGGTCTATACGACCAAGGGTGATAACTTACGCGAAGCGTAACACCAATATAATTCACTATCAAGAGCGACCAATATCTTCTACGGAGCAGGGAATAGGCGATATCTTATGTCTCTCTGTCAAAGCCCCCAACAACCCCCGCCTGTTGATCATCAATGCATACAATGCACCCCCGGGCTCCACTAACCCAGGGGCTGGGGTATCTCGTCTCATCTCCATAGCAGATGTCTCCTTACCTCGCCAAACCATCTTGATGGGAGACCTAAACCTACATCACCCAATGTGGCACCCATCTTTCCGAGGCTCACCATCCCCCCCATCTGAAGCTTTCACCTGCTGGCTCGAATTGTGTGGCCTTTTTTTAATTCCAGAGATTGATAGACCTACACATAATCGTGGAAATGTTTTAGATCTCTGCTTTGGCTCAAGTCAACTGGTGGCCAAGGGGACCATTGCAACAGAACAGGAGGACTTAGATGTGACATCAGATCATCTCCCTCTACTTACTATTGTACACTGTGAAGCACGGGAAAACGTACCAAGAAAAAACCTCCGCTTTGCTACTGTCGACAAGGATACCTTCCTATCGCTCTTGGCTCCTCAATTAGAAGGCATCTTGCCGCTGACAGACAAATCCATCACAAATATCGATAGAAGAGCAGAAAAGATCATAAGAATTTTGCACGTTTCATTCGCCGGATCAGCAAAACGGGCGCTACCTCATAATAGGGGACAGCCCTGGTGGAATCAGAATTGCCGGGAAGCGAGGAAGAAATATCGGGAGAAGGTCCGGAATGGGAGTGCAACTCAAGTGGATCGAAAGGACTTTCGAAGGGTCACCAAGCAAGCAAAAATCTCTTTTTTCCAAAAGAAAACTGAGGAGGCCGCCAACGGAAAAGACGTGTTTGAGATTGCAAGGTGGCACAAGTCGGAAGGCACCTTCCGTACTCCACCCCTAAAAGATCCACTTAACCCAGGAGCTCCCTTAGCCGAGTCTATTGACGACAAGAGAAATCTACTTGCAAGGAACCTTTTGCGAAATCAATCTGAAGCAGGAGACATTCCACTTTGGACTCCTACTGTAGCAAATAACTCCCTGCCTTTTCCTGAACTTACTATCGAGGAGGTCTCCAACTGTATCCTGAAAGCTGGTAACACTACTCCTGGGAAAGATGAGATCCCTACCAGAGTTCTCCACCTCGCATGGCCTCACATATCAGCATTAGTGCACGACCTCTACCAATCATGCATAGATGTTGGTCACCACCCTAGATGTTTCCGTACTGCGATCGTAGCAATGATTGGGAAACCAAACAAAGCTATTATGACATCCCCTAGATCGTACAGACCAATCGCACTACTCTCCGTACTTGGAAAAGGGTTGGAAAGACTCATAGCAAAGCGAATGTCATGGATAGCAATTAATTTCCAAGTACTCGCTCCTCAGCAGTTCGGCGCACTACCCAAACGCTCGAGCGTAGATCTAACAACTTGCCTCACGCACGACGTAGAAACTGCGCTCTCCAAAGGCTTGACTGCTACACTAGCCACACTCGACATCAAGGGTGCATTTGACTCAGTGCTCCCGGGTAGACTTGTCAAACGTCTGAGAGAACAAGGCTAGCCAGCACATCTTTGTAATTGGATCGCCTCATTCATCACTGAACGTGAGGTCTGCATAAGACTAGATGGGGAGATCGGCGACCCCATCGCACTCAATTGTGGTCTCCCCCAGGGGTCCCCAATATCACCCATTCTGTTCATGCTCTTCATTGCCCCCCTCTTCACACTTACTGCCCTCAAGAACGCTTTTGGTTACGCAGATGATGTTGCAGTCATAGGGATCTCGCCAACACTTGAAGAGAATTCGAGCATGGTGGGGACTGCCATTAACCAGGCACTGGCATGGGGATCCGATGAAGGCATCACGTTTGATCCCTCTAAATCGGGACTTCTCCACTTCTCACGCAAGCATAGGGATAAAGATTCGCGACCACCAGTGGAAACGAACAGTTTCACCGTCTCTGAAGACCCTCTGAAGCCATATTTAACATGGCTTGGAGTTCACTTCGACAAGAAGCTTACCTTCAAGCACCACGCGAAAATACAATCTACTAAGGCTCTTAAGGTTGCCCACGCTCTACGCTGTCTAGGAAACACGATAAGAGGAGCATCTCCTTCTCTATCTAGACAAGCCGCTTTTGCATGTGCCCTCCCTATTGCTTACTTTGGCGCCGAGACTTGGTGGCCAGGCAAATCGAGAATTTATAGAGGAAAAGCCATCTCTAATAGGGTCAGTTCTCATCTCTCGCTGATAGAAAAGGTTCACACTGCCACCGCACGGGCTATCCTCCCTGTCTATCGTACCACTCCTACCGCCTCTCTTTTCAGGGAAGCTGGAATCAATCCCGCGGAGATAGCTCTGGACAGCATATCCAGGAGAGCCGCTATACGCACCCGCGGACTGGATCCCCAACATCCATTGTACAAGCGTGCGATAAAGTCACTCACATGCCCTGCCCTGTCAAGGTTTGCTCGCTCATGCCATAGTATTCCGGCCTCAGAAAGCCACAATCCTCTTCTCTACCCTCCTTGGGATAGAGTTGAATCTCGTCAAACCACCAAGGCCCGTATCCGGGGTTCCGCAGGCACAAGAGAGCTGAGAGCGAACTCGTTTCAGGAATTTCTTAGTACAATCCCGAGGAGCGACATACAAATATACTCAGACGGCTCCAAACTCCTGGATGGGAGCGCTGGTGGTGGCTTCGTAGTTTATCAATTTGATATCCAAGTGTGTACAGGAGCCTTCCCCCTTGGAAAGTTTAAAGAAGCATTCGATGCAGAAGCTCACGCGGCTCTTCAGGGGATTCGTGCTGCCTCCGCCGTACCAACAGCCCGCTTCTCAAACAACCTATGGGTGTTTCTTGATAATGAAGAAGTTGCAGGAAAAGTACTAAGGAGGACCACTACCACTTCCTCTCAACCGGTCTTCTTAGAAACCCTTGACGCGGCAAAAATTTGGAAATCTCGATTAAGGCTGCCCCATACCTCGGAAGGACAGGTACACATCCGTTGGGTCCCAAGCCATGCTGGTATTGTGGGAAATGAAGCTGCGGATTGCGAAGCGAGGAAGGGGGCGGCAATGCCTTTTTCGGGGCCACCTGTGTACTCCTTTGCTGCACTGGAAAAATGGCACAAGGAACAGACTAAACTAGCCAGAGACAACTGGTGGCACACTTCATCTCCATTCAAATACACCCAACTCGAGATTGGAAAGGCCCCTAGTTTTCCTAAAGAGCTTTTCCTAAGTCGAAAGGACTTAGGTCGGGTTGTTGCAGCCAGAACAGGCCATGGGGACTTTGCTGCCTACCACAACAGCTTCAATCACCAATATGCCACGCTAAACTGTCTCTGCGGATCGGCAAAGACAACTACGCACTTCTTGTTCTGCCGAATTCTCCGTCGTCGTTATGGCCGCCCTGCAGGGCCTATCAACTTGTTAATTCCACGTCTACTGGGCACGCCAGAAGGAGCAATATCTCTAACAAAATGGCTGGATCAGTCTCGATTTTTCGAGGAAATATGCCTCCGATGAGGCATACCTTTTTATTCTCTCTTTGTTGCTTTACAAGATCGGGGGCTCTAGGAAGAGCGGGTGAAGCGAACTGATTGATCATCAGTTAGGAGCTCGGGGAGGTCTCCGAAATTATGTAACCTTGTGTAAAAACTTTTCTCCTGTGCGCAGTTTCATACAACGCAGCACAGCCATGTTATTCAGACTTGGGAAAAAAGTCAGATCCTCTGGGGCTTTGGCCTTAGCGTCCTATGTCCTGCTTGGGATGGTTAGTCGCTTTTTCGTAAGATATAAGGCTAGCATTCAGACGTAAAATAAAAATAATAATAATAATAAAGGTTCACACTGGATGGTGAGACATCTCTGATAGTTACTATGGATTTATGCTATATATGTACCTTTTTGATCTATTACTTAGTTTCCTTCGATAGTTGAATTATAATCTACCATCACTCATACGATTGCTCATTGCTTCCGATAGTTGATCCATGACAAGAAGTGCGTGAATACTATTTACAAGACAAGAACAATCATATATAGTTATCTCAAGCTGTCCCCACCGAATCCCATCGAACGCCTTAGAACTAGAATGTATAATAAACCATAGAAGATACTTGAGTATTCACAATATCCCAGAATGCTATTAAACCATTTCAGTACTCAATAGAAGATTTGTAAATGTTCTCTAATATTTAATAATAATTGTCATAAAGTGGGTACGGCTAGTAACCCAATCGGGTAAGGTGAATGTTGAATAATAATTAGCGATAAAGTAAATTAAGCAAAAGTAGCCGTGATAATGGATAGCGCTAAAAACAGTGATGTAAGCAAGGGCGCTAAGCCCGAGTTAATTACAAGGGTTGTAACCCTGACAGCGTATTATATATATTAGTAGAACTTTGTACACAGATTGTAGCGGAGCGATAGAGCATACAAGGCTTTATAAAACACGTTGAATAAATTAAGAAAAGTTGTGGGCTCTCAGTTGTGGGATACAATTGATGATAGCAAAAGAGGCACATCTCAGTGTGATTTATGTCCTGAGTTTCCTTGCTTCGCATCTACTAAGCAGGTACATCTCAGAGTGATTTATATCCTGATTTCCCTATCCTAGGACTAAGTAAAGTACTATCTAATTACAAAAGATTATCTGATTCTGATCGCTGGTCTTGATTGGAATAACTAAAAACATATCTTGTTGAATTACAACTTAGCCAGTATTAACTAGATTTACTGTTACCCACCGCCACAAATCAACAAATTTCAATGCAATCCTCAACTTCTCTAATGAAAGTATTGAATGACTGTCTCTCACCAACCCAAGTTGGGAATTTTCGTCGCTTTTGGGACTCTTTAAGTAGATCTCCATTTGATGTATCAATTGGCACTGGGCAAGCTTGTTCCAGTACTTGCTGTTGCGATGGTTGGTTCGTCGAGATTATCTTGCTCAATTTGTTCACCTTTAAAGAGAGAGGTGCCACTAAAAGCTGAATTTGCTGCGCAATCAAACTAACTAGATTTTGTTCATTACATGCTGGAGATGATTCAACTGCACCACCTTCACGCCCTGTTTCTATCTTTGATTGTGGATGGGCCTCTCGTTGCGCGCGACGAGTTTGAGAGCTTTCCTTAATTTCGAAAGAGTTATCAATGTCCATTGAGTCATTAACCATTCTGTCAAATTCCGTATGTTTACCAATATTATTTCACATGTAATATTCCTATCCTTGGTCCAATTCTATCTCCAATATTACAAAGGGGTTGTTCTAGTAGTTTCCAATCCTTTTCAAATAGATGCGATGAATACTAATTATCTCTGATGAAATCCAGTAGAATTCCAATGATATAGCTTTAAGAGAGAACAAAATATGTGATATGGTCGGCTAGATTGTAAGACACAAAGAAGTCAGCTAAAAGATCTATATTTTCTTAGGGTCTAAATTTATGTACATTTACATCCCTTATATATAGAAGTATCATGCTTCTCTGATAACGTGGAGTTCTGGAAGGCTCTACCTAACTCCGTCGACAGTCGTAGAGAATTTGGGGAAATTCTGTGATCTTCCCTACACATCGTAGAAGCTTCCGTGGGCTTCCAGACAATTCTCACAATACACATAATACACCTATCTGGCCTCAAAACGCTATCAACCCAGCTTACACCATCATGACCAACCTTCCCCCTCCTCCCCCTTCACTACCGCCCCCCCCCTTTACCTTACTCTGCTCGGACGGTCAGGGTGGAGTCATTGACTGAGATCCTTCTCTCAACTACCTCCGCAGCTACCACTAGGAATGAAGAAGCTACGCTTCTTTTCCAAAATATCGCATGCATTTTGGATGATGCATACTGTGAGGATGGCCTACCTCAACATCTACAAAAACCTTTCCATAACTTTGTCGCCAACCTAAATATGGTGGCGCGCCGGCACTTCGTATGCCATATAAGAGGCTCTCCGAGGCCCCCTTTACTATACTCGGCCACTGCAATCGAATTAAAGACGGCCTCAATCACCACCGCAAAAACAACACCAACCACTGGGACATCGGCTATACAACAACAGAAGCCCCGCTCGTACGCCTCGGCCGTAACAACAGCCCCTAAAAGACCACAGTTCGGGCAGCCCCCAAAGCAACCTGCCCGGACTCAACCTCAACAAAAACCTGCTCGAGTAGAAGACCAATTACTGGTTCGAGTCTCCCCTGACCATCCCTCTCTCCAAATGTCTCCCTATGCAGTAATGCTCAAACTCAACTCTTTTCTCAAGGAGAAGCTAGTCCTTGAAATTCAATCTACTAAGACCAGATTCGCTATCTGCGCTATTTCCACTGCTGCTAAAGAAAGACTTTCGGCGCGAATGAGCGAAATCGAAGAGTTCCTATCCACGAGCAGCAAATGTAAGGTTGAAAAGCCAACCAATCACAAGGCATACCTTCTATCTGTTGTAAAATAAACAGTCCAGCATCCCACGCGATGCGCGTCTCACACCGACTCGAACACTGTCACGTGATTGTCATCATCTCATATGATATATTTAGATTTCCCACTTAATGTCTATTTATATCATCTATAACTATGGATGGTACGAGCTAACAGCTACACATATGAGCATCTTACACCTAAGTATTCTGGGGGAAACATTCAGATTTAGGACTTACTCATACCATGATAATATTGTTATATTGGGACATCAATGTCTATCATGAATTATGCTAATTAAAGTCCCATAAGGGTTACACTCCTGTATATAACGAGCTCTCTTCTCCTTCAGAATTCTTCAGTCAATCACATTGCTGAATATCTCTGAAGTAATCTCTCTCTTTGTCATCTCACCTATTCTATAATAGCCTCACTTATCTCAAACACTACGCTGCTTCTCTTACACAGATATCTTGACGTCTCGCCTCTCCGATCTGTCCCTATTACATTACTATCCGGCGTAACTCGCTCATACGCAGGTTACAATGGTTCAGAAATTGAGTTAATTGAGATAACTGCTCCAGCTATTTCCGAAGCCCTCCTTGATCTTACCAATGTGGCGCCAATCAATGTTCTCGAGCCGCGAATTGCCTCTAAAGCTGAGTTCGCCGCCCACAAATACTGGATAGTCCTCTACCCGGAGGAGTCTTCTCCTTTATCAAGGAATCTTCCACTCTTTGGCATCAGAATACAAGCAAAACTTCTCCCTAAAAGGATTAAACTACCACAGTGCGGTAAGTGCTTCGGTTGGCACAACGAGAGAGCCTGTTGCAGAGCTCCTCGGTGCAGAATCTGTGGATCAACTGAGCACCTAGAGAGCCAGCACACCTCATGCGATCCAGCCAGAGTACATCAATGCCCGCCAAAGTGTGTGAACTGTCATGGCCCCCATACGGCTGATTCCTTAGAATGTCTCATCCGACCCCGAAAGGATCAGTCCCTACCCACAAAATCACAGATTGCTGAGATACGTAAGACGGCAGCGGCTGTTAGATTACGTCTGAAAACAGCACACTGTGGAGCTCTAGGTACAAAAATTGCTACCGCAATCCAAACTGCCACAAGTAAAGTCCCTTCTATCCCCACCGTCTCAAAAGATCTCTTCTCCGAACAATCCTCACCTTCCCTTATGCGCGGCCGCTATGCCCCGCTCGAAAATGAGACCCGCGAGCTTCGCGACAACAGCCCCTGAAGAATGCAACTATGAGTGAGGAAAAATCAGCACTTAAAATCCTCTCAGTCAACGTAGGTAGGAGCTCAGTGGCGCACGAGCTCGCTCTTCAAATTGCATTTCAAACTCGTGCAGTTCTCTTGTGCAAGAACCGTACGTCTCAAGAGATTTAAATTGCAGGATTACCCGCAAGCATCCTTCCTTCGAGTGCTTCACTCCAGTGGACAACTGGTCCATCCGTCCTCGAGTTTTGACATACTTACGAAAGGTCTCTGGCCTAACTTTCACTCAGATACGTCCAGGTGCATACCAACAAGAAGAAAATGGGGATGTGCACTTTCTTTCGGTGTTTCAGGCCCCTTCTCTTCCCAAAACCTTAGTTATCAACATTTATAACGCCCCCCCTGGAGCTATCAATCCGGGAGCTGGACTTTCGTCTCTTCTTTCCGTGCCTATACCTGAAATTTTCTCGCAAAAAATGATCGCAGGAGACTTTAACCTGCATCATTTCCTTTGGCATCCATCATTTCCTGGAGCTCCGTCACCTGAGGCAGAAAACTTCATCTACTGACTAGACCGGGTAGGGCTTAATCTCGTATCACAAATAAACATGCCCAATCACAATCGCGGAAATGTGCCAGACTTGTGTTTCG
Organism: Podosphaera xanthii; assembly: GCA_028751805.1. Classification (NCBI taxonomy): domain Eukaryota; kingdom Fungi; phylum Ascomycota; class Leotiomycetes; order Helotiales; family Erysiphaceae; genus Podosphaera; species Podosphaera xanthii. The sequence continues at coordinate 3,560,017 of JAPWIX010000014.1, forward strand.
CAACGGATTCTTTACTCGCCAGAGGAATAAATGCCTCAATAGAAACAGACCTCGACGTGATCTCCGACCATTTTCCAGTACTAATCTCACTTCTTGAGATCAATCGCATCCCCTATTCCCCAAGGCTACGTTTTTCAACTGTTGACAAAAAGACCTTTTTAGCTCTACTAAGCACGAAACTTGAAGAACTAAGTCCCCTCGTGGAAACCAAAGCTGTACTTGACCACTCGGCATAAGAACTAATTCGGATTCTCTATAGCGCATTTACTGGCTCCGCAAAGAAATCACTCTCAACTAACAAAGGACAACCCTGGTGGAATCCAAGCTGTAGAGAAACCAAGCGGAGATATCGCGAATTAACTCGTCACTCAATACCTTCTAGGGACGCCAAAAAGTAGTACTGGAGAGTCGTAAGGAAGGCGAAAACCTCCTTTTTCCAGAAAAAACTTGAGGATGCTAGCAACGCGAAAGACGTTTTTGAAATCACCAAGTGGCACAAGTCAAAAGGAGTCTTCCGTACTCCGCCGCTCTCAAACCCACTTCTACCAAACTCCGCACCAGCCGACAATCTTGAAGATAAAAGAAAAGTTATACTGCAAAATCTGTTACAGAACCAGTCAGATGTGGAAGATATCCCTCTTCTAACTCCTACCGTGCCCTTAAAGTCGCTTCCCTTTCCAGCTCTCACCCCAGAGGAAGTCTCAGGGGCAATACTTGGAGCCGGGAATAAAACCCCAGGCAAATATCAAATTCCGACGGCTGTCCTTCGCCTCGCCTGGCCTCAAATATCTGATACAGTCCTTAGTCTTTTCCAGGCATGTATCAATATTAGACATCATCCCCAGTGCTTTCGTACTGCGATTTTAGCAATTATTGGTAAGCCAAACAAGGCGGATATGTCAAGCCCACGACCGTACCGACCCCTTGCACTCCTTTCAGTGCTAGGAAAAGGACTTGAAAGGGTTGTCGCAAGGCGCATGTCATGGATAGCTGTTAATTTTAAGGTCCTAGCAACTCAACAGTTTGGCGCGCTGCCTCTTAGATCTTCAGTAGATCTATCAGAAATTGTGAGGTGGAAAGTGAGAAAAGAATAAGGATAAAAGTTAAATGAAGATTAGAAAAGTTACTTCCTTTTCAAGAAGTTGTAAAGAGATAAATTAAAACAATAAAAACGAGTTCAACAATGATGAATTTGGTGATGTCAAATCTGGTATTACTTCTTCTCTGTCCCCCCATAAAGCCTTCTAAGGTACATGTATCTATATTCTTCTAGTTTCATGAGCATTCCAGCATTAAAACAAACTGTAATATGTCCGACTCGAAATTGGCATACGAGTCGCTGACTGAAACCTCTGTTGATAAACCAGAGCTGAAACAAAAGTTCTTAACACAAGATGTCTCGTACCTGAGACGTGATGGGATGATGAGCTCAACGTTGAGAAATCGCGACTGAGATAACACGGACCACATAACAACCAATGAAACTAATATTAACGCCCTAATTCCACTCTAGCGTATGTTTAGAGGTGAAACTTATTTCTCACACTTCTCCCTCAGACTTGGCGATGTAATGAGGCATGATAGAGTCTGAGATGTAATTCTCACATTTGGGCTCAGAATTAGATCGGACTTTAACTTTCATGTGCTAATCCAGTGTGTAAAAGGCAGATTTTGACAATCTATCGCGGGATGAATTGATGTTGGTTAACAACAGAGCAAGTCCAGTAAAAATCAACTGGTGGTCATATTCTAACAATTATTGTTGGCCTCTAGCTATCTACATAAATACAAGATTTAGTTATCCCTGTTCGAGTCTCAACAGTTGAATCTGTCAGGAGTTGCTGAGTCATCTGGTGTGTATTGGCACACTCTACACAAATAATATCCCATATAATAAAATTACTGCGATAGCTCCTACATAAAATACATACTGATATACATTCTTATTACATATACAGTACAATCTCGCTCTAACAATGTCGTGCAAAACTTAATCAAGGCTCCCGATTGGCCAATTCAATTGAATCCGCCAATAGGGAGCCTTGGTTAAGTTTTACCCCACATTGTTATAGCGAGATTGTACTATACTTCTAACAAATATCTTACCTCTCATCCGTACCCTTTTTATTTATTTGATTTGATTTCAATTAACCCGTTCAGGTACTCAATGGGCCCATGCAGGTGTCTAACTTTTTATTTACACAGGAGGAAACCTTTCGGTGAAAACCCCCTAAACCTACCTGGTAAGAGTCTGCTGGTTTTTGAAGTTAACTTTCAGGAAGTGCGATGTACTGTTCTGCCCAGTACGGATATCCTCACGTCAAACTCCTACTCCTCGCCTCATATTTTTCCTCCTCTCGCTCCTTTACCTCTCTTTCCACTTCCCCAGTCAATCGAAACTGCTCTAACCATTCCTAGTCTAAGATCCACTGCGTTAATCTTCCAATATCTTCCGGGTTGTTCATCATTTCTTCAAATGATCGGCTCTTGGACTTTCTCCACACCTCCGCTATTCCTTTGGCCCATTGAGGGCAGGCCATGATCGCATGTTTGACGTTTTGCGAACGATATCCGCACAGACAATTTGGACTGTCAACTCCAGGGACTTTTCTTCAATACGGATAAGATTTGAGCCCGGTGTGCTCGCTTCTTATCTGTATGGCTATGCTGCTCTAGGCCCTCTTCAGGTTTTTGTGGATTTGGAAGGGGGTTCCCCTAAGGCTCAATTTCTCCCTGCCTAACTTGTCTGTATATATCCTCGCTGCATTCCAGACTTCGGGATCGGCTGTAGGCCTTTGTCTTAGGTTCACATTTCGATTTTGGTGTGGCCAGGAGTTTTTCCACTCTCGGAATGCCGCGATCTTTCCCAGCTCTTTCTGTCTCTCAATAGACACTTCTCCGCAGCAGATCCTAGACCACTCCTCTCTATCCCTTTCCTTGGATAGAGATTCTCGACTGCCTTTTCCTCCCGCTTGTTGCCTGACCATCCGGCAGGTCTTTTCTTTGGCTACTTAGACCGGTGAGTTGCGAGTGAGCCCGGCGTGCTGCACCCTTCTATTCTTTAAGTAGATCTCCATTGGTAGGATGGAGGTCTTGTGTTCCAGCACTCTCGTGCTGGTCGACGTGTAAGCTCCTGTGATTCTTAGTAAGCATTTTCTCTGAATTGACTTCAGAGGTTTCACTATCCTTTCAGGTATTTTACCCGCTGGCCCGGCCTCAGCCTATATCGAGGACCCATACGTGAGGGCCGGTCTCACTAGCGTGCTATACAATAGCTTAGTCTTCATGAATGTGGCACCCCAAGTCGATTGTTCTAGTCTACTTATAGCCTGCACTTGGGTGTGCGATTTTTCCTGCACCTTCTTAATATGAGCACCCCAATTAAGCTTGGGGTCGAAATAAATTCCCAGGACCCGGAGAGAAGGCTGTAGTCCGGTAACGTTCCCTTGTATGTTAATCGTCGCTTCGAGGTTGTATCTTATCTTCCTTGCTTGTGTGAAGTGGATGAGCTGGTACTTCTCCAACGCAAACTTCACCCCATGGGTTTTTGCCCATGTCTTGCAGATCGCATGTTGTTCTTCGAGCTTTCTGCAGTTTTCTTCTGTGGTACTTGACAATGTTAGTATATTCGTGTCGTCCACGAATCCTACGGCTGCAGTAGATTGACTTTGTAGCATTGGCAAGAGTGTGCTAACAAAAAACTGGAAAAGAACATGAGACAAAGATGACCCTTGAGGTATGCCTGTGTTGGTGGGAATTTGGTTGCCTTTGAATGCTCCAAGAACTATCGGTGTCGTTCTTTCTTCCAGGAACAATTCAACAAACCGGCTAATCCACCTTGGGATTCCCTTTTCTCTCAGATTATGGACAATTCTTGTGTGCGAGACGTTGTTAAATGCTCCCGAGATATCCAGGCTCAAAAGTGACGCGACCTTCTTTTTATCTTTTCCCCATATTGTATGAATCTTTTCTGTTAGGAGCTCGACTGCCGAGATTGTAGACCTCTCAGGCCGAGCCCCCATCTGCTCTTCGGGGAGAAGGTTGAAATCTTCGGCGGCTTTGGAGATACGGTTAGCCACTAATTTCTGGAGAAGCTTACCCATTGTATTTAGAAGTGCTATCGGTCGATATGATTTTGGGGTGTCATATCTCGACTTTTGTGGTTTCCTAAGGACGATTGTTGTTGATTCTTTAAACCCTTTCGGGTGATAACCGAGAGAAAGTGTTAAGGATTAATGCAAACGGTCACTGCACGAAAGCAATACCACAAAATAAGTTAATATTAAATCTGGAGAAGGAATCTATCTGCTCTAGAATACTGATATTTATAGTTTTCTCCTTACCACTAGAAGGTTCTTTCCTTAACTCCTCATCATTAATTACTCTTGGGATAGAATCATCCGGAGTACTCTCGACTCTTCTGGAGACTTCTCGAAAGTTCTAGTAGTCATAGCAGAGAGTACCCCTGACCCTCGCTTACGCGTAAACGCGTCGCGCCACATCCAGGTAAACGGATGGGCCAAGTTGATTTGCCCAGCCACAACCTACCGGGCACAGCCCGTCACATTACCCCCATCCTTAGACTTCCTGGGTCGAAGTTTTCGACCGGATCCCTTTCTGGCTCCTTCGTCGACTCCCACGCCATCACCCAAGCCAAACTCATTTTCAAACCTGTCTAATGCCTCTACGTTCTCTAGCTCGGAACAATCCTCCCAGTTGGGTTCTGCAAATCCCTTCCATTTTACTAAGACTCGTCTTATCCAGCCCCGTCCTCTTCGGAAACGTTCGGCCCTCAGAATACGTTCCACCTTATGCTCTGGCTTTGCGTCATGCCCATCTATAACAACTGGGTCGGGCTTAGAATCATCCTGAACTTGCGATGGTAAAGGGTCACAACTTGCCTTACGTAGCAAGTCTACATGAAACCTGGGGAAGATTTTAGATGGTACATCTAATTCCACTACATGAGGCGAAATCACTCTGGTGACCGAGTATTTGGCATTTACCCACGCAAGCTTTTTCTTCGGCTGAGGGGTATGGATATTTTTAAGGTTTAACCAAACTTTGTCACCCACTCGTAGCATGGGAGCTGAACTTCGCTTCTTATTAGCATTTTCTTCCATTAATTGTTGAGCCGTCGCCATAGCCGCTGCGGCGTATTCTTGTGCTTCCCGTATTCTATCCACAAAGTTTTGGGCTCTCTTAGTTGGAGGTGTTGACAACCTCTTGTCAATCAGAGATACCTGTTGGACTGGCTCTGCATGATAACCATGTTCTAGGAAGAAAGGACTTAGTCCCACATTGGTGCAGTCTCTATTGTTAATTGCCAACTGGGCTTAAGGCAACATTTTTGGCCATTCTAGCTGCGCGTACAAAATAAAAGCTCGCAGGTGTGCTAATACCTCCTGATTCATTCTCTCGGTTGAACCATTGGTTTCAGGATGAAAGGCGGTAGACAGCCTTTGTTCAATGTTAACTTGTTTGCACAGGTGTCTCCAAAAGTCTCCTACCCAGTTCGAGCCCCTATCTGATGTAAGAGCTTGAGTAAATCCATGAAAGCGATAATGGCACTGTAAAAAACGTTCCGCACACTCTTCGGCATTCATGGAGTTCATAGGCTCCAGTGTAACGCTTTTCAGCAAGCGATTGGTAATAACCATCAGGTAACACGGATCAGACTTTTCCTTCGCTGGTAAATCCGTCATGAAGTCAATAGAAAGCTCACTATGGAATCTGTCAGGAATTGGTAAAGGTAGTAATAGACCCTGTTTTTTCGAACGCCAATCATGCGACTTGCCGCATACGTCACAATTTCTACAAAATTGCCGAACCATGGTACTCATGCCTAGCCAATAAAAATTTCGGGATAGGATAGCCAACGTGTTATTCCGCCCAGGATGCCCGGTTATGTGAGAATCGTATACTTTATGAATTAATGTTGTTCTTAATGGCTCTGAATTAGGGATCCATAACCTCTTGCGAAAACAGAGCGCTCCCCGGATGTCGAGTTCACATTCGGCTCGACTTACTCTCAGTTGCAATGTCGTTGGAAACTGGTCTTTATCGCTCCACATGGTGTTGTAGAGCTCCTGGAATTGTGTCCCATCTTCTGATACCCCCGGTCCCAGAACTGCTGTAAATCCTCGTCCTCGAAAAGCTGATTCCCCCGAGGAATTGAAAATTTTCTACCAAAGAGAGCATGAGTACCTGGCCGTCCTTTCCATTTTGGGCCGCTAAAGAGAGCCAATCGTCCTTTAGTAGCTTAAATTCCCTTTCTTTCAGACGGGGATCCTTCAAAGATATAGGCACATCCTGAGCTCTGCGAGATAAGGCATCCGGGCGTCCCCCATGCTTACAGGCTCTAAATTTCAGTTTAAAATTAAATTCTGACAGTAGTTGAGCCCATCTAACTTGGCGCTCCGTCAATCTTTTAGATGTCATAAAGTACTTCAAGTTCTTATGATCTGTCAGAATTTGAAACGGCTTTTTAAGACCAATTAGCTCACTACGCCATTCCTTCAGGCATCTAACTATGGCTAGAAGTTCCTTGTCATGGATATCGTAGTTTCACTCTGCTGGCTAAAGTTTCTAATGTAATGTGGACAGATCGGAGAGGCGAGACGTCAAGATATCTGTGTAAGAGAAGCAGCGTAGTGTTTGAGATAAGCGAGGCTATTATAGAATAGGTAAGATGACAAAGAGATAGATTACTTCAGAGATATTCAGCAATGTGATTGACTGAAGAATTCTGAAGGAGAAGAGAGCTCGTTATATACAGGAGTGTAACCCTTATGGGACTTTAATTAGCATAATTCATGATAGACATTGATGTCCCAATATAACAATATTATCATGGTATGAGTAAGTCCTAAACCTGAATGTTTCTCCCAGAATACTTAGGTGTAAGACGCTCATATGTGTAGCTGTTAGCTCGTACCATCCATAGTTATAGATGATATAAATAGACATTAAGTGGGAAATCTAAATATAACATATGAGATAATGACAATCGCGTGACAGTGTACGAGTCGGTATGAGACGCGCATTGCGTGGGATGCTGGACTGTTTATTTTACAACAGTTTCTTTGAATAGTAAGCCATCGGCTGAAGTTTTCCTCCGGGTTTGATTTGGGAAAGACAGCCGCCAGTTGCCCATCCTGATGCGTCTGTTTCTAACACGGTTTCCAGCTCCCCATCCCACAAAGCCAGGACTGGTGCTGTTATGAACAAAGATTTCAATCTATCGAACGCTTTTTGATGCTGGTCGCTCCAATGAAACATCGTCCCTTTCTTTGTTAAGTCTTGTAACGGTGCGCTGATTCTGGCAAAGTCTTCAATGAATTCGCGTTAAAAATTTGCAAACCCGAGGAAACTTCGAACTCCCTTGACGTTCTTTGGGGTTTCCCACGATGCTATCGCCCTTATTTTCCCTGGGTCTACCTTGATATCTTCATTGACGTTGACGATGAAACCTAAATACTTTATTTCTTTCTTTGCAAATTCACATTTTTGTGGGTCGAGTTTAAGGATCGCTTTATTTAGCCTTTCCAACACCTGGTCAACTTTATTCCAATGGTCGACAAGATCTCTGTTGGAGAATATAATTACATCATCCACATATGCTGAGCACGTGCTCCCCAAGAGATCACCTAACTCTTGATTGATCCATCTCTGAAATGCTGATGGAGCTCCTGCTAGTCCGAATGGAGTGACTAACCATTCATAGGACCCAAACCGTGTTCTGAACGCCGTTTTCCATTCGTCTCCCTCGGATATGCGAAGCCTATGGAATGCTGAATGAACATCAACCTTAGATAACCACTTAGAGTTCGACAGCATCTGCATTGTTTCCCTAATTAAGGGTAGTGGATAGCGATCGCGTTTGGTGATTGCATTAAGGGCCCAATAGTCAACACAAAACCGGAGCCCGCCTCCAGGTTTTTTGATAAATACGACCGGAGCTCCTCCCGGCGAACTGCTTGCCCTAATCCAATTCTTGTCTAGTAGGTCTGTCAAAGTTTTTCTTAGTACTAAAAGTTCTTCTCGCGACATTCCATACAACGGACCCCAGGGCACCCCCAATTCTCTACCCGAGTCATCTTTAATTAGCCTTACTTTGGTGTCCACCCCTGGCCGATGAGGAGGGAGCGCGCAGTCATCCCCCAACTTATTGTCTAAGAGTAAGTTGGTATATTTTTTGACCTGTTTCGGCAGTATTTTCAGTATTTCTTCCTGTGATAATATTCTCTTTGGCTCTAATGCTTGAGTAATATCCTACATTGAAACAGCCCCAATGATCCAGTTATTCCGTTTAGGTTGTCTCGCCACCATTTTCAAAAGATCAACTCGCGATATTTGACTCAATCGGTTGCTACTCACTGGCGCGATACGAGTTTTGACTTTTTCTGGCGCATCTTTCTCGTACCATCCGCTGGCGCGCACTATCATTCCGTGCTTTCGACTCCCTATCCGGAGGATTCTACGCTTGGCAGAATAGACGACGTTGTTATACTCCATCCAGGGCTTACCCAGTATTATTGGGAAAGATAAATTCGGCATTACGTAGCCCCAAATTTTTTCTATTCTTCCATCCACGTCCAATTTCATGTGTGCTATTTTCGTAATTCCTATTGCTTTGCTCCCATCGGCCAGCCGTAAATGACGTGGAGGGATTCTTTCTGAGTATAAACTATGTTTGCGCACAAGACCTTCATCAATTACGGAAAAACATAGGCAGCCTGTATCCACCATAGCTTGTGTATAAAAAGATGCATTAATTAAACAATCTATAAGTAGTGGCTGACTATTGAGCTTCTCCAGATTTTGAGCATTTGTTAATCCCCTGAAGTCCTTGTCTTTACCCCCGAGCGCGACTTTTCTCAGGGTTCCTCGTTTCCCGAATCCGAGCTTTCTTCTTCCTCGACCCCCTGGCGTATGTCTGCAGCGTTTACTTCGGATACAGGACACTTTGCCCGACTAAACTTTCTACAGTCTCTTCCTATGTGTCCTGATCGGGTACAGCGCACACATAATTTTTTTTCTACTAACTGTTCAAACTCCTTTATCGGTCTCCAAGGTGCTGGCGGCTTTGGAGAAGGATTAGATTCAAGTTGCTGACTTCCTTTGTTGGGACGGGGATTACTTCGGCGGTTGAAATTGGCTAACGCTGCCAGAATCGAGTTGACATCTTTCATAATAACATCTCCATCCAAGTCCTTCGCCGGCTCTTTGCCCTTCGAAAGGGCACTGCCTGACTTAGGTGGTCCGAGTCTGGTAGAAATCTTGATTGATCCCTTTGGTTGATAATCTGGCAATGCTTCCAGTTTGTCAGCAACTTCCCTGACTTCTGATATCCACAGGGAGTAGTATTCCTCCGAAGGTAGTTTGACTGGAACCAGAGCTTTCCGTAGAGCATTATTGATCGCCGCATTCAGTATATTGACTTTAGAAGCAGGAATCCACGTTCGACTACCCCCACTTATAGCCACCTGGTACTCAAAATCTTTGATAAAATCGCTAAAGAATTGATGTTCATTTTGTTCCATCCTGAGGAGTTTTTGAGACGCGGCCAACTTGGCTTGCTTATCTTCGAACTCGTTCCGAAAGTGTTGGACCAATTCTCGCTAATTAAAATTGTTTTTCTCTGACCTCTCGTTGAACCAACCCGCCACACGTGGTCGTTTGTCAACCGGGAGTGAATTCACCATGTCCAAACAGATCGACTTGTCCGAAAATCTTCCATCCATTTCCTCCTCAATTCTGGCCTCGAGTAACTGAATATAAAACGGGAATTCCCTCTGATCGCCATCCCATTTAGCCAGTGACACGTTCCTTCGGGTGAGACCTGAAGAAGCTTGTTGAGACTGCTGTTGCATGTTCATTCTGACCAGAAGCCTAATCAATCCTTGGAGATCCGCTATTGATAAATTTGCTAGTCTATTCTGTGGGGTTTCTGACGTCATATCCACATCATCTGGTTGTTGACTTGTCCTAGGATCCGCCATTTCTGCGCGGTTGTTAGGCAGATTTAAGTTGTCCTGAGTGATGTATTCCTCGGCACTGTGAAAAGAATTTGAAGATATCAAACTCTGGTCGGACTCCAGAACTGAAATCCTCATGCAGTTCGACTAAAAACAAATTATTTAAGGGCAACGTCCTCCGGGCTACACCCAACGGAGAGTCACTTAAATGTGGAAAAAAAAGAGATTTAATATATGTTAAGGATTAATGCAAACGGTCACTGCACGAAAGCAATACCACAAAATAAGTTAATATTAAATCTGGAGAAGGAATCTATCTGCTCTAGAATACTGATATTTATAGTTTTCTCCTTACCACTAGAAGGTTCTTTCCTTAACTCCTCATCATTAATTACTCTTGGGATAGAATCATCCGGAGTACTCTCAACTCTTCTGGAGACTTCTCGAAAGTTCTAGTAGTCATAGCAGAGAGTACCCCTGACCCTCGCTTACGCGTAAACGCGTCGCGCCACGTCCAGGTAAACGGATGGGCCAAGTTGATTTGCCCTACCACAACCTACCGGGCACAGCCCGTCACAGAAAGACAAGCACTGAACAGCTCTGCAAGGTCTTTGCTGTGAGTTACTTTGCATTCCTTGAGAAGTCAATTTGGGATCCCGTCTGGACCCGGAGCTTTGTCGCTTAGTAGCCTTCCTAGTGTCTCTTCCACTTCCGAGTGAGTAATACGGCTGGATATATTATCTAGCTCTTCAGGGTAGTGTCAGGAATGCCTCTGTTGTATAATATATATATATGGAGATAGCCAGAGCTTAGTGTTCTATGATTTCTGGTCTGGTCTTTTAGTCAAGTGGTAATGCATCTATCTCGTGTATTATGTAGGACAGCATTCATAGCCTGACATCACGGGTCTTGTCTTGTTCTTGCTCTTGTCCGCTGTCTACATGCTGCTCATGACAGGTAGGACGTTCCTGCAATATCTTTGGTATCTGCTGCCACGGGTTGAGGGAAGAAGTGCTCTGCCATGATTCGAGCTTTGTCTGGAGCATCGGTGTGTATAAATCCGTCTTTGTCTTTAATATCCGGTATTTGAGGTAGTCTGTGCTTTTCTTCTGGGTCTTTCTTTGCCCACTTGGCAAGTTTCCAAATTTTTGTGGGGTTACGGGAAGCCTCCGAGACTGCTGCCCTCCATCCAATGGTTTTGGCTCTTTTTATCTGAGCCTTTTTCTTACTAGTGGCCTTCTGATATACTAGCCAGCTCTCTTCGGTGCCAAGATTTTTCCAATTTTTCTTGCCTTTTGTCTAGACCTGATGGAAAGTATATCTATCTGATGTTGGAATGGAACTGGGGATATAAGGGTTCACGTGATATATTAGGATTATTTAAGGCGTTTGGGGGACAGGAGTTTATAGTTTCATTTTGTAGTTATTGAAATAAGACAACGATCATATCAAGCAGCAATCTAATGCAGTTATTGTGATCACACCCCGTAAACATACCGACACTGATCAGTAGACGTACAGATCAGGATACGGATTAATACAAAGAGAGAGAATATTAGACACTCCCTCACTGAGGATCTCTGTTTATTAATCTCTGCTAAGGATACAATTCAAGAATTGTCCCTACTAAGGAATTCAATTCAAAAAGAGTATCAAAAGTCAGTCCCTGATTAGGAATTCTGACTGCGTCCACCACGCTATATCCAATTTTCATACTTTGCCTCTAAAATAAGCCTTCACCTTTCACTACATCAGAAGAAGGAAAAATGTCAGACAACAACGAAACCAGTGTCTCCCTAAAAGATGCAGAATTTATCGAAAATAGAATTAATTTATACGAAAAATGCGACTTGAAAGACTTAGATCTCTGGGAATCATTCCAAGAATATTTCGCTCCTTTTACCACTGAAAGATTTACCGCAGCATCCCGCCCTATCATCCAAATGCTTCGTACATTTCTTTGCAAACGTGGTGTTTATGTTTTGAAAAAGGCTAAAATTTCAATAGTCCAAACGTTGTTCAAAGTGATTCAACAAGAAGAACCAAAAGATTGGACCGATGAAACTATTCAAGAGCATCTCTCATCTGACGGACCATTTAACTCCAACCATGTTAATTTTCTCATTAATACCAAACTATTTCCAACAGAGTCTCAAGGACTTTTCAATTTACCTCCACTGAAGTCACCACCTAGCCCTAATGTGAAAAATAAGACTAAAGAGGCTGACAAAAATAATGATTCTTTGCCAAACATTGAAAGCCAGTTCAAACAGGAATTTCATGAACCTTCTTCTACGGCGGATTTTTCTAGAGAACTTATTTCTTTAGCTAAATTATATACAGAAGAAGTCAAATATAGTGAAGAAAATGATAATTTTGACTTTAAACTAACAATATTCCATGACTTGTGCGGAAGGTCTGGAGCTCAACCGTTCATGATGGATCAAGCTTTCCCGACAATGCTACGAGGACTAGCCCTAGAACATTACTAAGCAAACATGTCTGTCAATCAAACAGCATCTTTTGAGCATAAATGTGAGTCAATTCGTCAGTATTTTGAAGGACCAGAGTACAAAAGAGGAGTCTTAGCAACTTGGAATTCAACTCCCTTAAAATCCATAATCAATGTTAATCCAGGACTTCTATTCGACTTTAAAAGTTTATCATCGCGATGTATGTTTTAACGATTCGTGATATATAAAGTCGAAGTCATAAATTTGGTGACGGTGGTACTCGAGACAATATAAATCACTAAAGTAATAAATTATGGTAATGATGATTATAGTATATTTCTCAAGAAAGAACCTAAACCGCCCCCTATCATCTAGATGGATCAAGAGGCTATTTATCTACATGTAAGACCCGCTACTAGCTATATTATTTCCTTGCCATATCTCAAAATAACAGTCTGAAGTTAGATCCGAAACATCTTAACAATAGATACTGTATCATGACAGAAACCTGGAACGCCACCAACGAGCTTGGTACATCGACAAAACGGATTCCATCTCGATCAACTCCCAACGCTACAATGTTTAAAATTATTTGTCAAAGAACTTTGACATCTACAACATGGTCTTACACCGGATCTACGAAATGACTCATTTCTACACAACAAACTTGTGAGCGGATGTAAAATGGTGCCAGCATGTCAGCTCGCTTGTTTTAAACCTAGTGAGAGTCTTGCTGGATTCATAAATGATCTTTAATCTTCAATTGCAACCTACGAAGAATTAAACGAGCCACAAACAAACCAAACTTTCTTTACTGATAGAAAATATTACCATCACAACACCTTAAATCATCTATCTACTTCACATCCACTTCAGAAACCTTCAAATGATTTCAACCATACCCACAAAAAAAGATGCCACATCTGCCACAAGGAAGGTTGTTGGTCAACAAATCATAGTAAGGAAGAACGGAAAATTTACCTAAATCAATACAGACAAAAACTTAACAAAAAGGTTGATAAACATATTCGTCAGTATGCTGTTGATCTCGAAACAATCGAAGAAGATAATTTTACTAGTGACAAATCTGATACTGAGTCCATTAAAGAAACAATCAATGCTTTAGTTTTAGAAGTTGGCTCTTTACCAGTCTCTAAAACTTCAAATGAACAATTTATTACTTCAGTTGGCTATGTTCTTAACGCTGAAGTCATGGCCAATCGTTTGGCAAATAAAGCTCTCGAACATGCAATCACCACGGAAATTCCTTGTCATTCAGAAGAAATTGGACAACTCAATCTTGAAAAATTTCCTTACGCTTTTACTTCTACTTCTCCTTTGAACAGATACAACTCATCTAATTTTCATGGTATAATGATTGACACGGGCGCTTCCAAAATAACGACTGCAGGTTACGACCAATATATTGCTTGCCAGAAATATAACAGCTATGTGAAAATTGATAAGTCCAAAGCAGGGGCCATAAATGTCCAATTTGGGATTGGCTCGACGCCTTCCATTGGTTCCTTCAAGTTAAATACACCAGTGGGTGTTACTGAATTTCAGGTAGTTCATGCCGACACTCCTTTTTTGTTATGTCTTGCCGATATGGACAGATTAAAAATTTATTATAATAATGTCGATAATGTTTTAGTAACCTCAACAGGAAAAAGAATACCTGTTGTTTGTCAATTAGGCCACCCTTTTCTTACATGGGGTGAATCCCTACAAAATTTCCTAGAAACCTCATTCGAAAATAATCCTTGTTATTTGACTGAAACAGAACTACGAAGGTTGCACTGAAGGTTTGGGCATCCATCTGCGGAAAGATTATATTAACTATTAAAACGTGCAGGTCACGTTCCGGACCAAAAAGTTCTTCACCATCTAACAAAGTTCTGTGTTCACTGCCAAAAGCACGGAAAATCACCGGGAAGATTTAAATTTACCCTTCGAGAAGATTTAAATTTTAATTATTCTATAATAATCGACGTAATGTATATACACAATTTACCGGTTCTTCATATCGTCGACGAAGCGACAAGGTTTCAAGCGGCCAGATGGTTGAAAAACCTTTCAGCCCAGCATACTTGGGATGCTATAAAAATCTGTTGGATTGATACGTATATTGGACCTCCGGACTATATCGTCCACGATGCTGGTATAAACTTCACTAGCAAAGAGTTTCGCCAAAATGCCACCTCAAATAGCATTGCTACGAAGTGTGTGCCTGTCGAGGCCCATTGGTCCATTGGTATGGTTGAAAGATATCATTCACTTCTACGTAGAGCCTATTTTATAATTGAGAAAGAAATTGGACGTCAAAATAGAGAACTAGCACTCCAAATGGCCGTAAAAGCGATAAATGATGCAGCAGGCCCAGATGGTTTGGTACTAACATTATTGGTATTTGGTGCTTATCCAAGAATGACGGAACTAGATGCACCTTCACCTACAATTGCTCAACGCTCTACAGCAATCGAGAAAGCCATGAAAGAAGTCCGGAAATTAAGGGCCGAGAGACAGGTTTCAGACGCCTTATCCTCGAGGAATGGACCCAATACGTCTGTTCTTCATGATCTACCGCTCAATTCTGACGTTCTCGTCTGGCGAGAGAATAGTATTGGCCACCAAGGCGAGTGGTCAGGGCCCTTTAAACTTCTTAGTGTAGACCGGGAAAGTTGCAAAGTTCAACTACCACATGGACCTACTAACTTTAGGAGTACAACTGTTAAACCATTCCACACTGAGCCGAATCTAAATGAAAAAATTAATGAACACAACAATGGCCAGGACCAAGTCAAAACTGATAAAGCCCCCACGCAATCTGTTAATAAATCTCCATCTCAAGTACCAGTTCGGCGAAGCTCACGTACAAGATCTCCGACCTGGAAGCTCCGTGACGCAGATCTTTCTGTATTTCTACAAACTCAATCATTCACCGATTCTAGACGAAAGGAAATCAATGGCTTATTAGAAAAAGGTGTATTTCAAATAATCGACGAATCAAGCGTGCCACAGGGTGTAAGGATCTTTAATTCCAGATTTGTTGATGAAATTAAGAACATTGGTACCGACAAAGCTTTTGAAAAATCAAGGCTCGTGGTTCAGGCATTTAACGATCATGGCAAGGAACTTGTTCTCACACAATCGCCGACCATACAAAGAATGAGTCAAAGGCTCATACTTGCATTAACAGCCATCTTACATAAAAAGATGTCTCTCAACCTCTTTATCCGCGATATTTCTCAAGCCTATGTGCAATCAACGACTCAATTAAATCGTAACTTCTTTGTCAAACCCCCCAAAGAGTTAGGAATGAAACCAGGCTTCATCTTAAAAATAGTTAAGCCGCTATATGGCGTACCAGAGGCTGGAAACCACTGGTTTAAAACCTACCATCAACATCATACCAAAAATCTCGGTATGATTCAATCCACATTCGACTCATGTCTCTTATCCAAATTTATCAATGGTTTTGGTATCGTAGGCCTCCAAACAGATGATACTTTAATTCTAGCTGACAAATTATTCGCAAATGCCGAGGAAACCAAACTAAAAGAGGCCAAATTATTAGCAAAGGAAAGAGAAAAACTTACTGAAAACTCACCTCTAAAGTTGAACAGCTGCCAAATCAGCGAAAAGACAATTCTGTATTTCTAACCCAGGAACTCCAGTGTAAAAATTTACGTCCTATTTGTCTGAAACCAACCAACCTTGTAGGCTCCAGGGGAAAATCGCGCACAGCTGTAACTCCAAAGGATCAATTTATCGCCCAGAGAGCTCGAGGTGCGTACATTGCGAATGTTTGTCAGCCAGAGGCTTCATTCGATCTCTCTCACGCTGCTCAAATCATTAATCCAAAAGATGAAGATGCAAAAGCACTTAACAAACGCCTTAAATGGCAAATTGATAATCCTTCAAGAGGTCTCAAGTTTATTGAACTTGATTTAAAAACACTTAAGTTGATGGTCTTTACTGATGCATCTTTTGCAAATAATCAAGATTTATCATCTCAAATTGGTTACGTTATAGCTCTGGCCGATGATAATAACAATGCCAACATCATTCACTGGTCTTCACTTAATTGTAAGAGGGTCACCAGAAGTGTTTTGGCCTCTGAACTTTACTCAGTGGCTCATGGCTTCGATGTTGCCGTCGTTCTTAAAGCGACAATTGAGCAAATACTTGACCTTAAACAACCTCTTCCGCTAATTCTATGCACTGATTCTAAATCATTGTATGATTGTCTAGTAAAGCTTGGCAACACACAAGAAAAACATTTGATGATTGACTTAATGTGCCTTCGGCAATCGTATGAGCGACGCCAAATAACCGAAATTAGATGGATTGATGGGAAGTCTAACTCAGCAGACGCCATGACGAAAAGCCAACCATGTCCCGCTTTAACAAACTTAATTGATACCAATAGGCTGAATATTGAAACTTCTGGATGGGTAGAAAGATCTAATATATAAACACCACTTAACCATTCTAAAGAGCCGCTAGTGTCTAGACCTGATGGAAAGTTTATCCATCTGATGTTGGAATGGAACTGGGGATATAAGGGTTCACGTGATATATTAGGATTATGTAAGGCGTTTAGGGGACAGGAGTTTATAGTGTCATTTCGTAGTTATTGAAATAAGACAACGATCATATCAAGCAGCAATCGAATGCAGTTATTGTGATCACACCCCGTAAACATACCGACACCTTTCGAGTATCTTTCACAACCTCAGAGCATTGGGCGTTCCAGTACGGTTTGGCGAAATTGGATGGTTTAGCTTTGAGTATGGTTTCCCCAATCGTTTTCTGAATGGCTTCGGTGATAGAGGCCACTCTCCGATCGATGGCTTGTCAAGTGTCTAGATGTCGTGACTCCTTGTACTTGGATCTTGATGGTTTAGCTTGGGCTTGATCTTGGTGAACAATCTCTTGAAATACTGAATACCTGGAACTCTGGGACACTGACAATAGCAGATAATGTCACGTAAGCTTGTGTAACAAATGACAAGTGTAGATGTGGATAACCTGACTTCTTGAATCCTGACTAGACTAGATGCGTAGAATAAATACAAGACTGAAATCTGGAGAGCTTTCAACTAGAAGGCCTAACCACTATTTATACATGAGTCCACCTAGTCCATTCCCTAGTACTGGTTACTAGAGCCCCATCCTATCGAACGCCAGCAAATATTGTAGAACACCCAAAATACCGTCCATTGAAATAGAATTCTATAGAAATATGCAATGCCTGGAATTCAATCGTTGTTAATAACAATCAACAGTAAAAATCCAACAATAATAACAATAATAAGTAATTAGTGACGATTGGCAAAATAATTTATCAACGTCATTGAAGCCATTGATGAAGATCGACAAAATGCATGAAAACTCACGCCAATTAATTAAAGACAATATGTGAATAAAATTTATGCAAAAGAACTAAATGAATTCAAGCCAAAACGACTAGCTTCAGCGGGCCGTTCCGTGACACTAGACAAAAGTTCTCATCTCTAAGCATCAGGATTTTAGCAGTTAGTATTTCATTAACTCTATTCCAATCTGCTTTTTCCATTGAGAACGGGGCTCCGGTTTTTCTGAGATATTCGGTTGAATTAACAGCTGTGTTAAGATTGGAATATGGTCAGAGGATGCTTTAAGTTCGTTGGCTGGTTGACAGCTTATGACAGAGTCTTCCAGTTCGTTTGACAAAAACACTAGGTCGAGCGTGCTATGGCTTCCCCTATTATTCCAGGTGATTGTCCCCTCTGAAAGGACCAGTTCCATATTTTTGTTGCCTAACATTTCAATTAAGCCTTCCGCAATTTTATGATGGCTTACTATCGTTTGGCCTCCCCATCTAGGATGGTGCAGATTAAAGTCTCCCACGAGTATAAGTTGTCCTTTGGAAATAATTTCTGGGAGAAATTTGATGGTCCCTAGATCTTTGCTTCCATGAGATAGAAGAGGGGGGTTGTATACGTTGTTGACATATATTTTGCCTCTATTTGACTGGATGCTGATGGAAGTTATATCTTCTCCTGCTTCTTCTGGAGTTTCTTCCTTTCTCCACTTCCCAACTTCCAGGTGTTTGCTTACATATATGCACGTTCTGCTTTTGTGGACATCTGGAAATACTAGATGGTAGGCCGGGTGCTTAATGGTAGTTTTCTCTTTTGGGTGACACCAGGGCTCTTGTAGAGCCACCACATGGTGCTTTAATGTGTCACTATTTATTTATTTATTTATTTATTTATTTATTTATTTATTTATTTATTTATTTATTTATTTATTTATTTATTTATTTATTTATTTATTTATTTCTTTATTTATTTCTTTATTTCTTTCTTTCTTTCTTTCTTTCTTTCTTTCTTTCTTTCTTTCTTTCTTTCTTTCTTTCTTTCTTTCTTTCTTTCTTTCTTTCTTTCTTTCTTTCTTTCTTTCTTTCTTTCTTTCTTTCTTTCTTTCTTTCTTTCTTTCTTTATTTTTACAGGTCTACCGGGCTATATCAAAGGCTACAGCCCCATCTCTAAGGGGAACACGGTGACTGTTATATCCTACATTCTTTTCCATCCTATGCGAAGCCATCAACCCTATACACAAACTAGATAAGTTACTGTGAGCGCTTAAAAAGGGTTAAGGATGAATCGGATGTACTCGATGATCAATACCAACAAAGAATTAATATTTTCTACATGAGGCCCAACTAGAGTCAGCATCTCTCTACTTATATGTACAATATCTCCTCGTATAACAATGTTTTCTAAGCTTTCCTCTGGCCCTCCTCGTATTTGCAATGCCTCGTTCGGCTCCCCCCAAACTCTGGAGTATTTCCGCTTAACCCCGTGGAGGGGCGATCGGCTAACTTACGAGTATCTGTGTACTCCTTATCTATAGCCGATACGCTTCAGCCTTCTCGTCATCTAATACTGGGCTGGTCCCTATGACCAGCTAACCTTTTCGGGCATGGCCCTTAACAGCGCTGTGCAGCATATCCCTCACAAAGGTTGATTAATTGGCACGGATTGGGCAGATTTCTGTCAGAAACCTGCTCCTCTCCAATATAACAGAAAACCGCTTAGCACCATGGGAGGAGCCGAGGAGAAAATCTAGTGTGCCCAAACTTTGACAGTGGCCATTAGAGGCTAATCTTTTTCGAACGAGAGGGAAAAAAAAACTAAATGGGTGACTGACTTGTTACCTCCACAAGAGCAGGTCACGAGGGCATCGCCATGTTGGAACCTATTGTGGTACGCACGGAAATCGCCATGTCCGGTTCTGCATTGAATGAGATATCCAAGATTCCGGCGGGGAAGACGGAGCTCCTCGGGGGGCTTTTTAGGAAACGGCATCCCTAATTCACAATATATGGACGGCGCTTGGTTTTGCCACCATGCAGAAGTCAGGTCCCAAATCTGCTTTTTGGTCTTTGCGCGGGCTCCAGCGAGAAATGCGGTGGGGGGAGCCGGTTGGCGGGCCGCCTCTCTAGCAAGCTTGTCTGCTAGCTCATTCCCAGAGATGCCGACGTGGCTAGGAGACCACATCACGTTAACCTTACCAGGAGCCGCAATTGATAATATTCTCCTGGCGGGCCACTTGAAGGCGAGATGTCGAAAATCAAGAATTTCTTGCTGCAAGGTTTTCGAGGGTGATACATCAAGAAGACGTCGAGCTGCCTCTTGGTTGTCTAAGATGACGTGGATGTTGCTAGCCAAGTGGATAGAGGGAGCCGCTATAGCAGCCTTGAGCCCTGCAAGGGCGCCGATGACTTCAGAGTCATAAACCTCAAAGTCGGGGCCCAGCGGAATTTTCACTTTTGCTAGGGTGATTCCCTTGTGGATAACGACGGCACCTGCCCCAGCAGATCCATCTTTTTGTTTGGAGCCGTCCGAGAAGACAAGGATGTCCCAAGGAGGTAACTAGCTAATACGTCGGGAAGAAGCTTCGAGGGAGAGATCAGTCCGGGTAAGGATTGGAGAGGCTCTATACGAGGACGGTACGAGCCGAGGGCGGGGAAAAGGGGAAATGAGCAGTAATTTTTCCGTTAGACGGGTGTGGGCGCGGGGCTCCTTAGATCTTTTAGCAACAGGATGAAAGTCGTCGGCGGCGGCTAATTTAATGGCAGAGTTGAGGCGCGTCTCCTCAAGAAGAATGTGTGCAGGTTTGAGCCAAACCTCTCTTAACAGCGCTGCAATCGGAGTAGTTTTGTATGCCAGAAGAATTGCTATAGCCAAATTGACCAGAGCTCGAGACACCGTGGCTACTAGGTTTTGAGACCGGGTAGAAGTGAGGCGGCCGCGGCGGTTCTAGGTATGGCCAAGCCACCAAACCTCAGCGCCGTACAGAAGCACAGGGAGGGCTGCAGTGCGCAGAAAGGATGTGGGTACACCACGGTTGGTATTTCCAAGCTGCCGTATGTGGGCAATGACCCGTTGCGTCTTGGCGCTCCATTCTTGCAAATGTCTTTTAAAAGAGAGCTTCGCGTCAAGGAAGACGCCTAGCCACCTCAAAGTTGGATTGGCGGTCATTAAGACGCCGTTGATAGCTACCGGAGAAGGAGGCTGGCGGGATCTATGAAGATGCAGTAGCTCCGTCTTACTTTCTGCCAGAGAGAGTCCATTCTGACCGCACCAGCGGGTGATGCTCTCAATCCTATTGCCAGTCAAACGAGAAGTATCGACCAGATATTTTGCGACCGAAAGGATCGCCACGTCGTCAACGTAACCAAAAGTAGGAAACCCGAGTTTGAATAAGGGCTCGAGGAAGAGAAGAAAAAGTATAGGGGATGCGGGGGACCCTTGAGGGAGTCCGTGCGGAATATCCAAGAAGTCGCCGACGTAGTTGTCCACTCTGAGGCGGGCTTTTCTATGAGAGGCGAAGGATGCGGCCCAATTAGCATATGCTGAAGGCCATCCCTGTTCGCGAAGCCGGACGAAGAGGCGGCCAGGTTGGATACTATCGAAAGCACTTTGAATGTCGAGGGTGGCGAGAGTGCACACCTGCTTTGCCTCCCATGCTTTTTCGACATCGTGAACTAGACATTCAACGAGATCCATGGCGGACCTTCCAGGAAGCGCTCCGAATTGCTTTGGGAAGATAACTCGATTCGATAAGGCCCAGAAAGCAAGGCGTCTTGCGATGAGGCGTTCCAGCCCTTTGCCGAGAGCTGGGAGAAGCGAGATTGGTCTCCAGTTAGCGGGGTTGGTGAGGTCATCCTTGTGTGGCTTAGGAATAATCACCACTTCGGCGCGGCGGAAGATCCTGGGATGGTGAGCATAAGCCAGACAGAGACTGTAGAGGTGGACAATCCACGAGCGCCATGGATCAACCCCCCAAACGAGGCGGAGAGCTGAGACCGATAATTGATCATGACCCGGGGTTGTTGATGAAACTTCCAGAAGACAGTTACGTACCTCATCTTCACCTACGGAGAGAGGTGCGGGGATCGCTCGCAGTGAGCATGTAGGGGTGTTCGAGGGGACATCCGGTTGGCTAGTTGCGCGGGCAAGCTTAGTGCGAAAGAATATGTCTGCACGCTCAGTCGGGGTGCTGTATGTGACACCCTGTGTAAGGGGATCGCTTAGAAGGTCGTTATTCACGAACAAATCGGATACCAAATAAAGATAATAAATTTTCTTGGAGTCTACATACTGGCAGCTCCTCTTACTAAATACTACAGTGGTTCCCCTAGTATGACGCAACTCTTAGTCCCCATCGCAACCCTCGTAACGCCCCCAAACTCCTTTCCCCGTAGCCCTGAATTCCTCCACTAGACCGAGTCGCGAATCCCCCCAACACCCTCGGTTCCTGAGAGCGGTGTCAGAGCGCTTCCAATACCGTCCGACCTTCGAGGGCGGCTATCCTCTTTTCCGGTGGTCCGTGGATACCCTCCGCACCTGAACGCCGATACGTACCCGGACGCCGACACGCACCCATGCTCAAGTTTAGGCTGGGATGGTCCTTGTGACCAACTCCTAGATGGGTACAGCCCGTAACACCCTGAAAGAAAATTGGAGGGGGACCAAAACGACTAGATATCTTGCGCCAACCGACAACTTTATGGGCCTCCAGAATCGAAGACACGTTGTCTAATTTGGCTAGCATATGTTCCCGTTTGGCTCGTCTAACAGCTTTCCGGAAGTTTTTATGAGCCACGCTAATGAGGTCTTGGTCCCCGCTGTGGCGTGATTCAAGATATTGGCGGCGGTAGTCTGAGCATTCGTGATTCCAATAATCTTTGCATGGGACACACGCGGGCCTTGGCGGGTTAGCTGAAAGCAAGATTGCCGAGAGAGTGGCGATGCCTGATGTAGTCACCGTGTCTAAGAGCTGAGGTGAAGAGTCTTCAAGAGGAAAGCTGGGAGGTGCGGTAGCGGAGAGCGCCTGGCGAAATACTTCGGCATTCTCGCTGTTAAAGTTGGGCAGTTTTAGCGGTGGATGGCGCCTTTGAGATGGCGAGAGCTGAACGAAGCTGGCGATTGTCTCGTGGTCAGAAGTTGAATGTGCCTCCGAAGCTACACGGGCTGAGAGTCCTTCCATGTTCGTGAGTACAAGGTCAAGGACATGGCCGGCACGATGGGCGGGAGCTCCGTAAGGCACTGCCGACCTCAGTGAATGAACGTCAATCCATTCGATGAGGGTGCTGACGCCGGACGAACGGGAAACGTTGGGCTCCCACAGTTCGTGGTGAAGATTGAAGTCTCCCACAATTATGGTGTTCGGTTTAACCGGCCATTGTAGGAGTGTACATAGGCTCTCGGGCATGGGAGCTTGAGGCTGTCGGTAAACGTTGATGATCTCTGTGAGGGGAGAGCTCTGGAGACGAAGGGCAATAATATCGGGTGAGAGACCAGAATCTAACTGAACAGATCGGAGGTTGGACTTTTTGCGGACATAGGTCAGAACGCGCGGGCACGCATTTTTCCAGTCCCGGTTAGGAGGAGTGAAGGTGACGTATGCAGGATGAGACTTGGTCACATTCTTGAGATTTATTGTTTTTGTCCAAGGCTCTTGAACAAAGATCACATCATACTTTCCCTGAAATGCAGCTTGTAAGAGAATGAGGTGAGAAGATCCACCACGCCCAACGTTCGCTTGAAGGAAACGAAGGTGAGGCGGGGGGTGCTCCTGAAATAAGCTCTACTGCTCATAAGAAGTACTGTTGGAGGCTAGGCTGGTGACATGCTCGTCTAGGTCTATTTCCATAGATCCATCCGAAGCAGATGTTAATGACATGAACCGGTTTTAGGCGGATACAGGTGCACGTTGGGAAGAGGAGGAGGCTTCAGTGGAAGGAGTTGGCGCGCTGGAGCTGCCATCTAAGGTAGCGGTAGCAGTAGCGGCAGCGGCAGCAGCCTCTGCGCGGTGTTCCTTTCGGAGGTTAATATGGTTACGAGATCGGAGTTCCGCAATCGTCTTTTCTGAAGGATGGATGAGTTTGCCCTTGAAGGGGCGGGGGCGGAGAGGGCACTTATGGTCGTCTGCGGAATGTGGCCCGAGGCAGTTCATGCATCGGCGTTGGTGGCAGCACTCACCACGGTGGCGAAGAGCGCCGCAAAGGGCGCACAAAGCTTGAGTGCGGCACCGAGAGGAAGGATGGAAGCCAAAGCACGCGTCGCACTGAACTACCTTTGGATTAGGAATGTAGCGTCGAGAAGGGGCGCTGTCAACGATCCGAAAAGTCGGCACCTCCTTTGGGAAGAAGATGACCGCTGTGTGCAGAGGATCATGACAATCTTCTTGCAACGACCAGTGGGCGCCAGATGGAGCGACGCCTGTCTGAGCCTGGGCAATGCTTTTGACGTCATCAAGTGCAGTGGGGACCACGTTGGAGACCGGGTCCCAGATAGTGCGCTGGATACGCTTGACAACGTACCCGATGCGGTCCTCAATTTGAATGAGGGATCCAGAGAGAGACGCCTTTATCGAGTCAGCGTTAACCAACGCCAGTTTCCGCGATGTGTCGGACGAAAATGAGATGATGAATCCATTTGAGCTGCGAGAAACGGAGACTATGCCGTCCTTGAGCCCAGGAACAATGCGAATGAAAGCAGCCTTGACTGAAGTTGCGTCTGCTCTGAGAAGTGGAGCTTCCTCCGAGAGACGAAAGATGGCTTTGAGGCCCGTAGTAGATGCAGCCTATTTAGGAACTGGCGTGTAAAAAGAACGGTGTTTTGCGTTGGGAGGGGCCGAGGACGACGCATGAGTAGGGAGATTGGTGGCAGGAGGGGCGGCGGCGGTCGCTGCCCAGCTTTGAGGTTGCTTTGGCGTGGGAACGGGAGATCGTGATGGTAAATTTTGGCTGGGCTTGGGAAGGGGACTCGCCGTCTTGGGTTGTCTTGGAGTATCGTGTCGCATAGGGTGCCCAGAGGCAACCGCAAGTAGAAACGCGTCCATTTGCTCGCGCACAGAGATTTTGATGAGAGGGTCAGCCTCTTCAACGGCTGACCAGAACTTGTTGTGAAAATTTTGAGCCCAGGTAGCTCGACCCTTTGCCACACGCTGGACAAGTTCGAGCTCATCAGCGACGCGCTGGGCCAAGGGAGGTGGGTGTTGCGATTTGGCCATCGCGAGCGCGATGTCCAAACAAAAATGCTCTTAATCGGTATCGAATTAAAAGGAGGGTTAAACGGAATAGGGACAACGTTATCGCTGCTGATACGCGCAAAGTTGTGGGTCAACGTTTTTATTTTTTTTTTTTTAAATCATTTTTGCGTATGCAGCCTGAGGCTATGACGCGAATGATTACGGAAGATATGTATGTGACGCAGAACAACTCTGTTTGACGTTTGGAACACTCATACTCAGATTTCATTTGCAGATACCACTACGAGAATAACGCCTTACGACATGTACCCTCTTCCGTGAATACCCACCACAGGGAAAAGCGAGAAAAACCTGTGGCTATCTGAGCATACTTTCGTCATTCTACGAATACAGTATCACCGCGAGAGAAGTGGTGTGAGGGTCTTGCTGGATTCGAACCAGCTTTCTCCTGTCTCAAGTGGGGCATGTGTCCAAGCTACCCAGACTCTACTTGGAAGAACGGCCCGGATAGTGTACCACTACACCATCCGACCCTGTGGGTCGACGTGTAGCTGTGCGATTTTGTCCGTACCCTTTTCATATCACTTGACAGAATCCCTGGTGTTTAACTATCACGTGACTTAACAAAACACCGTAATATGCAATAATAGACTACAGTAGAACCCCTCTTAGCTAATAGTAGGTCCCGGTATAAATGTTGAAAAGATTCATTGTAACTTGAACTTTTATATTTGCAACACTTACCCTTACAGGTCATTTTGCGTACAGAGGTAAGTATTGCAAATATAAACGGTAAAATTTCTATAAATCTCTTCAGTAATTATACCGAGACCCACTATTAGCTAAGAGGGGTTCTACTGTACTTCAGTAAAACTTCTGTAAGGGGATAGTGGATCCCGATTTAATTATTGAAAAGATTCATATCAATTTTGCCGTGTATATTTGCAATACTTATCCCTGTTCGCAAATCTACCTGCATGGATAAGTATCGCAAATATACACGGCAAAATTGAAATGAATCTTTTCAATAATTAAATCGGGATCCACTATCGCCTTACAGAAGTTTTACTGTAGGTGGCAATTGAGCATACAGTGTCTCAACCCTAAAGATTGTCAAACCTTAAATTATCAAATTACAGGCCTAATCCTTACAATTTCCGCTCAACATCCCAAAAAGGGCTAGCAGATTCAGTCTAAATCACACACTTGGTGTGAGGGTCAGGACCCTTGCTAATGACTCGGGCTCTTGCCCTTGTATGATTACCTTACTGCCTGTACGACGTTGGATGACGTGGATCAGGATGTTGGGGCGCAAGGAGCTTTCGCTTACATTAGGTAACAATTTCTAAGCGCTAGCCATTATTACGTTGATCCTCGTCTAAATAATGATCATCGCTTACTTACCTAATTTGGATGATAGCTATGTCCGCATACCATGTCACTACGATTAACTTCGTCTCCCTGTCAATTAAAAGTGGATCTTATATAGATTATCAGGGTCAATTAGGTTTACTTACATGTAGTATTGTAGCCCTAAGTATTGTTACTAATCAGACACTATTAGCGCTAGTTACCAACAATATCTACGGATACAATACTACATGCAAGTAAAACTAATTGACCCTGATAATCTATATAAGATCCACTTTTAATTGACAGGGAGACGAAGTTAATCGTAGTGACATAGTATATTGGGGAATATTCAGAAAGCTTCCAGAAAGTTCTAAAACGGTTTGTTGGCATCCTAAGGCGTGGAGATTATTCTAGCATCTTCTACGGGTTATTGCAAGTTCTAATTCTATGGCGTTCGGAAGGCTTCGTGGGTGATAGATCGGGATAACTATTTAAACCTGCACTCTTCTCTTGTAGATTAACTCCATGCATTTTCAGGTACGTCTTCAAATTAAGCTGCTAATTCTTCGCAGGCTTTGAAATCGAAATCACCAGCGAAAAGCTTCAAACGAAAGAAACATCTCCACATATCCTGCTTCACTGACGATTTTAGGTCGTTACTGCCCTCATACTTCGACAACTCTCAGGTACGTCTCAGAATAGCCTTCAGGAGTCATATTAACCAGCTCAGAATTATCAGTCGCTAAGCCGTTAAATACTTCACACCAGCATCTTCGCAATCCAATAAATTACGCCAACGAACAATTTATCAAATTTGCCCAGGTACGAAGCCAAAAATTATATTTCACTCTACTAACAAGCATTAGAATCGAATGTACCGCTGCTTGAAATATAAGACATCATTTTAATCGATCCAATGACATTCATCAGTCTATAGGTTTTTGAACAGACTATACTATCACCAGGTACGTTTCAAGTCGAGCTCCAAAACAGTCATTAACGAGTTTTAGAAGAATTTTATTCGAAATGCCGACGAGTCTGAACAAATTTTCAAGATGACCTTACCACATTACTCCAAAAAAAAATAAGAAAGACGACAACTGGCAACAGCCAATGCATCAACTAAAGAGCAATAGAAAACCGATAAGTTTGAGAAGTGTAGAGAATCTGAAGATTCAATCCAAACCATCCTGTTCAGAAAACGATTGCTAATAAATACTCAGGACACATTCCTTAAGAAATTACATTCAACTTCGAAAGCTACAGATATCGTATTTAAACCGTTACTAAAAGATCTCCACAGAGACACCAGTCATATCCTTCCAGAGGAACTTCTTATCTCAGGTATCTGACAAAAACCATGGTCGAAGTTATCAAAAAGACGTATTGAAAATACTTCATTCGAAATACTTCATCTGAGACGTATCACTGACAACTTATGAGTAGGAAATTAGCTCACATTCCAAAACGGATTTGACTGGATACAATTTGCGCCTCAACCATACCCAGAACCGTCTCCAGGAGGACACACTTTCCAACTTCACCAAGTTTCGGACTCTGTAAGGACATTCGTAGTGATTTTTCGCAATGACTTTTAAATTTGCCATACTGACGTAAATGCGAAGCTTCCCTAACGTAAAACCATCATCTGAAAATTCTGAATCTAACAAGTAAAAGTGTAGAGAGTAACTGCATTGTGTCCTAAAAATAACATTGACATTTGTAAATGATGAAACGGTACGATTGTAAGATAAGATTTTAATAGTAATGAAATTTTACAACGTATAAATAGAAATTAACACAAAATATCTGCTGATTTTAGTTTAATCAAAATATTTATGCAAATTGTGAAAAGAACAAATTTATACATAAATACGATACAAATTTATACTAGCATAATAATTTTGAGATAAATATGTGCAGACATAAATAATATGAATTACATAATTTTGTGCTGTTGTATCCATGGCAACGTTCATCTTCGGTTAAATCTGTATCCATAGCAACATATTTATTCGGTTAAACTGATCTCCATGGCAACATATTTTATTCGGTTAATATGTTAACAAGGGTACCCCAGACATATTATGATATTTTATATAAATTTATTTTCGATTTATGCCGACATTATTTTAATCAACGAAAAAATATAACCATGGATACCCCTGACTCTGTAATCCTTCATGTCAATTAAGTATCAGGGGTGTCCATGATTGAAATTAATAAATATCAAATCTTACATGTAGGGATATCCCTGATAGAAAGTTATATTCAAATATTTCATTATTTGGGATAACGTTCGTAATCTCGGACTTTTTACCAGGATTTATCCATGAGCTACCCTGTAATATTAATATTTATGACCCTACACGTGTAGGGATATGCCTAGCATGGCAATTTTTGAACTCCGAATCAGAGTAGGGGTATCCCTATTTCGAAATATTCTTATGCAGAGAAGCCATCATGGATAGCCCTGCCAATGATTTATTTCAGAAAATTAATGACCCAAGGGATATCCCAGTTTGAAAGATGTTTTATGCAAATTAGTGATAGGGATTTCCTTGAAATTTTTACTAAATATGCAGAAATGCTGATTATATCAACCCTGAAGTAGTTATAACCCATTCTCAGTTGTTAGCATGGATAAACCTGACAAGTATCTTTTCAAGGTATTATGCTTGAGGGTATCCCTGATCGTACTATGAATTATGCATTATGTTATGTTGATGTATCCCCTACAAGTATTTGCTTCATGTACACACCCCAGCATGGCTATCCCAGGCAAGATTTTAAGGTTATATAACACATATGACAGCATTTCGTACCCGGACTCGGATTTTCATGCAATGCTACAAGCATGGGTATGCCACTAGGAACTTTTACATAGTATAAAATTATTTTATCTCATTTAATTAACATCCGTATAAACCAACGATCACTGATATAGTCATCCTTCTGATTACTTAAATAATCGGTCGCAGTGAATTAGTTAATCTATCAGAGGCATGACTGTACCTTTCTACACTTAAAAAATTTTTAATTGCATTACTGATGCAACGCAGAATGCAATCGCCCATCGTACTTTTGAAATTCACAGTTGTTTCAATACGGTTGCGGGAATGGTTTGCCGCGACGTGCTGTCGTTACCATAAGTGTCAAGTGTAGGAAACAACTCTAGGGATAATTTTATGTGAATTCGTCATTGCGGAAGTCGACCAGCGGAGTATGAGGCGAATAGGATGAGATATGCGCAACAAGGGAGTTTGAGCGAAGTTCCGCCCCTTGCGAATAGTAAGCAGGGCTTTTATTAGCAGAATACTATCACAGGAATACATGGATAAGGATCCACCAATGCGGCAGTTCGTCATTAACGAAATCACACGACGCTGCATAATTAAGCGCTATGCATCAAGTTCAATCTGAGTTCCGCCCCATGCTGATAGTAATCAGGGCTTGCATGGTCGGAATTCATTCACAGAAATATTATGCTATGGAGCCATTCACGTAAATCAACTTCTTATATAACATGCATTATCGCTGAAAAGGACCTGGGAAATCAAGGGTAGTTTACACCCATGCTACAATAAGCTTGAGGGTTATAGTGGCGATATGAACATGGCCACTTCATTATTAATCCGTCATCTCAACAGATTGACGTACAAGGATGCATTTTTTTGTATCCATCAACGCGTCCTATAGATTCACACCTGTAGATATGAAATACTCATTGAGACGTCATTACGCCACACTTCTCAAAGACGGAAGTTTGTGGATCAGATTTTTAAAAATTGACTTATTAATTCACACCTACAAAATGGAGCAAGCAACATGCCATGATAGTGATTTAAGGTATTGGATTATCAGGTATAAAGATATAAAATACAGAAGTAAGTTGTCGTATTGCAAAGATACTCAATTTTGCCCGCCATTCGAAACACTTAGTGGTATTCCTTTGATGAGTGCCACACAATAAATGCTTAACATAACGCGAGTGAGGTTCCCAATATTCGGATTCTTTCAACGTACAAATCGAATAATTACCATGAAATTGTTTGTCTTGATACAGAGTCGCGCGATGTTGCCAACGTGATCACTAAGGACAGTTTGTGGTTCATAGTTATTAAATTGCGATGTAATAAATAGTTGTCACTTAGTGAGGCATATTCCACACATGTTACTACTGAAAATGTAACATTTTTTATTTTTATAAAAAAAATATGTTATTCAGCAAAACGGTCACGCGACTTTCTTCATATATTTTTTTTTTGAACTTTTTGATACTTCTTATGTAATGACCGCGTATGGCTTATTTTTGACGCTAGCAAGTCTACACTCGGACAAACTATAAACTTTTCTCATCATCCCGTCGTTGTCTATCATCGATCTCAATCATTTCACAAACAATTTCATTTCTAATGGTTTCACCGTAAATTTTCAACCATCGACAGGTAAGTTCGTACTCCGATTAAAATACTTAACCAACAAGTTTATTGATAGTACACCACATACACCCTTTATATTGATTGAACCTGTATCGACGACCTCACGTCGACTGTTACCTGTCTATGCATAAACTATATGCTTCGCTGGCTACGTGTATAAGATAAAAATCAAGTCCTATCATCGACATGTAAAGAGAATAAAGTCAAGGCTACAAAGACAGCCCATAGACGCTGCAAAAAATCGTTGCTCCTAAAAAAAAGAGATAATCTATCAAAAACTATGAAACACAACGAGTATTCTACCAACCTACACGCGGTAGCTGTCCATGCAACTGGAATCAATACCTCAGACATACAATACAAGAGACGTTATCGGACGCAAATAAAATTATGTATGAACGAAAAATGTTATTCGAAAACAGAATAGTATCGTCAGGGTTATCTTCAAAAAGAAACAATCGTCCACGATCAACTACCATTCACCTAATGTGTGCCACCAATGTCTTAAAGAAGGCTATGTCGCTACACTCCTACTGGAGGCATACGATGCACAAGCCCAGCTACTATTGCTATATCGTGGTGAACCTCACAGAATATTCACGATCTGAACATGTCTGGAATCCCACTCCACCTGTGTAAGGTCCTTATTCTACATATGCATGTTGTGTACTCGACCCTATATTTCATCATTCTCCATCAACATCGAGAATCTTAATTTATGCCCCTCTTACATCATTTAATCCTGCAGATTACCGCTCTGTTTCACTCGACAGTCACTATGGGTCTACATTTTACACAGAAGACCTTGACATATCCTTTCCAACGCCCGCTTAAATACCTGCTTGGAAAGGACATAGGCCTTCAACGTCATGCAACATGATCTGTCGTCGCGCAGTCCACTTGACATCTCATGTTCAGAGGAATGACTAACCATTCCCTGTCCAATAAATCATCTGGAATCTGGCAGAACATACTTATCTGCCGTTTTACTGAAAAACTTTCCAATTTCCACATGAGGTTGGCCCAAACAACCTTACGCCTCTTTTCAAGGTACAAATAGAAGATAGCAACTCCACGCTTCTCATCTGGCTTCGATAAAGGCAAAATCATCATTTCCAATTCATGTGAATCAAGTAAACCGTAATCTGGAATAATTACCTTCGTTCTGCATCACGTAAACTGATAATAATTCATCCTTAACATGATGAATTGCTTCATGCCTTTATTTGAGAATAACTAACTGATCTCACGAAGATAGTGAAACATGTACTGAAGCTATGCTCTTCGATCGACATATTTATGTGATGAGATCAACTGACTCATTTCTCACCTACACGTTTTCGAATGGGTCCATAAGATTAACCTTTGCCAATCTCCATCTTGAGTATAAACCAACTTCTACTTGGGTTTAACTCAAAATACTAACAAGCCACTCAAGTACCTGATGGAAGCTTTACACTCCACGCTTCTCATCTGAATTTACAAAAGGCAAAATCTTCCCTTTCAAGCATGCGAACGATGCCGCCTAACGCAGTCTAACGTAACAAATATTGCCATTCCACTTTATGTGAACCATACTAACAACCGTAATTCAAAACACTAAACATGTACCCTTGCATGTGAAGCAAGCTTACCGTGTTATCTAAAACCTCACTACCTGCTTCCACTTCATGTGACAAAGACCTGCAAACCTTCACAGATTAACTACAACTAACTACATGACAACTCAACAAAACCAGCCACCCACTTCCGAAGCGACGCGAGGAACCCTGCCCCAGAGCGAAGCGCAGGGCCGCAGGGCCAGGACCTAGATTACTTTACATAGCAGATTTAATATTTTACAGGCCCGCCTTGAGCAAGTATGACTGCCTCACATCTCGTGGGCATGCTTCTGATTAGATTCTCAAGCTTAACCGGCTTAGTCGCGTCATCCTATGCTTCTTTCACTATTTCTCGAAGTTCATCGTAGGATCGCTGCCTTCCCCTTTCCAATCTCGGGTAATAGTACTATATGTCATCTTTCATATTATCACATACGTGCTCAATTGGATTCAGGTCGGGAGAATACGGAGACCAGTCGATTGGAGTAATGAACCTCTTCCGGAACTCTTCGATTGTTCCCACTGCGCTTTGTGAAGGATTATTGTCCTGCATCACAGAAACCCATGATCTCATGCTCACTATTCCATCAATCAGCGGTACAATTCTCTGAGTATGATTCTGAGGTAATAGACCCCCATTCCTTCTCCCAGAAAAGGCAAGGACCTTCCTCTATCCCTGCGAAACTTCCCCAGAACATCCAGCCAAGACTCTTTCTCACCTTTTCCACTACGCAGGTGGCGTTGACTTGTTCACCTATCTTGAACTGAGAGTTAGATCGGTATTTTTTATTAGTTGAGGTACAAAGATACCAACCTTTCGCGTTGCCCATTCTCTCTTATGTTGGCCGTCTGTGGCCCAGGTCTCATCAGTCCAAAGAATCGCCATCCAATCTTCAACAGTCCAGTCCTTGTGGGCTTCGGCCCACTCCCGACGCTTCCTTTTAACCTCTTCAGGAAAGGGAGGCTTTTTCAGCGCTGGGTGACGTCCATAACCCCCTTTTTTTTAGCTAGTTTTGAATAACCCTTTCACTCACTCCAAAATCCCGTAAGGGGCCATGGGCAAGTTCAAACCATGACATTCGACGACCTTCAGAGGATGATGTTAGGAAAGCCTTAATCCGGACAACGTCAGAAGAGGACAGTGCTGGGGACGACCTGCAGCTTTCTTGGGTTCAATGTACGGAGTACAAAGGGTGTATCTGACCTGGTTTCGAGATATGCCGAGTTGTTTTGCAATATTTGTCTGATTCATTCCCGAATCGTGGAGAGTTTTGATCTAGACGTGTTACCTCAGATATTTATTTACCATGAAAATTGGGCTTACCTGGAGACGCTGATCTCTGTTTAATCGTTTGGCGTTGTTTGTGTGAGCTGCTGGTTGTACCTGGCTCATCTTTTAAAGAATGATTGGCCTATGAAATATGCTAAATATTAAGAGTAACGATTTATTGATTCTCTTAGATGAAAATGCTGATAATGATGATGATTCTGTAACCAGTAACAGCAACGATGTCCATTGAAGTGCGTAGGTGAGGGAGGAGGAGAAAGAGATCAAAGCAGCAGTCGAGTAAAAAGCCTGATCAATCAGGCCAACATTTTCAATTTCTTTTGGTGTGAAGACCAGCAGGGACTATACAAGACTAGTGGGGATAATATTCATAAGCGAGGTTTTAGTGCATGCTGAAAAATTACCCTGGGGATAGAATACAGCGCTTCGTTACATGTAGTTGCAGGTGTGTGATCACCTACATATTGTCACTCACACCTGTGTGTACCAAGGACGCTGTTTCTAAGCAAATTATCAAATCTTGCGACATCTCCATGTTGCACATTTTTTACTTTATTCTTAGTGCAGCCTTTTACGTTCCTTGGTTTCAATTCCACATACACTGGTCCTATTGTATGGGTCATATCATGGTCGTGTGCGATGCTATGTCATGCTCTGTTTACCAGACGAGTACAAGAACTTGCCTAAGGACGAAATTATGATGGCGACGAGCTTTATGGGGCTTCATCTTATCAAAGTGTGGAGAAAACGTGGAGAATGTTCCTTCATGTCCCCTTGAATCATTCTGTGGCACATGCTTTCTCTTTTTATAAGTTCAGATTGTCTTTAGCTCAGAAGCTATGACATGAGATTTAAATACATTTTATCTTCACGTAATAATTTTATCTTCCCATGCAACAACACTCTCGGCCCTAGCCCATCAGATCACATCTTTTCAACTACAGTACAATTCCTCATCACGCCGTCGCTTAGAACGAGAGCTCCTAGTACTAGACATGTGGTCAAATTTACATCATGTAGCCCTAAGTCTACTGGAACGATGAACGCTATCACACGAGTCGATAGCATCCCTGGGTTGAAGACAAGTCACCATCGCGCAGCAATCGGCATGAATGATCAAAAATTCAATCTCCATGTATTACTAGTACACGGCCTGATTACATAACGGTTGCCCTCTCCCTATGTCATTGTAGTGGCTTTCAGTAATTTTTTTTAAATCATTTTTGCGTGTGCTGCCTGAGGCTATGCAGCGAATAATTACGAAGATGACTCGGTTTGACGTTAGCAACACCCATACTCAGATTTCATTTGCAGATACCGCTACGAAGACAATGCCTCACGGTAGGTACCATTTTCCGTGAATACCCACCACATGGAAAAGCGAGAAAACCCTGTGGCTATCAGAACATGCTTTCGTCATCCTTCGAACACATTGTCACCGCGAGAGAAGTGGTGTTAGGATCTTGCTGGATTCGAACCAGCTTTCTCCTGTCTCAAGTAGGGCATGTGTCCAAGCTACCCAGACTCTCCTTGAGAAAACGTTCTGAGCAATATCAAGGCATAAATATGGCATCCAAGCGCTTACGACCCGAAGTCTAGGTAGCTAAGTATCCATTCGTCGTGAGTCGCTTGAGTAGAATCATATTCCAAGTTTATCCGTTGGAAAAATAGGATAGGGTAGCCGGAACAGTCATTCGTTGGTACCTGCTTCTTGTTGACTGATGGTCCAACTCACGTTCGGAATACAAAGTAAATGTATTCGATACCTATTCCATTTGTTGAAGTTTCAGAATTACTACACGTGATCATGACTATGGAGGTAAATTTCACGCGACTGCATGCACGACGCATGCACGTTCAAGTACGATATGGTTTCTTTGGAGGAATCAATCGTCATTAAGGGTGGAGGGGGGTGGGGAGAGAGGTACAGTCCAACCTCATCTATAGTGATAGTGGGTCCCGGTATAAATGTTGAAAATATTTATCGAAATTAAACAATTTACATTTGCAATACTTATCACTGCACGAATAATGACCCGTGAGGGTAAATGTTGCAAATATAAACGTCCAAGTTGCAATGAATCTTTTCAACATTTATACCGGGACCCACTATCGCTATAGATGAGGTTGGACTGTATGTCACTTAAGAAACGTGATCCCAAAATGACAAGTTTTTTTTTTTTAATATCAAGTTGTATTCAGTCTTGTAGCTATACGATAATATGATGAAATGACGGGATTAGCATAAATGTACACGTACGTAGCGCATCTTATCTTTCCAGGCCCTAGGCGCGTTCGTATGGCGACGTGTGACTGAACCATATTCGATTACAGCTTTTATATTCTGGCCAAGTTAGGTCAGTAGGTTAGGCGTCTGACAGTTCGACATGGATTATTTTGCTTCCAAGCCTTCATTCTCGATCAGGAGAGAGCGGCATCTTACGAACGGGTCGGCGGTGCGTGATCCTATCTGTGACATGAGTCCTTGGTCCGTTGCTCTTGTTTTTCGTCCCGTGACTTTACTGTGTCGTTCATCAATTCTTCCACTGCAAATTCCTTCCGCTTGGACAGGACCCGTGCTACGAGATGACACACCCCAACCAATCATGAGCGTAGGAGCACATCCCAACCTACTCAGGGTGGAGTATCTTGACCTCAAGACCGAGTGAAAGATTTATCGACCGAATTCCCAACGGTGTGCGTCGAGAGATGAAGGGCGTCAATATCTCATTCAAACATTCGAGAGATCATGGTGAGAATATACGAGCAATTACGACGTTCGTGAAAGCCATGCTTATCAAATTTGTCTACGTCTCACTCCGTCTAATCGGTCTGAGAATGACGGACGCAACTACGACAAATATCAATTCTTGGGCCGTAAAATCACGAGAGAGATTTAGGATATCGGTTGCAACATGCCGATAAACTAAAGATTTTCACATCCGTCCCCGGAAGATGCCCTACGCTGTTCACGTCAAATAGATGAGACTGCAATTGCACTCAACTCTCGAGGGCCAACTGAGAAAGAGAAAGAGAAAGAGAAAGAGAAAGAGAAAGAGAAAGAGAAAGAGAAAGAGAAAGAGAAAGAGAAAGAGAAAGAGAAAGAGAAAGAGAAAGAGAAAGAGAAAGAGAAAGAGAAAGAGAAAGAGAAAGAGAAAGAGAAAGAGAAAGAGAAAGAGAAAGAGAAAGAGAAAGAGAAAGAGAAAGAGAAAGAGAAAGAGAAAGAGAAAGAGAAAGAGAAAGAGAAAGAGAAAGAGAAAGAGAAAGAGAAAGAGAAAGAGAAAGAGAAAGAGAAAGAGAAAGAGAAAGAGAAAGAGAAAGAGAAAGAGAAAGAGAAAGAGAAAGAGAAAGAGAAAGAGAAAGAGAAAGAGAAAGAGAAAGAGAAAGAGAAAGAGAAAGAGAAAGAGAAAGAGAAAGAGAAAGAGAAAGAGAAAGAGAAAGAGAAAGAGAAAGAGAGAAAGAGAAAGAGAAAGAGAAAGAGAAAGAGAAAGAGAAAGAGAAAGAGAAAGAGAAAGAGAAAGAGAAAGAGAAAGAGAAAGAGAAAGAGAAAGAGAAAGAGAAAGAGAAAGAGAAAGAGAAAGAGAAAGAGAAAGAGAAAGAGAAAGAGAAAGAGAAAGAGAAAGAGAAAGAGAAAGAGAAAGAGAAAGAGAAAGAGAAAGAGAAAGAGAAAGAGAAAGAGACAATTCTGCAATCTCGTCTGTCGACTCCGTGAAGAAAACTTGGCCGCTCGATGTACATACCTCACAAGCTTTGCCAGCAATTTTGTGAGAGTACAGGGAAATTTCCTAGAAGGGCCTGCCTGGGAATACCACCAATCCCAAGCAGGGGTATATTAAAACATGCGAGATGTATCCAAAGCTAAGGCATTGGCACCAGTGCTTTAGCTTCTATCGGATCCTGATTTGGAGGTGCCTCTCCATCCTGAATTTAGCACACAACCGAAGTCGGTGCACTTTCAACTTACAACCGGTCACGTGGTATGGACAAAATGGGTCGCGTTCACAGCTCAGCACACTGGCTTAAAGTGTTGCTTTAAGCGCAGAATCTTATTCCCTCTCTCTCGGCATGGGTACAGCAGTGAATGGTTCCGACTCAGAGCAGAGAAGCAAAATTGGGAACTTGTGTATTCTACGCCGGTACAAGCATGTGCTTGATACCGAGTCCAATACAAAAGTGGAGGGGACGGGGTACAAATTTCATACTTGTACTGGAGTACACTGTGACACAGGCCCTAAAGGACAACCTATTTTTGCAGTGACGACTACTTTCCCGTCATAAGATGCAACGCAGGACACAAATACTATGTATTAGCTCGCTTTTTTCTCTGCGAACACCAATCTGCATCCAATCCAGCGAGATGGCATTGGAGGATACTTTTTGAGCTTGTGCCAAACTCAATGTAACTATTCACAAGGCATTACCAGTCGGAGATTGTCCACTAAGACTACAGCTGACAGAGTGATCCCTATTTCCATGCGAATTAATTAGACTGAAGACATTAGTAACGCTTGAAAGTACAGAAAATGAAGAGTTTTGCATGTAAACAGAGATAAGATAGAAAATAACGTACATAAAATGTACATATAGGATATGATTAATTATTATGGGAACAACCGGCCCGATTGTGTCTCTTGGCGAAACATAAATGGCCAATAGTATTGTTATCTCCAATTGGAGCCACATTGTACAATGTATCACAGTAGAACCCCTCTTAGCTAATAGTGGGTCCCGGTATAAATGTTGAAAAGATTCATTGTAACTTGGACTTTTATATTTGCAACACTTACCCTTACAGGTCATTTTGCGTGCAGGGGTAAATATTGCAAATAAAAACGGTGAAATTTCAATGAATCTCTTCAGTAATTATACCGGGACCCACTATTAGCTAAGAGGGGTTCTACTGTACACGTATCGGTACCGCTAAATATGAGTGAGTGCCCAACTCGTCCGCACCCCGAATGTCAAGTTCATGGTAACGTTAATTGGTCAAAGATAAAATGATTGCCTTGATAATGACTGATCCATTCATTGGGAGCAAATGGGCAGCAAGCAAGCAAGCACGCAATCTTTTTCAGGTAATTAATGAAAACTCATGTTAATATCTTTCTCGGCTTGGGTCAAGTCGATAACTGGTAAAATTATTTTGGGATCCCGAGAGCAAGAAAAAAAAAGGTCAGCGCGCACGCGTCCGGTACCAAAAGGAAGGTGGCTGGTCGTCTCTCCTTTACCGGGCGCCCACTTAGTTAATCAATTGTCATCTATAGCGATCGAAGAAGTGCAGTCTAATATTTACTCCTTCATGACTCCGTCGAGTCCCAAATTTCCTCGCTCCCACCCTTTCCACATTTCCGTCTCTATTTGTACCTCCATTTTTTTTTTCATTGAACCCCTTCAATTTCAATTTGTGGTTTCCTCAGCCGCAGAGAATAAATCTTAGATCGGCGTTGTGCTGCCGTTCCGCTGCAGCCAACTGTGACCTAAGCACTGTGGCCTGATGATTGGGTTAGATCCGACCCCAATGTCTAATCCTCCTTCGTACTCGAACCGCACTTTACACCAGAAGTATCGATCGATGGACTTCCCGACAGCAACATCACGTAAGTTTGCAATGGGTCGTCTTTCAAACCTATCTGACAGGTATACAGATTTCTGCTATAGTCATGATACCGCTCAGCGCGACCCCAACGTTTCTCTGAAGAGAGCTCCCTCTGCTCCGACATTTCCGCGCTCCTATGGCCAGAGCCATTCGTTCTTAGATCGCAAAGCTTCACGCCCACTTCTTGTATCCTGTAGAACATCAGCTGAAAACCCAGGTGCGAGAGGAGTTTCGTCTGATGGCCGTGATCCCTCCAAACCACAACCTGAACCTGTGTCCAAACCTCCACGGTACCGCCATTCTCTCCGACGACGACCACCACCCTCTCTATCACGTACGACCTCTGACTCCCGAGCGGTAAATCCAATTCTTCGAGCTTCGGCAAGTTTCACGATGGGTGAAAGAACGAGCGATAAAGTGTCGCCTCGTGAAAATAAGACCGGTGTGAACAGCAGCCCCAAGCGATTATCGGACGAGAGCAAAGAGTCCAAGTATACTATGATGAAAAAAAAGTCCGGCTTTTCCGGCTTCATATCAACCACCTTCGGAGTCGGGTCAAACCGAGGAGTCAAGATCTCTGCGCCGGAAAATCCAGTCCATGTAACGCATGTGGGATATGACAATCATACAGGCCAATTCACGGTGAGTCGATTGAGGAGTTTCATTGATCACATTAGTTAATCAGCCCAGGGACTTCCAAAAGAATGGCAACGCTTAATCACGGACAGCGGCATCACGAGGAGAGAACAAGATGAGAATCCGCAGGTTGTCGCGGCAATTGTCGGGTTCTACAAGGAAAATGCTGAGAAGGGGTCAGAGCAAGTCTGGGACAAGTTTGAATATACAAAATCTCCAGATCCTCGCTACGCAGTATCAAACCCAGTGAGCCCGTCACCTCCCACATACGTCAACTCGCCAAGTCTAGCCGCAGTAGCGAGTCCTCCCGGTTGCGCACGATTCCCGGCCAACCACGAGAGCAGTTTTGAGAACCCTAGATCCCCACCTCCTGTCCCACGATCACCAAGTTATGGAGTCGTGGGAATGTCAACCATACAAGCGGACGAACTCAATGGCCTTGTCCCAACAAGACCAGCTCCCCGGCCTCCAGCTTTGTCGCCGGGACAGGGAAAAGTCGCCCCTTCACAACCCGGGTTGGGTAAAGACTCGGGTATAAGTATGCCCCGGAGATCAGACGACCTGCCCACTGCAAACAATACTCCTCCTCTCCAAGCCGATGCACCGCCAATGTTACCAGAAGAGCACCGAACGAGATCGCGCTCAAACTCGAAAGCTGCCACGAACCCGCCTCATCCGACCCCGGTTCAAGTCTACCCTCCTCAGGCACAATATCATCGACAGGCTCAGCAACATCACGAGACTCAAGTAAAGCAAGCGTCTCTTGCTCGTGCCCAGAGCACACGGAAACCTAGCCATCAACCCACGTCGGCAAATCAACACTTCCACCGTCCGGAATTGAATGGGTTTTCCTCGGCTCAGAATATACGCACGGTCCCCACTCCCCGTCCTAGACAGCGAGCGCGGCAAAGTAGTGCAATAGATGTTATCGCGAGACTGAAACAGATTTGCACTGAAGGTGATCCTCGGGAGATATACAAAGATTTAAACAAAATCGGACAAGGTGCTTCGGGAGGTGTCTATACAGGGTTCGAGCGAGGTACCAATCGGCTAGTAGCAGTAAAGCAGATGAATCTGGATCAACAGCCGAAGAAGGACCTCATAATTAATGAAATAATCGTCATGAAGGAAAGCTCTCATCCAAACATTGTAAATTTTATTGATAGCTTCCTCGTATCTGGAGAACTTTGGGTGATAATGGAATTCATGGAAGGGGGTAGTTTGACAGACGTTGTGACTTTCAATATAATGTCTGAGCCTCAAATTGCTGCCGTATGTCGAGAGACATTGAAGGGATTACAGCACCTTCATTCTAAAGGAGTAATACATCGTGACATTAAGTCGGATAATATTCTTCTATCCTTGGAAGGAAACATTAAACTGAGTAGGTCACCCATCTCTATTCTTCAATTCTTCTAACACAAACTCAGCCGACTTTGGGTTCTGTGCGCAGATTAATGATGTACACAACAAGCGGACTACAATGGTAGGAACCCCCTACTGGATGGCTCCTGAAGTTGTCACCCGTAAAGAATATGGCCGCAAAGTTGATATCTGGTCTCTTGGTATCATGGCCATCGAGATGATAGAGGGAGAGCCACCATACCTCACGGAGTCGCCTCTTCGAGCGCTATTTCTCATCG
This sequence comes from Podosphaera xanthii, assembly GCA_028751805.1. NCBI lineage: Eukaryota > Fungi > Ascomycota > Leotiomycetes > Helotiales > Erysiphaceae > Podosphaera > Podosphaera xanthii. The sequence continues at coordinate 3,601,561 of JAPWIX010000014.1, forward strand.
CTACCAACGGCACTCCCAACATAAAGCAGCAGGATGATCTAAGCCAAATATTTAAAGACTTCCTCTACTTTGCGTTGAAGGTTGATCCCGAAAAAAGAGCGAGTGCACATGATCTTCTAAAGGTGAGAATTCAACTAGGAGGCTCTAAATCAAAGGTACTAATGTTTCATAGCACGATTTTATCAAGCTTTCTGCCGATTTAAGCACTCTATCTCCACTGGTGCGTGCCGCTCGACTCGCACGAGCGAACGAAAAGGCTCAAAAAGCCATGTCATAAACCATTCATCTCTTAAAAACATCATCTCATGGAAGATGAGCTAAAACGCGATGATATGTGCCTTTTTCTTGAGGCATCTGTAATACTTGGACGGAGATGAGAACAAGATGTACACAACGAACCTTGGGACTCTAATGAGTCATCTAGACACTGGTGTTCTGGTTCTAGGCGTTTGGGTTGAGCTACTGCATTATTTAAAAGGATGTCCCGTAGATTTGGGAATTTTATGAGGGCTAATAAACTACCACGACAGCTGGCTGGATATACGAACTGGTTCGTTAAATTTTACCCATTCCCTATATTTGTGGGAGGGTCATATACGGAGAAGCTGGTTGGTGCACAAGGTTGGGTTATGAACGTGAATATACTAGATGAGAAGTGGATAGTTATAGAGGAATGGAAAATAAGGTCTGGGCTGGTGATTGACTATCACCTACACATGAACTAAGTCGTCGTGAGACGTATCTTGATGTGTGACTGGGAAGCTGTCCAAATTTTGGTTATCAACTCGTAGGTGATCCAGACAACCAGGTTCTTGGCTGGCGTATGTGCATCGGTTAACGTGTTTCAAATTCTGCACTAAGCCTCGCGATGTACTCGTTCTGGTAGATATGCAGAACAACAATAGAGCCCAACTTTTTAATCGGTACCACCAAGACAATGATGAAGATGCATCCACACGTCGCTTCTACCATGAACAATAACTTTGGCGTAATAGCGTACTTGCAATAGACGGACAAGCACGAGTGTTTCCCCAAAATCCAAATAAAATCGTACGACAGGGACATATTTGTCAGAGATGACCAAATAGATGTATGACAAGCAAGTTACGAGGTCATCACCCAGATTGGGCAGGCAGGGTCAACACTCCCGAAGCCTCGTATGGCAACCTCGACGGCGGCGTTGGTGGTGTGTGATCACGGACAAGTGTCCTGCGGAGTGGGAGCACAAGACCCAATCCTCGTTCATGGTGGTGGACCGATCCAGTGTTTCCGGGGCCGACCGCAGCGCGCGACGCCAAGCAACGCAACGAAACGCACTGCGGACGAACCCACGGACCCGTGGTGCGGGCGTGCGGCGAGCGAAGATGACGCGGGACGTCACAGGCGCGAACCCGGAATGGACTGGGCACGTCGGTGTTGGGGTCGGGGCAGACCCCAGGGTTATGAGGCGTTATTTTCACACACTATCGGGGCGCGAGACAAACAGTCGAGCACATGTATGTGCACGTGCTCCGGGACCATGTCGTCTGAGCACGGGACGCGGGCGCTGGCTTGATTTTCCGGGAGGGCCCGGTTGCGGTCGCTCGGATCGTTAGGTCTCGGTAGTAACAGCGCGATGACTAATAGGAAGAAGAGAAAATTGATTGTCCCACTAGCTAGGTCCAAGAGCCTCATTCTGTACTTTGGTCGCCTTGCCTACAATCCTCATACGCCATGCTTCCTCGGTCGCAGTTTACATCGGTATGTGGTGATGGCCGTGCCTCGGCCAGTGGACGGAGGCGGGCGGGGGTACATGTCCGGCGATTCACGTGGTGTCGGACCGTGACGGTCGACGATTATCGGCGCGGCAAACGTCACCGGTGAAATCTATCGGGATCTCTCATTCCCGAGTCAAGTCACATTTCTAGTTTTGGGTCGCTATTAAGTCTTGCCTTTGCTTTGAACTTGAAGCATATAATTGCGCGTTGGATCTTTTCAAGCGTCTTCTATTCTTTGATGGGGATATGTTCATGGTCAAACATCAACTAGCGTTACTTGTATAGCGTGTAGATTAAGTCGTGATCAATTGCAGGCTCACTTGAGTCCGTACATCTGCTCCTCTGAAATCCATTCTCGCCGCCTTTTGATGCTGGATGAATTGGACGGGCAGTCTGCATCAATCACTCGTTTAGAGAAAGATCAACTAGTCACGAGAAAAGTCATGCTTACGATCCTCGTGTTTAAAGAATCAGGCGTGTGAACGATGATTAGATCGTTACTCCTGTTCGAAATTTTGATCAACTCGGCTGTCGACCTCTCTATCACCATCGAATAGTTGTAGTGCTCGCTTCCATTAAGTAAGTCCTGGTTTAGACTACGTAGACGAAACTAATCTTGGAGGACATAACTTTTCTCGATAGATTGGAATACGTGGTGTTTGCAGACTGAAGTTTGCTGTAGCATAAATCAGTCCATAGGCGAGATGAGGATCGTCGATAGGGGCACAGGACTTCTTAGACACGCTCTAGCGGTAATTAAGGTACTGGTACTAACTACTGAACGTGGTCGGATGATGCAGTGGTACACTGTCCGGGCTGTTCACCCGAGTAGAGTAAGGGTAGCGTGGACACCCACCCCACTAAAGACAGGAGAAAGCTGGTTCGAATCCAGCAAACCCTCACGCTACATCTCTCGCAGTGATTTCCTATTCGTGGGATAACGGAAGCACACTTGGATAACCATGAGTTTTTCTCGCTTATCCTTGTGGTGGGTATTCACGGAAAAGAGTACATCCTGTAAGGCGTTATCTTCGTTGTGGTATCTACAAATGAAATCTCGGTATGAGTGTTACAAACATCAAACTGAGTCGTTCTGCGAAACAAACAAGTCTTCCGGATTTATGCGCGCTATAACATCAGGCTGCATAGGTAAAAGTGATTTTTTTTCAAAAAAGAAGAGCCGTCAATCGTCGACGCGCAAGCCTCAATCGACATGACCAACCGCCTTAGCGTAGAAAGGAATCAACAGAGCCAGACGGAGCTAAAGTAGCTTACAAAAGTGGTCGAATAAATCACCAAATCTAATACATTTGACCATAACTTTACAACATGATCTTGAAATGAAAACAATACAGCATTATATGAAAATTTAATTACTTTACTATCCCTGAGACAATTTTGAAGCAAAAAAAAAAGACAATTGATTATTCTATTGTGGTCTTGGCGTTCTTAATTACTCGACCAGTTTTGGAAGCATCATTTTGATACAAGAACTCAAAGATCTTTTCCCATCTAGCCATCCAATACATAAGATATTTTCTCTTGCATTCTGTAATTTCTTATTATCTGTACCTTTAAACAACCATGGAAAATGAATCAACCGATTTCTGAGCTAATACATAGATGAATGGTGAAGATACGACCTGTCAATTAGGTAAAAGCTACAGAAGTAGCGTTATTTGAAATACAATCGAATCGATCGGTGAGGTGATAGGTGCATCTGAAGCGTAATTTGAATCTCAATGGAATTTGTTAGTCTTACTCTGGGTATCCTCACTTCCTTACGTATTAGTAGAATACTTGTAAAGTGATGAAGTCGTTTTTGTTGCTTCTATCTTTTTTTTTTTTTTTTTTTTAATTACTTTGCGTCGTGCCTGCGCGAAGCATGTGATACAAGGTACCACGTGCCGATTAGCTCAGCCTCGTAGAAAGCTACCCGACGTGCTGGCGTCTTTAGAGACCCAGCATTTTCTAAAGGGGCCTAGATCTATCCATCTAGCGCCTTACTATACAATTACTTTACAAAGAAACGAACTCTTCCTCTTAGCCGCTTTAAGTTTATCTAGTAGAGATTACATCTACAGGATTTATACGGGGATAAGTATTTGTAAGTGAAAGTACAGGATATAAATACGGTGGGAGGTGATTACCCAAAGGGTAGCTCTGTGATCGGTTAAAAATCTGTCGTTTTAATGGCGAAGTTGGATTTCGTCGAAAAAGAGAGTTTTCTTCACCCACTTTCCGAAGGCAAGTGCGCCATCTTTCGAGCCTAAGATCCAACGGATACCTGTAGGTGGGTGTCGAGGTCCGTCAAGTCTCGCCCGGAGGCGGCCGAGCTGTCAGAAGAAGAAGTGATCCGGGGTTTTTTCTTCTCCACAGGTACATTCTAGTAAGGCATCATCGTGGTGAAACCGCCGGTGGTAGTCGGCAAAGTCGCCATGTCCTGTACGAGCTGCAATAAGCAGGCCGAGGGTGCGGCGGTCGAGGGAGGCGAGTTCTGGGGATATTTTGACGTTGAAGTTGATCCCGAGGTCCTTATATCTCGTGGGTGCGTTTTCTTGCCAGTAGGCGCTGACGTGTGACTGGTATCGTGCTTTTAAATCCCTCTTAGCCCTTGCGATAGAGGTAGGGAGTATTGGGGATTGAGTCGTGCAGGCCGATTTCGCAAGGGCGTCTGCAATTTCGTTTCCAGGAATACCGGCATGACCAGGGCACCATCTAACATTAACTGATCCTGGGAGAGTATTTTGGCTGCGGGATCTTTGTGTCCAGGTGGATGCGAGCTCTCGAAAGAGAGCTATACGTGGGGAGCTTGTTGCAGTGGGAGTGTCTATGAGAAGGCGAAGAGCAGCTTCTTGGTTATCTAGGCAGACCGTGACGTTGGTGGCATAGTAAGCCATAGGATTTGTGAGAGTTACGGATAGGCCCGCAGTGGCTCCGGCTACTTCTGCGTCGTATACTTCTGGGGAAGATCCAAGGGGTAGAGATCCTTGTCCAACCTTCTGCGTTAGGCCCCGGTATATGGAGTATCCGGCACCGGCCCGGTCTTCTATTAGTGCCCCGTCTGAGAAGACGAAGAGATCTAAGGGGGGGCGGTTAGCTTGCCAGGTTTTAAACGCTCGTGCGCCAGTTGCTCTCCCTACGGCACCGATGGCGCTGAGGTTTTCTTCTCTACTTCTGGACCAGGGGGGGGGAATGGTGTCTCCAGCGAGTTCAGGGTTTATTCTTTAACGAGCCCATAGCATGCGTGTAGAGTTCCAACGTCTGCGGAGTGGATGTCGGGGGTCTGCCGAGGCAGTTCGTATGGCCAGACGGTCGTGTATTTGGTCGAGCCATGCGCGCGCTGGACCCCAGCCGATCTCACGCAATAGAGCGGGGACTGGTGTTGTGCGGTAGACGGGGAGGGCGACACGAGCGGCATCGTTTATTCGCAGCTGAATTCGCTCAAGAAGATCCTTGGGCGTATTATTAGAGTACCAAGTCTCAGCTCCATAGAAAAGAGTTGCGAAGGCTGCTCCTTGGAGAGTTTGACGAAGTAAGAGGGGGCGGATACCTCAAGTGGTTAGAGAGATTCTCTTTAAGTGTCGGGTTATTGCTAGTGATCTTTCACAGGCCTTCTTAACGTGGTTTTGGAATTTAAGGCCACGGTCGAAGAAAACGCCCAGCCAGCGAGTGACGTCATTAGGCCTAATTTCGACTCCATCGGCAAAGAGACTTGGCTCCACAGGTGCGCCACGTTTCCTGTGAAAGTACTGAAGTTCAGTTTTGGAAATTTCGAAGGTGAGGCCATTCTCCCGTCCCCATTCGAAAGTCCGACCTAGCTGGGTTTGGAGGAGGTTTGCACAGCAGGCAAGTGAGGGTGCTGATGCCAACAAGTTGATGTCGTCGGCGTATCCGAGACGGCCCGGTGAGAGGCGAAGTACACCTTCAGTTAAAAAAAAATTAAATTTTTCTATTATCCTATTTCGGCGCCTGAAGGCCCACGTAGGTATTTTTCGGAAGATACGTATTCTTTGTTATAGAACGACTCATTTTGACGTTTGGAACACTCATACTCAGATTTCATTTGCAGATACCACTACGAGAATAACGCCTTACGACATGTACCCTCTTCCGTGAATACCCACCACAGGGAAAAGCGAGAAAAACCTGTGGCTATCTGAGCATGCTTTCGTCATTCTACGAATACAGTATCACCGCGAGAGAAGTGGTGTGAGGGTCTTGCTGGATTCGAACCAGCTTTCTCCTGTCTCAAGTGGGGCATGTGTCCAAGCTACCCAGACTCTACTTGGGAGAACGGCCTGGACGGTGTACCACTGCACCATCCGACCCTACACCTTCAGTTACTAGTAGAAATAAGATCGGCGAGACAGGAGAGCCCTGTGGGAGTGTTGCTTCTATCTAGGGTTTGGTGTTGATACTTATACATATGAAGTCACATGATATTGTCAATTGTCGGATTACGTAATAACGCGTGACTTTTGATAGCTCCATTCCCACACACGCAATTCTTTCTTTTGTCGAGAGCAACACCCCATATTCCCACCAACACAGGTATACCTCAGGGATCCTCACTGTCTCCGATACTCTTTCTGTTTTTCGCGAGCACGCTCTTGCCATTGTTGCAAACGTCATCAACCGCAGCCGTAGGGTTCGTCGATGATACTAATATACTAACATGGTCAAGCTCTACCGAAGAGAATTGCAGGAAGCTGGAGGAGAAGCATGGAGTCTGTGAAGAGTGGGCAAGAAAGCACGGAGTTAGATTTGCGCCAGAAAAATACCAGTTGATGCACTTCACTCGTGCAAGAAAACGCCACAATCTCGAAGCAACTGTAAGTATCCAGGGACATCTAACTTCTCCACGGTCTTCTCTCCGAGTTTTGGGAATTTTTTTCGACCCCAAGTTAAACTGGGGCGCCCATATAAAGAAAGTAGTGCAAAAGTCGCATACCCAGACACAGTCAATTAGCAGATTGGCACAGTCTACCTGGGGAGCGACATTTAAGAAGTCAAAGCTGTTGTAAAGCACGTTAGTGAGACCGGCCCTCACGTATGGGTCCCAAATTTGGGCCGAGGCCGGGCCAGGGGGTAAAATCCCTGAAAGGATAGTTAAACCCCTTCGAAGTATTCAGAGGAAATGCTTAAAGCTAGTTACAGGGGCATATAACTCTACCAGCAGTAGAGTACTGGAGCACGAGACATCGGTGCCCCCAATAGAGCTCTACCTGAAGCAAAGGAGGGTCCAACACGCCGGACTATCAGACAAGCTACCTGTTCGAAGGACAATTACTTCGGCGTGTAATCGAATCAAGCTACCCGTCCGAGGGAGAGAGGAGATTCACGAAATGAATAGAAGCGATGATGTGGCCGAATAGATTCGAATCTGCGGAAGGGAAGAGCAAACTGGGCGACAAAAGACGGCTGTAAAGATTGCAGCATTCCAGGAATGGAAACATTCTTGGACACATCAGAAGAACTCTGGACACTCGACACCAGCGAACCCAGAGACTTGGAAAGCAGCAAATATTACCATGGATAAAAAAACAGGCAGACTCACAATGAACTACAGGGAAGCACCAGTTCAAATCCACCAGAACCTTAGCAGGGCCCAAAGTAGTATCGCCATACAGATAAGAAGCGAGCATAACGGGCTCAATTCTTATCTGTACAGAAGAAAAGTACCTGGAGTCGATAGCCCAAAGTGCCAGTGTGGGTATCCGACACAGAACGTCAGGCATTTGGTCATGACGTGTCCGCAGTGGGCGAGGGGACGAGGGGATTTCCTGCGAAAAGCAAAAGATAGGTCCTATCAGGCCATGATTCAGAGCCCGGAAGATGTGGCAAGAATCACGAAGTGGATACTAGACGAAGGATACCTAGAACAGTTTCGACTTGTCAGTCAAGTCGAGGCGACAATGCGGGAAATGATGTGCAGAGCAGGGAAGGGGTGAGACGGATCACACACTGGACGTACAGTGTAACGCACTTCTTGAAGGTAAACCGAAAACCAGAAAGATACCAGATTGCAGTTTTGGGGGGTTTTTTACCGCGAGGTTTCCTCCTTTGTATATAAAAGTTAGACACCTGCATGGGCCCTTGGGTTTCCTGAACGGGTTAATTGAAATCAAATCAAAATCAAACACCCCATATTCATTTAAAAGCTCGGAAACACTTACCGCACCCTCGCATGGTCGATCACTACGGTGGGCCATACAATTCTCAAATTTAATTCTATATGGGAGCTACGAATCGTCCCAAGAGCTTCGTTCGTCTAGTCTGAATGATATCATCTCTTTACCTCTCCTTGCACTTTTGCGATGAGCTTATTGGTGTCGATGAATCTCCCCAATGATGAATTCGATGCTGACTTTGTCATACAGTCAGCGGGGTTATCGACGCCACGGATCCATCGAACTTCTGCCAATTCCTTGCTCTCGTAAGATTGCCTCAACGCCATGATCGATATCATCAATCGCTTCTCACGCGTTGTATTCAACTTCACGAGTGATTCGTAAAGCGAAAGGGAGTCCGTACACACTACAATTGGGATATGCGGTAGTTGGAGTCGGTCCATGATCATATTTAGAGTTGTGGAGATGCAGATTCCCATATCCACGCCGGATACCATGCCATAAACCTCACTGGCTAGCACACTATGGGTGACTCTTTTGCTTTTGGTGGAGCTGAAGTGTACAAGATTACCATGAAGCTCGAATTCGCCTTCACCCATAATCTCATTCCCCAAGATGATAACATAGCCAATCTGCGAGCTCATGTCCTTGCAATTGGCAAATGACGCGTCCACAAAGACGAACAGTCTAGCAGCAGTTAATTCAAGGATATCGTAGTCGATACCACGCTCGGTATGATCCATTTGCCACTGCAACCTTTGTTCAGCTTCATAATATCATCATCTTCGGGTTGTGGGTGTTGTGCAGCTGTTGATAAGTTGAACGCCGCTTCTGGCTGACATGTAGAGCTGATATACGCACCACGGGCACGTTGTTGACGGTAGTCATCGCTGCTCGTGACTAGAGCTAGCTTTGCTCCTTGTTCTGGCTTTTGGCGCAGCTGAATTAGCCCGTCGTCCCGTAGAATAGTTATGCACCCATTAAATCCCATTTGAGAGTCTATTACTAGCAATTCTTTTTAGCGCGTAATTGAGCTTGAGCTAGCTGTTCATCTTCTAGTCTAGCGAATTGGTGGTTGCAAAGCATAAGACTGTCGTCAACTTGCAAGCCAACTAGTCCAAAGGGACTATCTCTTGTATCCAGCGCATCTTTTGGCTTTTTGGTGACCAAAAAGCATGGATCGTAAGTAGAAGTCTCCATATTGAGGTTATTCAAGTGGTGAGCATGGTACGTAGCATACCAGTGGGTTCCTGCCTCTGCAATTCCGTAGAGCGGCTTGAGAATCATCATTACCGTGTTGGGTGGGTGTTTATGGCGTTCCGAAGCTGGTAAATTGGCCAAAATGAGTCTGTTCAGCTTCGAATTCGATTGAACATAAGCTTGTGTTATATCACGGAGGTAAAGGCCCATATTTTGAGTTGCTAGTAGCGTTAGAGCTAAAGAGAGGATCAAACGCTGGCTGACACGCTGAATAGTAGGTGATTAAGTAAGAATCTCTTCCTTACCGGCGTCATTGTACCCCTGGACTACAAGTCTTGATTTTTCGTATGGTAACGTTATACCTTTGCCCTTAACTTCATTGACTAATCGCGTATTGAAAAGTCTAGTATATTGGTGTGTATCATCTAGTTGGATTAATTCATATACGTCGGCGACAGCTAGGGCGTCCAATTCAGCGCGTGCAGAAGCCTCAAAAGGCATACCAGCGGTCGTAATCACACCATCTCTGCGAAGCTTTTTGCTCAATTCGAGGTCGGACTTCTCTTTTGTGGACACAAAAGCCATATTCAGGGTAATTCCTTCGACAATAAGCTGGTCGAAGTCCTGCTCGTCCGCTAATCGTTCGCGTAATCGTCGATCCTGTTCTTCCTGCTCTTTTAGATTTTGCAGCGTCTTTTTATTACGTGAACCTACTGGTCTACCACGTCCCCGATATGCAGGCGCCACAGGTGGGATTTCTAGCGTGGGTTTATAATTGATAATTTGGTTATGAGCAGACTTTTCGGCGGTCTCAACGGTTTGCGGATCTGGTAAAAACTCATTTACAGCTTCCGATGAGCTGTCAGAGAAGTCAATCGGTTGTTTATATGCTTTTACGACAGTAGATCTAAAATCCACTGGTCCACATGGCATCTCTACTGTGCATCTCGTTCCTTCCATTCCGAGTAGCTTCCAGGGTCCCGTCCATCCACGCTTCTCACGATACACCAAGACATCCGAATTCAGTGGTAAGCTGAGTGTATCCGTGACATTTGGTCCATTTCTCAAAGCTAGAGCGTCTTTGACTTTGCGTTGAGCATGAATTTTACGTACCTCATTCATAGCGGTTTTGATAGCCTCGGCGCGTTTGATGATTCCCGGAGGTGGTAGTGAATTCGTAAGCATTCGTGGATAAGCACCAAATACTAAAAGGGTCAGAACATACCCATTAGGACCGGCGATGTCGTTGATTGCCTTTACGGCCATTTGCAGGATGAGTTCTTTACTATCTTGGGGTAATTCGGATCTCAATATGGCGTATGCACGTCGAAGCGGTCCATGGTAGCGTTCTACCTTACCTACAGAGTTGTGAGCTTCCACGGGGACCTCTTTTGTCTCAACTGCCATGGATCTAGCTAAAGCTCTGAATTCGGCAGAGGCAAAGTTCGTGCCAGCATCATGTACAATATACTCCATGGGACCGTTGTAAACATCGATCCAGCACATGCGTAAAGCGTCAAAGGCAGCTTTTGCACTCATATTTGGTAGGAATCGAGCTGCGTTGAATGCTGTCGCTTCATCGACGACGTGTAGTACTTGGTCCCCGTCTAATTGCACAACGTCCACGATGACGGCGTAATTGTACTCAATATCGTCTTTCAAAGTGAATCGGAATCTCCCTGGTGATTTACCATGAAGTTGACATTGTTTACAATGGTCCACAATCTTTTGGATGTCACGACTGTTGATATCCTGCTGTCCAGCACGATTCAATACAATATGGAGTTGTCGAACGCTGGGGTGTCCGAATCGACGGTGAAGTTGCTGTAATTCAGACATTGTGAGGTGACACGAAGCGGTGTATTCCACGGTGTCTGGATCATCCGGGTGAAGTAGAAATGGGTGTCCATACTTGCGGACAACTGGGAAGCGCGATTTGCCCTGGATCAACGTGTTTTCGATATTATTGAGGTAGGTTTTGAGGTTATCCATGTCTTTGAGGCATATAAGGAACAGCTTGTTGCAGCTAAACACTTGGAATTGCACCTTACCGATGGGTAGCGTAACTGAAGCTATTCCCAAGCTCTTATCCGTTCCAATGCCGAATTTAACTTTATGGGCGCCAGCGGTAGTGGCATCAAGCTTTACAGTTGGATCCAGTTGTTGTAGAGCTTTGAATTGGGGTAGTCCGGCAGTTGATATCCCTACTGCACCAGTGTCTGGCATGAATCCCTCGAATTTACCTTCCATGTATCGAATTCGACCATGAGAGAACGCCATGGATTCGAGTTCCGTTAGTAAATTTGTGTTTTTATCAGAATAATTACCATTAGCTTGTGGCTTATCTGGTGGATCCAATATGAATTGATCACACTTTGTAAAGGTGTGATATGCCGCGTGTTCGTCCAGAATAGCTAGTGTCTTTTCGCCGTCAATGTCACCCAACTCTTCCGTAACATAAATGGTGCTTGTGTAGTCGAGATCTTGTGACTGGAAGTGTTGGGCTAATTGCTCACAATTGTCGTCCTCCGATTCACCTTCCATCTCTGCCAAGAATGAGTAGTAGTAGCTACGTGCTTTGTATCCACTGCGCTGAGTCTTCTTCCACTCTTCATATTGCTTTGCACGCTCGGCGTCAGTGTGTCTTGGGTCAGTGGATCGGTGGCCTTTTTGTTTGCAGATAAAGCATATGATCTTAGTATCGTCTTGTCCATCGCCGCCGCGTCGATCACGACGATCGTAGTTGCGGCTTTTGAAGTTCGGCTTGCGGTCTCTTCCACCCTTGTAAATCCTATTGGTGTAATATGCCTCATCTTCGCAGTAGCTCAAATTTTCGTTGTCGTGGTATTGGATGAATTGGGGGCTTCTGACGTGACTTTGGCGCCTTAGGTCCGCTCCACGCGTATCAGTGGCGCTGGAGCTGGCGTAGTTAAAGCGCTGGTTCATGTTGGTCTGCTCATTGGCTTCTGCCGTAGCAATTGACTGTCGAAGAGCGGCAACTAGGCTTTCATATGAAGCATGTGGAATTTGTAGGGCATAATCACACTCTGGAATTCCACGGCATGCACTCACCAGTCTATCTTGTAGAGTTCTAGAGTCCCGAAAATTAACCGGTAATGCACGCTGTAGTTTTTCTAATTCGTCAATTAGAAGCATCAACTGCTCCATTTTACTTTTACTGGGATTATCAGTACGGATTAGGAATAAAGACATTGTGTTCCAGCATGCTTGTACACCTTGGCGAACATCGAGTGTTTCAAAATGGTTCTTCATACTTAACACCATTGAGTTGAAATCAATCCGATACATAGAGCCTAGTAGTATTCCTGTGCCCTTCCCTTCAATATGATCGAAAAAGCATGATCACGGTCGTTGTCCATAATGTTCAGCTTGTTGTACCAGTCCTCAAATATAAGTAGCTTCGAGTCCAATGGATCGTACATATCGCCACCGTATTTCATATTGTCTGATATGTAAACTTTTGCTAGCTCCGTGAGCATTCTTCTGTCCGACGGTGGACCAGCTCGTGACTTTTCATATGCGGGGGCTAGCTGCTGAAATCGTGGTTGGGCTGTTGACTGAGCGGTCTGCTGAGGGTAGTAGCATATTGAATCAAGGCGTCTATCCGAGTTTATAAAGTTTAGACGATCATATGGCGTGTTGTTAAAGAGGTCGTGGTGTTGGCGTCCGATTCGAGAATTACGATCACAATTAGCTAATGCATCACGAAGTCGCACATTTTCCGATTCTTCAGTCTGAAGATCTTGGTTCTGCGAATCATATGCAGCCTGTCGGCGATGACGCTCTCTAATGCGGAGTTCAGCGGCTACCTGCTTATCCAATGGGCTTCCTTTTGGTAGATCAATTTGATGGTTATTCTCTAAATTATCCGCCAGTTCCGCTAATTGTGGTTGTGTGAGTAGCTTCGTGGGATCGCTTAATGCCTGATCTTCATTGTCACGTTTACAATCCGCCATCATAAGTTCATGTGACTTCTTTTTGTTGATATGTCTGTCATGAGCTCCAGCGTGAGAAGTGAGATTCGGTGCGGATGAATTTTCTGGTCGAGCTGATGATGATGAAGCTGATGCAGGTTCAGTTCGTGAGGGGGTGTTATTCTGAGCCGCTGGGATAATCACCGGCGGAATGGGTGTAACTAGTTGACTACCAGCTTCATGAAGTTGCTTCCTATGTAAAGCCTCTTTGAGTTCCTCATCCCTTCTCTTTTGGTCATCTTCACGACGCTGCTGATCCGATAACTCCTTTTGAGCACGAATAACATGCGGGTTAAATCGTGATTTGACGTTTTTGCTCATTTTATTGAGCTCTTCTTGCGGCCATGGCGCTGGTTCATCTTGAGTCACGACTTTAGCTAGCTCATGTGCGATAGCCATCTTATTCTTGGGAATGAAGACGCCGTGATCACGAAGATAATTACGTAAACAATGGTTGAGCTTCTTGCTAGCGTGTGCGAAATGCTCTTTCTTCCAGCCTTCAAAATCAAGCCCAAATTGTTCCCAAAGATCGTCATCTTGTAGGTCATCTTGTCAATATTGATATGTCTCCTCACATTGTAAAATGTAAGTATTGACCTTGATCTCATCAAGTTCTTTCGTGATGTCAGGGGGTCCATTTTCCCAAAGGGTCGGATCATGCAAGAAGCCGTTCCTCAGGGTTGGATTAATGGCGGAGGCAGAGTTGTCAAAAGTATTGGATGAACGGTATTCATTGGCCATTCTGAAAGTTTTATGGTGGTTTTTTTTTTTTAAATGAGTTTACTAGTTTGTAAGATGTCGGAGTTCTGGAGGAAGTGGCGCTGGATGGGTCGTATGGGAGGTGAGTTGAGATACGACGCGCATAATCCAAGAACTTGATGATGTGAAAGAAATTTAAGTAGAATGCGTTGGCTACTTTCACTAGGACCAACACCTAGATTCAGCAGAGCGCGTTGCCGTGTAGTTGTCCACGACGGTAGGCCCCAACACCTACTCGAACAAGGTTTGCAACCCTTCCAAGCGTATTACCTTGCAAATCTGTGCTTAACAAGTAATGTCAAGCACTGATCAGTGTTAGTCTTACTCTGGGTACCCTCACTTCCTTACGTATTAGTAGAATACTTGTAAAGTGGTGAAGTTGTTTTTGTTGCTTCTATCTAAGTGTCAGGAAAGCCTCTACTGTATAATATATATATGGAGATTGCCAGGTCATAGTGTTCTATGATTCTGGTCTGGCCTTTTAGCCGAGTGGTGATGCATCTATCTCATGTATCATGTAGGATGGCAACCTTTAGCCTGACACCCACCTCTTGACCCCTCACTGTCCCCATGCTGTCTACATACTGCTTATGACACTAAGGTTTGGTGTTGCTACTCATACATATGAAGTCACATGATATTGCCAATTGTCGGATTACGTAATAACGCGTGACTTTTGATAGCTCCATTCCCACAGAACTCAACTGATTGGAAAAGATAGAGTTTGAACTAAGGCGTAAAAGAACTCCAACCATCATGTAAAAAGGAAACATGAAAGTCAGATTAATTGTATTTTTAGGAATCATTCAGCCTCCAGTATCAAAATTATTTAATCAATTGATTCATACTTATCTTTTGAAAATACTTCTACCCTGAACAAGATTAGTTGGGATTTTTATCAAAGTAATCTTTTCTTTAAAAAATATGAAAAAGATATCTCCCAACCAAATAACATCTATTGCAAAATTAGTCCATGAAGGGAAATCAACGAATGAAATTTCAGCAATATTTGGACTCATTCATGCCACTGTTGTAAAATACCGAAAGATGATAGTGAAGGAAGCACCGGAATTAAAGAATGGACGGCCACAAAAACTATCAGCTAGAGACAAGCGAGAAATCGCCCGTTTAATGGTAAATAGGAGCGCTAAGACGGCAGTAGGAGCGTCCAAACTAGTAAATTCAGAAAGAGAAGATCAAGTTTCCGTTCAGACTGTCCGGTGGGCTTTAAGGGAGCAAGGTCTGAAGGTGATAAAAAAGAAGAAACCAAAGCTGTCAAAAGCTCATCAGAGAGTTTGCTTGAACTGGGCTTTATGCCACGAAAATTGGACGAAAGAAGACTGGAAAAGGGTAATTTGGTGAGACAAAACCAAAATAAACAGGCTAGATAGTGATGGGAATATAGATTCTTGGGTTAAAGGCCCAAAAAATTTGCAGCCAGAAGCGATCGAAGAGACCCTGAAGTTTGGTGGGGGCAATCTAATGATATGGGGGTGTATGTCATGGTATGGTATAGGTGGAATGGGCGGTATAGTTGGACGAATGGATTCTAAACAGTATTTGGAAATGTTGGATAATTTTCTAGTTCCTATTATGGATAGAATTGCCAGAGAGCCCGACTCGGTACCTGCAACTGAGCTAATCTTCCAGCAAGATAACGACCCAAAGCACATATCCAAGAACACAAAAAGCTGGATCGCTTCTAAAAATCTCAAGACAATGAATTGGCCCTCTCAATCGCCGGATACGAACCCGATTGAGCATCTTTGGGGTCGGCTCAAGTGTCAATTCGGTGAGTATGCAGAGCCACCGAAAGGTATACATGAATTGTGGGAAAGACTTTGGGAAATTTGGCAAAATTTAGATCCAATTTTATGTCAGACTCTAGTTGAGAGTATGCCGTCGCGTGTTGTAGCTGTAATAAAGGCCAAAGGGGGTCATACTAAGTATTAAAATGATGCTTCTAAAACTGGTTGAGTAATTGAGAACTCCAAGACCACTTTAGAATAAACAATTCTCTTTTTTTTTGCCTCAAAATTGTCTCAGTGATAGTAAAGTAATTAAATTTTCATATAATGCTGTAATATTTTCATTTCAAGATCATGTTGTAAAGTTATGGTCAATTGTATTAGATTTGGTGATTTAATTGATCACTTTTGTAAGCTACTGTATATAGACTTTCTAATACAGGGAAATCCCGATAATCCAGGACTTTTTAGGAACCTCTATTGATATCAGGGTTGAGGCAAGTCATTGGATAGGACTCAAGATTGTATATAGACTTGTTGAGTAACGAGATAGTTTACTCCCTTACAGAATTAAATATTTACTACCTCTACGCATTTAGCTGCACAGGCGCTCCTATCTAGACCGTGACAGCCGCCTTCCACAAGTTAAGAGTCTGAGAGGATGATGAAAGCTAGACTGTAATTCGTACTTGATTTGTCTAATTTGAATGGCTGGTTTCTCCCTATGTGCTTACAGGAGCTCCAAGCTCGTTTCAAAGGTATATCAATAAAGTCTTGGGCGAATTTTTAGGAGATTTTTGCTCAGCCTCTTTAGATGAAGTTTTGATCTATACTACAGTGGACTCCTCTGACTACTGGCTTAAAGTAAATATGGTGCTAAAACGGTCAGATCTTGTGTGACGCTTTGTCACAGAAAGCTACGAGGATAGATAGATGTCAAGTTTCTAGCCTGCACGTGATAATTACAGTAAGAATCTCCGGGATAAAGAGCGATTGTGGGGCTTAGAGGGAAGTGATGACTAAGGAGTGGTTGATGACTAAGAGGTGGGTGGTGACTAAGCGGTGGTTGGTGACTAAGCGGTGGTTGATGACTAAGCGGTGGTTGATGACTAAGCGGTGGGTGGTGACTAAGGAGTGGGTGGTAGAAGTGGGTGGTGACTAAGTGGTGGGTAGGGTAAAGGTAATAATTGAGACAAAGAACTAAACGTGCCCCTCCAATCCCGATGGGAGACCTGTACTATATACATAAAGCTTCGCGAAAAAGGAACAAACGCGCTAACAAAGATTTCGATTAACAATACCTCAGGCATCTATAACCTTGAATCCTTACATTACCCTCCCCCTTTTTCATGGAACGAGCTCCTGCGAGCGTGGTGCGTTAGGATATGACTTGTGAAAATCTAACAGTAGCTCTTGACATCCGGTTAAGTTTTGGTAAGGTTCCCAGGTAGTGTCTTCGCAGCCAGTCCAACGAATCAAATATTGTACCTTTTTCCTACAAACTCAAGAGTCTAGGACAGCTTCAACTTCATATATATCGGGTTCATTGGTCATAGTTTCTATCGGCGGTGGCCGTAATTGCTGTTGAGATGGGAAGCCCATATAGGCTGGGCGTAGGAGACTAACATGAAAATTATTGTCGATTTTGAGTTGAAATGGTAGGTCTAATTTAGCGACGAGTGGGCTTTTCATCAATTTTATACGCCATGGACCAGCACGTATATGATCGAGTTTTTTAGTGGGTCTTGAAAGCCTAAGGTTTTTCAGTGATAGATATACGCGGTCCCCGACTTGATATCGCGGAGCAGGGAGTCGATTCTCGTTAGCAAATGATGACTGGTAAGCCTGAGCGAGGGTTATTTTTTCTGAACAAGATTTGACTAGGCCTGCCATACGCTTAGTGAATTCTGGGATTGTGCGAGTCGTGGAGGTATCTGATTCGGGCCTAAAATCTAAGCGAGGGTGATGACCAAATGACGCGAAGAAGGAGGTAACTCCTGTGGATGCGTTAATATGATTATTACAACAAAACTCAGCCAGAGGTAAATGTTTCGCCCAGTCGTCCTGATGGTGGTTCACATAATGTCGTAGATAAACCTCTAAAGTTTTGTTGGCTCTTTCAGTTTGGCCGTCAGTTTGGGGATGGTAAGAAGTTGATAGTTTGTGGCTTATTTTCAAGTTGGCACAGATGTCTTTCCACGTTGAGTCTATAAAGGCCCTTCCTTGATCTGACACTAAGGAATCTGGCAAACCCGCAAAACGAACCACGTGAGACAGAAAGGTTTCGGCTGTTTCCCGAGCGGAAGTACCTTCCATTGGCGCTATCCAGACTCGTTTTGTGAGGCGATCTACAACATGAAGAATGAATCGGTATGAGAAGTCACGAATTCGACAGATGGGTAGGGGACTGATGAAGTTGAGGGTCAGGTGCCGGAAAGAAGCTTCCGGGGCCTGAAGTGGTTGAAGGAACCCGTATGGCTTTTGGGCTGAAGGGTTATTCCTTTGGCATGCCTCACATCCCCGAGCGTACTTTACTGAATCTTTGTGACAGTCCGGCCACCAATATTGCCGTGATATCATGCCATAAAGAGCAGCTGATCCCCGGTGCCCATACAAGGGATTGCTGTGAAGTTGGTTCAACAATACCTCGCGTAATGTCTTAGGGACGTATTCTTTCCCACTAAGCTTAAATGAGTGTTCGGTAGTTGCGCAGCTTGAAAGCTGTATTTCTTTTCGTTCAGTTTTAGAATTTGCGAGTGCGGATCTGATTTCTTGGCAGTATTTATCTTGGGCGCAATGCAATTTCCATTGATCCGTAGACAGCTCTGGGGTTTGGGGAGGATCCAAATTACCAGGATCATTAGATACTGCTGTGCTCAGACTTCGTAGAATTTGGCGAGGCTTCAGCAAAGTTTGGTGTTGGTGAAGGTTACGGTTATCGTCTGCGTTTTGAGGCCTATCAGAACTAATCCGGGTTAATGCGTCAGGCTTTCCACCTTGCTTACCGGGCCGGAAAACGATTTTGAAGTCATACTCTGATAGCAACTCGTTCCAGCGGACTTTTCTCCGATTTAATTTTTTGGTGGTTGTGAATTGCTCTAGATTCTTGTGGTCTGTGAGAATAAGTGTAGAAGCTTCCACTGATCCTAATTCCGATGTCCAAGTTTCAAAGGCATGAACGATGGCCAATAATTCCTTGTCAAATATCTCGTAATTACACTCAGCCGGGATCATTTTTTTTGACATAAAGGCCACCGGTCTGAGTATTCCGGACTTATCATATTGGGAAAGAATAGCGGCGGTCACGAAATCTGACGCATCAGTTTCTAGGACGGTTTGAAGCTTGGGGTTAAAATGTGCTAACATTGTGCCTTCTTTGAAAGCATTTTTGATCCGTAAAAATGCTGATTCGCATGCTGTATCCCAACGAAAGGGGACATCCTTCTTGGTGAGGTGCGTGAGTGGAGAGGCTAGGCGAGAGAATTCAGGTATAAAACGACGATAAAATTTTGAGAAACCAAGGAAACCTTGAATATCACGAACTGATCGAGGAGTGGGCCATTCTTGTACACAAGCAACCTTTTTCGGATCCATGTGAATTCCCTCTGTCGATACAATGAGACCTAGATAAGTGACTCTGGTTGTTTCAAAAGCACATTTACTGATATCCACTTGTAGGCCATGTTCTCTCAGACGCTGGAATACCGTTTTAACATGTTTACGGTGATCTTCAAGATTCTCAGAGTAGATAAGTATATCATCCATGTAAGCAGTGCAAAAACGGTCTAGTAATCCCCGAAGAGCATGGTTGATATAAGATTGGAAAGAAGCAGGGCCGTTACAAAGGCCAAAAGGAAGCACGAGGGGCTCAAATAATCCGTACCTGAATGTGAATGCTGCCTTCCACTCATCGCCTTCCTTGATTCTTAGCTTGTTGAAGGCTGATATAACATCCAGCTTGGTGTAATACTTGGCCCGTGACAATTGACTGAGTGCTTCCGTGATGAGGGGGAGAGCATGTCGATTTCTCACTGATATTGCATTAAGTCCTCGATAGTCGATACAAAAGCGGAGGTCTCCGTTAGCTTTTTTAACAAATAAAACTGGCGCGGCGGCGGGAGATCTCGACACCCGGATGAAGCCCTTAGAGAGCTCTTGATCGAGATATTCACGTAGTGCTTTTAATTCATATTGATTCATCGAATATGGCTTAGCTACGGGAGGCTGTTTTCCGGGCTGAAGGTCAATAGCATGGTCCCAGGTTCGATGAGGTGGAAGAATTTTAGCTTGCTTTCGGTCAAAAATGTCAAGGAAGTCATGGTATTGAGGTGGCAAGTACTCCCTAGGATTGGCGTTTTTGGGAATAACCATAGAAGCATTTCCAATACGTAAACTATGCAGTCTTTCTGAAGAGTCATCAAGATTTATATCCATGTCTCGGAGGCTTAGGGCAAAGTATTTACTTCCAGGTTGCTGCATGTCGATCACAAATGCTGTAACAAGTACCTGAACTGGATTTTTTGGCGTTGTGGGGCTTATAGTGATCTTTTCCCTATGATCATTATTATTCTTTCTTTCGTTGCGGGCTTTGACAGGGCTGTCGTGATACTGTATGGTGGTTTCAAAATTGCAGCAAGATGAATTTAGGCATAGCTCACCAAAAGTAATTGTGTTACTTTTCCAGTCAACGAAAGGTGCATGCTTTTCTAGCCATGGAAGTCCGAGAACTAGATCAAACTTACTAGGCTGAATTACAAAGGCTGAAATGGTTTCTCTATGATTTCCAAGGGCTAGTGGGAAAGATGCTTCATGCGTGACTTTCGAGCCGAGTTTGCCCTCAAAGCTTACGATTGCGATAGGAGATCTGAGCGGTTTGGGGATAATCTGGAGAATTTCACAGAGAGATTTAGAGACGAATGCGAGTCCGGAGGCGCCGGTATCAACAAGAGCAGAGAGAGATGTTGTTCCTATTTTTGCATTTACATACATATGACAGGAATAAGACAGGTCTCGACTACTTGTTTGCTTAACCGTTACAGACTCCAATGGGCGACTTACCATTGAAGTTAATCTTTTAACTGCTCATTCTGAGCGATATATGACAATGAGCTATCGACTGACGCAGCAGTGCGAGACCCTAGAGGACAGTTTGGGGTAGCATGCCCTTGTCGGTTGCACCAAACACACCAATTCAATGTCCGGCGAGCTTCTTTGGCCTGTTGTGTTAGGCGACCGTCGAGTCCTTTCTGTTGAGAAATAGCATCCAAATCCATTGCCGTGCCCCCTTGCAATACAGTCGGCTCCTTAAAAATAAGTGGGGTTGGGGCTGAATGTTGGGCTATGGGTGGCGCTTGTGGATAAAACCTGGGAGTAGCCATAGGTACGCTAGATGCGCGAGCTTCTTGAAACCCAGAATCTTTTTGCCGCAAGTAGGTTACAAATGAGTGATAATCATCAGGAATATCAGGAGCCATGACCAGAGCATCCTTAAGCTTTGGCGAAAGGCGTCTCCGGAGCATGATTTTCCACTGCGACTTATCCTGATGGGAGTAGGTGGAGTCGGCCATATTATCTTCAAAGATAGTTATAAATTTATGTAAAGGAGTATTACCCTGGGATAACCCATCAATTACACAATTTGCTCGCTCTTCTAGACCAGGATCCTGACAACGCTGGCGGAGAGCTGCCAGAAATTCGTCAAGAGTATTTATCTCTTGAGGGATAGAGGGGTTCTCTAGGTGACGAAAAGAAGACCTCATCTTGGATAGAGCTCCTCGGCCAAGACATTGGTACGCAAATCGAACTTTTGCCTCTTCAGACACAAATATTTCGCCGTTAATTTGATTAACAAGCTGGGAACAGAAAGCACGAAGATTGCTTGATTTTCCATCGTAGAGTGCCATTGGGGGGGCCCGTAGCTGAGGTATTGGAGTGGACATAGAGTTGGATGCTACTGGTGCTACGGTAGATGAAGACGAGGCGAAAAGCTGGCCCACACGCTCTTCATCTATGGTACTCGCTGCCTCAAGCATTGCAGGTGAGTGAGTGATGTAGGCCAAGCTCCAAAGATGTGGGGATATTAATTGAGGAGCTCTCGAGGGGGGTTGTGTGTTACTTGGGTTACTATCTGTATCCATGAGATCCTCAGTACCAGGTGTATGAAACGAGTTACCCATTTCAAAGATAGTATTTATTTTCGACGTTTAGTAATGTCAAGTTTCTAGCCTGCACGTGATAATTACAGTAAGAATCTTCGGGATAAAGAGCAATTGTGGGGCTTAGAGGGAAGTGATGACTAAGGAGTGGTTGGTGACTAAGAGGTGGTTGATGACTAAGTGGTGGGTGGTGACTAAGCGGTGGTTGATGACTAAGAGGTGGGTGGTGACTAAGCGGTGGTTGATGACTAAGTGGTGGGTGGTGACTAAGCGGTGGTTGATGACTAAGTGGTGGGTGGTGACTAAGAAGTGGGTGGTGACTAAGTGGTGGGTAGGGTGAAGGTAATAAATGAGACAAAGAACTAAACGTGCCCCGCCAATCCCGATGGGAGACCTGTACTATATACATAAAGCTTCGCGAAAAAGGAACAAACGCGCTAACAAAGATTTCGATTAACAATACCTCAGGCATCTATAACCTTGAATCCTTACAATAGATCTCTCAAACATTTCACATGTTATCAAGGAAGGGTCAACGTTATTAAGCTTTTGTCGTCTGCCAGGGTTGTATTTTTAGATTAATGTTTCTTGGCCTGAGGAACCAAGAACAGTTGTATAATAGAGGGCACCTAACCCAGACTTCCCTCTCTACAGTAGAACCCCTCTTAGCTAATCCCTTATTAGCTAATAATACTTCTTCATTAATAAAAATTCTCCGGCCCGACTTTTTGATCAGACGATAGCTATTAACCCCTTGTCCTTAATACCTAATAAATATTTTGCCTGTCCCAAGCATTTTATTAGCTAATATTTTACCTGTAAGGGAGCAACATAGCTGTCTAAAGTAGTCTGGATTTGCCTGTTTTTTGCTAAATTACCCAACCAATGTTGATACTCCTAGATTCGAGCTATCTTATCCACTTGATCATCATCTTGTTGAAGAAGAAAATTTCGAAAAATCCATAAAGCATACTTTGCATTTTTTACTTTAACGCGTGAAGGTTCCAAGCTGTCATCAGCAATTGATTCGTCGACAACATCATTGTTCTCCACTTGTTGATTGACCATCAACGCAATTTCTTTGTCTGTGGATGTTTAAGGTACAATGTTTTCACCAGGATAATTGAGGAGGCTCCGGATGTCCATCGGATTTGCACAACGGAGTGAATGGACTTGTTCCTCAAACTCGGCAATAATGGCTGAATCAGGCTCAACCATTTCTTCAGTAATCAAAGAAGCATTTGCAGGTGATGAACGTATATTACAGTGTCCAAAACAGTTTGCGATTGTTTGGGGTTTCACATCTATTTTCCATGCCTGAACAGCAAGAAGAAACCCATCCAAGACGCTGATTTTTTCTGGTTCTTGAACTCCCTCTTCGATTTTTTCATGTGAACTCTGATTAAATCTTCGGCGATAGTAAGCTTTCAAATTTCGGACGATTCCTGCATAGCATGGTTGAAGCTTTGAAGTTGTTCCTGGGGGGAGGTAATGGACTCGAGTATTGTTGAGGGGTGGAAGATCTTCCGCATGAAGGTGAGCTGAGCAATTGTCCATGAGTAGGAGGACGTTCCGGCCATGCATCTTGCGATCAAACCATTTGATCCAAGAAAGAAATGTTTTTTGTGTCATCCAAGCTTTTGTGTTTGCCTCATAAATGCAGCCCAAATTTCGATCATTGATATTGCGGAAACAGCGAGGGTTTTGATACTTTCCATTAAACCAGAGAGGCATTTTATCAGGGCCATCGCCGTTGCAACAAACAGCAGCAGTAATCCGCTCTTTGCTTTGTTTTCTGCCCTCTAATTGCATTGTGGCTGAGGAATTATCGGCCTGGATAATTTGTATAGATGTGAAGATTAGTTTCTTTACTCAATCCATAAAAAGCTGATGTACATATGTTAATAGCCTGCATACGGTAAAATAGCCCTGTCTCATCCATGTTATAGATATCTCTCAGCTCATACGAATTAAGAAGCTCACACAAAAGAGGCCTTGCTTGTTAAATGACAGCCATGTCCACTGATCCACCCCCACCAAAGCGGCGATAAAATTTAATTCCAAAACAAATTTTGAAGCGGTCTAACCAGCCATTGGAGAATTCAAAGGGGCCAGCGTTGGGATAAAGCCGATTGAGAAAAAAGGCCCCTTTTATTTTCAGCAGCTCCCCACTCACAAGAACTTTTGCTTCGTTAGCTTCAAACCATTGCGAAAGTGCATCTTCCGTTAAGGGGTATTTATATGAGTTTCGGTCAGCTCAACAAGATAAATGAATATGACTCTGTAACGAAGAGTCTGAAATATATGGTGATTCTGTAAAGAAGAATCTCGAAGATGAGCTTGAGGAAATTCAAGACGTAAAAATAAAGTCACTCTGTGAATGAACCTCAATTGTTGTTTTATTCTCTTGTCCCCCACTCCGTCCTTCTATCTACCTCTACATACCCATTCCCTTAGTTCCCAGAAAAACTTTGTAAGAGATTGTCTAAGCATATTGATCTAAGATAGATAAAAATAACAGAAAGTAAACTAATAATAATAGTAATAACTCTTGCGAAAGATTGAATGATTCGTGGAAAGTTGACGTAACATTCCAGTGAGAACTTACCCTTTGATGTAAAACCCAACTACTCGGGAGTGTGAAGTTGATCGCGTACTCATCCCAAACATATTTACCTGATTCATGCCTGAGGAGATGACATTAGTCGTGCCTGAGGAATTGACCTGATTCATTCCTGAGGAGTTGACATTAGTCGTGCCTGAGGAATTGACCTGATTCATTCCTGAGGAGTTGACATTAGTCGTGCCTGAGGGATTGACCTGATTCATGCCTAATGTTGATTTATCCCAACCTGTGACCAACTAACCATTATTGAATGGAAAGGTTTACCAAAAAATAGTATACTTTTAGAAATAGGAATTACTGAGTCTTACACACCCCCTCAGGATTCATGTAGTGAGTCCTGCGAGTTGTTAATTTATTGTGAAGTTGTTCCAAATTAGTCTAACGTTGTAGAAATAATATTCCGATCCGAAATAAGGGTTTTAATGTCTTCCATACCAATTTGTTCTATAAATTTGGCATGTTTCTGTGGTGGAAGTTCTTTTGTGAAGCCATCTGCGACCATCTCAGCGGTAGGAACCCACTCTACCTTGATTCTCCCGGCCTGGCATTCTTGCCTTAA
Source organism: Podosphaera xanthii (assembly GCA_028751805.1). Taxonomy (NCBI): domain Eukaryota; kingdom Fungi; phylum Ascomycota; class Leotiomycetes; order Helotiales; family Erysiphaceae; genus Podosphaera; species Podosphaera xanthii. The sequence continues at coordinate 3,626,494 of JAPWIX010000014.1, forward strand.
CCATAATTGATGGATATCTACATGTTTCAATTTTGTGACAAGTTTTGGTGAGTCTTTTGTAATTAGCCTGATTGTTTGCTGATTATCGAGAGAAATTACAGCATCTTGATTCAGGTTTAATCCAACATTTTTGAATAACCTTATCCACCACAAGTATTCTTTGGCTAAAGTTGATACTGCCAGCAGCTCTGCTTCTGTGCTTGAAGTTGTGACAGTTTTTTGTTTCGTAGCTTTATAATGTACTATACCACCATAAAGCAATAGTGCAAATCCGCAAGAACTATGCCGGGTTTCTGGATCATCACCATATGAGGCGTCACTGAAGGTCATAAATGCTCTTTTTGTAGAGCTCGTTCTTTGTTGAAAATATCTACCGTTGTGACAAATTGCTAAAGATGGGGTTGATACTAGATATCGAAGAAGATGGTCTACACCTTCATGATGTTGGGGCCCAGGATTGGCCAAGAAGCGTGACAATATTGACACCGCCCTTGCTATATCGGGTCGTGTAGTAACTGCTGCAAAATTTACTTTGCCAAAATTATGCTGATAGCCTTTTATCTGCGCTGCTGTTGCTGTTCCTTCATAAGGAATTAGAATTTTTTGTGGAAGTGGTGTTTATGGTGCTTTTCCAGGTTCTAAATTAAACGTGTTTTTTAAAGATTCAACATACCCATCTTGACATATCCATAGCTTTCTGGTAGGACGGTCTCGAATTATCCGAATTCCTAGGAAAGATTCCTCCGTTAGTCGTCTGCTTTCAAACTTCTTGGCCAGAGCCTTTTCGAATTCATCTGCTTGTTGTGAATCTGATTGATGGTAAGTCACTAGTATATCATCCACATAAAATACCAAGGTCATGTACTGGTTTGTGACCATACAATTAACTCCCGGAACCTGGTAAAAATCTAAATCCAACAAAAAGGATAGAAACTCGTCATACAAATATAGCGGTGAAAATGTGAAGCCATACAGGGCTTTCTGTAGCTTGAGTGCTATTCTTTTCCCATTGATATCTCGTTCGAACCCTTTTGGGACATGACAAAATACGTCGCCTCTAATTGGAGCATTGACAAACGCATTGACTACATCGTACTGTCGTATTTCCAAATCGTGGGCCGCGGCAATAGCCATCATTGCTCTAAAAGATTGACTAGCCAATGTAGCTGCATACGGATCTTCCTCTGATTGAAGTAGATCTCCCCTAGCGCATATTCTTGCCTTAAATTTTATCAAAAAACCATCTGAATCGAATTTGTAAGTGAAAATCCAGATCACAGGTATAATGTAAGCATTCTCTGGTATTTCTGACTTGCCTATATAGGTCCAGGTACCTTTTTCTTCTAGAGTAGCAAATTCCTTTTCTGCAGCCCTCAGAAATTCAGTAGAAAACTGATGCCGCAGCATTTGATCCCATCCTTTGGGCGGAGGCGGTAAGTCTTCTCTAGTCAGCCTAGTCCGGCTTTTTGTTTTCACTATGGCTGAACTAAATGCTAGATGATATTGGGCGAATTGAGAGAAATTTTTGGAACTCCGGGTTCTTGTGGACAGAATATTCTGTGGATCAATGTAGGGATTGATTAATGCGGCATTTATTGCTCGATTTCCTTTTGCTCTACCAAGCTCACGGCCATTATCCATCGCAAGAGGAGAAGGTATTTTTAGAGATTGATTTTCATTGTACGTGTCTAAAATGCTTTTATCTTGTCTTTGTTTTTGAGTAAGTTATGAGTTTTCCTCAGGAAAACTGCCAGGCAAGTTAGTCTCGTTTTTGGGAACCTTTGGATCTTCGTTTGATTTTTTAATATCTTGCTGTATATTTGTTGGGATTATTTGTTGCTGTTCCGATAGGTCTTCTTCAAGACGTTGTGGAGAGGGGCCTTGTATGAGATTGGGCCATTCTAGCGCTTGAATTACTTCTTGCTCTGAAATTTCTTTAATGGCAATTGCGTCTAGATGATGAGGATTATAGAGATTTCCAGAATCAATTCTCACATCCCTCGAGTTAATGATTCTCCCTAAACTTGGAACCCACACTTTGTATATATTAGTTGATTCCCATCCAACTAAGTATCCCACGTGGGCGCGTGCTAGTAGCTTATCTAAGCGAGGTAAATTTTTCTTGAGAGCGTAGACTTTACTCCCAATAATTTCCAAGTGTGACAATGGTGGTTTGTACCCGTAAATGCACTCAAATGGAGTTTTCCAACCGAGTTTTTTCGAAGGTGTTCGGTTCATAATATATCCTACTGTAACTACCAATTGAGGCCATAAGTCTTGTGGAAGGTTTGCTTCGATAGCGAAAGCCCTTGCTTTTAATATATTCCATCTTCCGTTAACTTCAGACTGGCCATTTTGCTCCGCCGTTCTAGGTGCAGTTCGTTCGACTCTGAATCCTTTTTCGACCGCTAACTCATCCAACGATTTTTGAAGCGTAGCTTCACCATCTAAATGTATATATTTCACATGATAACCCATAGTAGTGACTGAAGCCAGAGTCCTCTTTGTAAAATTAATTGATTCTGATTTTTTAAACATGGTAAATACCATATTGAAGAGGGTTTTGGCACACTGAAAATGGATTATGTGATTATTAGAATTAAATCCCTCCTTCATTGGAATTAAATCAACTGTAATTCTTTCAAAAGGTTTTGTATGAGGATGTTCTTTAGTAGAAACCCTGGATATGATATTATGTGCTTTAGATAGTGCACAGGTTTCGCATTCGATTGTTTTTGGGGCTGGTATCGTGTTCATTACGGTAATCGATCCATCCCTTGCTGCATCGGCGATATGATCGACTACTTCTGGTGAGGGATGGCCAAATATTCTGTGAAGTTTAACTTTATCGAATGTTTTGTGATGACCTTTGTAAGTATTATCATGAGTTTGACTACCCGAGAAAGCAACTTGATGTCCTTCAAGGTTTTTACGTACCGCGAGATTCTGAATGGGGTACTTTTCAAATGTCCAGTGCATTCCACTTTGAAATAATGAACAAAAAAAAGAACCATCGGAGCGAGCAATTGACAATGGTGTCATTGAATTCCAATGTACGCCTTTTAGATTCATCAGATGTAACGATACCAAGCTTGTCATAAATCCTGGTATTAATGCGACTCGATTTAGAGTAATGTGTCAATCTCCTTCGGGTGTGATAATTGATATTTTGCAGGTTCCCCAAGCTTCAACTGCGTATTTTGTTGTTCCTGAAATTATCTGATTATTTTGAGTAGATTCTTCGGTCCTCTGGAAATTATGAGCTGCTTCGTCATTGCAGATGTGAACATCAGATCCACTATCTAAGACCCAGTGATTGTATAGATGAAATTTTGAAAAGGATTCATGATCTGCTGTTGACATTGAAGTGCTCTGATTAACTTGTGATCCTAGATGAGTTGTAAGAGAGCCCAAGTTATTTGATGGATTTCCAAAATTTTTCTGTTGATTGATATTTCCTGAACCAGATGATAACGCTAACTTGGGAGTTGAACTTGGATCATACCCAAACTTTGACTTCAGTGTCCTTAAAAGTTTTTCCATTGAACTTGGTCTTAGTCTTTTGTTTATCTTGTCGAATATTTCCTGTCGATATGTGAATTTTGAAGGGCGTTTTGTATCTCTGTAGTTAATATAGAAGCACCGTTCGTACAGATGTTTCAACCCACACAAACACACCTTTTCTCCATTTTGATTTCTACCTTTGAGAAATGTCGAGTGAGAGGAGCTTATCTCGGTTTCATCCTGATTTTTTGCTGCAAAAACTCCTGATGAATTTGTGATGTTTGTAGAGATGACAATATTTCGTGAAAAAATCTCGTTCAGCCTTTGATGTTGACGGAACTCTTTGAGATAGCCTGAAAAATCTGATGTAATTCTGTCGTACTCTAAGTCTAGTCCAAGAGCAACGAGATTAGCTGTCGCCCATGCCTCGTCTATTGTACGAGTAACAAATAAAAAATCATACTGTGCTTGAGGAGATTCTGCAACAGTTAATTTCAATTCCTTAGCTTCTTCAAAAACTGATTCCCATTCGTCTAACCAGGGACGTATCATTCGGTCTCTTGGTGGTGATTTAAGACTGTTCCACTTTTGAATCAGTTCTTGTTTCCTGGCTTGGTCTGAAGGTCGAAATTTGTTACTCAAATGTTTAAGTATTTCTTTAACTTTGGATGCATTTTTTAACTGTGATAAGAGATTTTCAGAAATTGAACCCAAAATCTTATTTTGTACTGCCTCCAGTCTATGTTCAATTTCCTGAATTTCCATTTTCTCTTCTTTCCACAAGTTGTCTCGATATTTGAAGTCTTCCAGCTCAATTGGCGTGAGACGAGAGATTGATGAGGCCGCAGGATTGACTTCCGATGGAGTTGGACGTGCTGATAGTTTTGGAATTTCTGTAGTGTTGTCGGCTTTTGGGTCGATGTATTTCCATACATTTTTGAAATCCGTTGTACTATTACCGTTCGACGCCATCTTGATAGTATAAATCCACTCCAGGTAGTTTTGAGATCCTTGTAAAATGATGACACCACTTTATGGGTTTGTCGAGTAAGAGAATCCTGAAGACATAGTTGAATAAAGGTTTTTGAAAAAAAAACGATGTTTTTTTTTTTTGTGATAGAATTTTTAGAATAGAAAGAAGTAAAACAAAAAAATGCTGAATAATGATATCCGAGTGCAGTATTAGCAACCCGGGCTCATAACTATATGAGTTTCGGTCAGCTCAACAAGATAAATGAATATGACTCTGTAACAAAGAGTCTGAAATATATGGTGATTCTGTAAAGAAGAATCTCGAAGATGAGCTTGAGGAAATTCAAGACGTAAAAATAAAGTCACTCTGTGAATGAACCTCAATTGTTGTTTTATTCTCTTGTCCCCCACTCCGTCCTTCTATCTACCTCTACATACCCATTCCCTTAGTTCCCAGAAAAACTTTGTAAGAGAGTGTCTAAGCATATTGATCTAAGATGGATAAAAATAACAGAAGGTAAACTAATAATAATAGTAATAACTCTTGCGAAAGATTGAATGATTCGTGGAAAGTTGACGCAACATTCCAGTGAGAACTTACCCTTTGATGTAAAACCCAACTACTCGGGAGTGTGAAGTTGATCGCGTACTCATCCCAAACATATTTACCTGATTCATGCCTGAGGAGATGACATTAGTCGTGCCTGAGGAATTGACCTGATTCATTCCTGAGGAGTTGACATTAGTCGTGCCTGAGGGATTGACCTGATTCATGCCTAATGTTGATTTATCCCAACCTGTGACCAACTAACCATTATTGAATGGAAAGGTTTATCAAAAAATAGTATACTTTTAGAAATAGGAATTACTGAGTCTTACAGTATTTAACTGCTTTGTGCCGTTTCATGGTCCGATTTTTCGTGTTTGCATCAGCTAGCAGCTCAGCCGAACGTTTTAATGTATTTGAAATTGTTCTCTATGAAATTTTTTTTGTGCAACGTTGTTTCTACCCATGTGATTAATTATTTCTGGGTGAAATGTGGTGATTTAATCTTTTTTTGGCAGATGGCTATGCGTTCTGCATCAGTCATGACGCTATACAATGGGGCTGGAGTGTTTTGTAGCATTTTTTTGGTTTATTGTGTTGGTTTTAGAGGCGAGAATGTCTAGGTTTGTAGAGAAATTGGGATTATTTTTGATAATTTTGGGGAATTGGGTCTTTCTTGGAAGTGAAATGAAAGCAATGAATGGAAGAATTAATGAAAATTTGGATTTTACTTTCTAAATACTAAAAATTCATTTGTATTTTCGAACCTTATTCTAACCATTCACTCTTACTCATTAGGGGTTTGCGTGTTGGTATAAGCCCGTGAAAATTCATTACCTACTAAAAATAGATACATATGACCCACTCCCCTGTACCTAATAATACGCGATAGCTAATAATTTGAGGTTGGCCCAAATGTATTAGCTAAGAGGGGTTCTACTGTACCTTTTAATCTTATGCTTTTAGGATTAACTATTGAGCTTTTTTCCAACGTGACCTCCTAGGTGTTACATCTTACCGGCTTGCAAATGGATCCAAAAATGAGCGAATTTGCACTTAAAGAAATAAACTACCTAGGGCCCATCATTTTAGTAGCAGAAGGAATCAAAGTCGATCCACTTAAAATTCAAGCAATTAAAGAGTGGCAAGCTCCTGCAAGCATGTATATATTTTATTTAAATCATATTGTATTCAGCCATCTAGCTATGACAAGATTTTTAAATACATCTATAAATAAAAAATTGATCTTCCTAACTCCCTTAACTCCCCTTGGCACCTGTCTGTAAGCTCATAACTTAGGGTTAGACTGTCCAACATTACTAATAAAACAAATTGACCCCAAATTTGAACTTAATGCCTATAACTTGTTTTATTTTTTAAATATATTTCTTTTGGTATTCTTTTTATTTTATGTTACTTTATTATAAAATTGTGGCTTCTTGACCTACTGTTTTTGTTAGCTGCGTACTGTGGTAGGGTCGGCTAGATTGTAAGACACAAAGAAGTCAGCTAAAAGATCTATATTTTGTTAAGGTCTAAATTTATGTACATTTACATCCCTTATATAGAAGTATCATGCTTCTCTAATAACGTGGAGTTCTGGAAGGTTCTACCTAACTCTGTCAACAGTTGTAGAGAATTTGGGGAAATTCTGTGATCTTCCCTACGCATCGTAGAAGCTTCCGTGTGCTTCCAGACGATTCCCAGAGCTTCCTGGCACAATATACGGGTCCCTGCTTCTCAAGCGAAGTTGTGCGAGATTAAACAATGGTGCATCAGATCCGGCTAAGCGCCGGATCGAGTCTCGGGGCTCTAGCCCCATGAAATGCCTCCTTCTACTTCCTTTGCAATGCCAGTCGTGGATTATTCCATCCTATTTTTTTTAAACCAGTTTTGCAACGGACCATTGTTAGACTTAGCGCTTCCGTACATTTCCTCAAACCTGTCTAAAGCCTCAGTTTCTTCCAGATTCTCAAGTGGCTCCCATGCTGGATCCGCGAACCCTTTCCATCTAACCAGTACCACTCTTCGACAACCTTTACCTCTCTTTACTGTTCTAGTACACAAGATTTCTTCAACGTACTGCTCTTCTTCGCCATGAACAGTTGTTACAGGTGGTGGTTGCTCATTGTGAAGTTCTTGGGCTGGAAGAGGGTCGTCGGACGCTCGACAAAGTTGGTCTACGTGGAACACGTTGCTTATGTTTTCAGGAGGTCCAACTAGCTCAACGTTGTGGGATCCTAAGACCTTTGATACTGTATACTTTCCTCGTAGCCAGTCCATCTTCTTTTTTAGTCTATCGCTCTCGTAATGTTCACAACTGAGCCAAACTCTATCACCTACCCGATATGATTCTGATGCTGATCTCTTAGAGTTTGCGTGGAATTCCTGCTGTTGCTGAGCAGCCGCCATCTCGCTTTGAGAGAATTCTCAAATTTCTTGAAGGTGTGTAAGATAATTTTCGGCTCGTTTTTCCTCGGGATCAGGAGGATAACTTGTTTGAATAATTTCAATTGGTGTTGGGTGGAAACCGTGTATGATGAAAAACGGCGATAATCCAGTCGTGGAACTTAGCCTGTTGTTCAGCGCTGCTTGGGCGTAAAATGACTATCTTGCCCAGTCTTTTTGCATATATCGAACGAAAGCTCTAAGATAAGCCCACACCTCTTGATTCCACCTTTCTGTGCTCCCATCTGTTTGTGGATGGTATGTTGATGAGAGTAGTTGTTTAATTCCTGCTGATTTGCAAAGATGTTTCCAGAAGCGTCCCACTCACTGCGAGCCCTGGTTGCTTGTGATAGACCTTGGGAATTCATGGTATCTATAGTAGCAATGCATAAAGCGCTCCGCTACTGTTTCGGCATTGATTACCGGCAGTGCTTCCAAGATAAAATTTTTTAAAAGTCGATCCGTGATTACGAGAATATTAGTAGCTTTTTTGTTGCCAAATGGCGTACTTGAGGGTAATTTTGTGATAAAATCCATAGCAATGTCTGAGAAAAATCGGTCTGGAACTAGTAGTGGTTTCAAAAAACCTCTCTTGTGCTCTATCCATACTTTTGTTCTTCCGCAAATATCACAGTTTCTCAAAAATTGACGCACTTGTTGATGCATCATTGGCCAATAATAATCTCGAGAAAGTATTGAAATTGTACCCTCTCTCCCCGGATGCCCTGCGATGGCAGAGTCATACGTTTTCTGAATTAGTTTAGTTCTCAATGAGTCGAGTGCGTCATTTGCTGCGGTCGGTCTCGCTCCAGAAATCCGAATTCTGTCACAAAAGAGAAGCCTACCAAGGGGGTCAATACTGCATTCAGATATTTGCACTTTCAATTGCAATTCAGCAGGCAGGCTTTGCTGCTCTTTTAAAACTGCTTCATAAACCAGGAGATAAGTTTTGTCTTTCTGACGGGTATTTACCCAGAGGTTATGTAGCTCCTCATCTTCGAAGACCCGGCTTTTCGATTGCGGAATAATTAAAGTGTTGCGAAGAAATGTCTGACATAGCCAGTCACTCAAAGCAATTTCAGGTATCAACTGAGCTGTCCTGTCCTTTATGACTTCAGCAGTATCTAGTCTGTCTTGATCTTTTCGTGATAGTGCAACCGGAACGGTCACTTCTCTCCCTGGCCGATGTACCAGCTTGAAGTTAATGTTGTAACAATGCGCTGACCACACTGATCTCGGTTAGGATCGGTATAAGTAAGTATAACTAGAATTAGTTTAAATTTCACGGATTGACATGTTTCATGTTAGGGAAGTGTCAAGGCCGTTACAAGGGGTTGATATTTGACAAAGGATTTACCAGGTTTCATGGTAAGACGTTGGCGTGCCGTTGTAGGAGTTTTGGAGTTGTTCTCTGGGTTTCATATAACCCGTGTGGAGTTATTATTACGATCTCACTTAGAGATCAAATGTACATATGTAGACCTGACGTCGCGGGGTTTTCTCTCCACGCAACGTCTTCTGAATATAATTTTATTCTTCGATTATCCTCTTCCTCTGCGAAGACCGCTGTTTAATTGCACTTCTCTTCTGCTCCGGAAGACCACTCCCACCGCCCATTTCTCTTCTGCTGTGAAGAGCACTTCCCGCTGCTCGCCCCTCACCTATACCACCATCTCACCTATTACCTGACACACCCTCATCTCACTCCCATCAAACGAGCTTTCTAGTCCCGCTTCGTACCCCGTGGAACAACTGCTCCTTATATCCGTGAGATTAAACCACTGACAGAAATAGTATCATCTGGAATGCTCTAGAAGTAACTGGCTTAAATGTGTTAATTATGGATTTGATACGAAGCTTCTAGAATCGGTGGATCTTATATATATAAATATGTCTGTATCTAGTTGGATTAGTTAAATAAGAAGAAAAACTTGAGATAACTTTCGCGTCTATACAAACACCTCAGCCATCACCACCCAAGCACTCTCCAAACCCCACGAAGCAAGTAGTCCTCCTTTGATTGAATCCCCCAAGTGCATATACAATATACACCCTCCAAAATTCAATAGTTAAAACAAGAGAGATACTCCGCCCCGCGCGCATGACATCCTGACAGTTTTTGGCGTGTCATGAAGTACTGCAGGTTTCTGTGATCTGTCAAGATAGTAAATTCTGCGCAACTTCGCAGCTCTGCATCACATTGCTCTAAGCATCAAATGATAGCCAACATCTCTTTATCATGTATTGGATAGTTTCTCTCTGCTGGGCTGAGCTTTTGAGAATGGAATGCTACAGGCTTTCTTTGACCAAGACCATCCGATTGTTGATCAATGCGTGTGTTGTGATTGAGTGAGAATAGAAGTTGATGGAGGCCTTTTTGCACGATTTTAATGTTATATTCTACTTGTAGAGATACTAGGGCTATTTATACATCAATCTATCACTTCTAGATACTTCCGTTTCATCCTTCCATCTAGTTCAGTGTTCAAGACTGATTCCCTGATGTTCTACATGATTCCATTCTATTTTGTACGAAAAACCCATAGCTTGTTCCAGAAGATTCTATCAGATAACGTAGTGATTGGCAATGTTAAGGGAGCCCCTGTTCAGGCCCTTGCTTTATGCCGTGGCCAACCGAGCTAGATGTGGTTAGCGCATATCATAACACCGATTGTGTAAGAGTTCCCCCGAGAGCATAACCCGAGTAATCTGCTTCCAGAAACGTTGCCTTTTTATGATCCCACTGGGTGAGGATAGGAGCCCGCGTAAAAAGAATTTTCAATAATTCGAAGGCTTCTTGCTGTTCGCTTCCCCACTTGAACGATACTCCCTTGCTTGTCATCACGGTCAATGGGGCTGCTAATTCAGAAAATCGAGGTATAAACATTTAATAATAGTTTGCAAAGCTAAGGAAACTGCGCACACCTGTTGTTGACGTAGGTGGCATCAAACCTACGATTGCTTTGATCTTAGCAGGATCAGCCTGTAAGCCTATGCCTGCTTGAATAATAAACCCAAGGTATTTTACAGATTTAATTGCAAACTCGCATTTCTCAATATCCAAATAGAGTCCCGCCTCCTTCAGTCTCGTCATAATCATTTGTACCCTTTGGTTATATTCTTTTTTAGTACCACTAGTATAGATTAATACATTGTTGTGAGGGTTAGGACCCTTATTGGTGACTCGGGCTAAACTCCCTTGTCTGCTATTTTTGTTATAGTTATGAGCTTACGGAGGACAGGATGTTGGCTACTGAATCTGTTGCAGTATACACAGAGGATGGTGTATACTGATGGTGGGAATAGATATAGAATAAATACTGTATGCGTATTATAATGAATTATCTGATAATCTGCCTAATGATATGATGAGAGAAAGATATGTCTTATATACATTAAGATTATAGTTGCACATCGTCCCATTACTCCTGATCATGACCCCTGGAATCTTCTAGCATCTACTTGTGTTCTCTATAGAACAGAGTCGATGCTTCTGCTGACTTCCATGAGGTTCCATGTACTTCCATCTCATCCAAGCACAATTATCATTACTGATACCAGCACCTCAGCCGAGCCAGCACAACAATATTGCGTTTAGCTATTGTTAATGGCTTTTAGTTGTAATGTGGCGTTCTGAGGAGTTCTATTGTGTTCTACTAATTACATGGGTTAAATTAGTTACTATCCACACGAGGCTAGGAGATTTCGCTTAACTCGAAAGATTGGGATGCCATCTTGCTTATCATTATTAAACTTACCAAGATGGCAATGGGTGTTCAGCATTATTCGAGAGTCTTCTAAGGGATATGAGGGTTAGGTTCCATGGCGTTCGGATTGATTCTAGGGGAGGTCAAATGGGTATATAAATCTTGCTCTTGTTGTATCTGTGATCTTCACGCAGTCCTTAGCTAGTTAATTAATTACGTTGTATCTTCTTTGAGTTATTCGAGTCGAGGCCTCTCACAATTGTCCATGTAAGCGGTGCAGAATTCATCAAGATATTCATGGAGAACGCCGTTTATGTAACGCTGAAACGTGGTCGGCGCACCCGAGGGACCGAATAGAGTGACCATCTATTCGAATAAGCCGTACCTTGTGCGGAACGCGGTCTTCCATTCCTCTTCTTCTTTCATCCTGTTTTTATAGAAAGCTGACACCACGTCCAGTTTAGTGAACCACATTGCCTTGGACAAATTACGGATGGTGTCACTTATGAGTGGGAGGGGATGTCTATCTGACCTAGTTACGGCATTCAAGCCCCGATAGTCGCAACAGAACTGGAGGCCTCCTCCTGGTTTCCTAGCAAATAGGATTGGTGCACCTGCTTCTGATTTGCTTGCCCTTATGTAACCTTTATCCAGTAAATCGTTGAGAGTCTTGCGCAGAACAAGAAGCTCCTCTCGGGATATATAATAGAGAGGGCCAAATAGGATTTGCATTTCCTTTCCATCATTATCTCTTTTTAATTTGATCTGATGGTCTATTCCAGCCCGGTGCAGGAGAAGCTTTGCTGCCTCCTTAGGCTTCCATAGAGAAACCAGGTCGTGAAATTCAGGTGGAATAGATTCTTTTAGCTCTTCTGACTCAACATAGTATTTCGATAACTTCAAAAGCGCCTTTTCGATGTCCTGGATGCTCACTTTTTCCAGAAACAGACTTGTATCCCTTACCTCCCTGGAAAGTTGTTTTACTGATGCCATGAAAACAGAGCCGCTGACCAGACTGGCTGATCTTAATTCGCTCATGAACGGCCCGACTGTTTCGTTTTCCAGGGTTGGGATATCTTTTCTCGCTTTTCCATGTCTCACAATTTTGAGATGTGGTATTGGATATGCTTTGTTTTGTGTCATCCACGGCTTACCCAATATGATTGGTTGTTCGAGCATTGGAACTACGTAGAGATACATAATCTGCAGGTATCCACTGAGTTCTATTTCTGCATAAGTTAATCCTTGAATGAATGCTCCTGTCATAGCGCTTGATGCTCCTCGAATTTCTCGTTTAAGTACTGGTATCAAAGGGAGGTTTAATTCTTCAAACAAGCTCTCACTAATTGCGGCACAGCACTGACAACCGTTATCTATCAAGGCATGAGTAAGAAAAGTTTTATTAATGATTACTCTAAGTAAATTAGGTTCATCATTCATATTTTCCCTATGTTTCTCCCAGCCTAGCAGTGCTAATCTAGAGGGCTCCGGTGCCTGTCTTCGCCCCGGAGCTATTCTTTTCCCTGATCAAGTTCAGAGACAATGATTTCAGGATGACTTTCTAATTGGAGAGGGAACTCTGCAACATTGGCTCTGATTTCTGTTGTTCAGTGTATGGATTGAAGGTAGGGGCATGCTGCCACAAAGTGAGTATTCGTACCACATTGAACGCATAACTTGTTGATTTTTCGACGCGTGAGCTCAGCTTGATCTACATATCGTGCCCGTAATGTCCCTTGCTTATTGGTTCCCTGTCCTTGCCGGCTCCGATCTAGATAGTTCTGACTTCCTATAGGACTCATAATAACATCACCATTGGCGTTTATTCTTGGTGTTGAATTAATGCTAGCAGCATGGTTGATAGTTGGGATGTTTAAAGGATTAGCTGGTCCTTTGTTGCCTCTGAAGCGCCTTGAATGCTCAAACCGATGAGCGATCACTTCAACCTGCCTAAAGGCTGCATAGTAGTCTTCAGTGTTGAGATTTGTTGTAAAAAGCTGGTCCTTAAGAGATTCGCCTAGTGATCGGCGCAGCCACACAACCTTTGAATCCTCCGTCCAGCTTTCGCCTCCAGCGCCCATCAATACCCCATCGAACTTCGGAAAGAAGTCACAGAATCACTGCAATTCTTTTTGTCGTAATTTGGACAATAATTCCTGTTTATCCTCTTTTTCTTGCCTTTTACCAAAGGTTCGTCTGAGATGCTTGATAAATTTGCAATAATTCCACTGTACTTGGGCGCCAGAAGCGTTGAAGACGGCGACTTTATTCTTAGCAGTTGTCAGCAAGAAATAATTAATGTCGTACCACACTGCTCTATCTGTCACAATCAAGTCTTGGTCAATTTTGTTAAAATAAATGTAGCGTATGTGAGAGGCTGGTCTTGAATAACTCAAAGATCTAAAGATTCAATTAATAAACTAAGAAGTGCGTGAATATTATTTACAAGAGAAGAACAATCATATATAGTTATCTCAAGCTGTCCCCACCGAATCCCATCAAACGCCTTAGAACTAGAACGTATAATAAACCATAGAAGATACTTGAGTATTTACAATATCCCAGAATGCCATTAAACAATTTCAGTACTCCATAGAAGATTCGTAAATGTTCTCTAATATTTAATAATGATTGTCATAAAGTTGGTATAGCTAGTAACCCAATCAGTTAAGGTGAACGTTGAATAATAATTAGCAATAAAGTAAATTAAGCAAAAGTAGCTGTGATAACAGATAGCGCTAAAACAGTGATGTAAGCATGGGCGCTAAGCCCGAGTTAATGTAGGAATTTTGTATGCGCTATTGAAGAATATCTTAACGCGTGTTAGGCTTGGTGTTTCACTGTATATCAAGTTGGAACAATTTGGTGGCTGTAGAGAGGAGTAAGGTGGGAGTTCTTAATTACTCCCACCCCAAACTATAGCCCTAACTATATACAAAAATTATCTAAAAAAACTAGTTAGTGATTGTGTGTCAATACGGACTAGCGTATAATATGACATACAACAGTCATAGCGCAGAATGATAACCAGAGTGGTAATGTCCCTACAAGTTACATTCCTTGCAGATCACACCAATTGGTAGAACTAATTTCAACAGTTAATCAGAAGGGTTGTAACCCTGACATTATCCCCCTCCTTATTTCACTCCTTTTTTGCTGGTGGCTCCTCCCTTACATTATTTATTTGCTATAACTTTTTTTTTTTTTTTTCAAAAGATTTTTCCAAGCCAAGAGAGCAGTAGTATCACGGAGAAATTTTTCGGGTTCCTATGTTGGCTTAGCATATCCTTTCCATTTGACCAGATATTTTACCTGTTTGCCCTTGCCAGGTGTCTTTTTCTGTTTCAGAATTGGCAGGTCGCAACAGCCTCGTGTGAAAGACGTTATGAATTCCAGGCAGAGTATTGAGCCAAAAGCTATGGGACCCCACTACTTCTGTAACTGTAAATTTTGCATTTCTGGCATCAAGTTTCTTGCACAGTCTATCAGTCTTCACATTTTCTAAGTTCAGCCATACTTTATCTCCGACTCTATAGTTTGGAGCCTAATCCCTGGATTTGTTGGTTGCTTGCTCCTGGGATTCTTGTGCAGTTGCCATAGACGCTTGTGCCCAATCTCTGACTTCCTTCAACTTTCTAACAATTTGGTTGGCTTTGGAAATTGGAGAATCTCTCATATCTTCTTTGGACAGCTCGTCTTCAAGGTGGCCATATAAGCTCTGATTCCATCTATGTGATAAAAAGAAAGCATTGGTGCCTGTGGAGACTGAATCACATCCACAGATACTGGAAACAACTACAGATAACCATTCAAGCTGTTGCGGGATCAATTGATAGTGGTAAACACCAGAGCAAGTCCAAATATAAAATCAGTTAATTATTAAAATCTACCAAAGGAAACTCTGATGTTTACTTTCCTCCTGTTAAGTACTACATCTGGACCCGTATTAACAAGGGGAAAATTGTATCAATCACCATCCTCACATTACCCGCCATCAGTACTAGCGACATAATAATCAGCCACATAATAATCAGCCACACACGCCACAGCCACACAGAACCAGCCTCACACAGAACCAGCCTCACACAGAACCAGCCTCACACATAACCAGCCTCACACAGAACCAGCCTCGCGAGAAATAGTGACAATCAACAAGGTACTGGCGCAGCCAGTACCAAATCCACGGATTCATCCCATAATACAAGCCAGTCATTTTGATTCCAACTAACATATTTTCTCAGAATGGTTTCAATTACTTCATTCATTCTTTTGGTTGAACCATCTGTTTCAGGCGAAAAGGAAGTTGACAACCTACGTTGAATTTGCAATAAGTCACAGATTCTTTTCCAAAATGCGCTTGTAAACTGTGAGCCTTGATCAGAGACTATCGCGCTTGGCAAATAATGGTAGGGCAGATAATGCTTGGTAAACCACTTCGCAACCATTTCTGCATCGATGTTCTCTAGGCCGTCTGCAAGAACTCCTTTACTCAATTGATCTGTAATTACTATCATGTTGGAACAGCCGTTGGATTTGGCAAGATCAGTGATAAAATCCATGGATATTTCCGACCATATTCAATCCGGAATGGGCAGAGGTTTCAAGAATCCTTGACGTCTACTACGCTAAGCTTTATTTCTGCCGCAGCTATCACAGTTCTTGACAAAAGCTCGGATATCTTTTGCCATGCCTGGCCCGAAGAATTGCCGAGCCAACAAGGCGTAAGTAGTTTCTCTCCCCGGATGACTGTTTAAGGTTGAGTCATGAGCTGCCTGGACTATTTTAGTTCTCAGGTCAAATCCTTTAGGTACCCATTGGCGCTTTCGAAACAACAGTCGCCCTCGACTAGACAGAGTACACTCGGAGATTGAGACTTTAAGATGAAGCTCAGTCGGGAACCTGCGTGCCCCTATTTTAACTGCTTAGAGAGCCTCATTGTACTGTGAGTCTTCATTGACCGCTAATTCCCAATCTCCCAATTCATCTGGTATTTCACCAAGCATGCCTTTATCTAAGGTTGATTCATGCCCACTGGTGATAGAATTTATACATAAATTTTGTATAGGGTGACCCCCCACTAAGACCTCTGGTTTCAAGAGTTGGACATTTCGATCTGTCAGCCGCTCGTCTAATTCATCACTTAGCGTGTCCTGATCTCTCCTAGTTAAAGCATTGGCGCGCTTGTTCAACTTTCCAGGTACATGCACTATCCGAAAATTGTAACAGGAAAGAATCAATGACCATCTCATTTGTCGTTCTGTGAGCTTTCGGACAGTCATAAAGTATTCTAGATTTTTATGATCAGTACAGATATCAAACTGTTTAAAACCCCTGAGCTCAGCGTCCCATTCTTCCAGGCAGCGTATGATTGCGAGCATCTCTTTATTGTATATCTCGTAATTACACTCGGCTGGGTTATTCTTCTTGGAGAAGAATGCACATGGAACCCATAGTCAATTATCGCTCAACTGCTGGAGAGTTCCACCGGTGCACCAACCCGAAAAGTCTGTCTCGATCTATGTTGGTTTATCAAAATCAAACTGACCTAATGCAGGGGCACTGATGAATATATCTTTGAGCTTTCGGAAGGCTGAATCTGCTTCTGGGCTCCACTCAAACTTGCAATCTTTATGGGTAAGGTCCGTGAGAGGACGCGCAAGGTCTGCAAAGTTATGAATAAACCTTTGATAAAAATTTGCAAAACCAAAGGAATCCTCGCACGCCTTTAACAGAAGTCGATGATTCCCAATGTTTGATAGCTCTGATTTTGTCGGGATCCATCTGTAGTCCTTTACCTGCCTCTATTATGAATCCGAGGTACTTTGTCTTTTCCACCTCAAATTCACACTTTTCAACTGTAACGGCCAGTAGTCCGAATAAACCCTGTAGCTCACGTTATGCAACGCGAGCCTCTTCGGGTGACTCAAGGGGGATCCACGCAGGACTATTAAAAGTCGGAGCTTCTAACTTCCAACCGAAACCTGCAGAAGACGGTCAACACCATGCAGGTGATGGAGTGCATGCTATGCAGAATAATCGCTTCTCGACATGCATTAGGCGGCAGGGGAGCGATGACGTTTGCGAGGTGGAAAATAACGCAATAGCACATGCGGACGGGTATTGGAGGAGAACGTATGGGAATATAAGTAGACACAATTATAACATAGTTTAATCTTCAGTAGAATTCGAAATTAAATCTGCAATCTCTTTAACATCAAGCTCCAGCTGACATCATTGATTCTTGACATATTTCGAATTCTACTCAAGATTTGACGGAACGTCACGACACAATTTTTTTTTATCCGTCACGAATTTTGTTCTGTTTAGTTCTTTTCTCTACCCTTTTTTTTTTTTTTCAATAATTTCATTATGACAACCTTTCACGATCCAATGTCTGACGACGAATCCAACGACAAAATTCCAGAACTCCGGCAACAGCTGGACAGCCTGCGAGAGCAAGTGGTAGCGTTGCAAGACTCCCAATCCCCCTCCCTCGTCCCTAAAACTGTTGTGATTGCTAAAGATCCGCCTGCACCAAATGGTACGCAGTTCAGACCAACAGCTTTGCCTGAATACGACGGCAATAAGTTGAACTACCCAGGCTAGAGACAGGCAGTCCTGGATATTTTCCAGATGGACTAGCACACCTTCGGCTACACGGACACGCGGGCGTTTCTTCTTATATATACGTCACTCAAAGGGGAAGCCAGAACAAAGGCCGGTCTATTCTACGAAACCAGAGGTATAAACGGCACGAAAAGACCTGAGGACTTCATTGCCTTCCTTGACCGGGGAAATCTTGACAGCTCAAGGATCGATCGCGCATGTGACCAACTATACGCGCTGCGCATGGCAGATAACCAGCGCTAGTCCTTGTTTTTCTTGACACGGGCTGCAAAACCAACTAAAGCCAGGGGTGACGCGTGGACAGACGAAACAAAGATTACAATGCTACAAAACGCCCTGAACAACCCTACACGGTGGGCCCTCTCTGGGAATCACCTGCTTCCGCGCAATAATTATTCCGAGTGGGTACGTATAGTAGGACAAGTAGCTCATCAAGTTGAGGACATGACGTCTAGAAACTGACGAAACCCACGAACGGTGGGACTCGAAGGAAACTTTGCGGTTTGTGCCCATGTAGGCAACAAAGACGTCCGTACTAGTGCTACGCCTGCAGGAAGACGAGATTACGACGGAGACATCAGGATGGGTGGTGTGAACGGCGCAGCTGCTCAACGAGGCAACAGTGAATTAGACCAAGGACGGCCAGAACCATCGGGGCGCTTGCAGTGGAAGTCCCCAGCTCACATCGCTCGGCTTCTGTGAGGGTTAGAACCCTGGTGCCAAACTCGGGCTTGTGGCCCTTGTCTATGCATCTCGCCTAAGTGAGGGGTAGCCCGGCATATCGGCGCTACAACACTTCGGGATAAATTATCGGACGAGGACCCCTGTCGCAAATCATCATTTCGGGACGTTGGATGTCGGCGATCATAATTCGGAATATGTGTATCTACGATGGCTAAGGCGTTGGTTGGGAAAATTGATTCTTTGGCGTGGAGATGGTGTTCAGGGGAAAAGACTCACTCATGTATATAACAATAGCTCACAGCATGGCTTGAACTCCACGCACTTCTTATTTTATAATTCTGAACTTCAATCTCTGAGTTAATCGAGACAGCCTCTCACAGCTTCGGAGGGAAGGGCGTTGCTACCAATGTGAATGTAGAGGTTGTAATACGAGAAGGTGTCCCATGTTGCCGGCTGAGAAACCACGTCAAGTAAATTCCACTGCCCTTGCACCTGTTCCTGCTAATGAACGTCCTGCTGTCACACGGGACGAAGAATTTGATATCGTGGAGGAAAACTAGATTCTCCTGTACATAGTCGCGTTCAGGAGATAAAATCAAGCCGTTTAGAATCTTCAATGACTTCAGCGCCTTTCCTCGAGAATACACTTGTGAATGATGTAGCCACGACACAAGCCGTAGTTGATAGTGGCTGTTTGTGTTCCGGAGTGATAAACGAGAAATTTGCGAGTAAACTAAACTTAAGACATACATCTATACCTCCGCGCCCACTGTAGACTGTAGAAGATGCCACCCATAACAAACCTATGATACGACATGTTGCATTTGCATCCATCAACGTGGATGGTTACCTCACATCTGAGCTTCTATTGTATGTAGTTTCACGATGCAGCTATCCACTAATATTAGGAAAAAAATGGTTAGAAGATCAAGATATTGTAATCCATGCTAAGAAACAGATGCTCCATCTACGCAAGCAGGGTGGCTTTGTTTATAGCGCCAGGTGTTGGAGAAAAGATATGAGTGGAACCTCTCGGCCCGAGCCAGTAACAATTGATACAATGACAAGCATGCTGAAGACGGTCCCAGTATGCAAGGCAACTATAGAAGATATTAATAAATCCCTTCGTGCAAAGCCAGGGGTATCAGAGCATGACGCGAGAATTAGACTCCCTGTACAGCTTAGGGAATTTGCCAAGTTATTTGCGGACGACACAGGTGCAGAGAACCTACCCCCACACAGCGTGGTCACCTTGACCACGCCATCAACCTCCAGAACGCAGATGGATCACGTGCTCAGCCCCCTTGGGGACCACTGTATAGTATGTCACGAGAAGAATTGTTGGTGCTCAGAAAGACTTTGACTGACCTTACTTCGAAAGGGTGGATTCGCCCAAGTAGTTCACCAGCAGCAGCACCCGTTCTATTTGCTAAGAAACCTAACGGGGGAGTGCGCTTTTGTGTAGACTACCGGGGGCTTAACGCGGTAACAATACCAGACCGGTATCCAATTCCCCTGTTTAAGGAGACTCTGAGACAATTAACTAAAGCTTGGTGGTTCACAAAACTGGACGTTAAGTTGGCCTTCCACCGAATACGAATTCGGGAAGGGGATGAGTGGATGACGGCATTTAGGTGCCGGCTTGGACTCTTCGAGTGGCTAGTAACGCACTTCGGGTTGGTGAACGTACCAGCAACGTTTCAGCGATATATTAACGAGCACTTAAAAGAGCACTTAGACTACGACGCAACAGCGTACATGGATGACGTTTTGATATACATGAGCAGTACGGAGGAAGATCATTGGGAATCGGTACAAAAGGTCCTCCAGAAACTCGTCCAGGCTGGTCTCTACTTAGATATAGACAAATGCGAGTTCAGACGCAGGGATGTGAAGTATCTAGGTTTCATAGTTCGGGCTGGGCAAGGGATCACCGTGGATCCTGCTAAAGTCAAGTCCATCCTAGAATGGCAACCCCCAACCTCTGTCAAGGGTGTCCGTTTGTTTCTAGGATTCGCTAATTTCTATTGTTGCTTTGTGAATGGCTTCTCCGAAATCGAGGCTCCTCTCACGAATTTGACAAAGAAGGGTACAATATGGAAATGGGGACCTGATAAAAATGACGCTTTTGAAAAACTTAAACATATATTTGCATCAGAACCCATCCTGGCACAATGGGACCCGGAGAGGCACACAGTCCTAGAAGCAGATTGTTCGGGCTATGCGCTGGGAGGCTGCTTATCCCAGGAAGACAATTTCGGCCATCTGAGGCCCGTGGCATATTACTCGAAAAAGCTTAATAGCGCCGAGGTGAATTATCCTATACACGACAAAGAGATGCACGCAATTGTAACTTGCCTTCAAGAGTGGCAGGCCGAACTGACTTTGGTAACGCAACCATTCACTATAATTACGGATCATAAAAATCTGAGTTACTTTACGACGAAACGCCTGCTAAACGAGCGTCAGGTGAGATATAACGATGTCCTTCAAAGGTTCAATTTCAAGCTTGAGTGGCGACCAGGCTGGACTTGTGAGAGACCCGACGCCCTTTCACGAAGAGATCAGGACAGGCCAAAAGGGATAGACAACGAACGAACAATCGGACGAATAATGCAGCTAATAACACCAAAATCATTGTTACCAGTTAATACAAGCCAAATACCAAACGAGGTAGAAAATTCATGCCAGGACCCAGCTTCAAGAGCAGCGTTGTTTGACGACGACGAATTAAACAAGCTATGGATACGTGGAGTCAACGCCGACGCCGATTGGCAAAGGGCTAGAGATGCAGTAAAGTCAGGTGAAAGATCTTTCCCTCCGGATTTAGCGTACAAACTTTCAGCTAACATTGCCGAATGTACCGTGGCTGCAGACAATGTACTCAGGGGTTGTGAAAACAGAGTGTGGGTACCAGATTACGAACCACTCCGCACAGCAATCATGCAAAAGACGCATGATAGTCATTTGACGGGTCATCCTGGCAAGGATACGATGACAATTATTCTATTGCGACGTTTTTTCTGGCCTAAGATGAGAGACTCGGTCCGCAAGTTCATACGGAACTGCGACGTGTGTGGACGAACCACGGTATGGAGCGAAGCTAAGGCAGGGTTTCTTAAATCCCTCCCGATTCCGGAACAAATAGGAACCGAATTAACAATTGACTTTGTGACCGACTTGCCTGAGTCACAGGGGTGCACAAACGTCATGGTAATAACAGATCGCCTAAGTAAAGATGTGTTTCTGTTCGCCACAAAGTCTATGGATGCGGAAACATGCGCACGCGTGTTCATTGATCGTTACTACAGATAATACAGATTCCCCAAATTTTTAACAAGCGATAGGGGTAGCGACTGGCTAAGCTATTTTTGGAGGACATTCTGCAATATTGTAGAAATCACTCAACGCTTA
This sequence comes from Podosphaera xanthii, assembly GCA_028751805.1. NCBI lineage: Eukaryota > Fungi > Ascomycota > Leotiomycetes > Helotiales > Erysiphaceae > Podosphaera > Podosphaera xanthii. Next base: position 3,648,397 of record JAPWIX010000014.1, read on the forward strand.
ACAACGGCTTTCCATCCCCAGACAAATGCGAGCGAATGAGCTAATCAGGAAATGTACAAATATTTGAGAGTCTTTACGTGTTATGCTCAAGATGACTGGGTTTATTTGTTGCCAATGGCACAGCTTGCTCTCAATTCACGTCCAAATACGGCGATTGGTAACATGAGCCCCTTCTTCCTCCGCCACGGATACGATATTAGTCCGATTTCAGAACCAAAAGATGTAGAAAGCCATTCTAAACATCCAGGGAAGAAGTCGGCTGAGAGGTTTGTTACACGACTTAAGGAAGCCCAAGAATTTGCACAAGCCGCCATGGCGTCATCTCAGCAACGATACGAAGACAACGCAAACCGCTATCGTAGTCAACTAGAAGCATTCAGGGTAGGTGACAAGGTATGGTTGAACTTACGAAATATAAATACTCCTCAACTCTCAAAAAAACTAGCGTGGCTGCACGAAAAGTTTGAGGTCACGGCAGTCCCTAATCCGTTAACTGTTAAGTTGAACGTACCAGGTAACGTCCACAAAAGATTTCACGTGGAGCTAGTTACACAAGCAAGCAACGACCCCTTTCCTAGCCAAAAACGAGATGACGTCCAGAATGAAGCTATCTACGATGACCTTAATGAACCTGAATATGAAATAGAATCAATTTTAAGGGCCAGAACAATACGTTGAGGTTGCGGACAATACAGATAGGCTGTCATAAGCGGTATGTAGACAGCGTGGGGAGAGAGAGGGGTCAAGAGGTGGGTGTCAGGCTAAAGGTTGCCATCCTACATGATACACGAGATAGATGCATCACCACTCGGCTAAAAGGCCGGACCAGAATCATAGAACACTATGATCTGGCAATCTCCATATAAATATTATACAGTAGAGGCTTTCCTGACACAGGCCTTGGTTAAATGGGCAGGCTGGGTTGAACCCTCATGGAAACCGATAGAATATGTGATGATCACCAAAGCCTTAGACAAGTTCGAAGAAGAATATGGCCCTATAATCGAGAACGATGGCCCAATCGCCGAGTCAACAGGGATCTTTGTTGGTCCTGCAAAAAGGCACACTAAAATGAAACGTCAGGAAAACAGGAAGGGGAAAAGGGAGATTGTAACGACCGGTAGTCCGAATAAACCCTGTAGCTTACGTTATGCAACGCGAGCCTCTTCGGGTGACTCAAGGAGGATCCACGCAGGACTAGTAAAAGTCGGAGCTTCTAACTTCCAACCGAAACCTGCAGAAGACGGTCAACAACATGCAGGTGATATTGTAATGGAAGATTTAAAGTTCAGTTGTTAGACTGGATAGGATCACTCATCAATCGTAGGGTAAACTTGGAACAAGTAAGAGTCTGTTAACGTAGTGTCTGGAGATGTTTATTTCTCCCACTTCGAACAGAGTGCTATCTACTAATAAAACTAACTAACAGTGATTGAGTGATTTTACTAATAAGGATTAGCGTATTGATGCTCATAATACACTTCAGGCTTAAGGTCAATGCGTGTACGATTAGGGGATTCAACCTTGCACAATCTTCCTCAGCCATCTCAATTAGAAGCACTAATTTCATCATCCCGCCTCACTTTGGACCAAATATACTGGTGCACAAGTGACTTAACCTTGGCTTTGGTAATGCTTTCGTACATATGTCTGCAAGATTCTCTTCGGATGGACAATGTAGTAAAGTTAAAGATCCGTCTGTTACTTTTTCTCTTGTAAAGTGATGGGCTATATCAATGTGTTTTGTTGCATCGTTAAGCCTTGGATTGTGAGCAACATCAATAGCAGCTTGGTTGTCAGTCATCAATGCTTTTGGGATATCTTTGTCAACTAATTGATGCAAGCCACGTACAATCCAGACGAACTGTCTAGTAGTCGTTGACAACGCCATATATTCCGCTTCACAGGTGGAATGGGCTACAGTTCGCTGTTTGCGTGCTCTCCAACTGAACGTGGAGTTTCCAAGTTGATATATATCCAGCAAAGCTTCGACAAGTGTCAAGACAATTTCCGTAAGATGCATCACAGTATCCAGTTAAAATTAGAGGTGAATTTATCTTGTAGGTTAGCTTGAGTTCGCTTGTACCCTTAAGGTAGCGTAGTACTCGTTTTGCCATACTCAGATGAGTAACAGAGTTTTCAGTATTATACTGTGAGAGGAGCGTGATGGTGTATGCTAGGTCAAGGGCGAGTGCCAGATACCACATACATCAATGATCCGACAATCTGCTGATACAGTTGTGCATTAGCCCTTGGTTCTCCATTGGCCGCCGCAATGATCTTTTGGTGAGAGTCAATGGGCGTAGAGACCGGGTTGCAGTTTTGCATAGAGAATTGATTCAAGATTTTGTTAATGTATGCATTCTATGACAAGATGATACCTGCATCTGAGTACTCAATTTGTATACCAAGGAGCCAGTTGAGCGTACCTAAATCATTAACCTTAAATTCTTTCTTAAGAAGGTTGATTGTGTCGTCCATGACTTTTCCTTGTTCACCAAAAAGTACTATATCATCCACCTAGATAGCAATTATTAATTTGCCAGAGTTGTGGAGTAAAACACAAGAGTCAAAATGGGAAGAAGCAAAGCCGTACGGATGGATATATTCTACCAATCTGAAATACCATTCTCAGGGCAATTGCTTTAGTCCGTAGATACACCTATTGAGGCGAGCCACATGGTTATCTATCCTGTACCCATCAGGAAGTTCGATGTAAGTTTCTTCATTCAGAATACCATATAAAAAGGCAGTTTTGATGTCAAGTTGACGAGGTTTCCACCCCTTACTTGCAGATATAGCAAGTAGCAATCTTAGAGATTCGAGCCGAACAACAGGTGCAAAGGTTTCATTATAGTCAATTCCTTGGATTTGTGAGTATCCTTTTGCAACATATCTGGCTTTAAATCTTTCGAGCTCGCCTTGCGCATTGCCTTTGACTTTAAAAACCCATTTACCACTGACAATTTTGCGTCCTTCGGGTCGCGGCACAACTTGCCACACATTGTTTTCGTGAAAAGATGACATTTCATCTTCGAAAGCTTTTTTCCATTCAGACCAATATGCTGAGTGTTCCGCTTCCTTATAGGTTCTTGGTTCTGGAACTTCCAAGATACTTATCAATGCCCTTTCGCATTTGTCATTGTTGACCATATTATTTGGTGCGAGCGGGCTATTTGAAGGATGCACACGAGAACTTTTACACCACTCCCCCATAATCGTGTCATCAAACACGCGAGGGCGGACAAGGCGATTAGATCTGGTTCGTGACTGGGCATTGGAAGGATTGTTGGATATTTGGACTTGTGGAGCAGTTTCAGGGGCTGTAATGTGTTCGTCTGGTGGGCATTTTTTATCAGTTGGCTGAGAAACTATGTTTATTTCAACTTGATGGTTATCTGAAATTTTCTTTGAAGTGTTATCATTTGGTGTTGGCACATTGATGATATTTTCGATACGTTTTGCAACGTATGGAGCAAATATAACATCAGTTGAGACAACAACATGATTTGCTGCAGGAATAAAAATTTGATAGTGGTGGGGCACTTTGGTGTAACCTACGAACAAACCTTTAACCGCTCGTGGAAGAAGCTTACTGCCCGAAGGACGCTTAGCCTTGGGTATGTGTACATAGCATTCTCGCCCAAAGGGTTGTAGGTGTTCTATTGTGGGTTTTTCGCCATGGAAGGCTTCATAAGGTGTCTGCCCACAAACAGATGTATGATATAAACGGTTTTTGGTGTACGTGAAAGCTTGTACTGCTTCGGCCCACAAACGTTTTTCAGTGATGGGTAAAAGCATTGCGCGAATTCCTTCACCAATGGAGCAATTTAACCTTTCGGCGACGCCATTAGACTCAGGATTATAAGGGAGTGTTAAATCATGACATATTCCCTTTTGAGTTAAGTAACTACTCAAGCTTTTATTGATGTATTCATCACCGTTGTCAGTTCGTAATGCTTTAACCTTATAGTAAAATTGTTTTCAATCTCTGCAATTATTTTCACAATAACTTGTGCAGCGTCAGATTTTGACTTTAAGAATTGAACAATTGTACACCTGGTAGCATCATCAACTAAACTGATGTAGTAGAGGGAATTTCCTAAAGATGATACTGGAAATGGACCACTGAGGTCAGAATGTAAGTATTCAGCTTTTTCATAGGTTTTCCGGATTGTGGATCTAGGCTTGTTGTGAATTGATTTTGACAAGGCACAAGCTTCGCAATGAAAACTTTAGGGACGTTCAGGTATCACATTAGGGTTCTGCATAATTTTTAGGGAGCTGGATATAGAAGATGGAGCTGCATGACACAGTGCATCATGCCAAAAGTCATATATAAGCATGCATAATCTTGAACTTTTGGAGCAGATTCTGAAATCAGCGGAAGTGGTCCATTAAATGTAGCTTCAAGGTACGTTTTATTATGCTTTGTGGGCTTCATCACTTTTCCATCATCAACTAACGTATAGCCTTTATGTCTTTCTTGTCTCCAAGAAAACAGAGGATGCTGTAACCCAGGTACGTACAAAACATTGCTCAACTTGAATTGCGAAATAGTTTTATCAGATAACATGCAATATAAAACCACTGTCCCCCTTCCCAAGATTTTCATGTTTTGACCCGAACTGGACATTACAAGTCCGGAACAGTCAGAAATACATTCGAATCTCTCTGGATATGGGCACATGTGAGCTATTGCACAGGTGTCAAGATAAAAGTGCTTTTGACTGACCTTTTCGTTGATAGGCCTGACTAACGTCATGTGGGCTTCATCAGTAGAGGCAATTAGTTGTTTAGCTTTTTGTATATTTCTCTCCTTTATTTTGGGGCATTTAAACCAAGTATGGCTAGATGCTTGGGTTGGATGGTGCTTCTTACAGAAACTGCATGACTTTTTCTGAGAGATGGCTGGTTTCATGGCTCTAGGCTTTTTGAATCCTTTGACGGCTGTAAAAAAAGCTGTTTCAGTAGACTCTTCATAGTCGAGGTCTAGGAGTCGTTGCTTGACTTCAGCGAATGTAAGATCGCTCTTTGTAGTCAAGTTATCAACCACATTTCTCTTGTGGCGACTCAAAAATCCAAGTAGAAAATCGCGCTTGGCAAGATCTTCTTCAACGAAACTTGCAAACTTGTGCCGATAAGGATCCGTAGAATCTCTGGCCAGTTTGTGAAGTTTAGACCATTCAGTCTCGAAAGACTGAACAAAGGTAGCTAGAGAGGTCGACGTGTTGAAAGAGGTTTTTAGCTCACACAGGTTACCAACTTGATAGACTAGCGCGTACGCTGTGTCTATTTTGTATTGAGCAACCAAGTGCGTCCACATCAAGTGTGGGTCTTCCTTATCGAGAACACTTTAGATGATCCCAGGGTTGACCACATGAATGTAAGCAGCTACTGCCTGATTATACAACACTTTGTATGACTTCTGCTCCTCAAGATCAGCACTAGCCGTGGGTTTTACCCCTTCGACTACCAGCTCATACAGTCCCATACTGCGCCATATTGCAGTCATGGTTGTAGCCCATGAATCGTAATTCGCCTGTCCATTTAGGGGAGTAATGGTTGTTAAATTCATACTACAAATAGTGTACTCTTTGCAGAGGTTTGTGAAGAATGATTTGACTTGAGTAGTTGGTTCAGACATCGTAAGGTTTCTATTGAAATGGAAGATTTAAAGTTCAATTGTTAGACTGGATAGGATCACTTATCAATGGTAGGGTAAACTTGGAACAAGTAAGAGTCTGTTAATGTAGTGTCTGGAGATGTTTATTTCTCCCACCTCGAACAGAGTGCTATCTACTAATAAAACTAACTAACAGTGATTGAGTGATATTACTAATAAGGATTAGCGTATTGATGCTCATAATACACTTTAGGCTTAAGGTCAATGCGTGTGCGATTAGGGGATTCAACCTTGCACAATCTTCCTCAGCCATCTCAATTAGAAACACTAATTTCATCATTAGGAAGTAAACTATATTGCTGCTCAACAAGTCTATATACAACCCTCACTGCAGTCTAATGACTCGCCCCAAACCTGTTGTAAATATGGTATGATGGAGGATGTGGCTACTGAACTTATGATGATGATATTGCCCTTCTCTCACGCAATTGAATATATGATGAGAACGATTAGATTAATTGTATATACTGAATTTGCGTATATCTCTGATGAATCTGTAATGAATTGTCTGACCTATTACTGACGGGTGAAAGATGGTACTATATACATTATGGTGAATATCTCTTGATCATTCAACCCTCTTCTACCTCATTCTATCTTATTCCTTTACCATTCCAACATTACAACTAGATGTTTCTATGATATTCCTTTATGGAATATGGTGATTGACAGTAATGATTGTTGTCTCGTTCACTTCATTATTCCGTTCCGTCAAATCCCTGCTAGTCTATGTTTAATATCCGAGCAAGCATAACAAAACATGATATAGATAAAGGTTCCTGAAAGTCCTCGTGTATCAGAAGGTCCCTGTGACAGCAAGCCTACGCATATCAAGGGTACTTCTTGTTTCAGCTAGTCGCTATCTCATAGCTGATCATGCCCCATGCACATTGCCCCATGCACATTGCCCCATGCACCACAACCTTATCCCTGTAAGGTCTATGCACGCCTATGCGCTACATAGGCTACAGGAACAATTCAGCTCACCAGCTATCACAGTGCTAAGGCTTGTTGCCTATATTTAGATTGCCATTCAGGATTGTGTTTACTGCCGCACAAACAACCCAGAGGGGATTAGTCATGAGCCACTACATGATTCATACAGTGGGTAATATCTAAGGGCTGACTCAGGAGTCATTTGACTTAGAGGGATTGTTTTAGGATTATTGTTAATCATAAAGTTCACACTGGATGGTGAGACATCTCTGATAGTTACTATGGATGTCACTATATATGTACCTTTTCGATCTATTACTTAGTTTCCTTTGATAGTTGAATTATAATCTACCATCACTCATACGATTGCTAATTGCTTCTGATAGTTGATCCATGACAAGAAGTGCGTGAATATTATTTACAAGACAAGAACAATCATATATGGTTATCTCAAGCTGTCCCCACCAAATCCCATCAAACGTCTTAGAACTAGAACGTATAATGAACCATAGAAGATACTTGAGTATTCACAATATCCCAGTGTCATAAGCGGTATGTAGACAACGTGGGGAGACACAGAGGACAAGAGGTGGGTGTCAGGCTAAAGGTTGCCATCCTACATGATACACGAGATAGATGCTGTAGAAATTTGGAAGGGATTAGCAACAGTTAGTTAAGACTGGTTAGGCACTTATCACAATCTTGCAGATTTTGGAATGTAAGAGGCTGTTAATCTTAAGCAGTGGAGTTCTTTATTACTCTAGCTTAGAAAACAGATCGCTATATATATAATATCTATCTAAAGAAACAGAAATCTAGTGATTTGTGTTAATACAGTTTAGCGTATTTACCAGCCTCACAACTTTATGGAAATATTAGTACGTGCAGATCTACGTGAGTGCAAACGACTATCACATCCAAAGTTGGACGTTACTTGTTTCATGATAGCAATCATTTCAACACTCCTCCTCACTTTGTATCAAAGATATGGGTGCACAAGTGATTAAATCTCGGTTTCGGTAATGCCTTTGCACATATATCAGCCAAATTTTCAGCTGATGGAACATGTAACAAGATTAGCGATCCATCATTGATCCGTTCTCTAGTAAAGTGATAAGCAATGTCAATGTGCTTTGTAGCATCACTCAATCTTGGATTGTGAGCAATATCAATAGCTGAATTGTTGTCCGTAAACAAAGCTGCTGGTATATCTTTGTCAACAAGCTGATGAAGACCACGCACAATCCAAATGAATTGTTTAGTAGCAACAGAGATAGCCATATACTCCGCTTCACAAGTTGAGTGAGCTACAGTACGCTGCTTTCTAGACCTCCAGCTAAACGTAGAATTTCCTGGCTGAAAGAGATAGCCAGCAAAACTTCGTCGAATGTCAAGACAATTTCCGTATGATGCATCACAAAAACCATTGAGTACCAGGGGAGATTGAAACTTGTATGTTAGCTTGAGATCTCTGGTTCCCTTTAAATATCAAAGTACTCTTTTTGCTGCTCCTAGATGAGTGGATGATGGGTCCGAATTATATTGTGAGAGATGAGTGACTGTATACGCAAGATCAGGGCGAGTTCCAGTCGCGATGTACATTATAGATCCGATTATTTGCTGATACAGAGTGGCATTGACCCTAGGCTCTCCATTTGCCGCTACCATGAGTCTTTGGTTTGACTCCATGGGCGCGGAGACTGGGTTGCAATCTTGCATAGAAAATCTATTCAGGATTCTATCAATGTATGCGGTCTAAGACAAGTTGATACCTACATTTGAATACTCAATTTGAATGCCAAGTATCCAATTGAGTGTGCCCATGTCATTGACCTTGAATTCAGATTTGAGAAGGTTGACCATGACATCCATAACTTTTCCTTGTTCACCAAATAGTACTAAATCATCCACGTATATAGCAATTATGAGTTTGCCAGTATTATGGATTAAGACACATGGGTCAAAAAAGGTAGAAACAAAACCGTGCGGATTGATAAAATCAACCAATCTAAAATACCATTCTTGGGGTGATTGCTTCAGTCCGCAGATACACCGATTAAGGCAAGCCACATGGTTGTCTATCCTGTACCCTTCAGGAAGTTCCATATAAATTTCTTCTTTTAATATACCATATAAAAATGCGGTTTTAATATCGAGTTGTCTAGGTTTCCATCCTTTATTTGCGGATATAGCTAGGAGCAATCGTAAAGACTCAAGCCTAACAACTGGAGCAAAGGTTTCATCATAATCGAGTCCCTGAACTTGGGAAAATCCTTTTGCAACATATCTAGCTTTAAATTGTTCGATTTCACCTTCAGCATCTCCCTTGACTTTGCAAACCCATTTACCATTAACAACTTTCCGCCCTTTTGGTCTTGGAACTATATCCCACACATTGTTCTCTTGTAGAGATGCCATTTCATCCTGAAAGGCTTTCTCCCAATCAGACCATTGAGATGAGCTTTTTGCTTCACTGTAACTCTTTGGTTTTCTGACATCTGAAATACTAATCAATGCGCTTTCTTCTTCGATACCATCAACCATATTGATTGATTCAGGTAGACAAGGTAAAGAATGTACACGAGATCTTTTCCACCACTCACCTGTAATTGTGTCATCGAACACACAAGGTCGTACAGTGCGGTTGGATCTTCTGAGCGTTTCAGCATTGCAGTTAAAATCAGATGAATGGGAATGTGGAGTAATTTCCGTAACATTTAAGGGATTGTCATTTGAAGGTGCGGCTTCTGACACTTGTTGGTATGGATTATGCTCGACCATATGAATTATATTACTTGCACAATTTGTATTTGGACGTTCATTTGAAGTAAACACTTTATCCAGAACAACTGATTGTGGTGGTAAAAAAGTATTGTAATTAAGAGCTAGGAGGGGTATGGCAATTATATTACTCTGCTGTCCTTCGGCGGAATTACACGGGCTCGGGTGCGGTGGTGAGTTGCAGAATAATGCTCTCACGCTGGATTGACGGCACGATGGATAAATGATGATCTATAAAGGAGATACTTGTTGCGCACTCCAACGATGGATGATATCTTCTAATGGATGGTGGGAAGAATGATATTCGTGTATATGAGATAGATACAAACTTAACATAGAAGGTAAAGAGATTCTGTCGTACATTGATAACGTCCGTGCGCCAGCCTGTCTTACACCCTTTCCTTATTTGACAGCCATTCATCCTTCTCCCTGTTCTGGCATGTTTCTACCGAGTCAGCACAACACAAAGTAGTGATAGGAAGTCGCTGGTTTGAATAATTGACACCAGAATTGGTGCTATTTTTTTCATCCACATGTGGCGGAAATTTGACATCAGCTGAGACAACTACTCTACAATATTCATGAACAAAAACACGGTAATGATGTGGCACCTTGGTGTATCCTACGAATATACCTCTTACAGCCCTTGGTAGCAGCTTACAACCTGAAGTACGCTTAGCTTCCGGTATGTGAACAAAGCATGCTCTGCCAAATGGCTGAAAATGTTTAATAGTGGGTTTTACGCCATTGAAGGCCTCAAAAGGTGTCCGCCCACTAACGGAACTATGAGCTATTCGGTTTTTGGTGTATATGAAAGTTTCCACCGCTTCAGCCCATAACCGTTTATTGGTAGTGCTTGTTAGCATGGCGCGTATACTCTTGCCGATGGAACGATTTAACTTTTCGGCGACGCCATTAGATTCAGGAGAATAGGGAGGAGTCAAGTCATGATTTATCCCCTTCAGATCTAGGTATTTTGAAAATTTTTCATTTACATATTCACCACCATTATTGGTTCTCAACGATTTTACTCGACAGTTATTTTGGGTTTCAATCTTGGTGATCATATCAATTGTTGCTTGAACAGCATCAGATTTAGATTTTAAGAGGTGGACCCAAGAATAACGAGTTGCATCATCAATGAATGAAATATAATAACGAGAATTACACAGAGATACTATTGGGAATGGACCACAAAGGTCGGAATGCAGATATTCTCCTGGTGTAATTGATCTCAAAGTAGCTGCATGAGGTTTACTGTGAGTTGACTTAGACAGAGCACAGGCCTCGCAGTGAAAGTCTTTAGGACAATCAGGAATATTATTGGAATCCTGAATTAACTTATCTGTTTTAGATATAGTTGAAGGGGCAGAGTGGCATAATGCTTGGTGCCAAAAAGAGTAGGTAAGATATGCAATTTCTTTAATTGGTAGATTCAACTCCGGTATAACTGGTAGAGAGCCACAGAAGATTGCTTCAAGCCAGATCTTTTTGTCTTTAATGACACGCATTACGTTACCATCATCATAAAGTTTATAGCCTTTAGCTCTTTCTTTTTTTCATGAAAAAAGAGGGTGTTTAAGTGATGGCACATACAAGACATCTCTGAGACGAAATGAAGAAATAGATTTATCTGATAATACACAATTCAACACAATAGATCCTTTCCCCAAGATTTTCATCTCCTCCCCCGAACTTGACATCACAAATCCGGTATATATTGAGAGGAGCTCGAAACAATCTGAGTATGGACACATGTGAGAAGTTGCGCACGTATCAAGATAGAAATTCTGTTTACTAACCTTGTCTGTAGATGAGAGAGTCATGAGAGCTTCTTCACTAACATGAGGAGTTTCCTTTGCCTTATGATTTTTCATCTCCTTCAACATCCGACAATTATTCAATGTGTGACCGGATGCCTTGTTCGGATGATGTTTCCGACAAAAATTGCATTCCTTTCTCTTGGAGATATTTGCGGGCCTGGTTAGAGGTTTCGGCCTTTTTTCCATGGTAGTTAAAAACGCGGAATGAGGAGTTTCCACCTCATCCGTATCAACAAGTCTTTGCTTGACCTCAGAAAAAGATAGATTACTCTTAGTCGTGAGATTATCAACGACGTTCTTTTTATGACGGGCCAAGAATCCAAGAAGGAAATCACGCTTAATAGTATCTTTCTCAAAGAAGGATGCAATCTCACGACGATCAGGATCTGTAGATTCTCGTGACAATTTGTGAAGTTTAAACCATTGTGTTTCAAACTGCTCGATGAAAGAGAGAGTCCGAGAAGCATTATACACTGATTTAAGCTCATATAGGTTCCCTAATTGATAAACAAGAGAATACGCAGTATCTCTCCTGTAAATCATCTTTAGGTGCGTCCACATCAAGTAAGGGTCAATCTTGTCGAGGATACTATGTTGTATCTCAGATTTAACAACTTGAATGTAGACACCTACAGCCAAAGTGTATAATGACTTATACGACCTTTTCTCTTCAGTGTCGGCGTCATCTACTGGTTTTAAACCTTCAATAACTAATTCGTGTAACCCAAGCGTACTCCACACAGCAATCATGGTCGAGGCCCATGAATTGTAGTTCGATTGCCCGTCGAGGGGCTCAACGTGGGTTAAGTTCATGGAACGACCACCGTATTCTTTGGCGATTATCGTGAAGAAATCTTTAGAAACGACAGTTTCCGAACTTTGCAATGAGCTAGTCTGAGGGAGCGGAGAAGTAGATGAATTAGACATTTTTGAGGTATCGAATCTGTAGAAACAATATGTTAGCGCATAGGGTTCACACTTACAATAAGTGCTTATGCTAGTGCACCGGGCTCAGAACCTGTAGAAATTTGGAAGGGATTAGCAACAGTTTGTTAAGACTGATTAGGCACTTATCACAATCTTGCAGATTTTGGAATGTAAGAGGCTGTTAATCTTAAGCAGTGGAGTTCTTTATTACTCTAGCTTAGAAAACAGATCGCTATATATATAATATCTATCTAAAGAAACAGAAATCTAGTGATTTGTTGATCGAGATGGAATCCGTTTTGTCGATGTACCAAGCTTGTTGGTGGCGTTCCAGGTTTCTGTCATGATACAGTATCTATTGTTAAGATGTTTCGGATCTAACTTCAGACTGTTATATTGAGATATGGCAAGGAAATAATATAGCTACTAGCGGCTCTTACATGTAGATAAAAAGCCTCTTGACCCATCTAGATGAGAGGGGGCGGTTTAGGTTCTTTCTTGAGACATATACTATAATCATCATAATCATAATTTATTCCTTTAGTGATTTATATTGTCTCGAGTACCACCGTCACCAAATTTATGACTTCGACTTTATATATCACGAATTGTTAAAACATTCATCGCGATAATAAATTTTTAGAGTCAAATATTTGTGTTAATACAGTTTAGCGTATTTACCAGCCTCACAACATTATGGAAAGATTAGTACGTGCAGATCTACGTGAGTGCAAATAACTATCACATCCAAAGTTGGACGTTACTTGTTTCATGATAGCAATCATTTCAACAGATGCATCACCACTCGGCTAAAAGGCCAGACCAGAATCATAGAACACTATGATCTGGCAATCTCCATATATATATTATACAGTAGAGGCTTTCCTGACATTCAGAATGTTGAAATGAATTCTACATATTGGAAAAGATCTGCAAGGAATGCAAACTTGTAGAGCCGAGGCTGCTCCGTTTGACATTCTGCGCTAAGACCATTATGGTTGGTCATACGCTAGTCCGTATTGACACACAATCACTAATTGCTTTTAGTTAGAATTTTCATGTATATATAAAGCGCTTTAGGAGTTGGTGTGAGAGTAATGAACAACTCTCATGGTAACTTTCTACAGCCTCCTCATTGTGCCTTTAATATTCATCTGTGATCTCATCAAGTCTAATAAGCTTTAAGATAATCCCAAGTGCAACTCCAAACTTCTACAGGTAATAAGCCCAGTGCTCTTAGAGATCACTTTGTCTGTACAGAATTTTTCTAATTCACTGCTGTGTAAACTTCTACAGATTTACTCAAGATGTCAGCAGTACAGACCCTGGCCGTTGAATCGGGAAATAACGCTCCTTCCACTGAGACGGCATCGTCTAGCCATCTTGTTGTCCAGGAACCTTCAAGAGACTATGTTGAGATGTCAACGTTCTTCAGTGACACTCTCAATGATGGAATGCACCAACTGATGTCATTCACTAACATCACCCGTCTCAAAGGTCCTGAAACATACGACTTGTGGGAGGCTGACATGATTGCTATGTGGAGTGCTTCTGGATTGTACGAACTAGTTGTTGAAGGGCTTCAACTAGTCGCAAACGCAATCCAAGCTGAGCTAAGGGCATATCGGGTGCTGTCCCGGTTCGCTGTTGGAGTGTACGTCCATGTTGTATACTCTGATATTTGACAACGCATGTTGTAGAAGGCAAACCCACACCTAATGTGGCTGTTTCTCCAAAATGAATTCAAGAGGCTGAATACATACTCGTTGGTATATCAATTAGCCAACTTCGCCGAACTGGTGAATGAGTATGACAACACAAAACCAGTGTCCGAATTCGTCCGACGATTTGAGGAAGAGCACTACAAGCTTTGGCGTCTTGCCGAATCCTCGTCTGACAAATACCGTAGGGATTTTGGTGTTATTCTGGAGACAGATTCAACGAAGCGAGACTTCCTGCTTGGTTTTCTGAGCAAGAAGATGAAGTTGAAAAACGTTGTTGATAATCTTACAACCAAAGATAATTTGACTTATTCAGCGGTTAAACAGAAACTTCGTGCTCTTGATACTGAGGAAAAGCCCCAAACAGCCTTCCTTGCCCAGGCTAAGTTGAATCGCCCACTCAAGCATAAATCAGCTAAGATTATGAAGAATAAACAGTGTAACTTTTGCAAGAAGCACTTTCCGAGTAATGCTGATGGTCATACATGGAATAATTGTGACCGGCTCAAAGAAAAACGAAGCCATAAGAATGTCAATGGGGTAGAAGTGGCCCACATAACATCTGTCTCTACTGATAATGTTAGTAAATCCAACTTTATACTTGATACTGGTGCATCAGCTCATATGTGTCCTTCTCCAGATTGCTTCACAAACCTCTTCACATGTTCCGGACTTGTCAACACAAGTTCAGGCAAGTCAATGGCTGTGAAAGGAAAGGGCACAGTGACTTTAAGATGTAGGGCATCGAATGGTTGTATTTACAACTTTGTATTATCAAATGTATTATATGTACCTAAATTGACTCATTCTCTTTTGTCGTGAAGAATTGAAAGATCTAATAGTTATACACTTTATGATGACGAGACAGTGATGCGTCTACTTAAGGGTGATTCAGTATGTCTTGAAGCAATTTTTAACGGAACTGTTCCGGTTGTTGTAGAAGCCCTCCTACCACGTCAAGATGTTGCCTGTATGACCTATGAATATTGGCATCAAGCTTTATGTCACTCATCCCCCACAACAGTCTCTAAAACAGAGATGGTAATACAAGATTCCAAGTTAATCCCTGTTTGCCCTAAAAATTTTCACTGCGAGGCGTGCGCACTTTCTAAGTCCACTCATAGTAAACCTCAAGCAGTTTGTAATAGAGCAAGTGCCATAGGAGAATATTTGCATTCGGACCTTTGTGGTCCTCTTCTGATGCTTTCTCCAGGTAATTCTCTTTATTATATCAGTTTTGTTGATGATGCTACTCGCTACTCATGTGTTAAGTTCTTATCATGCAAGTCGGAAGCTTGTCAAGCTGTAATGAATACGATTGCAGAACTTGAAACACAATTTGGATGTAAAGTTAAGGCATTGCGAACTGATAATGGCGGTGAGTATGTTAACAAAGAACTTACCAATTACCTTGCTCAGAAGGGGATACGTCATGATTTGACTCCACCGTATTCTCCCGAGTCTAATGGTATTGCCAAACGATTAAATCGTTCTATAGGCGAGGGTGTTCGGGCTATGCTATCCAACATTGCTGAAAAGCGGTTGTGGGCAGAAGCTGTTGATACATTTGTTTATACCAAAAATCGCTTATTTCATGGTTTTGTGTGTGGTCAGACACCTTATGAGGCTTTTCATGGCCATAAACCCACATTGAGACACTTAAAGCCGTTCGGTGGAAAATGTTATTTACACATACCTAAGGCTAAGCTTCCTTCAGGTAGTAAACTTCTCCCAAAAGCCGAGCTAGGCGTGTTTGTAGGATACGGTGCTGCGCAACACCACTACAAAATTTATACCCCCTCTAACGGGAAGTTGACGATTTCTGCTGATGTTACATTCCCTCCTAGCGAAGATAAGGCTGTAGCACCCTCTTCTCATCAACAGAGCATTTCTCGTGAATCATCTACTATATCTACAGATATAAATGAGAATCCACTGGCATTGGTGTTCAATCCAGTAGATGATATTCATAAAACTCATGCCGTTCCACGTTCAGATTCTCAGCCGTCTCATATTCGTAGGGAGAATGACCAGTATGAATCCGAACCAACTAGTGGAATTATTTCAAATCAGTCTGATGTTTCACGTTCAAACTGTTCATCATTGATTAATATTCTAGATAAGGATGAGCCTGGGTTTGAACCAGTCGAAACCAATACAAGTCAAACTGATAGTTCTTGTTCAAGTTTTCAGCAGTCTATTGTTCCTGACGAGAATGACGAGCACGAAATTGAACCAAGTAGAACTATAACAAATCATGCCGTTGTCCCATGTTCAATTCTTCAGCCGTCTAACGTTCCTTCGAGGAATGACGAGTCTTCTTATGAACTACCAGGGGCTCAGCCAACTCCGTCACAAAATGTTTTTAAAAGAACCAGATCCAACCGCTTGGTACGACCTCGAGTGTATTCTGACACGATTTCGGGGGAGTGGTGGAAAAGATCTGGTGTGCAGACTTCTAACTCTCGGGTTGAATCATCAGATATGGTTAACACTACCGAGGAAGATAGTGCATTGGTTAGCATTTTGGAGATACCAGAGCCAAAAAGTCTTAATGAAGCGAAACGCTCGATTTATTGGTCTGAATGGGAGAGAGCTTTAGAGGATGAGATTTCATCACTCAAAGAAAACAACGTGTGGCATGTTGTACCACGTCCTGACGGACGGAAGATTGTCAATGGAAAATGGGTATTTAAAGTTAAAGGAAATGCTCTCGGAGAAGTCGAACAATTCAAGGCGCGCTACGTTGCAAAAGGGTTCACCCAAGTTCAGGGTCTCGATTATGAGAAAACCTTTGCTCCCGTTGTACGACTAGATTCTCTAAGTTTGCTCCTTGCTATCTCTTCCAACAGGAGATGGACCCCCAGACAACTTGACGTTAAAACAGCGTTTCTATATGGTACACTTAATGAAGAAATTTACATGGATCTTCCTGAGGGTTTCAGGAAGGATAATCATGTAGCACGTCTTAACAGATGTATCTACGGACTGAAGCAATCACCACGAGAATGGTATTTTAGGTTGATTGAATACATTCTTCCTCATGGTTTTGTTTCTTCCAAATTTGATGCTTGTGTTCTCTTGCACAAGTCAGGAAACTTGATCGTTGCGATATATGTAGATGATATTGTTTTATTTGGCGATCAAGGGAAGCTAATAGATGAAGTTGTTGGGCTACTAAAATCCGAGTTTAAAGTAAACGACATGGGTACGCTTCATTGGCTTCTTGGTATTCAGATTGAATACTCAAATGCAGGTATTCCACTATCCCCGGCTGCTTACATTGATCGAGTCTTAGCACGTTTCTCTTTGCTGGATTGCAACCCTATCTCTACACCCATGGAATCCAACCAACGCCTAACAGCTGCAGTTTATTGGGAGCTCAGTGGAAACGCTAATCTGTATCAACAGATGATCGGCTCTATGATGTACGTCGTAACAGGAACATGACCTGACCTCGCTTATACTATCGCCTATTTTTCTCAGTTCAGTCAGGATCCATCTGTCTCTAATATTGGTGTGGCAAAACGAGTTTTAAGATACTTGAAGGGAACTAGAGATCTTAAGCTAACTTACGAGTTCGGATCTCCCCTGGTACTCAATGGATATTGTGATGCATCTTTTGCGAATTGTCTTGATACCCGTCGAAGCTTTTCTGGCTATCTGTTCCAACTTGGTGGTTGTTCAGTCTCTTAGAAATCTCGCAAACAACGAACTGTGGCTCTCTCTACTTGTGAAGCTGAATACATGGCGTTGAAGATGGCAACTCAACATCTCATATGGATTGTTGGGGGTCTCCATCAGATGACTACTGAACAGATACCAACAGCTTCGTTCACAGACAATACCTCCGCAATTGAGCTTGCAAAGAATCCGAAACTTAATGATGCAACCAAACATATTGATATTGCTTATCATTTCATAAGAGAGCAGATCGAACTTGGAACTTTAACCTTACTACATATTTCGTCAGCCGAAAACCTCGCTGATATATGTACGAAGGCGTTACCAAGGTCTAGATTGAACCAATTGTGCACTTCTATATTCCGTGCAAATTGAGAAAGGGTGTTGAGATGAATTCTACATATTGGAAAAGATCTGCAAGGAATGCAAACTTGTAGAGCCGAGGCTGCTCCGTTTTACATTCTGCGCTAAGACCATTATTGTTGGTCATACGCTAGTCCATATTGACTCACAATCACCAATTGCTTTTAGTTAGAATTTTCATGTATATATAAAGCGCTTTAGGAGTTGGCGTGAGAGTAATGAACAACTCTCACGGTAACTTTCTACAGCCTCCTCATTGTGCCTTTTATATTCATCTGTGATCTCATCGAGTCTAATAAGCTCTAAGATAATCCCAAGTGCAACTCTAAACTTCTACAGTAAGATCCTTTAGTTAGAGGACAATTGAATGAAGATCAAGTTTACATTAAAAAGCATTCTATCTACTGTCTAAGAACTGATAGGTGTAGCGGCCGATAGTCCGGATATAGCCTGTAGCTCGCGTTATTCAACGCGAGCCTATCTGATGAGCTCAAAGGTCCACGTGGGGTTGATCATACCCGGAACTTCTACCCCTCAAATCAGACCCTCAGAGATAAGAGGAGCGCGTGAGGGGCCTGCAATTGACGTATCCCAATTGATGGACCCACAATTGACGGAACGTTCCCGGGCCAATCGGGATCTAGGGAGAGCGTCAAACACCGTGCGGGTAATACCGCTATTGGTGGTAATGTGCTCTATAACATAAGTAATAATCCCCATTCAACAGGTGTTAGGCAGAATTGTAGAGATGGCATTTTTCTCAACTATAATGTCGCGATGGCACGGGATGGGGAGGGATATGTTGAGGCAGGAAGTAGAGCAATGTTTAGTATAAGTCAAACGCAAATTCCTGTATCTAGATTTCCTCCTCACAGAAAGAAATAACAAATATTGTTCCCGCGAATTACGCCCAAGCTAATTTCCTCCGAACCGTGACAATAGGCTTGTTTGTTAGGAATCCCATTGTGGGCAGGCAAGAATTTGTAGTTATAAGGTTTAATAAAGCTAGCAAGTAAGATCTAGCTACAAGAAAGTATTTAAATATACATATTAAGCCAACACTACACTAAACTCCAAGCAATCATGACTAACACCGTTCCGAGGTATCTGTCACATGAATTTGTGCTAGCGTTATATTTTCAGTACATCGCTAAACAAAATTTTGCATTTGTTGGACAAACTCTGGCGTGTTCCGAGGTGACGAGACTGTAGATTCCGGTCTGAAATCTAGTCTTGGATGATGACCAAAAGAGGCAAAAAATGGAGTGAGACCTGTGGAGGCATTGATGTGATTGTTATAGCAAAACTCAGCTAAAGGTAGATGTTTGACCCAATTGTCTAAGTAATGGTTCACATAGTGGCGGAGGCAAACTTCTAGAGTTTTGTTCACTCTCAGTTTGCCCATCCGATTCTGGGTCGTAAAATGTTGACAACTTGTGAGTGATACTTAAATAGGCACAGATTTCTTTCCAGGTCTTGTCAATAAAGGCTCTACCTTGATCGGAGATAAGCGAGTCAGGCAAGCCTGCGAAGCGGACGACATTGTTAAGTAGTGCCTCGGCAGTTTGTTGGGCTGTAGGTTGTTCTAAAGGTACTATCCACACCCTTTTGGTGAGTCAATCTACTATGTGCAGGATAGCCCAATATGCATAGTTTCAAACATTACAGATTGGGAAGGGCCCCGCAAAGTCAAGAGTGAGATGGCGAAAGGAGGACTCTGGGGCTAGGAGAGGCTGGAGAAATCTATGTGGCTTTTGAGTCGAGTGGTTATTTTGTTGGCACGCTTCGCATCCCCGAGCGTACTTCTTGGCATCATTGCGACAATCGGACCACCAATATCTACGAGACAGTAGGGTGTAGAGGGCAGCCGGCCCCCGGTGATCATATAGAGGTGTTTTATGAAGCTGTTGGAGGGCTCGTTCTCGAAGGATATCTGGTACATATTCTTTTCTGTTTAGCGTGAATGAGTGATTGGTTAATGCACAGCTTGCGAGTTGAATATCCTTGTGGTTGATTTCTCGATTTTTTAAGGCTTCACGGATGTCTTTACAATACTCATCTTCTTTATAGTGTTTGTTCCAGTTTTCTAACGTAAGTTCCGGTAGTCGATGATTTTGAGGTGTAGGGGGGGATGTGAGTGAGTTGGCTCAAGGTTACAAAGGATCTAGTGTGGTTTAATCAAATTTTGGCACTGAAGCTTATTGTGTGCGTCCTAGCTATCTTGAGGCTTGTCGGCGCTGATTCTCTTGAGAGCATCAGGTTTTCCTCCCCGCTTACCAAGTTGAAATACAATCTTAAAATTGTAGCCTGCCAGAAGCTCGTTTATTATAATTCCATGGTCTAGTAACATGGTTGATGCTTGTACAAACTCGCTTAGCTGGAGTTAAGTTAGTGTTAAACTCTATTTACAATAGAGTTTTCCCAACATTTTGTTAAGAGGATTGGGAACATCATGGAATATATTAGAAGAGCATGAAACAACACAGGATCAATTTTCGTGAGAATATTGTATCTGTTGTAGTGACATGACTTCAGAGTAGAACCTTCTAGTAGAATAGTAGAGGACAGCTAGGGGATCCGGAGAGATGTATATAATGAGGCAGTAGACCTCTGTATTCTAACTAAGCAGTTCCTTTTATATATTCAATCAATAGAGACAATTAATTGAGATACTTCTATACTATACTTATCCATCTCATCGTGATCATTATTCTCCAAGGTAAATGTCACTCTGATTTCTCTCGTAACCTTGTTATTATAACATTGTTCCATCGTGCTTGCCTTTGATTCAGCTTTTTGGTGGTGGTAAAGTATTCAAGATTTTTGTGGTCCGTGAGGATCAGAGTGGCAGCTTGTATGACAAAACCCATATTCTATGTTAGTACGTTAGTAAAACATGTGCTATTTTTGTCAGGCCTCTATTCCTGGCCTTCGCTTATCTCATTAGCTTGCTAAGGCCACAGACAAACCTGGAGTCGGTCGCCCTCGAAGACCTGTTCTCACTGATTCCGGTTTTGTTTGTCATTCAGTGCGGAAACGTTTGTTAATGTATGATAGTTCAGGTTTTCTCTCTCGTTTACATCTGTTGTTTCAAGGAATTCTCGGAATGGGTTATATTTAGATTAGCTTGCCGTGGGTTCAAGGGGTTGGAGGAGATATATAGACAAAGGAGATACGAGCTAGACAGGGGGGGTTCTTCTTCGGGGGGAGAGACGTCCATATCTGTTATTCTCGATACTGACAGTACGATTCTTTCAATCTTGATGAACGCGTCTATCACGAAAGTTATCGTGTCTTAAAATCAATTCTGATATACAGCTTCCACCGAGCCCAGCTTAGCAGTCCAGTTTTTGAAAGCGTTTACAATCGCGAGTAATTCCTTGCCATAAATATCACAATTACATTCGGCAGGGATCATTTTCTTTGACATAAAAGCTATGGGTCGTAAAATTCCGGCTTCGTCATATTGAGACAGTACCACTGCAGTCACAAAGTTATAGGCGCCTGTTTCCATTATTGTTTGACGCATAGGGTCAAAATAAGCCAGCATTGTACCATCTTTGAAAACTATCTTAATTTAAAAGAAAGCAGATTCGCAGGCTTTATCCCAAAAGAAAAGAACATCTTTTTTTGTTAGCTGTGTTAGTGGGGAGGCCAGGCGGGAGAATTGTGGTATAAAGTGTCGATAGAAATTTGCGAAGCCCAGGAATCTTTGAACATCCCAGACGGAGCGTTGGGTTGGCCATTCTTGAATGCATGCAACTTTCTTCGGGTCCATAGAGATTCTTTTTGTAGAGACAATAAGGCCTAGATACGTGACCTGGGTGGTTTCAAAGTTACATTTTGATATGTCTACCTGGAGCCCGTGTTCACGGAGGCGCTGCAAAACTTCCCGGACATGACGACAATGGTCTGTTAAATTGTCTGAATAAGCTAGGATATCATCCATGTACGCGGTACAGAAGCAATCAAGAAGTCCACGAAGTGCATGGTTAATATATGATTTGAAAGATGCTGGACCGTCGGAGAGTCCAAAGGGGAGTACCAAGGGTTCAAAAAGCCCATACCCGTAGGTGAAGGCAGCTTTCCATTCGTCTCCTTTGATTCGGAGTTTATTAAAATCTGAGATGATGTCTAACTTGGTATAATATTTAGCTTTATAGAGTTGGCTAAGTGTCTCGCCAGTGAGTGGAAGAGAATGTCGATTTTTGTTAGAACTTGGGTTATACTCACAAGTAGAAGACTTCAAAGATATGAGGAGGGTGGATCAATGTATTGTAATAATGATAGAGTAAGCTCAGGAGATGATGATCTATGTGAAGAATGTAATGTTTTTTTCTTCTCAGACATACGGTCTCATATATACAAAAAAAAAGGACCTCTAGTCACTAGTCTCAACCCAATTTAGTCCTTACACTTGTGCCGTATTAACCCTTAATATTCTGTGCCGTCATGTTTTTATGATGATATCCGAAGTTTTTGTTGTTATTATAGTTGTTGCCCGTGCTGGCTGACAACTGATGCCTCTGATATTATTTCTAGGCAATTAGCGGGAGCTAGGCTAAAATTAGATGATTAATATGCGTGATATTGACAAGGATAATGCATATTTTCACACTCTTCCCTCAGATTGGACAATATGATAAAGTGTATGTAAGTCTGGATAGTAATTCTCACATCTCTCCCTAAGACTTGACTACTAAGTGGAATATTGGCGAGTTTGGAGTAATAATAGAGAGAAATGACTTTATCTTGACAGAGGAATAAACTCGAGTGGACAAGGATGGTCCACGAGTCCCGTTAATACCACAAAAAACCTTAGCAAAGAAAAAAAAATTGTGGTAGAAAGGGTACTCTCAATAAAGACTAGTTCTGGACATTTCGTGTAGTGGTTGATCTAATTTTATTTCGATTAAATACTAGACATCTTCGAGATTTGGTTGTTTTATGTAGACCTGGTGTTTTTGTGGGCTAGGAATTTTCGTCAATCTGTCAGCAGGCATTTCAGCCGTCGGGATTTATTGGATGTCGAGCCATAGTCGGTTGGTCTCCTGCCTTAGCCAATTTTGATGCACAACCGTGTGGCGAAGTTTCGTCCCAACTTTATCAGCTTTACTTGTAGCAATATCGATGGCTGCAGTGTTGTCACAATAGAGTATTTTTTCTTGTTCGGGATTGATATGAACTGACCTGAAAATTTTTCTCACCACTTGTGATGGCTACCTGCTCTTGATAGTGCGGCTAACTCTGATTCAATTGTAGATTTAGCGACTGTGGGTTGCTTCTTAGCCGCAAAGGCGATTGGCCCTCCGAATAATCGGAACAAGTATGCCTCGGATGATGTACGAGTTTCAGAATTGTCTGCGAATGCTGCGTCGCTTGCTCCATTAAAAACCTCAACGCTGCCTTTTCCATCATATAGAATGTCACGGTAACGGGTACTATATAAGTATTGGATACAGTGGTGTTGGAAAACACAAGAGTTTGATGTTCAGGTTTCATCTGTATGACTCGGTTTTTCTTTTGTTCCCGACATAGATTGAAACAACGTTTCCCGAAACTCGCTGCTCGAAAGATGTTTTGGGTATGTTGTTGAGAACAAACCGAAATTTGGTGCTTGGAAGATGTTTTGGGGCATGTATTTATGCATTAGTTATAAAATCTGTTCTACTATAAGTATTACGGTGTGTAATGGAAAATAGGGAATAAGGGTTTCTAATATAATATTACTGAACACATTTTTTCTGATTATTCTTTATATCTAACAAGTGGTTTGCGTTTGACAGGTCATCTTGAGTAGGGTTGGAACGGCGTTCAGCTAGTAAAGAATAGGATTTGGCCACGTCTGGCCGTGTGAATGTTGCTGCGTGCCCGATTAATCCAACTTTTGATTGATACTCATGTGTAAGATGTGAAGGTGCGTTTGGGTTATCACGTTCATCAGAGACAGGTGGGTCGCCATATGTGATAGGAAATGGTGTTGATGTTTTCGTGATGAGGTCTAGATTGTATTTTGCAGCCATATTAGCAATGTAGACATCTTGAAGAATCCAAACCTTTCTTTCTTGGCGGTTCCTTATGATTCTTATTCCAAGAAAACGGTCTGGTTCGCACTCTCTCATCTGAGAAGAGTTCATCAGTTGTGTTTTAGATTTATCTAGTCTTGATTTGTGTTGTGTTAGAGATGTAGCGAGGAAGTCGTCGACGAAGTAGAAACAGTAGATGAATCCATCAAGCATTAAAAAATCGACATCTGGCACTTTGTGAAATCCTAACTTTTCAAGCTCTCTTTAATCTGTCTGAGCCCACAGGAGCGGTGATCTTGGTAAACTATATAGTGCTCTTTAGAGTAAAATTTTCTTGCCTTGAATCTCATAACCTGGAGGTGAGTTGCATATCACCACTTCGTTAAGTTGACTGTTGAGAAATGCGTTGACTGCATCAAGTGATATAATCTCTATATCAAATGCGGCCAATAAGGACACCAACGCCCGAAAAGTACTTACAGCTAACGTAGCGGCAAAAGTATCGCGAGTACTTCTATATAGATCTCCTCGAGCGCATATTCGTGCTTTATGTTTCCAAAGTCTGCCCTCGTGATCCTGCTTATAAGTGAATACCCATTTCAACGGGAGAGACTTAGTCTGATTTTGTTCTTCAAGCTTCATGGCCTCGTGAAGATCAACCATTTGCAAGGTATCTTTCTTAATTAGTGTTTTCCATTCAAATTCTGCAGCTTTTCTGAAACCATCTGATTCAGGATGGCGAACCATTTGCTTCCAAGTGTTCAGAGGTTTCATGGTGGAAACAAGCCGAAGTTTTCGCCCAATGATAACAGGATTGAACACTGTTGCAGCCATTGCTATGTGGATTGTTCCGTAGTTTCCAGCTAAAGCGTAAATATTACGTCTAGGGGCTTTGCGTGGTCTCTTTTAGTGATCAGGTAAAATATTAGCTCCATCTAATTGACTTGAAACTTTATTTTCTCGAGTTGCTGTTGTGCCTATGATAGGTTGTATGTTCTCAGTGCTCTGAGTAAGATCTAGCTCCATCTTTGAGTATGAATAATTCGAAATGTTATCGGCGACATCTTGAATAATCTCCGTAGGTCCAGAAGTGGTGTTCTGAGATAATTGATGCCTTGGAGATGAATCAGGAGAATGGGGGGTAGAGTAAGTTGCTTCTGATATAAATTTTGTATTTGTACTCTGGGATCTGGGCAAGATATCTGAGAATACACTCAGGTTATCCTGAATCTGGTGATCTTGGGTGTCGGACTGGAGAGTTGGAGTATCATTATCATATATGTTTGTCTAGCTAATTTCCTGATCAGTTGAGTTTGTGTCAGGAATGCCTCGGCTGTATAATACATATATATATGAAGATTGCCGTTTCATAGCGTCTATGATTCTAGTCTGGCCTTTTAGCCAAGTAGTGATGCATCTATCTCGTGTATCATGTAGGATGGCAACCTTTAGCCTGACACCCAACTCTTGCCCCTCTCTCTCCCCATGCTGTCTACATACCGCTTATGGCAAGTCTTGTGTATTCATCCTTTAGGCTATGACACAAATCATACTGATACAGTAAATGGAGCGATGTCTCAACTTAATATTAGGGACACTCACACCCAAACATCAATCGAAGACATAACTGTAGATCAAGCACCCTACAGCCTCATCAATCCCTAACTGTCAGGCGCCTGTCTGGGGAGACGCGAGTTCGGGAAAGGATGACTGAGTGGGCAAAGAGCCGAGAGCAAGAGGTGACAGCAGTCACAAGAGAGCAGAAGTCAGATATTAGACGTTTAAAATAGATTTGATTTATACATATAATAATTGTAGTATATATCAAATAGAGATGATTGTCTATTTCGTAGTATAAGATAAAAAACAGGATAAAAAGGGTTAAGTTAGGTTGGGTCCAAAAAACAATATCAAAAAATAATCCTCTCCCCTTTTTCCGTCTTGTCCCCACCATCTTATGGATATTGATCTATCTCCAAAAATAATGTGCTTGACCAAATTACCATTATTCAATGCAACTGCGCCTCAAGTGTCATCTCCAAGCTATTGTAGTACATGATAATGCTAAATTTACCTGGAGCATGACTTAAGTTCTAATAATATGTCTTATACCAAAATCACCTGTGGCAACAGCCTGGAACAATAGATAAATATAGGCGAGACCGAACACACCCCTTCAGGCGTATTGCCATGACCTGTTGGTCAAATTTATCTGAAATATCTTCCAAACCAACTTACCTGACGAAATCTTGATGTTTAGTGACATGAAGACGTTTCGTAAGCCCATCAGCTGGCATCTGTGACGTTGGGGTCCAAATAAGTTTAATATTATTTTCATTTACGTCTTGTAGCTTTTCTTGAAGCCAGTGCTGGTGTATATCGACGTGGCGCAATTTTGTTGTAAGTAGAGGTGCTTTCTGAGTAAGTAATTTCACAGTCTGCTGATTGTCACATATCAAAGTCATGTTTAGGTCGCGTTTGGGATCTATGTATCTTAGAAATCGTTCTAAAGCAATAAGTTCTCTGGCAGCAGCGGATAAGGCTACTAATTCTGCCTCAGTTGTTGAAGTGGTTACGGATCGCTGTTTATTAGCATGCCAGAGTACCGGTCCTCCATATAAAAAAGCAACAAAACCTTGAGACGATCTCCGACCTTCATTATCGCCGAACGAGGCATCTGAGGCCATAAATAAAATATCAGGATGTATACCAGTCTCTTTAATTAGTGAACTATCATAGACAATCCCGTGCTGACTAGTATTGACAAGATATTGGAGAATTTGGTTGATGGCATGAAGGTGTCTCATGGCAGGATTAGTTAGATGGTCAGCACACATTGATACGGCTAATGCAATATCTGGGCGAGTGCAGATAGCGGCATATATTGCTGAGCCCACTTTACGCTGATATGTTCGTATTAGATCTACGCTTAGCTTTGGACCTTAATTCAAACTCATATCATAATCTGGTGCAAGCGGAGAGATTTTCTTTCTAGATTGCTGGAGATTATAGGCCTTTTTAATCTTTTCTGTGTAGCCTTTTTGTACCAGCCACATTTTTCTTTTTTCGCGATTGCAGTATATTTTTAGGCCGACAAATGATTTAGCCTCGCTAAGCTTTTCGATAGGAAAACGTTTAGCGAGACTCTCTTGGAGTGACAAAGCCACATCTTCATCTTTTTTGTGGAATGCCATGATTGAATCATCAACATAGAAGAAAAGTATTATTCCTGTTGGGTGTATCCAGAAACATTTTTCTTCATTCATTGATTTGAATCCCAGAGATATTAACTCCTTAGTGTAGCATTCGAACCAGTCTTTGGGTGATTAACGATGACCGTACAATGCTTGCCAAACACGCAGCACTTTATCCTTCTGTTTAAATCCTTCAGGCATGTAACAATAAATTGGTCGATTTCTGCGAGCGTTAACAAAAGCTTGGATAGCATCAAAACTTAGAGTCTCCATATTTTCATGATTGATGAAAGACATTAGAGATCGAAAATGTTGAAGAGCTAAAGTTTGTGAATATACCTCATCACGGTTATAAGATTTCTTATCCAGATCCCCACGAACAACAATCCGAGCTTTATGTTTGATTAGATTTCCATCAGTATCCCTTTTAGTCACAAACACCCATCTCAAAGGAAAAATCTGAGAGTCTTCAGGTACATCATATTTACTCACCACATCCCAGGCGTTACGATCTTGAAGTCCCTGAAATTCAGTTTCTGCTGCAATCATAAATTGGGCACGATCTTGATGCTTCAACATCTGTTTCCACGAGTTTGGATAATTCAATTCTGAGGTTGACGAATTATTTGGTATATTTATATGATCATCAATGTGACTGTTGAATCTGCGGATCTTTTCCTCTAGGTGATCGGCTGACATAGCACTTGTAAGACAAGAAAAAAAAGGTTCACCAGATGCTATTCCATAATCTTCGATTGGTGCAGCACATGCCGCAATTGATGATTTATTAGTTTGTTTACGAACTCAGCTTCCACTAATAATATTTGCCTCATTGATATTAGCAGATATCTCGTTTTCTCTTGTTGGTGAGACCATATTCTTGCTGCGATTTGGTTTATGAGGTGAAAAATTTCCTGGAACTTTAAATTCGTAATTATCTGAAATTTTTGCTTTTTGATTGGATACTACTTGATCTTTATTATCTTGTAGTTGTTCTAGGTGCCTGTCTTCCAAATCATTACTTATTTTTTTAAGCAGTGTATTCCGGTGTGAATCTTCCTCTATATTCCATCTATTGATGCGAAAATCAGATATCGGTTCCTTTAACGGCCCAGCTAAATTAGTTATTTGATCAATTTCAATTGGAGTTTCGGGATTTTTCTCGTCATGTCGATACAAACGATCTTCCTGAAATACAACGTCTCGGACTCTTACCACTTCTCTAGAAGCTGGGTTCCATATTCGCCAAATATTTCGAGCCTCAAACCCGACAAGATATCCTATCCAGGCTCGTTCTGCAAGCTTTGCTGATGCAGCTCGTTTTACTCGAGGAATATGTACATAAGCTAGACAACCTACGACTTTAAGGTTTGAAACATCAGGTTTTTCTTCAAAGTATTGTTCGAAAGGCGTTTCCCAGTCCAGGCCTTCGTTTGGTGTTCTATTTAGAAGGTAAACTGCAGTATGAACAAGTTCTGGCCACAAATCCTCAGGTAAGCCGGAATGAATTCTCAGGGCTCTAGCCACAGCACAAATTCGGTTGCCTGAAGATTCGGCAAAACCATTCTGTTCCGGTGTATAGGGTACCGTTGGTTCAAAGTGAATACCTTCGTTTTTAAGGACCTGCTGGAAGTTGTGACCAAAACCCTTCTCATTGTCGCTGTGAAAGTACTGCACAATGTGTCCTTGATTTTTTATTATACGGATAATATTGGTTACAGAACGAATTAGTGTCAACTGATCCTTTGAGGCAACTGTATCAACTATATGGCCATGACCCTTAGCATCATATGCGTGCAATGCATATCGTTCTCCATTCCATGCCTTTGAGAAAATGATAAGGTCGACGTGCATTCGGGTCCAAAAATCCTTACCCCTGTTTGTTGGTAGTCTGGAGACTATTCTTTTTGATTTAGTAAGTAAGCATCCTTCACACTTGCCTTCATACGAGCCTATAACTTTCGCACCAATCACAGCAGTTTGTAACTTTCTGACTGTATTAGGTGATGGATGCCCAAAACGACGATGCCAAATCACAACATCGGCTGAAGATATTTTTCGCACAGAAGATGACTGCGACGCGAAAGCTGAATCTTGAAGGATTAAATCAGCTGAGACACTTTCTGGCATATCTGTGACGATTCTAGTTTGTGTGGGGTATAATCCTTCTTTTGCTATGAAATTTTGATTGTATTGATTCCAGATCTTTACAACAGGTGTCCTGGAAGCATTCCATCGAGTAAGCCAATTTTCTGAGTGATCCCAGATCAGCATTTGGTCTCTAATTCGATCCATAGAAACAATATTTGCCATGAATTTGGGAACATAGAGAACATTTTCTAGTTTTAATGAATCTACACCACTGGGAGTGGTAACACGAAGCACCACAGTTCCCACACCTTCAATTTGGCAATCGCCTGCTCCTGTTGTTACTACTTGTTTTGTCTTGACTTGCTTGAATGTCCAGAATAAGTCTTTCTGATGACAAATATGGCGTCCAGAGCCGGAATCAAAAACCCACCAATTTTTGTAAGGCAAAAATGTTTCAGACATAGCTAAAGTCAGTATATATGATGATTCAGGGAATACTTCATCCGAAGTGGATGCGTCTGTAATGTAGTGTTCATGTATATCTATATCATCAGAAACTGTCAATGCCGATGATGAAATTTTACTTGGGTTATCAAGTAAGTCTTTTGGTATTTTATGGCCAAGTTCCTTCTCAATTAATCTTCGCTTTTCTAAATTCATTAGTTCATCGTAAATCTTTTTCTTCAGATGAATCGGACGTCGATCTACCCATTTATCTGGTCTGGCTTCGATATTTAAAAGGAAACATTTCTTGAGTGTGTGAAATCGAAGTCCACAAATGCACTTTGAATTATTGTTTTTTCTTTCTTCATCGTATTGTATTTCTTTGGGTTTTTCAAAATTTTGATTGCTCACAGCGAGTGAGACTGGAGGTCTAAACATGTCCAGGTCTTGAGCACTGATATAATCAAAACGCCTTAATTTCGCTTCACAAAGTCTATATTGCTCAGCTAGCTGACACAAAGTTATTGAGCCTAACCAGATATGAGCTGCAAAGCTTGTTGCAAAGAAAATAGACCTACGTCCTAGAGCAGCATGGAAACGATTAATTATCTCGTTTGCCCAAGGGTATTTGCTAGCCTTAGCATTATTTTCAACCTGTATCCAACTATTCAGCCAGATATCTATATCTGAAGTCTTTGACGATTGTTCTAGACTTGCAATCTTTGTCTGAAGTTCAGTTTCAGCGGATCTTGATGATGGATTTAATGTTCTTTTAACCGCTCGATATAAGGGCGTTGGAGTACGCTTCTGCAAATCATTTGCTGTGATGATGCGTTCGTATAGAGTTGGCTCAATTTTCTGAACCATAAAATCCATAAGCTGTTGAGTCCTTTCATGGATAAGAATAAATTGGCGTTCTCTTGCTTCCCACAAGGCGATGTCTTTAGTTGTTGCATCATCTTGAGGCAACCTTGGTCGTTCAACGCTTAGGCTAGGATCCGATGCATCATTGTCTTTTGTTTCAAGCAAATTATCCGTTAGTAATCGAAATGCCCGATCCTGTACTGCACGGCGCCAATGCTCAAAACCTCCAGCATTTTTCAACAAAACAGTCGTATTCATATTGAATTTCAAAATCCACAACCCTCCTTTTTAAAGCACTGAATTTTTCTGCGAGATTTTGAAAAATAGTAGTCGATGTATTTATATTTTCGGAATTCCCGGGCTCATAACTATTAGACGTTTAAAATAGATTTGATTTATACATATAATAATTGTAGTATATATCAAATAGAGATGATTGTCTATTTCGTAGTATAAGATAAAAAACAGGATAAAAAGGGTTAAGTTAGGTTGGGTCCAAAAAACAATATCAAAAAATAATCCTCTCCCCTTTTTCCGTCTTGTCCCCACCATCTTATGGATATTGATCTATCTCCAAAAATAATGTGCTTGACCAAATTACCATTATTCAATGCAAATGCGCCTCAAGTGTCATCTCCAAGCTATTGTAGTACATGATAATGCTAAATTTACCTGGAGCATGACTCAAGTTCTAATAATATGTCTTATACCAAAATCACCTGTGGCAACAGCCTGGAACAATAGATAAATATAGGAGAGACCGAACATCAGATGAAGAGAGTAAAATGGAAGATCTACCTAGAGGTCTAACAGATTAGGACAGAATGTAAAGCAAAAGGGCTTCCTGAAATTGAGAGAGATACTTGTGTAGATGAAAGAAAGCATTAAGCGAGATTCAAGAAAAGGTAAACAACAAAAAGTTAACCTTAGGCATTATCTTCCCATAATCCTATATCCAAAATCCCGAATTCTGACACCAACCGTTTACGTCTGCCGCAGGAAGGCATTCCAGCCACCCACAGCTATCTATTGCGCCTTCGTCATCGTCACATACAAGACCAGGCGAGAAATGTGGTTTGAGGGTCTTGCTGAATTCGAAACAGCTTTCTCCTGTCTCAAGTCGTGCATGTGTCTAGACTCTACTTAAGAGAGCGGCCCGGACAGTGTACCATACAGCCATCTGACCCTAGAATTAAGATGGAAAGGGTTTGATCTGGCTGCTGGAGTACTTAACTGGCCCGACCCGATGTATTTTATATACTTCAGTTTCGCAATTTGTAGAATCCCTTTCGATTTCTTTACGCATCTCTTGAGTATTTAATTACATCTAGTTTTATTCCCTTCATTATTGAACTGTCTTACTGATTCTTCGCACTCCTCGTAGACGGCGATTTGGACCATCTGGTAACCTTGTCGTGACACCTATGATGTTCCAGCATTTTGTTAGGAGATCCACGGTGACTCAATCTGTATCAGATGCCGTGTTTCCGGAGCCATTTATACACGTACGGACTGCAAGGGAACAGGCCAAGAAGATGTAGTTATCTGAGAATGGGATAAATAATGACGAATATATTTGAGCTGGGGACCAGAACTTTGACTCGATGCGTCAGACTATCTGCACTAAATCCTGATTACTGATCATTATTTAATCACTCAGGCCTGTCTAAGTACACAATCAGGTTGTTCATATAACACAGACTTTCTTTTGAATTATCTCGTCGTTCCAGGGGATGTAAATGTCGCTTGGGTGATGCATGCAGTGTCAGGAATGACTTTGGTGTGTAGCCAATGGCTCGCCCACCTTTTGTAGTCGCTTAGGGTGGGCGAAAGCAAGTGTCCGGTGGCCGTTACCCCTGTGTGGCTATCCTAAATAGTATAAGTTAATTTCTAGATTGCACACAAGCGTTGTGCAGCTCATATATCGTATTTATATAATTTATGTACTCTTGCATATACAGTAGAACCCCTCTTAGCTAATAGTGGGTCCCGGTATAAATGTTGAAAAGATTCATCGTAACTTGGACTTTTATATTTGCAGCACTTACCCTTACAGGTCATTTTGCGTGCAGGGGTAAGTATTACAAATTTAAACGGTAAAATTTCTATGAATCTCTTCAGTAATTATACCGGGACCCACTATTAGCTAAGAGGGGCTCTACTGTATTATCAATACCTATAATATTATTATTAGGGGGTTTATACATCAAATTTATATCCCAAATGGGGATTTCGTGATAAAATTTTGATGTACAAACCCCCTGATAATGATATTATAGGTATTGATAATATGTGCAAAAGTACATAAATTATATAAATACGATATATGAGCTGCACAACATTTAGGTGTAATCTAGAAATTAACTTATCCTATTTAGGCTAGCGACACAGGGGTAAGGGCCATCGGACACTTGATTTCGCCCACCCTAAGCGACCGCAAAAGGTGGGCGAACCCAAGGGTATACTGTTACAGTTATGAGTGGCGAAGTAATAGTAGTAGTAGTAGTTTTGTTTATTCGTGCTATGTAGAGTCCTAGACTATTATAACACTAGGGCTCCTCTCTGACCCAGGCCACACCTTTTACAGTGCTCCTATCCCCTTTTACCTCGAACCTAAGATCATTGATACATTGACCCATGACGGGTAGCCATTTAGCTCAGTAATTACCCGTAGAATTCAACCACCTTTTCTACCGAACCTTCTACTCAAAAAAAAATTGAAAAAGAGCAGCCATGGAAACCGGTACGCGGGAAAAAGTCTCAAAAAACCTGCAACTCCAGCCAGGCGAGGCCTAGACACCAGAGCCACACGAGGTGCGTATCCCCATCTGTATCTTCCTAATATCCCATAGTCCAGATATCCTCCTTATACCGACACCACCAGCGCTAAGGTAGCGGTGCTCTTTCCTCGGGAGACAGTATAATGCCAGAATATCTGTAAACAGTGAGAATTCATCTTTGTAAAAAGGGCCAACTTAGTCTGATCCATCACCACCATAACGGGAGCTGGGTACGCCCCGGAAACTCGTTTGGATGACTTTTCCTCCGTGACCAAGTAATGCGTGTTTCTGTTGGCTCTCATAATAAACTCCAGGTTCGTAGGGGACACCACGTACAGGTAGAAACGCCGTCTCCGTCCCCCAGTGGCGAAGTAGTATTATAGTACTAACGTGCTAGTAAAATGTATGATTCGATAAACCTGAAGATAATGATGAAGAGTATGAAGATGAAGATATGTGTTATTTGACTTGTCAACACTTCCATGTAGGTAATACACTCTCCTTATATACACAAGTCGTTGTTACCCTACTGCCCGGATCCTATACTTGCGCCTAGTATCTACTAAGCACCGAGTCGAGTCTACTAATATCTATTTACTCTACCCCTCAGGGTAAGTTTTCAGCATGCACTAAAACCTCGCTTATGAATATTATTCCCACTAGTCTTATATAATCCCTGCTAGTCTTCACACCAAAAGAAATTGAAAATGTTGGCCTGAGTGATCAGGCTTTTTACTCGACTGCTGCTTTGATCTCTTTCTCCCCCTCCCACACCTACGCACTTCAGACATCGTTGCTGTTACTGTCTACAGAATCATCATCATTATCAGCATTCTCATCTAAGAGAATCAATAAATCGTTACTCTTAATATTTAGCATATTTCATAGGCAAATCATTCTTTAAAAGATGAGCCAGGTACAACCAGCAGCTCACACAAACAACGCCAAACGATTAAACAGAGATCAGCGTCTCCAGGTAAGCCCAATTTTCATGATAAATAAATATCTGAGGTAACACGTCTAGATCAAAACTCTCCACGATTCGGGAATGAATCAGACAAATATTGCAAAACAACTCGGCATATCTCGAAACCAGGTCAGATACACCCTTTGTACTCCGTACATTGAACCCAAGAAAGCTGCAGGTCGTCCCCAGCACTGTCCTCTTCTGACGTTGTCCGGATTAAGGCTTTCATAACATCATCCTCTGAAGGTCGTCGAATGTCATGGTTTGAACTTGCCCATGGCCCCTTACGGGATTTTGGAGTGAGTGAAAGGGTTATTCAAAACGAGCTAAAAAAAAAGGGGGTCATGGACGTCACCCAGCGCCGAAAAAGCCTCCCTTTCCTGAAGAGGTTAAAAGGAAGCGTCGGGAGTGGGCCGAAGCCCACAAGGACTGGACTGTTGAAGATTGGATGGCGATTCTCTGGACTGATGAGACCTGGGCCACAGACGGCCAACATAAGAGAGAATGGGTAACGCGAAATGTTGGTATCTTTGTACCTCAACCAATAAAAAATACCGATCTAACTCTCAGTTCAAGATAGGTGAACAAGTCAACGCCACCTGCGTAGTGGAAAAGGTGAGAAAGAGTCTTGGCTGGATGTTTTGGGGAAGTTTCGCAGGGATAGAGGAAGGTCTTTGCCTTTTCTGGGAGAAGGAATGGGGGTCTATTACCTCAGAATTCTACTCTCAGAGAATTGTATCGCTGATTAATGGAATAGTGAGCATAAGACCATGGGTTTCTGTGATGCAGGACAATGCTCCTTCACACAGCTTAGCGGGAACAATCGAAGAGTTCCGGAAGAGGCTCATTACTCCGATCGACTGGCCTCCGTATTCTCCCGATCTGAATCCAATTGAGCACGTATGGGATAATATGAAAGATTACATACAGTACCATTACCCGAGATTGAAAAGGGGAAGGCAGCGATCTTACGATGAACTTCGAGAAATAGTGAAAGAAGCATAGCATGACGCGACTAAGCCGGATAAGCTTGAGAAGCTTATCAGAAGCATGCCCACGAGATGTGAGGTAGACATACTTGCTCAAGGCGGGCCTATAAAATATTAAATCTGCTATGTAAAGTAAATTTGCATGTACTTGTTTATCCGAAACCGATTAAATTCAAGAAATGTTACCAATTTGAGTTAAGCTTGTGATCTAGTGCCAGTGGTGAAAACCTCTGTCGGGCAAAAACACCATACAAATAATCCCTGTCAGAATGTCTGAAAACCTTATCTCAGAAAAGATGCTACCTAACTAGGCTTAAAGGATCCGATTTCGCCCACAAATTGGATCCACTGGTGAAAACTTACCCTGGGGATAGTGTACAGAGCTGGAGACTACTTCTCGTATTATTTCCATACAGGGTCTCCTTTTGTCTTACGACTCATATCACCTGACTCGGCCCATCTAACTCGGTATCCTCGGCACATATGACACAGGGTATCCGTACATGCAAGTGCCCATTCTTTTTTTTTTTTTTAATCATTTTTGCGTATGCAGCCTGAGGCTATGACGCGAATGATTACGGAAGATATGTATGTGACGCAGAATAACTCTGTTTGACGTTTGGAACACTTATACTCAGATTTCATTTGCAGATACCACTACGAGAATAACGCCTTACGACATGTACCCTCTTCCGTGAATACCCACCACAGGGAAAAGCGAGAAAAACCTGTGACTATCTGAGCATGCTTTCGTCATTCTAAGAATACAGTATCACCGCGAGAGAAGTGGTGTGAGGGTCTTGCTGGATTCGAACCAGCTTTCTCCTGTCTCAAGTGGGGCATGTGTCCAAGCTACCCAGACTCTACTTGGAAGAACGGCCCGGATAGTGTACCACTGCACCATCCGACCCTGTAAGTGCCCATTCTGGTTGCTTTATACGTACACTGCACAAATCCAATGTCGCTACACACAACATATACGTCTATGATAAGAGTGAATCACAAATTATTTTGAATGCGTTCCCTAGCGGCTATAATACTTGGGATTCTTGAAGGCCTTTTCGCTTGCCCGAAATGTAAGTCGAAGCGTGGGTTTTTTTGGCTCTTCATTTGTTTGAGACGTTTACTAGGTCTGCGGACAACGTGTATGGACTTTTTTAGTTCGGCGTGATGCAGCTTATCCTCACTACCAAGGCCAAATGGCGAATCAAGTGACTCATCAACTTTATTGCACCACCACAAGTCCGTACACATTCATGGGATGCTATATGTAATAGTCCGAAACTCTAAGCAGAATAAAGGGTCTAAAGATGTTGCAATCATGAGTAATGGCGAATTACTCGTACCACGTCACCTGTGGAGGCATACGCTTAAGTGATTCGATATCATGACATGCACACAAAGTGTACTCACACATTAGACCCCGAGGTAGTCGCAAACCGGGAAATAAAGAAAGCTTCAAATGTACGTTGTGGGCCATAACCTTCACGAAAGCCCGAGCAGCTCTGGACTTGAGAGGTAAAAGCAGTCTTCTCTCTGCACGATCAGCTCATATCTGCATCGAATCCAGCAGCGATCAGCCTTGATGGAATTGAATCACGGGCACCAAGTCATGGCCAGCATATTTGCAGGACCTCATTCTGGTGGATCTCCTTGCAAGATTCGAGTGCCCCGAACAGTTCAAACAAGCATTACTTCTGGCTCCGTGAAGTCATGTGTTTAAGCGTGAAAAGGAGTGCTACCGGACAAGAATGATGTATTCACGCGCACGCGCAAGCAAGAGATAGAATACGATACCAACAATCCCGGAAGAGTTCAACTGGCTTTATGAGCTAATAGAGGAATTGTCAGGAAAGCCTCTACTGTATAATATATACATGGAGATTTCAAGGTCATAGTGTTCTATGATTCTGGTCTGGCCTTTTAGCCGAGTGGTGATGCATCTATCTCGTGTATCATGTAGGATGGCAACCTTCAGCCTCATATTCACCTCTTGTTCACACTCTCTCTCCACGCTGTCTACATACCGCTTATGACAAGAATCTCCATGAGAAGAGATTCGAAATGTTGATGTGCAGAATCTCAAGAAAGAATCTAGTTTGGATGAGTCGTTACTTTCGAATACATATCATTTTCAGTTCAACTCGTCGTATTGAGTGCCTCATGAAACATATGCTATGTTGAGCAATTGACCATTACACAGAAATATTACATAGATTACTGTATCTCTAGAAATTACTTCTCATCCATTTTGAATTTGATTTCATTAGCATAGTTTGGCACGTTTGATGGCCCGTGCGGGAGTTCATCATCTTTGTTTGTACTTCAGGGTGGAAGTCTGTCAGTAAAATCTGTCAGAGTTTGCAGGATCATAGAATAAAAAATCCAGATATTCCGTGTTTCATACACTTGACCTTTTCACGAGTCGACTCCATGATACTCTACCTCGACCCAAAGACGGAGGTAACAGAAGTCAGAGACGAATACGTCATAGGAAACACTATAACTGAAAATATCATCCTGGTGTCAAGTTTCGAGTACCGCGGCTAACCGATCTTTGTCGGAAGCATCAAACACAAACAAAAATAGCGACTTCAAGACGTGATATATTTCCGGTTCTGACAAAAACCACTCGCTTCTCTCAGATGTATTATTTTTGTTTGTCACAGGTTCCTAGATGATCTTCGGGAAGTGCATCGACACTGTTAGACCGGATGTGGATTTCATTTCGTCAGTGACCTACTTCTGTGGTTCTTTTCTGTGACGGGCTGCGCCTATCTCATACTGTGGCTAAGGGACGTGGTCCAGCAGATGGAAGGCCGCGTCACGACGTACCAAGGTACCAAGTATAAAGGCTTCCTTCCTCAATTTAGATCTAGGATCTTTGTAGAAATAAGTACACAGTTTGTGGCATCCGTAGCTCGTATCCAGGCGTTACCGACCGCCCTTCATAGTTTCTGATCCTTCTCTCTGCTCTAACTGCGCTTCAAATTCTCCGGCCAGACAAAGTTTTTCAATCCATCACTGATATACGATTCGCTGTGTGTTTCTTCAAATAACTTTTGGATTGCTCATCATTACTTCTAATGACTGATTTTCGGCATTCTGCCGGACGTCCGTTTTCCCCGGGAACAATCGGAGGCAGGCCACAATCATGTGTTTGACTTATTATGATTAGTATCTACATGGGCAACTTAGGCTGTCGATTCCAGGGACGTTTCTTCGGCATAGATAAGATTCAAGCTCGATATTCACGCTCCTTGCCTGTTTTGCGATACTGCTTTGAGCCATTTTGCTTCCTATTCATTACTGAGCTTATGTCTGACTTCGTGGAAATGTAGAGCATTTGCTAGTAAAGAGGCCAGATGTCAAAAACAAAATTAATAGAGATTGCAGAAATACGTATTTTTATAAACTCATGATTTATTAGTACATAATCCTAACATGATTTAGTGTCAAAAGGGACAAATCTATCCCATGTCTTTTTAACGGAAACACACTGTATACAAAGCTGAGTACATCATAACTTGATAAATAATAAACATGTGACAAAAACGCCTAGAATAAAGCCCTTGCTTTGACATAAAATATTGACATCTGGCAGACCGGCGCCATTTCAACTATTAAAACCATCTTCTGATACCTGTGATTCTAATACTGCGATCGTAGATGGTACCTTAAGAGAGGGAAGGTTTTCGGAGAGAATCGGAGTCGAAGGCCGGCTTGCTAGAAACTACTAATTGTTAGCCTGAGATTCGGTAGTAACTATTCTGTAAGAGAGATAGGGGAATATTTACATAACTTGCTGCGCTGAGAACAGCGATCAAAGAACTTAAAACGGCGTCCTCGTGTATTCCGACGCCCCAAAATCTTTTTTTGGACCCGGGTTCTGTGCACTCTAAATAACTAGCAGCTTTAACATTTCTTCCTTCTCCTATCGCGTGCTCTTTATAATCTGCTACATCAATATCGATACCAATGGAGCCAAGTGCATTTGCTAAGCTAGAAATAGTTCCACCACCAGTACCCACTAGTTTGACTTGCTGGCCGTCAGCTAATAATACTCCTTCGAACCGTTTCTTCATGTTTGATGTATCCTGGGATTTTCCTGGCTCCGGTGGTACTGGCGATGAAGATCTATCAGCACTGATGGAATAATCTATTAACTTGAGCCTCGGGTTTTCGCACAAAAAATAATGTTTTTGAAACAGATTCTTAATTTCATGAGGAAGAAGTTCGCGTCCAGATTCATCTGCTCTTGCTTGAACGACTTTACTAAATTCGATTTGTAAGCCACGAGGTAGATCAAGCTCAAGGGTGTTCAGAATGATCCATGCTATACCACCTTTTCCGCTTTGCGAGTTGACACGAATGATAGCTTCGTAGGTGCTGCCGACGTCTTGAGGATCAAGAGGTAGATAGGGTACTTCCCATGGGTCCTCCACTTTGGCGCCCCGAGCCTCACGATACTGAAACCCTTTCTTAATAGCATCCTGATGTGAGCCACTAAAAGCGCATACGACCAATGATCCCGCATATGGAGCTCGTTGGTGTACAGGAATCTTAGTACTAGACTCGACAACAGCAATAACTCGCCATAGTTCCGAGAAATCTATTTTAGGGTGAATTCCCTGGGTGTAAAGATTTAAGGCCAAGGTAACCAAATCCACATTTCCCGTTCTCTCGCCATGTCCAAACAGACACCCTTCTACGCGATCCGCACCAGCCATTTGTGCCAGCTCAGCCGCTGCCACAGCACAACCACGATCATTATGTGGATGAAGACTTACACATATCTTTTCGCGCTCAGTTATGTGTGTGCAAAAATATTCAACCTGGTCTGCGAAAACGTTCGGGGTTGAGGTTTCTACTGTCGCTGGCAAGTTGAAAATTATTGGGCTCTCGGCGGAAGGTTCCCATGCCGCTTTGACTGCCTCACACATGCGAATAACGAATTCTGGGTTCGAGCTTGAGAAGAACTCAGGGCTAAATTGAAAAGTCCACTCAGTGTTAGACTGGGATGGATCATCTTTCGTAATGGATCGCGCATATCGCGTCGACTTAACTGCTAGTTCTATACTTTCCTCTTCGGACAGGCCGAACACTATTCGCTGAAAACATTCGTTGGACGCAAGATATATGTGTAAGATCGCTTTTTTTGCTCCCTTGAGTGATTCGACCGTCCTCTTAATAAGATTCTCACGGCAAGGTGAAAGCACTTGCAACCAAACGTCGTTTGGAACTGCCCCTGGAGTCTCGATAACACGACGGGTGAAATCGAAGTCAGTTTGTGAGGCAGAAGGAAAAGAGATTTCGATTTCTTTATAACCGAGCCCTACGAGCATCTGAAAGTATTTCCATTTCTGATCGATGTCCTAAGCAATGAGCGTGCAACCATCAGCATGAAAAACTCATCGTACAGGTAGCAACGTTTGGGTTGTATGGGTAGCAAGAAAGGCATACCATAGGATCGACTAAACTTTGGTTGCCATCTCGTAGGTCGGTCGACAGCCATCGTGGAGGTTTATCAATAGTTCTATTCGGCCATTGCCGGTCTTTCAAATCTAATGCCGGAAACTTTTTGTATTTTTTCGATGGATCCTTGAGCCTTCGGACGACTTCATCAGTGCTTTGATCTGTTGCTGGCCAAGAAATACTTACATGGGCATACTTGATAGGCAGGACTAGAACTGAACGAAATGGTCAAGGTCGAGCTGTGCCAGTATTTTACAAAGTTACTCTGTGCAGAAAAAAATTTCCTCTGAGTATTTATATATGGCTGTGGGATTTCTACAATAGCGAAGGGGCCGAATCATTCTTTTCTATGAGTGTGCAATATATTTTACATTCTTTAAAATTATGTCTGAATTTCGCGATCGAGAGCGGGGCCTCAAACTCCGCCCCACTTACTATTTCTAGAATCTATTTGTGTGATGTCAGCTGAGACCATTGTTGACATGGGGAAGTGAATCAGACTAGACGTACCGGTACAAACGTTAGTGGGGGGAGAACCGACGACATGTGTTATTGATAAAGATGAAAATTTTCGACCTCTGCTACTACTTCTGACAGTTCATAGTACAGTGGTTACCTCCACCTTTGGGGTAACCATCCAGGAAAATATTTTATTTTCGCTGCTCGTAACATTTGGTATAGACCGGTGGAATAATTGGCATATCCCATGGCGATTTTGAATGTTTACAGACAGGGGTATGTTGTTTTCGAGTCATGTATCGATAGGTACCAATTTAGGCATTTCTGTTTGGTTTCCGTATCTCTTAGTATTCTATCTGCCTATTTCTGCAAGTATAACAGATCCTATATATGCAACTTTCAAAAAAAATACGGCTTATGGTTTAAGCAAGTTATGGTTTCTGGGCCAACTAGCTTTTACGCACCATAGCGATGAGGAGGAGCTTACCCGAATGATTACATAACTAGAACAAATTGTCTAACGGCTTCGAGGCGATTGACAACCGATTGGCAACTAGCACAAAACCGGTTAAAATTAATTTTAGTTGCATAACCGTTTGGGTAGCTCCTATTCGCGATGGTAGGTGACATATTTGACCATCTGCTTGTACGTGTACATGTTCTTACAGGGATACAAGGGTAAGTTAATGAAGCCTAGGCAAAATTTCTGTTTATTTCGATAGTATAAACATATTAATATAGTTCACATAACTTATTCTCCAACCTTCGTTAACTTATCCCTATCCCCCTGTATCTTTTGGAGAAGCAGAAGCCCCTGCTACCCTTTAAAGTACAGGGGGACAAGGGTAAGTCAGCAAACCGAATTATCGACAGGTGTAGCTTTGCCAAAATAAGTAGGCGGTAAAGCCACGATGAAATTCTTTTTGCATGGTATCCCAGTCCTCTAACATAATCTTTTTGGCAAGTCCCATCTTTGCAACTATGTCCTCTATGTTCGCTTCTCCCAGATTCGCCCACAAACTAGGTCTCTGACATGGTCATCATTATTTCTGATCGGTAAGAATAACTCCAAATTCTTACTCGATCAGCACACTTAACACAAAGAAATCATTTGTAATTTACTCATCTTAGTAAGTTTAATGTTCGTTTGCTTGCTTTATTTATTACTTACAAATATCATGACAGGATGGATAATACAATCTCCCCAACATTCCGCAGACGCGCGCCCTTTCTCTCACGAGAGTAAAGAATACAGGTGAGTATAAGACTTCAGCAACGATATGGATAATCTAATAAATTAATGTGACTTAGATACTCGCACTTCATAGAGCAGGAATCTCGAATATGGAAATAGCAGATCAGTTAAGAGTAACCATCACACAAGTTCAGGGAGCAGTTCGATCTGGCCGCATCCCCCCTCAACCTAGAACAGGACGGCCACCTTCCTTGAGCTCTGCTCAGGTTGATGAACTGGAAGTCTTTGTTCTTGTAGAGAAACATGACAGATGTCGTTTCTCGAACTGGCACTCCACTTTCGTCAGTGGGGCGTTAGGGAATTTGCGATCCGAAATGCGTTGCGCAAGAAAGGATATGAAAGACGTCTACCCAGGAGATGTCCCCCCTCTCCGAAAACTATCGCTCGGTACGCATTTCTTGGGCAGAGCAGCACCTAAGCTGGCGTCAAGAATGGTCCCAGGTTCTTTGGAGTGATGAAACTTGGATCAATGACGATCGAATAATGTCCGGTCATGTTACCAGGAAAGTGAGTATAGACCAATCTATTGTCCAAGGTATGCAAATTTATAACTACATTAAAAGAGAGGCCAGGAATTTGATGATACTTGTGTCCTAGACCGATACAAGAAGAACATCTCTTGGATTTTCTGGGGGAGTTTAGCGGGAGTTGAGGGGGGCCCGTGCATCTTTTGGGAGAGAGATTGGGGATATTTGACCTCCGAAAAATACGCTTTACGTAATCTCCCGTTAGTAGTAGATTGGACTAGGGCGAAGTTCGAAGAGATTGGTCGCCAAGTCTACTTTATACACAACAATGCGGCCGTACACAGGGGACGTCCTGCCAGGGAATACCTCTACGCCAGTGGAGTCGAATCTATTCCTTGGCCTACTAATTCCCCTGATTTAAACCCGATCGAGAATGAATGGAGTATGATGAAATACTATATACAGGAACGGTATCCAGAGTTTGAGCAGAAGAGGCAGCGGAACAGGGAGGAGGTTCGCTCCATTGTGCTAGAGGCATGGTACCATAGCACGACAGCGGAAAAGCTTTCTCGTCTAATGGAAAGCATGTCGAGAAGATGCGAGGAAGTAAATGGCGCAAACGGTGGTCCCATCCCATACTAGAGAAAATAAGTGATACTACAGAAAATTGCAATATGAAATCAAAACATGACTGACGTATGAATGTGATTTTTCAGCTTAGTGCGAAGCTAAGTGGTGAATGACAGGGCAATTAACTTTTGTCAGACACGATTTCTCTCACGTTATTTTAGAGTTTTTCTGGAATAAGGTTTTATGCTTTACCTGATAAGGCCTCGCTCAGACAAGATTATCATTGAAAACTACCTAATATGGACAATGATAGTCAAATACCCCCTGTAAATGACCAGTTAGTAAACTTACCCTTGTCCCTCTGTACTTGCAAGCTCCTGCATCCTTTACTCAATCGGGTGGAGTAAGAGCAAGTAGGCTTGAGTCTGACCTAGGTAGACGCTAAACAACATAAACCAATAAACTTCGACCTGTACGGTGTCTCGGCACTGAAGATTGCTACTAGTTGGCGTTAATTTTGTACGTGGTTGCCTTGCAATTCCTTTTATATACATACGAAATTTAGGTCACCTAAAAACAGTGTCGGGGGCTGAGATACTCTAAATGTACTTGAATGAAATATTAATTTGCTGCCCGAAACTCATTCTGCAGCGATGAATCTCAACTTGATCTCATCGCGCTCTACTCTCCAAGTTTTAAACGTTAATACTGTTGTAATTGCGCTAATCACATCATCTCGGTTAGCCTCGGCACAACGTAAAGTCCTAACAGGGATTCCAATTACATGGGATATGAGTCTGCCGATCGTTACATAATCTGATAAATACTCTGGAAAAAGCTACAGTCGTCCCTCTCTAACTCGATAGTGGGTCCCGGTATAAGT
Organism: Podosphaera xanthii; assembly: GCA_028751805.1. Lineage (NCBI taxonomy): Eukaryota > Fungi > Ascomycota > Leotiomycetes > Helotiales > Erysiphaceae > Podosphaera > Podosphaera xanthii. Next base: position 3,692,782 of record JAPWIX010000014.1, read on the forward strand.
GTTGAAAATATTCATTGAAATTCAACCATTTACATTTGCAATGCTTACCCCTACACGCAAAATGACCTGTAAGGGTAAGTGTTGCAAATATAAAAGTCCAAGTTAGAATTAATATTTTCAACACTTATACCGGGACCCACTATCGAGTTAGAGAGGGACGACTGTACACAACATAAGACGGAATGTTTGTAGCTGTTTGTTTGTTTGTACAGTACAATCTCGCTATAAAAATGTGGGGTGAAACTTAACTAAGCCTCCCTATTGGAGGATTCAATTGAATTGGCCAATCGGGAGCCTTAGTTAAGTTTTGCCCCACATTGTTATATCGAGGTTAAACTGTAGTGGTGTATATTCGTGCTATGTATAGTCCTAGACTATTATAATACTAGGGCTCCTCTCTAACCCAGGCCACACCCTTTACAGTGCTCCTATCCCCTTTTACCTCGAACTTAAGATCATTGATACATTGACCCATGACGGGTAGCCATTTAGCTCAGTAATTACCCGTAGAATTCAACCACCTTTTCTACGGAACATTCTACTCAAAAAAAAATTGAAAAAGGGCAGCCATGGAAACCGGTACGCGGGAAAAAGTCTTAAAAAACCTGCAACTCCAGCCAGGCGAGGCCTAGACACCAGAGCCACACGAGGTGCGTATCCCCATCTGTATCTTCCTAATATCCCATAGTCCAGATATCCTCCTTATACCGACACCACCAGCGCTAAGGTAGCGGTGCTCTTTCCTCGGGAGACAGTATAATGCCAGAATATCTGTAAACAGTGAGAATTCATCTTTGTAAAAAGGGCCAACTTAGTCTGATCCATCACCACCATAACGGGAGCTGGGTACGCCCCGGAAACTCGTTTGGATGACTTTTCCTCCGTGACCAAGTAATGCGTGTTTCTGTTGGCTCTGAAGATAAACTCCAGGTTCGTAGGGGACATCACGTACAGGTAGAAATGCCGTCTTCGTTCCCTTGGCATGGAATGTTGTAGAAGGATATCATAAACTATCATGGAAACCGTCTCGAATACTGTACTGGAAGGCTATGTCAAATAGATGTGTCTAGAAGTATTAGCCTCGTGTACACTATGCTACGAGAAATCGAAGGTCCCTGTAGTCCTCTTTGTTTATTATTCTTGTCCCTAGGATCATACACATTTTCAATCAGAGACAAAGGTACTCACAGAGGACTACAGGGACCTTCGATTTCCCATACCATAGTGTAAGAATAGCTCCAAATATCTCTGCTTGTAAATAATAACACTTGCCTGGGTTGGATGGTGCAGTGGTACACTATCCGGGCCGTTCTTCCAAGTAGAGTCTGGGTAGCTTGGACACATGCCCCACTTGAGACAGGAGAATGCTGGTTCAAATCCAGCAATATTCGCTCACCACATCTCTCGCGGTGATATCGTATTCGTAGGATGACGAAAGCATGCTCAGATAGTCACAGGTTTTTTTCGCTTTTCCCTGTGGTGGGTATTCACGGAAGAGGGTACATGTCGTAAGGCGTTATTCTCGTAGTGGTATCTGCAAATGAAATCTGAGTATAAGTGTTCCAACCGTCAAACTGAGTTATTCTGCGTCACATACATATCTTCCGTAATCATTCGCGTCATAGCCTCAGGCTGCATACGAAAAAATGATTTAAAAAAAAAAGAGCAACAATCTACAGGGCTGAGACACTAAACAGTATCTCAGCCCTAAAGATTGTTAGTGGCTGATGTTGGTTTTGTGTGTCTACACCTTGCAGCCACTGTATCTTAGTATACAGTAGAACCTGTCCAAACCCATAGTGGGTCCCAGGCTCAAGTATTGTTGAGATTTATTGAATGGTTGGAGCTTGGTTTTGCAACACTTACCCTTACAGATCATTTTGCGTGCAGGGTAAGTATTGCAAATATAAACAGTAAAATTTCTATGAATCTCTTCAGTAATTATACCGGGACCCACTATGGGTTTGGACAGGTTCTACTGAACAAAAAGCTAACATCAGCCACTAACAATCTTTAGGGCTGAGACACTGTAAATTGCTAAAAGTACACTAGTCAAAATTAATCAATAATAGTGCTTGTATGTAATATAAGCGAGGCCAGGCTCAAAAAGTTAGCTTTGGCAACTTGTTTTTTTTTTTTACTTCGCGTCGTGCCTGCGCGCAGCGCGTGATTTATGATACCACGCGCCGGTTAGCTCAGCCTGGGAGAAAGCTACCCGACGTGCCGGCGTCCTTAGGGACACGGCATTTTCTAGGAGGCCTAGATCATTCTACTTAGCGTCTTACTATACGCATATATGTACCACTAAGCGATCTTTTCCACTGAGTTACTTTAGGTTTATCTAGTAAAGAGTATACATCTACAGGATTTACAAAGGGAGAAGTACTCGTCAATAGGATAGTGCAAGATAAGGTGGGAAGAGACTACCAAAGGACAGATTGGCGATTAAAGTTTCACGCGTGTCGTTTAGTGCCGTTGTTGAATTTCGTCGAAAAATGAAGTTCTCTTCACCCATTTTCCGAACGAGAATGCGTCATCTTTCGAGCCAAAAATCCAACGGACACCTGTGGGGGTGTCGAGGTCCGTCGAGTCGAGCCGTTTGGCGGCCGAGCTGGCAGAAAAAGAAATGGTCCGAGGACTTTTCTTCACCGCAGGTGCATTTAAATAGGGCGTCTTCGTGATGGAACCGGCGATGATAGTCGGCAAAGTCGCCGTGTCCTTTACGGGCAGCGATAAGCAGACCGAGGGTGCGACGTTTGAGGCAGGCGAGGCTTGGAGATATTCTAGCGTTAGAGCTAATACCAAGCTCCTTGTGTCTCGCAGTAGCATTTTCTTGCCAGTAAGCAGCGATATATGACTGGTCGCGTGCCTTTGCTTCTCTCTTGGCTCTTGCGATTGAAGTTAAATAGATTTGAGTCCTGTGTCGCGCAGGCCGATTTGGCCAGGGCGTCTGCAATTTCATCACCAGGGATACCTACGTGGCCTGGACACCCATTGCACACTATCTGATCCTGGTAAAGTGTTATTTTTTTTTTTTTAAATCATTTTTTCGTATGCAGCCTGAGTCTATGACGCGAATGATTACGGAAGATATGTATGTGACGCAGAATAACTCTGTTTGAAGTTTGGAACACTTATACTCAGATTTCATTTGCAGATACCACTACGAGAATAACGCCTTACGACATGTACCCTCTTCCGTGAATACCCACCACAGGGAAAAGCGAAAAAAACCTGTGACTATCTGAGCATGCTTTCGTCATTCTACGAATACAGTATCACCGCGAGAGAAGTGGTGTGAGGGTCTTGCTGGATTCGAACCAGCTTTCTCCTGTCTCAAGTGGGGCATGTGTCCAAGCTACCCAGACTCTACTTGGAAGAACGGCCCGGATAGTGTACCACTGCACCATCCGACCCTGGTAAAGTGTTAGGGCTGCGGGCTCTATCTGTCCAGGAAGATGCTAACTCTCGAAAGAGAGCTATTCGAGGGAAACTTGTCGCTGTGAGTGTGTCTGCAAGAAGGCGTAAGGCAGCCTCTTGATTGTCCAGGCAGATCGTGACGCTGGTGGCATAGTAAGCCATAGGAGTTTTGAGGGCTGTGGAGAGTCCCTCAGTAGCTCCGGCTACCTCGGCATCGTACATTTCTGCGGAAGATCCAAGATATAGAGATCCTTGACCAACCCTTTGCGTAAGACCCCGGTAGATTGAGTTGAGGCAACTTGTGACCGTCGCCAGGACGTACCACGTGCCATCCTATCACACGACACTCATATATTTAGATCTGGAAAGCACCACCAATAAAACTTAATGATCCCAACTCAACGATTAACGATACAGTAACCTTTTCTCTTGTAAAACCTGCATCGATCCACATTACTCTATCACTCAATCCATGCTCTTGTCTTCGAACTCTCTAACCATGATTCAGCATTTCTCGCACACCGATAAAAATGACCGACCCAAAGGAGCCCTCGAACGAGACACCCCCTCCACTCTATGATGAACTTGAGCGAAATTCCGATGGTATCAAAATCTGGAATGTCATTTTTGCTATTTTAGCAGAATTTCAGTAATCTATCAAAGAGTCTTCAAGAAAAACTAAGGTTTGAATCCTCTCGGAACATCTATTCAACATAGAGGAATGGCCCTCATTCCCTAATTCACCTCGTCGGATTGGGCCTATCAGCATGAGCCTGTCCAACGATTCATCATCCTCTTCGACACGTCTGCGGCACTTCTTTCCAACTCTCCCTCGAACTAAGCCACGACTATGTGGCTCGTATAGTGGACCTCTAAACTGAAAGAAAAAGCTCCTTCAATTTGCTAATTTTCTTGTGACTCTCCGTTTAAAATTCCGACTAATATTGTCAACATGTCTCAATCAACTAAACATTCAAACCTGATGAAAATCGCCGATAGATTCTGGTTCCTAATACTCAGCAAAGGAATTACTCTCCACGCCTTCATCAAAGAATACTACATGCGGTTCAAAGACTTACAAGAATAGTGCTCAGGGACGAATTCCGTTCTTCGCATAATGAAATACGGCCTCCTTCACCACATCCTAGTTATTCAGCCGGACCTCGCAACTGATGTCGCGACTGCCCACAAGATGAAATCATATCAGAATGTTGTGCACATGCCACGACCTCGAAATAAAAACCTCGATAAAATTTCAATTCACGTGATTATTGTAAAGTTGAAGGATATTTAAAATATGATCGTAGAATGAAGAAGAGAGTGTAATCAAACTCATTGTTACAGAATATCGCTGGAAATAAAGATGTTTTCTCTATCAGTAAATAATCCCATAATGCAGATCAACATCTTGATAGCGCAGCAGATCTCTGTATGAAACATAGCAAAGATGATTTTTCCTCGTATTTTCGAATCTCCCAAACATTCCGTGTTGCAAGAGGGTGACAAGTCAGAACTGGTAGTTGTGGTGTTGTTAGTTTCCCGACTGCCGACGATAAGATAGAAACACTGTAAGGTGTGTTAGAATGGTATGCACTTCAATGGAATGTCCTTGAAGTTTTTTATGCTTGTATTCACAGATGATTAGACTTGTGGGACAATTGGAGGCTTTAGAAGGGATCAGGTGGTAGTTGTTGATCACTCCCACCCTAAACTATAGCACCCTATCTATATACGAAATTATCTAATAAACCTAATTGGTAATTGTATGTCAATACGGACTAGCGTATAATTGGACATACAATAGGTATAGCGCAGAATATTAACAGAGCAAAAGGGCTCAACCGTTAACATTCCTAGCATACCCTACCAATAAGTAGAACTAATTTCAACACCTCTTCTCAATTTGTACGGAACATAGAAGTGCACAATTGGTTCAATCTATGCCTTGGTAACACCTTCGTACATATATCAGCGAGGTTCTCAGCTGACGAAATATGTAGTAAGGTTAAAGTTCCAAGTTCGATCTATTCTCTGATGAAATGATAAGTGATATCAATATTTTTGGTTGCATCATTAAGTTCCGGATTCTTTGCAAGCTCAATTGCGGTGGTATAGTCTGTGAACAAAGCTGTTGGTATCTGTTCAGTAGTCATCTGATGGAGACTCCCAAAAATCCAGATGAGATATTTGGTTGCAATCTTCAACACCAGGCATTCAGCTTCACAAGTGGAGAGAGCCGTGGGGGTCGGATGGTGCAGTGGTACACTATCCGGGCCGTTCTTCCAAGTAGAGTCTGGGTAGCTTGGACACATGCCCCACTTGAGACAGGAGAAAGCTGGTTCGAATCCAGCAAGACCCTCACACCACTTCTCTCGCGGTGATACTGTATTCTTAGAATGACGAAAGCATGCTCAGATAGTCACAGGTTTTTCTCGCTTTTCCCTGTGGTGGGTATTCACGGAAGAGGGTACATGTCGTAAGGCGTTATTCTCGTAGTGGTATCTGCAAATGAAATCTGAGTATAAGTGTTCCAAACGTCAAACAGAGTTATTCTGCGTCACATACATATCTTCCGTAATCATTCGCGTCATAGACTCAGGCTGCATACACAAAATTGATTTAAAAAAAAAAAGTAGAGAGAACCACAGATCGCTTTTTGCGAGACTTCCAAGAAACTGAACAACCACCAAGTTGGAACAGATAGCCAGAAAAGCTTCGACGGGTATCAAGAAAATTCGCAAAAGATGCATCACAATATCCATTGAGTACCAGGGGAGATCCGAACTCGTAAGTTAGCTTAAGATCTCTAGTTCCCTTCAAGTATCTTAAAACTCGTTTTGCCACACCGATATTAGAGACAGATGGATCCTGACTGAACTGAGAAAAATAGGCGATAGTATAAGCGAGGTCAGGTCATGTTCCTGTTACGACGTACATCATAGAGCCGATCATCTGTTGATACAGATTAGCGTTTCCACTGAGCTCCCAATAAACTGCAGCTGTTAGGCGTTGGTTGGATTCCATGGGTGTAGAGATAGGGTTGCAATCCAGCAAAGAGAAACCCGCTAAGACTCGATCAATGTAAGCAGCCGGGGATAGTGGAATACCTGCATTTGAGTATTCAATCTGAATCCCAAGAAGCCAATGAAGCATACCCATGTCATTTACTTTAAACTCGGATTTTAGTATGGTGTCGGAACTTTGTTCCCCGCCCTCATGAAAATGTCAGAATACCACATTTTCAAAAAAAAACGACAACCTCTACAAGCCTTCAATTACAAAGAGCTAGCGTGAATCGATAGATAATGATTAGATGAACAAATATATGCGAGGATTAAGCAATCAACACGAGCGACGCGGACTTATTATTGTTACAAGTGGGACCTATTTTGGTGAGGGAAAAAAAGTTAGACCTCCCAAGCGCCACAAAAGCGCCACACGCGCTACATAGAGCAGCAAATGAGATCGCACCAAATATGGTTATGTAACCCCGAATTCTCACAGATTGACAACGACAAAATGTGCCATGAACGTAATTAACATGCCCTTCGCGCTACTACCTATCCTCCTCAACTGTGTAGGGCTTATGATGCGTGGTTCTGAGTTTACACTCTGTCGAACCAAAATCAATCCCTTCTCGATACAACTTTATCTTTCTCCAGCATCTCTGGTAGTTTGCCGGGATCGTGCTGTTGGACACACTCGCCAAGATGAGAGGCAGCTGTATGCAAAGGTAATCAATATTGTACTTGCACATCAGCCGCGCATTCTGCTTACGCCCATACTAGTAGTTCTCTATGTGGTTCAGTTCACAGTGGTACTTAGGATAGTATAGAACCCTGTGATACCGCCCATTTGAGGAACTTAGCACAGCTTCCTCAATTGCGTTCTTTTGCTGTGAGAAGTCATCCTGCACAGACAAGAGACGCTTGGCGCAACAACCTACCCCAAAGTCATCAGATATTATAATACAATGCTTACATCAACTTGATATAGGTTTATAATTTGGATAACTTACTACTGGTGGAACATCGTGGAGGGAGGGCCTCACAGTCACCACACTTTCCCACAACATGTGAGCAGATATCGCAAGGCCTCTTTGCGATGCAAGTGCATCGTTGCTCTCGACCACAACAAAAATCATACCGACGAGCTCTGGAGCAGTTTAGGTAACTATTTTGAATAGGCCCTTTGCAGGAGTCGCAATTTGTTTCTTGGTGCAGCTTTTGCAAGCCGCCATAACTTCACAGTTATCACATCGCGGCTTGGGACATTCCAGAATCATTCCGCCTTCTGGCCAAAAGAACTTTCAGATCTGCTAAAGCAACTCGTGTCCGCTCCTCTTAAATGGCTTGGGCGGCTTGTGGAACTGCATCACCACTTGGCAATCATGAGAGAGGGTGGGACTCGACAGGCACATCGTTATGCATCGTAGGAGATGATAAATTCAAGTCACGTTGACGATTGAACAATGCTTTGACATTGAAAGACTTTGCAGCCTCAGGCTGCAATTCTTTTGCATGTTTTTAAGCTCTCTTCCCAGCCGAACGAGATCCATTACCATAACTTCCTCTCAAATGCTTGTCAGCATCTGCAGCCCACGACAGTGTTCTCTTCCCTTGGGTGTTCGTCTCGGTTTCAATCTCAACATCATCTGCACCGGCTTGTTAGACTTCTTTCAAGGCTTGCCACTTGCGACTCATAATTTACTAGACATACCTTCATGGTCCATGTCCGAGTCTCCACCCAAGTCCTCAACTTCAGTATCTGTATTGCATTCTTCGGCGTCAGAGTCCCGGAACCAGACTCTATTATTCTCTTCTCCTAGGGTTTGTCCACCAGAGTCTTCTCTAGTACTGCTGATGATTGAACTTTCTGGGTCTAGAAGGCGAGGAGGTGAGCTCTCAGAAGTGGTTGTCTGCGTTCTGACGTGTCGGTTCGTGTCCTGTCCTTGACGAATACGCTTCATATGCGCTTTGCATGCCCTTGATACCATGATGAATTCTACGTGGTTAACAAGTATAGGTAGTTACAAGTAATAGAAGCTCTGCAACGGATGGTAACTGATATCACGGCTTGAAAAACTTATCGTTAGTAGCTATGTACTTAGACAGGTAGGTATCATATGATGATTGAACAAGAAAGATCGCGACAAACTCGAAACATCACGTCCCAGGACGCGTCTATCAGACAGTGGTACCACAGGCAATTTTTCCATGAAGTTCGGAATCATAGATGCTTCCCAATTAAGACTAGCGTCTTCTAAGCGGGACTAGTGCGGCCGCTAGTATCCACTAGCGCACAGATTAAGCGAGGACTGAATGAACCCCGAGGGCGGGGAACAAAGTCCCGACATCATAGCCTAACAACTTCATCTATTAGCTTCCCTTGATCGCCAAATAAAACGTGTCAAGTTTCTAGCCTGCACGTGATAATTACAGTCAGAATCGCCGGGATAAAGGGCGATAGTGGGGCTTAGAGGGAAGTGGCGACTAAGAGGTGGTTTTTGGGGCGCGGCAATTTCACACACGTTTTTGGATTAGTCACCCTATTGTTGCCTGAATCCCAACTCCACTCTACCCCATTACCTCTTTGTATAAATATTTGTGTTATGTTTCACGTGCCTTTCAGACAAAGTTGGAGTAAATAATTTGTAGAACGGCGACAATTGCATTCGATTCATAATAATACTGTTATCACATAATATCATTTCACCAAATAATTGCATCAACCACAATAACATTAACGCTCCATTCAAACAATCCAACCTTGAAGGTAAAAATTCCTCCTGCAATAAAATAAGTTTAATTTTAGCTAACAGTTGGTCCTTCGTGATAGGTATGACAATATTACCGTCTTTAAATTGAATCCGCGCTATCAGCAACTTAATTGATGACTCTGAAAAAAATTGTATGAAAGCATTTTCAAATGAAAAGTTATTTAATCCATGGCTAGTCGACGGGAGAAATCAAATCAGACGGAATAACTACAGTAATAGGTTCTTCAAAAAGGCTTGGATGTATGTGATATTGGCCCAATTTAAGCAGTAATATCTAATCTGATATCAATATGGCCTTTCTCAAGACCAGCTCGTACTGGTGGATGGACCAAATACCACAGGTGTCCATTCTATGGCAAGCCTAATGTAAAAGTGGAAAGAATAGAGAAAAATTCTGCAGGGTACAAACAAAAAGGAACAAAATGTGGTAAAAGATGTGACTGCAAGGCACAAATCAAAGCGAAGAAAAAAATTGGAGAAGATGAGCTTTTTGTGACCATGTACCTTCCTCACACCGGTCACGTCAAAACCTCATATCAGACATGGGCAAGGCAGCAGACGCCACCTTCATCTCGACTTTACCTTCTAAAAATTGTGGAATCTGGGGCGACTCACGCGCAATGTCAGGCAGCTACAAGAGAAAGTGGCCTGTCCAATTTTAATTCAGCGGATTTAAAAGAGAGTGCTCCTGTCCTTGTACCTTAAGCCTTTCGGATCAAATCCAAGGACTTCCATTATTTTAAGCTGAACCACGAAAAAAATTAATGCAGCTGGATAGCGACATTTGGAAAAGCCTCGAAAAATACAGAGAATGAATTGTATCTGAACAAGGCAATGCTATCCTCAGAATGATTCCAGAGGCCGATGATTTGGACGAAAGGTGCTTTCTTTTTGCTACATGCACTAGATGGCAGTGTGAGTTACTTCAAAAGTACTCATCCGTATTATTTCTAGACTCTACACACGACACGTGCTCCTCACTAGATTGTCGTGATGAGAAGGCTTTTTTATCAACAGTCCTGATCAAGAATGATGAGGCTGGCTGTGGACTTCCAGTGGCATTTTTCCTGTCGAATTCTGAGTTCTATTGGCCACTATTAGAAGGACTCAGGTGGTTTAAAGGCCCTACAGGACTAGATGAGGCAACAACCTTTATGATAAACTGTTGTCAGACGGAAAAAGCTGCAATTAATATGGCATTTAACTCGCCTGAGATTTGATTCTGTCACTGGCACATGTTCAGGGCAATGCGAGCTCAAGCCAATAGCAAAATTACCAAAAATCATGTTGAGAAAGTGCAAATGATCAGAAGATCTGCAGTGTCAGACTTTAAGATGCTGGTTTACACTAGAACCGTGAAAGACTTCGGCAACACAGGGGCAAATTATCAAGCCCAGTTTCGACATTTAAAAGAGTGAATAGATTATGTTGAACGTACAAGGATGTCTGATCCTATACCCTGGTGGTTGGGCCCAAAGGGTTAGTGATACTAATGTTTTGGTATGACTAGAATTTGTGCTTGTATCAAGTAAAAATTACAGAAAATTCTTCACATAAATACGAATAATAACGTGGAACCCTGGCACAGCAATTTGAAGATGAACTATCTTGACAAAGATAGAAAAATACGCCCTGACGCCCTCATCGATAAACTATTGGTAAAGGTTCTCCCAGACCTTATGGTAAAGTTGCTGAGGGTATCTATGGGGCTTGAGGACAGAAGGATGGCCACAATTGAGAGCTTTCAGTTGGAGGAATGCATGAAGGTACCCATGGAAATTGCATCTGAATACGTTCAGATTCCATCAGTTATCCCAGGAGATGACCAATGCGAGAACTCAGTGACGGTAAGGTCTTTTCGGGATGATCTTGTGTTCTACAAGATATCCATGACAGATCTTGGTTACGTATCTGGCTACACATGCCCATACATGGCTACGAACCATGTTGTCTGTAAACATGTTTATGGTAAAGCGCATGTGTGGTTACAATGTTGACTATGACACAAGGGAAAACATTGGAAAATCGAACAATTTAATGTCGCCTGGAAATCTTTCTCAGCCTCAAGAAGGTGAGGAAGACGAACCACCTGACACGATGTATGATCAAGTAATTGGCGTTCTACGAAAGGGCTTTCATAACCTAGGAGCAGAAGAACAAAAGGAGATTATGGAAAAAACCGCACACTGGTTAAGGCAAGTACAGTAATCAGGTATATCTTGCTCCCAGAGGCAGAGATAATTTTTTAAATATATAATAATAATTCGTATGACTCAATAAATACATCTGTATTACAAGTATCATAATAACACTTTTAGCGCAGTCTTGACGTGGGTTTAGAGATAAGAGTAATAATTCTCATTTATGTGAAAACTAAACCCAGAGATGTCCTATCCTGAAAGTTTGAAAATGTGTAGAATTTAAAATACCGTTTCGCACTCTCCCTAATCATGTGGTGTGTGTTAATTCGCTCAAATAAAAATTTCCAGATCATGGAAGGTGGATCAGATGCGTTTTTGACGACGGGATGAAATTGGGCAGTGTTGATAAGGAGAAATGTCAGCTCGCAAGCTTATACCCATTTTACTTCTGAATATGTTTTAGCTGCAAATCAATATCACATGATACGTAACACAAATAATTATGCTAAGAGGTAATGGGGTAGGGTGGAGTTGGGATTCAGGCAACAAGGGACTGACTAATCCATAAACGTGTGTGAAATTGCCGCGCCATGGCTTTTTTTTACTTTTATTTAAGTCCCAGACTTAAGTCCTTTTTCTCTCTGGGGTCATGGACTGGTGTACACGGCTAAGATCATGTCTACAACACGCCTAACTCGGTCTCACCGCGTGAACTGCTACAAAAGTAGTAGCTAGTTAAATATACAAAAACCCCAAACTCCAGCTCCCCCGCCGCAACTTCCCAAGCTTTAATTCAAATAAATACCAATTATAGTAAAATAAAACGAAACTTCTCGCTCCGATTTAGTTCTTGACTTGCCTTTAGCAGTCGCTAATTAATGAGATCCCTGCTGAGAGCAGTAGATATGTTAGCAGGTTGGCGCTCGAAGCAACCAGTTTCCTGCGCAAATACTGTGAAGCTCTTAAGGCACTTGGGCCCAAGAAGCTTATTGACAAAGACATTATGAGACATAGACCTCCTGAGCCTGCGCGTGACATTAGCATGAAGGCGACAGTGAATAAAATAGTTCGGAGATGTTTCCTCTCCGCAGGCACACTCCATTGGAGAGTCTGAAAAGTTGAATCGGCGGTGATATGCCGCGAAGTTGCCGTGACCCGTGCGGGCTGCGATCAATTCTCGAAACAAACGCCTAGGGAGCGCTAGTTCAGGTGGCTTGCGTCGATGCATGAGCAAGTCAAGCTCCTGATATCGAGACGGACATGCTTCCTCCCACCAGCTATCAAGAAGACCCTGCAGTTGCTGATTCCTGAGGCAACGAAGGTATGCCAGGGTAATTTGTTCCGGTTGTGTACCCGGGTTGGGCAGATCATTAAGACCAGCACGAGCAGCAGCGTCTGCTTCTTCGTTGCCCTTGACTCCTGCATGCCCAGGTACCCATTTCAGTATTATTGCAGCTCCTTGCGTTAGTGCTCGAAACTGTCGCACGTCTTCCAGGCTCGTGGTAGAAAAACCTGTCTCTAATGCTTTGATCGTTTGTTGGCTATCCATCAGGAGATGAATTCGCTGCGCGCGTCCTGTTATTGTTCCGTGGTTTTCTCTAACTACACGGAGTGTAGCCTCCAGAGCCTCTCTTGCTGCAACTATTTCTGCGTCTAGCACTTCTCCTCCGTGTACGACGCCGCTTTCTTTGAGACATGTTTTGCCTCCTCTCTTTAGGACAAACCCCCATGACGAGCGTCCGTGTCCTTGTGAGATCCATCCGGATAGGCGCAGATAACTGAGTCAGGGATACTTTCTATCCCATGTCGCCATAAATTTGGTCTGAATTGTTTCGTGCCTGGAATCTTGTAGTAGACTATTAGCAGCAGCGATTCAGTGGCTTCGGCTTCCGGGAGTTGTCAATAGGCACGCCGAACACGCGACATCTGAATCTCCGGTTGCTTCGACAGCTTGCATCTTTTCTTGTATTTCTGCGTGCCCACGTTGGGGCATACCCCGGCGCGAGTCCTCAGAGGATGGCGATCGTCAAGATTTTGAAGCCTATTTGCTAGTCTCAATCGATTTCCTTCGAGCAGTACTCTAGCAGGCGGGATTCCTCCTTCTCGATTAATCACCACCGTCGATACAGTCCTCATTGTCGGGAGGGCAGCCCTTAGTCCCGTTAGGATAGCCTTGTCAATCACGCTGCAAAGGTTAGTAGTGGACGACATGACTATTCCCCTGTGTCGGACGTTTGATGCCTGGCCACCAGACATCTGCTCCAAAAGATGAGACCGGTGTGATTCATGCATCAACAGCCTTTACCAGAGCACCGGGAGCTGCTCCTCGGAAATTCGAGTTGAGGTGTCGCATGTGGTGAGCAACTTTTAATGCCTTGGCACACCATGTGGTATCATGGTGTTTGAAGTTGAGTCGGGGGTCTAGATAAACCCCAAGCCAGCGGACTTGTTCGGCCGGTTGGATGAGCGTCCCGTTGATGTTAATGTTAATGGCAGTTTGACGTCGACGTCCAGGAAATTGAACCACCTCAGACTTATTCGTGTCAAAGGCGACAGCATTCTGGCGAGACCATTCGAGGAGATGATCTATTTCACTCTGCGCCGCGGCGGCTGATTCAGCAATAGTTGGGCCAATTCCAAGAATACCCACGTCATCGGCATAGCTGAATCTGGATAAAGCGTTTCCACTTCGCATCAGTTCTGCCATGTACAGGATGAATAATAGTGGTGAGATAGGCGATCCTTGGGGCACACCACAGACCAGTTCTCTCTCAGAGGTTACTCCTCCTGAATGTCGCACTTGGACCCTTCGATGTGAGAGAAATGAAATCGTCCATTGAAGAATATTAGTAGGCCATCCCTGGGTTTGCATCCTTCTTACTAGTCGGTTATGGAGTACAGCATCAAAGGCACCTTGTACATCCAGAGTTACAAACGTTGCTGCCCATCCCTGGGAGCGAACTTCCTCGATGTCGTGCACCACACAGGAGACAAGGTCGGTTGCCGATCGCTTCGGTAACGCACCATATTGTTGTTTGCCAATGACATCGTGTATGACCGCAAGGTGCACCATTCGTTTTGCCAGCAGTCTCTCTAGTCCTTTTCCAAGACAAGATAGAAGAGCTATTGGTCTCCGACCTTTAATTGTGGTTGGATCTCGGTTTAGTTTCTCTATAAGGACCACTTCAGCCAGTTTGAAGCAGTTTGGGTGAGTGCCAAGTTGAATGCAGGAGCGAAAAAGTTCAGTCACATACGGCCTAATTGTGTTCCTACAGGTTGCTAAAAGCTCTACGAAGACTCCATCTGTCCCAGGTCCCGTATTTCCACACTCAATCGTACAGGCATGAACTTCCTCTTCTGTGACCTCGATGTTCCAGGGAATGCGATCATCACTTTGAAGGGTGCATGGAGGGAGATCATCAGATGCTTGGTGACGTGCGAGGAGGGCATCTCGAAGTATCGATGCTCTTTCGGCCTGGTCAGTGACTAGTCTACCTTCGTACATGAGTGGGGGAGGGACACTGGCTTGTCGAGGAGAAGATGCTTTCATGAGTTTGAAGATATTGTCTGGTGTAGTCATGCCTTCGATTTTTCGAGTCATGTGCTCCTTTTTAGCATCGGCGATTGTAGATCTGAGCTTCTTCCCTGCTACGCTACGTAATGCTGGATCTGTGGCCGCGCGGTATTCTGTATGCACAATCTTACATTCAGGTGTCAACCAAGCTGCGGCTTATTCCTTTCCTTTATTGGACAGAGTACCAGTAGCCTTGATCGCGTTTGAGAGGTGGAAACAGAGATCCTGTGCGTAATTTTCGACCTTTTCAATCGAATCCAGCAGAGGAGGCGGGCGAGTCCATTGTGCAATAGCGTGAGCGTATCTCGGTAAATTCTTTCTTGGAACCCTGATCTTTGATGTCTCTGGGTCCACAGCTGCATTTTTCACTGGTATATACCCTCGGAGTAGGAGGTGGTCACTAGTCACACACTCGCTGCGGTCCACCCAGGCATGAGTGCCACTGATACTGGTCCACACGAGGTTCAGTGTGTTTCCTGCTCGGTGTGTTGGCTCACCGACAATGAGACAGGACAGGTTGTGCCTTTATGCCCATCTTTCTATCTGCTCACCTTGTCCATGAGGGCTAGTGGTGTTGGGTTGCCAGGCCTCATGCACTGAGTTGAAGTCGCCTTCTATTAGCGAGTTCTATGTTGGTGCCCAGTTGACTATTGGTTGAAAAGCATTCGGGTTATTTGGTGCCTTATATACATTGAATAGTGTGATTCCGTTGACTACTACCCAGCAGTAATCTCCGGTTGGTGTTGCGCAGGGGAATATCTGCGTAGCTGACAATATCCTATCACATTTTCGTGTGTAAGTCACAGCCCTTGGTCTGATATCGATCCCACCACAAGGTATATGCCAAGTGTACCCCGGATGTGACTTTGTAGTCTTTGTGCGCTTTTGCCACAAAGGCTCCTGAATTAGCAAAACATCAACGCCTAGCTCATAAGCTTGGGAAAGCGCGATATCCTGCGTTGCTTCTCCTCTTCCTACATTGATTGACATAAAATTAAGGGTAGGTGGGGGGCGGGGAGGGACTCGTGGAGTACCCTTCATGAGTGCGTTTCGGGTTTGTCTCCCCAGTGGCCTCAGCGTCAGGTAAAATTGTGTTTTCTGCCAGAACCTCAAATTGATTTGAAGTTAAGAGGGCAGGTGGGCTTGCTGGTTTATGCACAGCAGTAGCAATAGCGGCGGCCTCGGCGCGCCTAACAGCGGTTTTTGCTCTGGCTACCGCGGCAAACTCGTGTCGACTGGCTTGTCGAATTGTTGCCAGTTGTTCTTTGGTGACCGGGCCAGATCGAGTCGGGCGTGCTAAACAGCTACGGCTGTCAGAGCGGTGAGGTCCCCCGCAGTTTCGACATTTGGTGTGGGCCTTGCATTCAGAAGTGGAGTGCATCTTGGATGAACAGTTCCAACAAGCTGGTGCACGAGAGCACCCATGAGTTCCATGGAACTCGAGGCATTGTCTACATTGCTATACAGTACGTTTTGGTTGATGTCGTACTGCAACACCAGATTTGTCGAATAGACGGAAACCGGGTTGGGGCGCAGAAACCCTTTCAAAGTATGCCAGCCAAGATTGTTGTGGTGTCACAGGCCTGAGGCCTGACTTTCATTAGACTAAGGCCTATTTATGTCACAGGCCAATGCCTGGTAATTTTAAGGCTGGTGCCTAAGGCAAAAAGAATACTCTTTGCTAAGCAGCTCCAAGCTGAAACTTCTCCGACACGCAAATTTCCCCAAACATTTACGGTAACATATGTTGATTTTACAGTTTCGTTTGCGATGAAGAGTGAGACGTAACGAGACACTGGTTGTCTGCACAAAGGACACCAAAGCATCATAAGATGTTAGAGGCGAATGCAGAGATTGTAGATCATGCGATTTTGATTTAGATCATGCGAAGAAAGGGAGGAAATGTTGAACATTAGGAATAGATATATGATGTTTGCTCTCGGTTTTCTTTGCTTCTTCACTTCAAGATCTTCTTTTGTATCTAGCTCTAGATATTCTGCGAATAGCAATTATCTTTCGACCCTTACATTATCTTGAAGTCTTCTTATTTTATAAGTGGTATCTATACCGCAGCAACTTACAAATTATTATCATCATCATATTTATTATTATTATTATTATTATTATTATTATTATTATTATCATTTTCCTGTTTAAAAACAGTATTAACACTGTACCAGGTTATAAAATCTTACCCTCATCATCATTTATTACCATTCAAACCTATCATTACTACATTATTGTTTGGATTACATTTAAACCTCGAATATCAAGAGAATGTCTAAAGCTGGTCGACCGAGAGCACTATGGCAGGATAAAGATAAAATTGCCGGAGGATTAAAGAACGACTTATGTGCCATATGTGAAATGACCTTAGAGAAAGAGTTAGAATTTCTCACAAAAGCTAGGCCCGATGGGATAGACTTAGAGAAGCGGATCAATTTTCTCACAGCAAAATTGAGATCATCTAGATGTAATCATGTCGATCTTTCAGAAAAGAATGGAGTGCTTCGAAAAGGACGAACGCAAAGATCTTCGGAGCGGGTAAAAAACGCCGAAAATAGGTGGGAGAATTTTAAACCTATCATGGATTGCGAACTATTCCACACGACTGCAACTCTCAACGATCATCAGCAGTTAAACGCATTAGTCGATCCGAGGTCATCAGCTTTTGCTTGTATAAGTCAAAAACACGTCAAAGAATTCCGTCTCCCTACCAAAGATATTCCAGCACGAATGATACAAGGAGTTCTGGAGAATGTCACCGGAATTATCAATCGGGTAGCATCGTTTTCATTAGATATTGGTGGTATCATGGTTGACGAGATCTGGGCCTACGTGGTACCTGACCAGATAGAAGACTTAATCCTAGGCATGCCCTGGATGAAATTTTGTCAGGCAGAATTGGATTCCGTTAATAGCAGGCTATATTTTAAATTGCACAATCTATCACTCATTAGCGACGAAGCAAGAAATAGCCGAGACCTTGAAGAATCGAAGAAATCGTTTAAAGTGCAACAGGTTATGGCTTCAAAATTTGCAGGTCTTGTCCATAGATCCAAGAGAAAGCCAAGTATCCAAATATTCGCTGCATCAATGGCAGATATCGAAAAAGCCCTCCGACCGAAAACCCAATTACCGCTCGATGAAATCCGCCGGATACTACCAGAGAGTTACAGAAGTTTCGCACAAGTCTTCAACCCCAAGGAAGCGTCATCACTACCACCTTATTGACCTGGCATAGATCATGAAATCCCACTTGAGACAGACGAAACAGGTAAAGAGAAGCCAGTGCCATGGGGACCACTCTATAATATGAGTCATGATGAACTCCTCGTTTTACGTAAAGAACTTACAAGTCTTTTAGACAAGGATTTCATTCAGCATAGTAAGTCATCCGCAGCAGCACCAGTCCTGTTCACCAAAAAACCAGGTGGAGGTCTAAGATTTTGTGTCAACTACCGCGGGATTAATGCCATCACCAAGAAAGATCGATACCCACTCCCACTAATAAAAGAAACCCTTAACGCTCTGAATTCTGCAAAGTGGTTAACTAGACTTGATGTGTCTGCTGCTTTCCATCGTATTCGAATGGCGAAAGGCGAAGAATGGAAAACCGCGTTCCGTACAAGATATGGATTATTTGAATGGAAAGTATGCCCTTTTGGCTTGACAGGATCACCAGCAACGTTCCAGCGATATATCAACTAGGTACTTCGTGAGTATCTTGATGATTTTTGCTCCGCTTAAGTCGACAATATCCTGATTTTCACTACGGGCACATTAGTAGATCATAGAAACAAAGTTAAAAGGGTATTAACAAGTTTGGGCGAGCACGGCCTATATCTTGATATATCAAAGTGCGAATTCGAGACCAAGTGCACGAAGTACCTGGGATATGTTATCGAGGTTGGCGTGGGTGTAAAAATGGACCCAGAAAAAATAAAAGCTATTGCAGAATGGAAGGCGCCAACTACGGTTAAGTCAGTGAGATCTTTCTTAGGTTTTGCAAATTATTACCGACTGTTTATCAAAGACTTTGCTAGAATATCAAAACCTCTGACAAATCTGACTAGAAAGCATCAAAAATTCGAGTGGGATAATGAATGTGAGGAGGCATTCCAGCAACTTAAGCAAAATTTCATTAGAGAGCCCGTCTTAGCAACATTTGATCCAGAGCTTGAGACACGACTGGAGCCAAACTCATCAGGATGGGCAGTTGGCGGATCATTATCGCAATTTCATCCCGTTTCAAAGACATGGAGACCGGTCGCATTCTTTTCCGCTAAGCACCTACCAGCCGAATGCAACTGTGACATTCACGACAAAGAGCTGCTTGCTATCATTAAATGTGTTAAAGAATGGAATAGCGAGTTGCGGGGCTTGAAAAAATCTTTCACAATCCTTACTGACCACAAGAATCTTGAGCCGTTTGGATCAAAGAAAGTTTTGAATGAAAGACAGGTTAGATGGATGGAAACATTAACACCTCTAAACTTTAACCTGAAGCATCGACCCGGAAACGCTAGTGTTGTACCAGATGCCTTATCTCGAAGAGAACAGGATATGCCACGTGATGAAACAGACTCCCGGATCGTCTCAAGAGAGAGAATCCTGTTGCCTCAATCATTATGGATTAATCAAATGCAAGCAAAAGACCTGAGATGTCAGTTTCCAGATGAGCCCAATCTTAGCCGTTTGTGGAATGAGAGCATAAAATGTGAATATACAATGAAAAATTACTTACAACTTAACTAACCATAGAACATAATAAGCGGCAATTCCCAGCAGAGGTTAACTTGAGAATGGCGACAGGAGAATGCCATATTAGCGAGGAAGGCCTTCTGCATTATCGTGATCGTATTTGGTTGCCAAATTATGAGCCTTTGACAACTGCTGTGATACAAGAGATTCACGATTCTTTCCTTTCTGGACATCCCGGACGAGATGCGACAATTTCTTTAGTTACACGAAGGTTTTTCTCGCCAGGATGTAACCAAGATATACGAAGATTTGTTAAGAATTGTGACACATGTGGACGAACCACGATCTGGCGAGATAAGAAAAAGGGATTGCTAAGACCGTTGCCGTCCCAAGTCAAATCTGGCAGGAAATATTGATGGACTTCATAACATGTCTACCACCTTCAGGACCAGAGAAATGCACTGTGCTCTTAGTGATTACTGACCGTTTAAGTAAAGGAGTTATACTGTTACCTGTCCCACCAAATCTATTTGATGCTGAAGGGCTAGCCAAAATTTTCATGCAAAATTATTTGCCGCACCACTGGATCCCAAGAGCCATTGTCTCGGATCGAGGTCCCCAGTTTGTTAACGCGTTCTGGAGCACAATCTGCAAACAGCTTAATATTCATCAGAGATTATCTACAGCATATCACCCCGAGACCGACGGATCAACAGAGAGAACAAATCAGGAGGTCGAAACTTACTTGCGAGCATTTGTTGCTGTCAGGCGCTATTCTTGGGAGCGCGGGGCGAAGTCTAACAATAACGACGCGGGGTAAAAAAAAAAAAAAATAAATTTTTCTATTATCCTATTTCGGCGCCTGAAGGCCCACGTAGGTATTTTTCGGAAGATACGTATTCTTTGTTATAGAACGACTCATTTTGACGTCTGGAACACTCATACTCAGATTTCATTTGCAGATACCACTACGAGAATAACGCCTTACGACATGTACCCTCTTCCGTGAATACCCACCACAGGGAAAAGCGAGAAAAACCTGTGGCTATCTGAGCATGCTTTCGTCATTCTACGAATACAGTATCACCGCGAGAGAAGTGGTGTGAGGGTCTTGCTGGATTCGAACCAGCTTTCTCCTGTCTCAAGTGGGGCATGTGTCCAAGCTACCCAGACTCTACTTGGGAGAACGGCCTGGACGGTGTACCACTGCACCATCCGACCCGACGCGGGGTATAGGAACACGATGAGGAACGCGACGGGCGTTCGGGACTGAAGGCGAATAGGGGATATGGAGGAGAACGAGGGGCACTCAGAGGATACAAATAGCAAGAGGTGACGGAAAGTCACTAGAGAGACAGGAGGACGAAAGTCGGGTTTGTCAAGATTACAACTAATCCTAAAGACAGAAAACAAAGCGTGAAGCTTCCAGAGCTAAGGGGGCGAATTAGTTAAATACATACTTGAGAATCCGAAGCGAAATGAGGTGACACTAATATCTACGTCCGAGCCTGAGCCTGAGGCATCCAGTCTAGTCAGGAGAATCCTGACAGTTGCCTATGAGCAAGATGACTGGACAAATTGGATACCTCTCGCACAGATCTCTATCAATAATAAATCTGCGACTTCGACACAAATAAGCCCATTTTTCATGAGCCACGGTTATAATGCTGAATCGATTCCAATAGTACAGACTAACAGAGATAAGCAAAACACTCCAGTAAAATGGGCACAATTAATAATTGACAAACTGAAGGAAGCCCATGAGTTCGCACAGACATCGATGGCAATAGCACAACAAGAACAAGAAAAACAAACAAATTCAAAGAGAGACGTAAGTATATCTTACAAAGTTGGAGACAAGGTCTGGTTGAATCTCAAGAATATTAAAACGGATAGTGTGAGGAAACGTAAGATGAATCAGATTAGAAAATTAATCGTTCAATTAAATCAAGAGTATAATAAATCTGAGGATCGAAGACACCTGCCCTATTCCTTATATACATATTTCCCTTCGAACCAGATCCCCTTTGCAGTCTAACGCCTTCCCATCCTAGATGCCATTTAATGATGGTCTGTAAGTTGATGAAGGAGTTACTCTTTCAGTGGCTCTTTCCTTGCCACACTAGCGTAAACGAGGATTAGCGCAAAGCCTACAAGTCCCACCCACCTTATGATACCTCAGGCATCAGCCTTGTACCACACTGGCTCCAGACCTGTAACATTACCCCTCCCCCCTCCTAGGTTCCATCTGGAACCGTGCGATTATTGCGAATATTGTACTGTTCCATAGCTACAGTGTCTTCAACATTCTTTATAGGCTCCCAGGTTGGCGATTGATACCCTGCCCACTTAACTAAAGCCTCTGTCCGGAAACCACGGCCCCATTTGCGCTTACGCACATCAAGGACGGTTTCCACCTCCCACTCTTCCTCACCCGACTCACCAGTCACAATTGCTGGCGGCTGATGATCCGTCTGGATTTGCGATGGAAACGGGTTATTTGCCGCTGGCTTTAGCAAGCATGTGTGAAAGACATTATGAATAGCCCTTGGGACATCCAAACGGTATGCATGACTACTCACTATTTCCGTGACTGTGTACTTCCCATGTACCCAATCAAACTTTTTACATGGCCGGTCTGTTTGAACATTTCGTAAATTCAAGCGGACCTTATCTCCTACTTTGTATTGCGGGGCTGGCGCTCTTGATCTGTTAGCTGCTGCTTCCTGAGCCTGCTGCGCCGAGGCCATTGATGCTTCTGCCATTTGTCGCGCTTCTCTTAGCTTCGAGACAAAATTCTCTGCTCGTTGGACCGGGGTTGTATTTTCAGCCACCGCAACTACATCTTCTCGTGTTTTGATAGGGTCAATCTCATAGCCATGTGTGAGAAAGAATGGGCTAAATCCAGTAGTTGCACTGCGCCGGTTGTTGGCCGATAATTCCGCTATTGGGAGCAAACTTGCCCAGTTCTCTTGACTGTACGACACGAAACATCTAATATATCGTTCTAATTCTTGGTTTTCTCTTTCGGTTGCGCCATCTGTTTCCGGATGATACGCTGTTGACAGACGACGCTGTATTCCTATAAGTTCACAGACCCTTTTCCAGAAGATATTCACCCATTGAACACCTCGGTCACTTACGATACTTCTTGGAAACCCATGGTACCGTACATGCCTGTCTACAAACCTGGATGCGGTTGCTTCAGCTGTAAGTTCGCCTTCTTTTACTGCTTCATATGTTTTTCCCTTACTTAGCCGATCTGTAATGACCTGAATTGTTGTGCAGCCATTTGACTCGGGCAAGCCACTGATAAAATCAATAGTAATTTCATTCCATATTCGGTCTGGGACTGGGAGAGGTTTTAATAAGCCCTGTTTCTTATGACGCCAAACTGTAGCATTGCCACAGACATCGCAGTTACGAACAAATCGTCTTACATCTTCTAGCATGTCTGGCCAGAACCAGCGTCGAGAGATAACCCTATAAGTCTCATCTCTGCCTGGATGTCCTGTTAATACTGAGTCATGAGCTTTCTGTATCAACTTTGTTCTCAGCGCCTCAAATACCGGTACCCAAATCCGATCTCTGAACCTGAGCAACCCATCTATGGTACCGACCGTACACTCTGATATCTGCACTCGCGTTATGGGTTGAGGCAGTCTGCGGTCGCCTCGCTGCACTGAATCTACCAGTTCCTGATATAAAGTATCCTGTTCAATTCCTTGGTGCCACAACATCTGTAATTCCTCCTCCTCAAAGAGCAAGTCATCCGTGACCTGAACTGGCGATACTATGAGATCTGGCGAGATCAATATATCTTTCTGGCGAATTAGTCTTTCGTCATTTCCTTTTGGGACATCTTGATCACGCCGAGAGAGTGCATCTGCAAGCACTTGGTCTGAGCCTGGCCGAAACTGGACTCGAAATCGATGACGAGAAAGTTTTTCCTGCCACCTTATTTGCCGTTCATTGAGAGGTTTGCTCCTAACTTTTGTGAAAGCCTCCAGATTCTTATGGTCCGTCAAGATACGGAACGGATTTGCCAGACTTCTTAGCTCTGAATCCCAATCTTCTATACAACGTATTACTGCCAGCAATTCCTTGTCGTGCGTATCGTAATTGCATTCCGCTGGAGCATTCTTCCTGGAAAAATATGCGACAGGTCGCCAAACAGCTCCGGCATTATCCTGCTCCTCGTAAGACCGATTTTGACATTGCATCAGCACTCCACCCACTGCCCATTTACTAGCATCTGGCTCAATTCTTGTCGGAGCTTCAGGATCAAATGGTGCCAGTATTGGATCACGAATAAATCGCTGCTTTAAATTTTCGAATGCCGCGTTGCACTCTGCTGTCCACTCGAATTTCACCCCTTTCTTTGTTAACGCAGTAAGTGGGTGAGCTATCCGTGAGTACTGTGGGATGAACATTCTATAATAATTAGCGAACCCCAAGAATCCCCTCACTCCCTTTACTGTCGTCGGTGCTCGCCATTCCAGAATAGCCTGAATTTTTGCTGGGTCCATTCGGAGTCCTTTTCCTGCCTCTATGATATAACCCAGATAGGTGACGCTGGATGCTTCAAACAAGCATTTTTTAACATCAATAGTCAGTCCCGCGTCCATTAGCTTCCTCACTACCAGTTTTACTTTTTCCCTATGATCTGCCTGGGATTCATTCGAAAATATAAGTACGTCGTCAATATAAGCCGTGCAGAATTCATCCAAATACAGCTGCAAGACCGAATTGATGTAACGCTGGAAAGTAGCAGGGCCACCACTCAATCCAAATGGAGTTACTAACCACTCATAATTGCCATAACGTGTCCTCATAGCCGTCTTCCACTCACCCTTCGCGATTCTTATCCTATGGAAGGCTGAGCTAACATCCAACTTGGTTAGCCACTTTGACCTCCCTACAGCTTCTAAAGTTTCTTTTATCAAGGGGATTGGGTATCTGTCTTTCCGGGTGATTGCATTTAAACCTCTATAGTCAACACAGAATCGCAATCCTCCTCCAGGTTTTTTCGTGAACAAAACAGGTGAGCCGCAAGGACTTTTACTTTGCCGAATCCACTGTTTGCCAAGTAACTCTGTGAGCGTTTTTCTTAGCACTAACAACTCCTCCCGAGACATACTATATAGGGGGCCCCATGGCACCTGTTTTTCTCGGCCATTATCATCCAGCTCTAATGGCATCTGATGGTCAACCCCTGGGCGATGAGGGGGCAATGTGGCTGCGTTTTTTGGCTCAAAGGCTTGAACAAGTGAGAGTAAATAATCCGGCAACAATTCTCGGGGATTGATAGGTACTTTTGCGCTCAAAGCTTTTTCAATATCATGCATAGAAACTGCAGATACCTGTGTCGCGTCGTCGGTATTTTCTAAAAATTTAGCTGTGCTCAAGCGTATGCAATTTTCACTCCGTTCGTGGTCAGTCGTCTTTACCTCTATACCATATTTATGGAAGTATAGCACTTTCTTCTGGCAGTCTACAGTTACTGCATGCTCTTCCATCCATCTTAATCCGAGTATCATTGCTTGCCGCTGCTTTGGTATGACATACATATAGGCTTTCTTGACTTGATAGCCACCAACATCAATTTTTGCCCAAGAAATATGAGTAATCCATTCATCCATGTCTTGACTAACCCCTTGGACTTGTCGCGGTCGGCTAAGTTTTTGCATTGGAAGTTTATAATTCTTGGCCATTTTCTCACTGATAGTGATATAGCATGTATTCCCGGTGTCTACCAAAGCTTCTTCATACGCCACATCATTTACTTGTACGTCTACTTTCATCGGTACTGTCTCCATCTTTGCTTGAAAATTTGATTGGGCTTTCTCCGGACTTGCGTCATTCCGTTTTAACTCCTTTAATTTTAATTTTGTTTTTACTTCTCTACTTTTTTCCTTCCTCACTCTGCTTGACTTATTCAACGTAAGACTCAAGTTTGATGATTTACGTGCCGAGGCGCTAGCGCAAGATGTAAGTGGAACAATTTTATTAATTTTAGCTACATCATTAACTGGCTTCTGGATGCGACTTTCTCCAGAAGCTACACATTTTCCGAATGGTTTGGAGTTGATTCAATTCTCATCTGCTGTGGTAGCCCCTCAACAACTTCGTTCATTCGAGCCTCACTGGCTTGAACACTTCGCCGCTGAGTGTCGTATGCACTCAAATACCGGCATCTTCCCTGCATATGGTCGGCTCCACCACATCGAAGACAAAGACCCAGTCGACGCCGTCTCTCACTCTCTTCCACTGATGTCCAGGCCGCGCGCTCTCGGGATCGACCACCAGTACTTCCTTGAGGAACTTTCTCTGGGTTCCTGTTGATAACATTTGGTGAATGATTAGGCCTCGAATTGTTGTTAATCCTAGAGCGCATTCTCATAGCTTGGAGCTTAGCATCAATAGTTAAACAGGCTGACCGAAACGCGTTGTATGACTGGTTATCAAGATTGTAAGACACCAGTCGAGATTGCATTTCCTTATTGACTGATTCTTCCAATGTGTTCACTTGCACATCCTGAGTCCATTCCTCACCTCCTGCTTGGGCCAGCAATTCTTCGAATTTGGTGATAAAATCGGAGAACGATTCATTATCGCCTTGCTTCATCGCATTGAGGAGTGTCCGGGCGTTCTTCTTTTCATTAGGGTCACCGAAAGTACCTTCCGCTCTCTCCAAGAATGCTGTTGGGTTGCAATTAGTGCCCAACTTTAAGCTCATGTTATACCATTGTTGTATTCTTTTCTGGGCACTAGTCTGGAGATGCATGTATAAATAGCCGAATTGCTCCTCATCATTCCCAATCGCCCGACCATCCGTCCTCAACTTTGTCTGTGCCTCTGTTCTCCACACCACCCACTCTGATCGATCTCCAGTGTAGGATTTGAGCTCTCCTGTTCGATGTCGTGGCGTCTCTCTATCTTCTCCCGACTCTCTGTCAATTTGCATTCTATCTTCTTGAGAAAAACATTCTATCTTCTTCTTTTCTTTGTTATTCTTCTGCAATTCATTTATTTTTCCAGCCTGAGACCGTAACTCTTGCTCCTGAGCCCCCATCTTACAATTCATTTCTTCCATCATTGTCATCATCTCTTGCAGTTTCTGCAGCACCAGTCCCTCCGATCCGGCCATGCTACTATCTTCGGATTTGCAAGAGGATGAGCAGGTTGATTTTTCGACAGTATCTGTCAACTTTTTGTAGAAAAATTTTGGCAACACACGTCGGACTCCTTCTGAGTACTACTTTCACTCCTTCAGTTAACTACTCTCCTTCTGTAGTGTTACGGTTTGACCGCTCGACAAGACTTAGGTGATTACCTAAGCAACAATGTGATCACGCGTCGCGCGTCATAGGTTATAACTTGTAATTTAGATCGTGGTATTCTTTCTTCCCTATAGTAAAATAATCAATTGAATTCATTATTTCCAGCTAGGAAACCTTCACACTTTATTTTACTATCACTATTGCATGCCTGTTATTGAGCAAATTGTGATTTATTCACAGCTTAGGGTTAACCTTTGGTTACAGGAGAGTGGAGAGAGTTTTTATGCGCATTGAGCTACCATTCTACTCAGATAGCGACTCTGACAATCCTGCAAAGACTTGCAGCTCTACCTCATACCTTACTGCAGAAGACCGAGAAGAAATAATGGTGGACTCCAACATGACTGGTGTTCACTCTGATAACAATATTTTAGGCTCAAGTTCGCCCAATTTACCAGGCTTGCCACTACACGAAGGGCAAGCGAACGTGGAGTTGATTAAACTGCTAGGGTAAATGAGAGAAAAAGACAGGATACAGATGTTAGAAATCGAAAGCCTTCGAACAGAGGTGAGACAAATGATGTCTTGCATGAAAGGGAAATCTGGAAACGAGCTAAACGCACCGGATGATCCAAGAATAGATGCCACATATCCTCTCTCAACCATTCACACTGAAGCACCGCAACCAACGCAAAAAGTAGAACCAATTAAGTGGCCCGCTGCTTATGACCACAAAGATCGCACAGAATGGCCAACCACCTATGGTATTCTTCGATATAAATACCAACGTGATGTAGTAGAACGTAATATCTACCAGCCGTCGGACTTCTTTGTGGATTTGTATAGCCAGGCAGTCACTGGAAATGCTAAAGCCATGATTACCGGAGCATTTCAATCGATGCTGAACAATGGGAAAATTTCTGATGCATTGGGTCTTCTTAAGATAATGGATGATACATTCCGTGATCGGAACGCTGACCAAAACGCTTCCGCACTTTTACATGCGTGTAAGCAGTTCAGGGACGAGGCCTTGTCATCATTTTTGCCTAGATACCAACAACTTCTTTCGCGTAGTGTGAAGTCAACAGCCGAAGATATCCACAAGGTAACCGATTTACACAATGCTCTCAACCAGAAATCCCGGAATCATCTGATTGGCCACATTCTACCAAGCTCATTCCTTGAGTTCATTGAGAAACTCTTAGTTATCGGCTCACAGATCGAAGGAGTCGGGTTAATAAAAACGAGGACCTATATGTTGGGTCAGATGGGAATTTTTGACGATGGCACTCGAGGAATTGCCGGGGGTAATTTATTAGGGGGTTCCACAAGAGGAAACTCTCTAGTTCCGGCCCCTAATCCCGCATCTCCCAACTACTCTACCTCCGATGCGATAACCGAATACCAGGATGCAGACGGAGATGTAAGGATGTCAGGAGTTAACAAAATACGAGCTAAGTGGGTATCCAGAAAAGAGTTAGAACGTCGTAGGACAGCCGGCCTTTGTATTCGGTGTGGTAATCCCGGACACAGAACACCTAACTGTACTCAGCTCCCGCCACTTCGCCCCGAGACAGCAGTTAAGTCTGCTCATGTTGCGGGGGATAATTTTAGGACATCTGATGAACTTCAAAATCTTCAAATAGAAACTGAATCGCTAAAAGATTAGCTCCTGAGAAAAGGCGTTTTCAGGGGCTTGAAAGTGGGATTTGTAAAGCGGTGGTAGAGTCGCAATCTTTTGAGGATAAAGAGGCAGAAAAAAGCATGAATGGAAAATCATTTTTAATAGACGTTTTAATTAACAACCTTTACATTGTGCCTACCATGATTGATAGTGGATGTGACTGTCTTGCCGCCGTTAGTAACTCCCTCGTACGCAAAGCTAACCTCCCTAGGATTGAAATTGCTCCCCGAAAGCTTGCTGAAGCGACGGATAGCATTCAACAGGGAGAAATTATTACTGAAATGACCAAAATGATATTAGACATTGACGGATACCAAAGAACTTTGTACGCCTACATTATACCCCGACTATCTCATGGATTGATACTAGGTAAGCCATGGATGGAAAGGGAGGATGTAATTTATCATGCAAGAGATCATTGTATGGAAATTCGAGAAGCAGTAGTAGACGGACAAGCCTTGCGAGTCTGGGAAAAGAAGCTGGGTGGAGAGATCATTGAAAAGTCAATGTCCATGCCAAACATAATGTGCCTATCAGCAGGAGTATTCCTAGCAACTATCAGAAGAGCAAAAAAGGTAAACAACGAGGCGTCACGAATATTCTCTGTTACGTTAGCAGACATTTAGAAGGCGCTCGCGCCCGAAAAAAGGTCATCTGCTAGCCTTCAAAAGCTCCCTCCTCAGTATAAAAAATTTGGCGATCTATTTAAAAGAGAGTTAATCGATAAACTTCCTCCTCATCAATCTGCAAGTGACCACGAGATCAGATTGGAACCTAATAAGGAAATACCCTGGGGACCTCTTTACGGAATGTCGAGAGACGAACTATTGGTCCTGAGAAAGACATTAACAGAATTGCTTGATAAAAACTATATTCGTGCAAGCAGTTCTCCCGCTGGAGCACCCGTCCTATTTGTTAAAAAGCCTGGAGGTGGTTTAAGGTTCTGTGTCGATTACAGAGCCTTAAATTCAATATCAAAAGCTGATTGTTATCCATTGCCTCTAATCAAAGAAACGCTCGCAAGACTAAGCAAAGCAAAATGGTTCACAAAACTTGACGTTAGGGCTACCTTCCATAAGCTACGCATCAAAGAAGGTGATGAATGGAAAACCGCCTTTCGTACTCGCTTTGGACTTTTTGAATGGTTAGTTATGCCATTTGGATTAAATGGGGCACCGGCGTCGTTTCAAAGGTACATCAATAACACTCTGAGGGAATACTTAGACGATTTCTGCTCGGCCTACGTTGATGATGTACTTGTCTATACTGATGGCAGTTTGGAAGACCACGAAAGGCATGTCAACCTAGTCCTTGAAAAACTTCAGAAAGCTGGATTAGGACTAGACATTGAGAAGTGCGAATTTAGTGTCAAAAAGACCAAATATTTAGGCTTTATTATATCGGCCGAAGGGCCAACATCCTCGGTTAGGATGGACCCAGCAAAAGTAAAAGCGATATCCGAATGGGAGCCCCCTACTTCAATCAAGGGACTTAGAAGTTTTCTAGGATTCGCAAATTTTTACCGGAGATTTATCAGAGAATTCTCAAAAATTTGTGCACCTTTAACCGCCCTAACAAGCAAGGGCACACCATGGAAGTGGGGACCAGAGCAGAACGAATCATTTGAAACGCTGAAAAAGAAATTTATTTCAGAGCCCGCCCTAGCGCAATGGGACCCCGATAGAGAAACTATGCTAGAGGCTGACTGTTCTGGATTTGCTCTGGGTGGCTGCCTGTTACAAAAGAACGGAAATGAGCCATGGCTGCCTGTAGCGTATCATTCTCGAAAGCTTTCAGGTGCCGAAATGAATTATGAAATCCACGATAAGGAGCTATTGGCAGTTGTTTCATGTATGAAAGAGTGGGACGCTGAATTGAGAGGTCTTGCAAAGACATTCACCATAATAAGTGATCACTTGAATCTCAAATACTTCTTAACTACTCGCAAGTTAACAGAAAGGCAAGTACGTTGGGCAGAGTTTATGTCTAGATTTAGATATAACCTCTTATATCGCCAAGGAGCACAAAATGAGCGCGCAGACGCACTGTCGCGTCGAGATCAGGATAAGCCAAAAGATGGAGATACTCGTCTTCTAAGCCGAGAAAGACAACTGTTAAACCCAATTAATATGGCAAAATTGCGACTTGCGAACCTCGAGATTGCAGAGGGCCACGAAGTTTTTGCAAATGAAGACCTCCAGTCTCTATGGAACCAAGCGCTCAGAGAAGATAAAAAATATATTCAAATCGTTGAAGCTGTGGATAGCAATCAGCGCGCATGGCCTAATGATCTAAGAGTTCAGACAGAAGGATCCGATGAGCCAAAACCACTCAAGGCAACTATTGCATCATCAGCATTCGACAGAGACAATGGACTACTACGTTATCAAGGGCGGATATGGGTACCCATGTATGAACCGTTGACAACCGCATTAATCCAGAATATACATGATGCGACTATCTCAGGGCACCCGGGTAGAGACGCAACGTTAGCTCAAGTAGCAAGGGATTATTTTTGGCCAGGAATTAGTAAAGCCGTGAAACGCTTTTGTAAAAACTGCCATATTTGCGGCCGATCATCAATTTGGAGACATCAAAAACAGGGGCTGCTCCAACCGTTACCAATCCCTGATAGATTTCATCATAAGATTTCAATTGACTTCATGGTTGATCTACCAGAATCTAACGGGTTCACAAATATTATGGTCATAACTGATCGACTTCTAAAATCAGTCACCCTTGAAGCTATGGATAAAATGGACGCGGAGTCATGTGCTCATAGATTCTTAAATTGTCATTGGCGATTTCACGGATTCCCACAAGCTATCACCAGCGATCGCGGAACTAATTGGACAAGTAAATTTTGGAAGCGTTTATGTGAGTTAGCCGGAATGAAGCAAAGAATGAGCACTGCCTATCACCCTCAAACTGACGGCGCAACGGAGAGGGCAAACCAAGAAGTTCAGACATACTTGAGGTCATATGTAGCATACACACAACATGACTGGTCGGATTGTTTGCCCGCAGCCCAGTTAGCAATTAACAATCGAGATGTTATGTCCTTGGGTGGTATTAGCCCGTTCTTTGCATCTCATGGTTATCATCTAAGTCCGATACAAAATGTTACCTCTAGTTCATCAGTGCCCGTTTCAACAGGAAAGGAAAGAGCGGATAGCTTTGTAGAAAAATTAAATCAAACTACATCATTTATGCAAGCTGCAATGGCAGCAGCACAGCAACGTTTCAAAGAACAAGCTGATAAAAGACGACAACCGGCACCACGTTATGTTGTAGGAGATAAAGTCTGGTTATTACTCCGCAACATCAAACTAGATGGTCAACCATCAAGGAAACTAGGGTGGCAACATGCCAAATACACTGTCACTAGGATTATATCGCCCGAAGTTGTTGAGCTGAATGTCACAGGCAAAATACATAATCGATTTCATGTCGATTTGTTGCTACCGGCGGATAATAATCCGTTACCTTCTCAAATTATCGAAGATCAAAACCCTGGTCCCATAGCAAATATTAATGATTCTGGCGACGATGAGTATTTTGTTGATGAAATATTAAGATGTAGAACGTGGAGAGGCGAACGTCAAGCACTTGTCAAGTGGAGTGGTTATCCCAAGCCAGAATGGACATCATTAACAAATATACAAGAGACAGAAGCATTGGATAAATGGGAAACTAAATGGGGCTCGGCTGAATCATGCAATGGACCCTCATTAAAGAAGACCCGGTATCGAGAATAAAAGGGGGGGTGATGTTACGGTTTGACCGCTCGACAAGACTTAGGTGATTACCTAAGCAACAATGTGATCACGCGTCGCGCGCCATAGGTTATAACTTGTAATTTAGATCGTGGTATTCTTTCTTCACTATAGTAAAATAATCAATTGAATTCATTATTTCCAGCTAGGAAACCTTCACATGTAGTAAATAAGTCTCGACCACCAATTTGACTTCACGATATGTCGTTTTACAGTAGTCGAGTCTATAAAGCGAAGAGATTTATTATAATGTGAGGAAACGTAAGATGAATCAGATTAGAAAATTAATCGTTCAATTAAATCAAGAGTATAATAAATCTGAGGATCGAAGACACCTGTCCTATTCCTTATATACATATTTCCCTTCGAACCAGATCCCCTTTGCAGTCTAACGCCTTCCCATCCTAGATGCCATTTAATGATGGTCTGTAAGTTGATGAAGGAGTTACTCTTTCAGTGGCTCTTTCCTTGCCACACTAGCGTAAACAAGGATTAGCGCAAAGCCTACAAGTCCCACCCACCTTATGATACCTCAGGCATCAGCCTTGTACCACACTGGCTCCAGACCTGTAACAGATAGACCTTCGAAAAAATTAGACTGGATTCACGGAAAGTATACCATAACTAAAACTTTTCCAGAATCAGCACATTTTTTTGAACATGATACCCCGAGAGGCATCCACAACCGGTTCCACACTTCATTACTAAGACCAGCAAACAATGATCCACTACTGTCACGGATCAACTATAGAAAGCAATGGGAATTTTTATGGATGATGGTATTTCTATAATTCAACTATAGAGAACAAATAAACTATGTAGCAAGAGAACTTTATATAGATCCTGTGTCCCATCAAGCTGCTATGTTTCATCATACCCATCTAGTAATACATCAGAAACACAATGCTGTGGCCATCGTGTTATGACCCTGTTTCTAAATGTACCCTCGCTTCTTTGACCCATGCAACAAATCATGGTCATATCCCAAGTATGACGCAAATGTTAGTCATGCATTAATGATAAATTGCCTGCGATGACCATCGTAGGCTACAGGCCAAATCGGCTTACTAGCCGTCACAACTACCATCGCAGAAAAGCGACGACGCGCAACCTCAGGCTATTATGACCAACGAAGGGGATACTGAGTTTGGGGTCGATGAAATTTTGAAAGTAAGAACTAGGAAAATTGGAAGGGCAAATAGGAAGGAGGTACTAGTCAAATGGACAGGCTACGCAAAACCTTCATCGCATCCGCTCACCAACTTCGAGGACACAGTAGCCTTAGATGCATTAAAAGCAAAAAATGGCCCAGTAAGCAAAGAAAAAAAAAAAAAAGGAATTAAAAAGAAGAAAAGAAAATAGAAATAAAATAAAAATAAAAAAAAGAGGGAAAAGAGGGGGTAATGTCACAGGCCTGAGGCCTGACTTTCATTAGGCTAAGACCTATTTATGTCACAGGCCAATGCCTGGTAATTTTAAGGCTGGTGCCTAAGGCAAAAAGAATACTCTTTGCTAAGCAGCTCCAAGCTGAAACTTCTCCGACACGCAAATTTCCCCAAACATTTACGGTAACATATGTTGATTTTACAGTTTCGTTTGCGATGAAGAGTGAGACGTGACGAGACACTGGTTGTCTGCACAAAGGACACCAAAGCATCATAAGATGTTAGAGGCGAATGCAGAGATTGTAGATCATGCGATTTTGATTTAGATCATGCAAAGAAAGGGAGGAAATGTTGAACATTAGGAATAGATATATGATGTTTGCTCTCGGTTTTCTTTGCTTCTTCAATTCAAGATCTTCTTTTGTATCTAGCTCTAGATATTCTGCGAATAGCAATTATCTTTCGACCCTTACATGTGGAGCTCCTAGTCAATTTTTCCCGTGTGGGCGGACCTTGAGGGGAGTAATATCGGTGTTCCTTATGATCTCATCTCGGATCAGCTCTTCTGTGACTATGACTCTGCCCATTACCTTGTTTAAAGCAACAGGGACCGTAGAGAAACGTAGAACCACCAGATCAGACGCTTTTTCCAGCTTCGCCCCCAAAGAAGTAAAAGCTTCGGTCAAATCTAATAGAGATTGGCGCGTTTCTTCGTCTTTCGCGTTAATTGAGAAACCAGTGGGGACACGGTAAACATGCTTGATAGTGGTGGGTGGGAGGCCGAGATGTTTGGTTGCAGCCTCTCGTATGCCTGCTGGGGAGAATTGGCGCCAGTCGTGGTCCTTACCAAGTCGGAGAAAGAGTCTCTCGTCTTATCGGGAGGGGGCTGCGGGCTTTGCTGTTGCTTTGGGTAAGTTTACGTGCTTTGCTGGGGTGCGGCCGAAATTTACTGGTTGAGCAGTTTGTTGTTGACCTCTTTTGGTTACTGTAGCCCAAGTTTTTTGGACTATTGGCTGAGAAGTCACCGGTTTGACTGCCTGGTTGGGTAGTCTATTGGTTTGACCGGCCGGGGGAGTATCTCGAGGAATGGGACCAGCTGGGCGGGGGGTAAAGCTGGCACGGATGAACCTAGTCCCTTCGATATGAATTAAGCTATAGCTGCTCGGAGATCGGTTCTCATAGAATCTATGTGAGATTCATTCTGACCATTGATCAGAGTATTAAGGGCGCTGTCTGCACCGTTCATAGCAGCAGTACCTATTTGAAAGTTTGCAGCAGTATCTGCCGCTCAGCGCTGTTCCGCCTCCATCAGCGCAAGTATTTTGGGTGGAACTACTGCAGTCCTATTCGCCCTACTGGTGTAAGTAGACGCCTGCTGATGGGTGTTTTGACTAGCGTGGGTTGTCGTAGTCGTAGCAGGTTGGGTGGCTGGTGTCCCTGGTAAGTGTCATGAGCGGCATGTAGACAGCTAACAAGAGCAAGAACAAGATCCATGATGTCAGGCTATGGATGCTGTCCTACATAATACACGAGATAGATGCATTACTACTTGGCTAAAAGACCAGACCAGAAATCATAGAACACTATGCTCTGGCTATCTCCATATATATATTATACAACAGAGGCATTCCTGACAGTAAGTCCCTGGGGGTGGCTATCTTGACCCTTAATATGCCAGGTGCTCTTCGGCGCATTGGAGCCATTGCTCTTGCAGACACGCTCGCAGGTCGCGTCGTTTCTATTTCAGAAATAGATACTTCTTTGGGGTTAGTCGAGGCCTCTGGGGCCTGCTCTAGACGTTCGATGATTTCAGGGCCATAGCTGGTAGAACTATGGGTTTCAGTATCAGTCATCTCTATATGGGGAAGGTGTATGTCCTTCCCTTGGGAAAAGGCCTCAGGCGCATTTGCGCTTATAATTTTTGGCGCGAGGCCTTTGATTTGTTTGTTTGTTTGTTTGTTTGTTTGTTTGTTTGTTTGTTTGTTTGTTTGTTTGTTTGTTTGTTTGTTTGTTTGTTTGTTTGTTTGTTTGTTTGTTTGTTTGTTTGTTTGTTTGTTTGTTTGTTTGTTTGTTTGTTTGTTTGTTTGTTTGTTTGTTTGTTTGTTTGTTTGTTTGTTTGTTTGTTTGTTTGTTTGTTTGTTTGTTTGTTTGTTTGTTTGTTTGTTTGTTTGTTTGTTTGTTTGTTTGTTTTTTTTTTTTTTTTTTTTTTTATTAATTTAAGTCCAGGGCTAAGCCCTTTTTCTCCTTGGAGTCATGGACTGGTGTACACGGCTAAGATCATGTCTAAGACACGCCTAACTCGGTCCCACCGCGTGAACCGCTACATAAATAGTAGCTAGTTATATACAATTAACACAAACCCAACCCAACCCAACTCCACAATCAAACACCCACTTCCCAAAACATATGAAACACATAATATCAATTCGAAGTCCAGAAAACGCAACTTCTCATCCCGTTTCCCTTCATGCCATGCCTTTGCAATGGCTAATTCATCCGGTCCCCGCTGAGAGCAGTGGATGGGTCAGTAGTTCGGCCCTCGAAACAGCCAGTTTCCTGCGCAAATATGGTGAAGCTCTTAAGGCATTTGGGCCCAAGAAGCTTATTGACGAAGTCGTTGTGAGACATTGACATCCTAAGCTTACGCGTAATATTCGCGTGAAGTCTACAGTGAATAAAATGGGTCGGAGTAGTCTCCTCCCCGCAGGCACATTCTAATTGTGCGCCAGAGTAATCGAATCGTCGGTGGTATGCCGCGAAGTTACCGTGTCCCGTACGTGCTGCGATCAGTTCACGAAGCAAGCATCTTGGGAGAGCTAGCTCTGGTGGCTTTCGTCGTCGCATAAGTAGGTCCAGATCCTGATATCGAGGTGGACATGACTCTTCCCACCAGTCATCTAGAAGTATGTGTCGTCGCTGATTCATCAAACGACGAAGGTAGGCCAAGCTAATGAATTCCGGTTGCGAATTCTTGTTGGGTAGGTCACGTAGAGCAGCTCGAGCAACAGCATCTGCCTCTTCGTTCCCCTGGATCCCTGAGTGTCCAGGTGCCCAGATTAGCTGTACCTGAGCTTGCTGTGTTAGTATCCGGAATTGCTGAACATCTTCCAGGCTTGACATAGAGACTCCTGTCTCCAATGCTTTTATTGCTTGATGGCTATCCAACAATACGTTGATTTGCTCCATCATACCCCCTGTCGTCCCTTGTTCCTCCTTAGCGGACCTAAGCGCAGCCTTCAGAGCTTCCCTTGCCCCTATAATTTCGGCATCTAGCACTTCCCCTCCGTGCTTAATGCCGCTTCCCTTGAGGAAAGTCCTTCCTCCTCTCTTCAGTACGAACCCCCAGGCGGAGCGTCCGTGTCCTTCTGAAGATCCATCCGAGTAGGCACAGATGTCTGAGCTCGGGATGTTGTCAATTCGTCGTTTGTAGGTATCCTTTCCTACCTCTTTCGAGATTTGGCTCTTATAGTAATTTGGTGGTGGTAAGTTTATGGCGGCCTCGGCTTCCGGGAGCTCTCGGTAGGCACGCTGGAGACGTGACATCTGTATTTCTGGACGCCGTGATGGAATCCGTCTCTTTTATATTTTTGTGTCCCTACGTTTGGGCACACAGCGGCCCGAATCCTCAGAGGATGCCGATCGTCAAGCGATTGAAGTCTACCTGCCAATCGTAGACGGTTCCCTTCGAGTAAGATCTTTGCAGGAGGAATTCCTCCTTCTCGATGGATGACCACATTTGAGACCGTCCTTACTGTCGGGAGAGCAGCTCTAAGTCCCGTGAGGATGGCTTTGTCGATCATATAGCAGAGATTAGTGGTGGACGAAGTGACAATACCTCTCTGAGTCGGACGTTTGATACCCGGCCACCAGACATCTGCTCCGTAAGTTGCGACCGGTGTAATGCACGCATCTACGGCTCTAACTAGTGCCGCTGGGGCTGCTCCTCGGAAATTCGAGTTGAGGCGTCGCATGTGATGAGCGACGTTTAATGCTTTCGCACACCATGTAGTAACGTGGTGTTTGAAGTTGAGGCGTGGATCCAAGTAAACCCCAAGCCAGCGGATTTGTTCGGACGGTTGGATCAGTGTATGATTGATCATAATACCAACACCAGATTCTCGGCGGCGTCCAGGAAATTGTATGACCTCAGACTTGTTTGTGTCAAAGGCAACAGCATGTTGACGGGACCATTCAAGAAGATGATCTACCTCACACTGGGCAGCGGTGGCTGATTCCGCAATGGTGGGGCCGAATCCGAGGATACCAACGTCGTCGGCATAGCTAAATCTCAAGCATGGGTTGCCGCTTCGCATTGGCTCGGCCATGTAGAGAAGAAAAAGAAGTGGTGATATTGGTGAACCTTGTGGTACACCGCAAACCAATTCTCTTTGTGGCGTTATCCCTCCAGTATAGCGGACTTGAACCTTTCGATGTGAGAGAAATGATGTTGTCCACCGAAGTATATAGTCCGGCCATCCCTGGGCCTGC
Organism: Podosphaera xanthii; assembly: GCA_028751805.1. Taxonomy (NCBI): domain Eukaryota; kingdom Fungi; phylum Ascomycota; class Leotiomycetes; order Helotiales; family Erysiphaceae; genus Podosphaera; species Podosphaera xanthii. The sequence goes on from JAPWIX010000014.1 coordinate 3,731,016, forward strand.
ATTCTCCTCACTAGGCGGTTGTGAAGAACGGCATCGAAGGCGCCTTGTACGTCCAGAGTCACAAATGTGGCAGCCCACCCCTGAGAGCGAGCTTCTTCGATATCATGCACTACACAGGAGACCAGATCGGTTGCTGATCGCTTCGGTATTGCACCAAATTGTTGGTTGCCAATCACGTCATAGACCACCGCAAGATGTGCCATCCTTTTCGCAAGTAGTCTTTCTAGTCCTTTACCAAGGCATGAGAGAAGTGCAATCGGTCGCCAACCCTTTACCGTCGTCGGGTCTCGATTCGGCTTCTGTATAAGGACGACCTCGGCTAACTTAAAACAGGTCGGATGTATGCCGAGTCTGATGCAAGCCCGGAAAAGTTCAGTAACGTACGGTCCAATGGTATTCCAGCATGTTATTAGGAGCTCCACCGAGACTCCATCAGCACCAGGTGCCGTGTTTCCAGAGCCAATTGTACATGCGCGAACTTCTTCTGGGGTTACCTCGACGTTCCAAGGGATACGGTTATTGCTCTGGGTGGTGCATGGAGGGAGATCGTCTGAAGCTTCGTGTCGTGCAAGTAGTGCGTCTCGCAGGATTGTTGCCCGCTCAGCCGGGTCAGTAACTAGCCTTCCATCATGAAAAAGTGGAGGGGGACAGCTTGCTCGACTCGAGGAGGGGGTTTGCATGAATTTGTAAACGTCAGCAGGAGTGGTCATAGCCTCAATCTTGCGAGTCATGTACTCCTTTTTGGCTTCCTTAATGGTAGATCGAAGCTCCTTTGCCTTAGAGGCTCGCGCTGGGTAAGCAGTGGTTGCACGATACTCAGAATGGACGGACTTGCACTTGGGTGTCCACCATGTTGCCGCTTTGCCTTTGCCTTTCTTTGGTCGAGTCCCCGTCGCTTTGATGGCATTCGACAGTTGGAAACAGAGATCTTGGGCGTAGTTTTCTACCTTTTCGATTGAATCTAACTCAGGAGGTGGGCGAGTCCATTGAGAGATTGCATGGGCATACCTCGGTAGATTTTTCCTCGGTACCTTGATTTTTCCCGGCTCTGGGTCCAAGTCTTTTGTCGTAACTGGCACAAAGCCTCGTAGAGGAAGGTGGTCGCTAGTCATGCACTCGCTGCGGTCAACCCAGGCACGAGTGCCGCTGATGTTAGTCCACACAAGATCTAACGTATTACCTGCTCGATGAGTTGGCTCACCAATGATGAGGCATGATAGGTCGTGTCTCTCTGCCCATCTCTCTATTTGTTCGCCTTGTCCATGAGGGCTAGTGGCGTTCGGTTGCCAGGCCTCGTGTACTGAGTTGAAATCACCTGCTGCAACGGTCCCTCGAGGTGGTTCCCAGCTGATGATTGGTCGTATTGCTGTTGAGTCGTTCGGTGCTTTGTACACATTGAAAAATGTAATTCCGTTAACTAATACCCAGCAGTAGTCTGCTGTCGGTGTTGTGGAAGGGAATATCTGCGTAGCTGATACTACCCTACCGCTGTTTCGTGTGTAAGTCACAGCCCTCGGTCTTACGTCGACTCCGCCATGTGGTATATGACAGATGTATCCAGGGTGTGACTTGGTAGTCTTTGTGCGTTTGTTCCACAAAGGCTCCTGTATTAGCAAAACATCAACGCCTAGCTCATAAGCTCGGGAAAGCGTGATATCCTGCGTTGCTCCTCCTCTTCCTACATTGATTGACATAAAATTTAGGGTAGGTGGGGGGCGGGAAGGGACTCGTGGGGTGCCCTTCATAATTGAGTTCGGGGGTTATTCTCCCCAGAGTCTTCTGCGTCAGGCAGAGTTAAGTCTTCCGCGAGAACTTCGAACTGATTGGAAGATGAGATCGCTGGTAGGCTGGTTGTCGTCTGTTTTTCAGCTGTAGCGGCAGCCTCGGCCCGTCTAACGGCGGCTTTTGCTCGAGCTACGGCAGCAAATTCGCGTTGACTGGCTTGTCGAATTGTTACCATTTGTTCTTTGGTAACTGGACCAGACCGAGTTGGGCGAGCCAGACAGCTACGACTGTCAGAGCGGTGAGGTCCTCCGCAGTTTCGGCATTTGGTGTGAGCCTTGCAATCGGAAGTGGAGTGCATTTTGGACGAGCAGTTCCAGCAGGCTGGTGCGCGAGAGCATCCTCGGGTGCCGTGGAACTCCAAGCAGCGTTTGCATTGCTGCACAGTACGTTGCGATTGATGTCGTACTGCGACACCAGATTCGTCAAACAGACGAAAGCCGGGTCGGGGCGCAGAGGCTTTTTCAAAATGGGCCAACCACGATTGAAAGGGAGCGCCAAGTCGACTTTTTCCATGTGGTCGTACCTTGAGGGGTATGGTATCGGTGACCCTTAAAATCTCATCTCGAATCAGCTCTTCAGAGACTATGAGTCTGCCCATGACAGTATTCAAGGCTAAGGGGACCGTGGAAATTCGTAAGACCACCAAGTCGGATGCTTCTTCCAGCTTCGCTCCCAGAGTGGTGAAAGCTTCAGCCGAGTCCAACAGAGACTGGCGAGTTTCTTTGTCTTTTGCTGTTAGTCCGAAACCTGAGGGAACTCGGTGGACATGTTCGATTATGACAGGTAAGAGGCCGAGGTGTTTGGCTACAGCTTCTCGAACGCCAGCTGGGGAGAGTTGACGCCATTCGTGATCTTTGTCGAGTCTTAGGAAGAGTCTCTCGTCTTGTCGGGGAGAGGCTGTTGTTTTCGCTGGTGCTCGGTGAGGAGAGGGCCGCGTAGATGGCGCGCGACCAGAGTTAGCAGAACCCGAGGAGATTTGTTGTCCTCTTTTCGTAACTGTGGCCCATGATGATTTGGGACCTGGCTCTGCCGTCGTCGGTTCGATAATCTGTACAGGTTGTCTGCTGGTGGAACCGGCTGGAGGGTTTTCCCAAAAAGTGACGTTATTGGCAGGGCGAGGAGGGCGAGGAGGTAAGTTGGGTGAGACCCCCGGTCCCATTGTCATGAACTGCGCAACTGCTGCTCGAAAGTGAGCTTTCATGGCGTCGACGTATTGTCTGTTGCCTTCATTGGCCAGAGCAGAGAGGGCGTTTTCTACACCATTGATGGCAGCAGTGCACAAAGTAAGGTTTGAAGCAGTCTGTGCTGCTCGGCGCTCTTCGGCCTCAATCATTGAGCGGAGTTCGAGAGGTACTTGATCGGCCCTAGTTGGATTGCCAGTGCTGCTTGTCGGTCGATTGGTGATCTTAACACTATCTTTTGTCCCTGTTGCATTTTTCGGGACGACGGGAGAAACTTTCAGTATCTTACGCACTGCGGGACCTGTCGGCTCGGCCTGTGTCGATGGTACTTTCTTGGAGACGTTCGTAGTCTCAGAGGGTGGGTTGGCGGGGGTTTCTGATGCAGGTCCTTGACCGACTAGCCTGAGATTTTCAGCATCAGTCATTTCAGTATCATTGGGGAAGGAGGACTTCCCCGGAGTAAAGGCCTCTGACGCAGGGGGAGCTTGGGAATGTTGCGCGAGGCCTTGAATTTTGGGTGCCCTACGGGCTCGTTCTCTGGCAGTCTCAGCTGCAGGTTGGTTCTTTTTCACCGCCGGCATGTCGACCAAGCCTTGCGGCAGCGCACAAACGAGGAGAAGGGTTTCACGATAGTTGAAGAAGAGGAGAGGAAGGGAAATTGGGCATATAGTGACTCTAAGGAATTTTTCTCGAATTGTTTGTTTGTTTGTTTGTTTGTTTGTTTGTTTGTTTGTTTGTTTGTTTGTTTGTTTGTTTGTTTGTTTGTTTGTTTGTTTGTTTGTTTGTTTGTTTGTTTGTTTGTTTGTTTGTTTGTTTGTTTGTTTGTTTGTTTGTTTGTTTGTTTGTTTGTTTGTTTGTTTGTTTGTTTGTCTGCTTTTTAAGGTCCTGTGCGGAAGGCCCAAGTCTAAATGTGCAGGACCAGTGGAGCCAGCAGGGATCACACCTCAAGACGTGCCCAACTAGATTGCGCCTGATATGTAAATAAATAAACAAATAAATAGATATTAATACAAGTAGCTAAGTTACTGAAAAGTAAAGAAAGAGTAAGCTGCAACACTGTTGTCGGAACGATCAATCTGACTTAGACTATTTTGGTATTGGAGATTGTGGTCCCTGCACGACGCATAACATTTTCCTTTGTAGTCCCTTTATATCGGGTAAATAATTATCCGAATGTAGATACCAACCTCATAGCTCTAGATAGAAGAAGGTCCACACTTATTATCAATTTCAAGATCATATAAACGACTGTTCACATTACGTAATGTAGTACTCTCATCGCTCTAAGTGCACTAATTAACTTTAGGCGTATGACCTTTGTCATACCAACAACCGTAATAAAGGATCAGCCTAGTGCTTCCCACACTATGTCTAACCCACCGCTCTTATGACCTAACAGTCTAAAATTAACTGTTCTCGCGTCCAGCAGAGAACAAGTCTGCAGGTATGTTCCTAAAACAACCTGTAATTTTTGCAAATCCTGTAAACTTCTTATGACCGTCTGGTTCAAGAAGATGACTAATAAAATCATTGATGGTTCTACCTTTCCTGAGCTTACGCGTGTGGCTGGCGTGTATTTGGCAACAAACAAAATGTGTGGGAGATTTTTCCAGCCCACAGGCGCAGTCAACAACTGCATTTTTGTGATGGAACCTGTGATAGTATTCCGCAAAATTGCCATGCCCTGATCTTGCTGCAATTAGCCTCTGGAGAAGCAACCGGGGGGGATTTAACTCTGGAGGCTTGCAGCGACGCATTTGAAGGTCTAGATCTTTATATTGATCTGGACAAACAGATGATCACCAACAATCTATTAGATTCTGCCGATACTGCTGCATAAGCCTACGAAGGTATGATAGGGTAATGTAACCAGGCTGTGTATGGCGAGGGGGAAGTTCCTGGAGTGCAGCTCTGGCTGCTGCATCCGCTTCCTCATTACCACTTATCCCCGAGTGTCCTAGCACCCACCTAATGTGAGCATTAGCTTTCTTGGCGACTTCGTGAAAAACACGAGTGAGAGGGAGTCTAGAAGAGGTTCTCCCAGTTTCTAAGGCTAGGACTGCCACCTGATTATATAGCAAAATGTAAATCTTTTTGTTATTTTCCCTCATAGATAGTGCTGCTTCTAGAGCGGCGGTGGCCCGTAGAGTTCGGCCTCATAGACTTCTCCACCATGTGGGGTACCATGTTGTAATAGTCGAGGCTGAAGTATCTTAGAAGTAGATAAAAATGAGCATCAAATCAAAGAATATAATAAATCTAAAGACCAGAGGACATCTACCCTGTCCTTTATGTACATGTTTCCATCTAATATTAAATCCCCCTGCATCCGAACGCCTACTCAACATTAATGTAATTTAATTGATAATTCTCATGCTGTTCAAGAGTTACTCCTCCAGAAGTCCTATCCTTGCAACACTAGCGTAAATGAGAATCGGCGCCTGGCCTCTAAGTCTTCTTCTAAACTTTATAATGACTCAGGCATTACTTCACTATGAGCCCAGCACCTGGCTAATATGCCCCTCCCTAACCTTATGATACCTCAGGCATCAGCCTTACTACACCTCAGGCTTCAGACCCGTAACACATGTCCCGTCTTGAATGTAATGCCCCCACGCTGTAAGACAAAGCCCCAGGAGGAGCAACCATGGCCTTCTGATGAGCCATCCGAGTAGGCGCAAATATCTGATAATGATATTGACGCGGCCCAGATCCGATGTTCAGCTAATCCTTCCACCTTTGTCCCTAACTTTGGAGGATATTCTGGAAACGCCACTGGCTCTGCATCTTCGCATGGAGGAAGCTGCAAAATGGCTCGTTAGATCCGCGTCATTAAAATCCCAGGCTGTTGCGACGGTCTAGGCCTCTTCTTGTATTTGTGCTTTGTTGAGTTGGGGCAAGAACTTGCTCTACTGCGCAGCGGGTGAGCACTGTCCAGGGAATTTAGTCGTACTGCTAGTGGGAGTCGATTTCCTTCCAGGAGAACTTTTGCTGCAGGTATCCCTGCTTCCCTGTGAAGCACTGCGTTGGGTGTTGTCCTCCATACTAGAAGTGCGGCTCTTAGTGCTAAATGTAATGACTTATCGATTGAGCCACACAGAAAAGAAGTAGGAGGGGTTACATTTCCATGTCTTGATGGTCGAGATGTCCCTGGCCACCACACCTCCGCTCCAAATGTGGCAACTGGAATGACGCATGTATTGACAGTGGTTACTAAAGCCCCGGGGGTTGCTCCTCGCTTTACTGGGTTCAGTCTTCTCATGTGCTGTGCCATTTTAAGTGCTTTGCTGCACCACGCGGCAACGTGGTGTTTAAAAGATAGTTTTGAATCAATATGGACTCCAAGCCAACGTATATGTTCAGCGGGTTCAATTCTAGAGTCGTTGACGAGGATACTTATCGGCCCATCTTGGCGACGACATTTAAAATGAATTACTTCCGATTTCCCAGTATCAAATGAGGCAGCATTCTCTTTTGCCCATCCCAGCAAGCTATCCACTTCCCGTTGAGCAGCTAAAGCGGATTTCACACTAGTAGGTCCAATTTCCAGGATCCCTATATCGTCGGCGTACCCAAACCTTGCTCGAGGATTACCACTGCGCAATGGTTCTGCCATATAAAGAAGAAATAAAAGGGGGGGGGTTAGGAGATCCTTGCGGTACTCCACACTCCAGCTTCTTTGGGCTTGTGACCCCAGCTTGGTAGCGTACCTGCACTCTCCAGTTGCTGAGAAATGACGAAGTCCAGCGAAGAATAGAAGCAGGACAGCCTTGTGCTTGCATTTGTTGTAACAACCTGTTGTGTAAGACAGCGTCGAAAGCACCCTGCACATTGAGTGTTACAAATGTCACGGCCCATCCCTGTGAGGGAGCCTTCTCTATGTCATGCACCACGCAAGAGACAAGGTCAGTTGCCGATCGCTTAGGCAGTGCGCCAAATTGTTGGCGACCTACTACATCTGATGTGATGGCATGATAGGAGATTTGCTTGGCGATACTTCTTTCAAGACCCTTCGCGAGGCAAGAAAGAAGCGCAATTGGCCTCCATCCTCTAGTCGTTGATGGATCCTGACCAGGCTTTGGGAGATATACTATCTCTGCTAGCTGAAAGCAGGACGGATGGTATCCAAACTGGAGAAATACACAATATAGCTGGGTGACATGTAATCCGATACCGTCCCAGCAAGTAGCAAGAAGTTCTTCTGAGATCCCATCTGCCCCTGGGCAAGTGTTTCCACTTCCAATTGTGCATGTCCGTACTTCCGACTCTGTCAGATCATATGTCCACGGGATATGGCCTTTATTTGATATTGTAGAATTGGGTAAGTTGTCTGACGCTTGGTGACGAGCCAGGAGACTATCTCATAAGACTGTCGCACGCTCAGCTTAGTTTGAGATAAAATTCCCGTTGTGCAGGAGTGGAGGTGGAATTATTTCCTGTCTTGGGGTCAGCCAACCCATGAGGTTGAAAACATCAGAGGGAGTATGCATCAATTTGATGCGTTTCTTCCAGTACTCGTGTGTCATGAGCGGCATGTAGACAGCGGACAAGAGCAAGAACAAGATCCATGATGTCAGGCTATGGATGCTGTCCTACATAATACACGAGATAGATGCATTACCACTTGGCTAAAAGACCAGACCAGAAATCATAGAACACTATGCTCTGGCTATCTCCATATATATATTATACAACAGAGGCATTCCTGACATTACCCCTCCTATAATATATATATGCCTAGTCTCCGTAAGCTAAACCCATACTTGCTTACTAAGCCAGAACTGAATATACACAAAGTGGATAACAAAGTGCCAGTGCTAGACCTTAAAGTTGTTCTATGATTATGGTCTGGTCTTTTAGCCAAGTGGTAATGCATCTATCTCGTGTATTATGTAGGACAGCATCCATAGCCTGACATCATGGATCTTGTTCTTGCTCTTGTCCGCTGTCTACATGCCGCTCATGACATCGTGTTTGGCCTTGGCGACCACCTCTCTAAAAGCCTTTCCAAACATAGTGCGCTCGGATTCTAACACTGTAGCTCGATATTCTAGGCGGGCTTCCTTGCATTCTGAGGTCCACCAAGGCGCGGACCTACCGCTTTTCTGATTCGGATGCTTACAAACTGCTCTCAGTGCGTCAGTTAATATTTTGGTAAGGTCATGGGCGAAATACTCCGCTTCCTCAACTGTGTTTAGGGAACGAACAGGCGGAATCCATTGCGCAACCACCTTGGCAAATTGAGGCAGGTTATTCTTTGAAACCCTGAGCGGACCTGTCGAACTGACTGTTACCCGGTCACTGTCAGGGATTAGACCACGGATGGGTAGATGATTACTGGTAACACATTCCTCACAATCAACCCATGCACTTGTGCCGCTAATATTTGTCCAGGCTAAGTCGTGAGTATTTCCAGCGCGGTGGGTAGGTTCACCAACTATTAAGCAGGTCAGATTATGGTCCTCAGCCTACTTTTCGATTGCTTTGCCCTGGCCATGGGGGCTAGAAGCACCGGGTTGCCAAGTCCTATGTACTGCATTGAACTCACCGATCGCAATAGACTTTGATGGTGGGGTCCATTCTAGCAAGAGTTTGGCGGCTAAAGGGTCCTGTGGCGATTTATACACGTTTAGAAACGTGACGCCATTCACTATCACCCAACAGTAATCGCCAGTGGGATGAAGGTGAAATTTCTGAACTGCTATCAATTGTTTGGAATTCTTTTGGGTATAAGTTATGGCCCGCGGTCTGACGTGAGCACCTCCGAAAGGAATATGGTGGTCAAAATAAGGATGCGACTTGGTGTGCCCTGACCACCATGGTTCTTGAATCAATAGAATATCAAGTTTTAGGTCGCATGCGCAGGCTAGCGGGATATTGTGTGCAGATCCTCCACTTCCTACATTTATAGACATGAACTTAAGAAAATAAAGTGTCACGATTTGGGGTATAAAGGTTTAGAGCAACTATATACTCAATAGTAGTTAATTTTCTATCTAAAGAGAAAAGCTATGTAAAACAATACAAATTATATTTATATCAATATGATCCGTATTCTAGAAGGCTCTAGCATACTACGTTGAAGAGTAGTCTAGTAGCTTCCATAGCGTTCTAATAGTGCACGGTCCAGAAGCCCTTCCAAGGGACTTAGCCTTATTTGGAAATATGTAATATCATGTGCAATGGACTATCGTGTGCACATTTACGTCATTTGTATGCCTAGGCTGAACAGCATAGGCTGCAGGCATACTAACGGCTAACCAGCTGTCACATTGCTCCTCCTTTTTCTAGAAAGATTTCTTACCTTTTCGTCGCTGCCGTTGTCTTTGAGCTGTTCCTTGCTCTGCTGGGCCAACAAACTTCCCAGTTGTTTCTTCTGAAGGTCCTTCATTATTTGTGATTGGACCATATTTTTGTTCAAAATCATCCAGGGCTTTTGTATTTTCTATGTATTCAACTGGCTCCCATGTTGGGTCTGCCTCACTAGCCCATTTCACCAATGCTTGGCGATAACTTCCACGGCCTCGACGTACCGTTCTTGCCCAAAGAATTGACTCAACGAAGTACTTTTCATTGCCAAGCTCATCAATAATTGGAGGATTCTGAGCATTGTCTCGCTTTTCACTTGGAAACGGGTCCGTTCCAGCTCTTTTTACTAACTCAACATGAAATCTTTTGTGTATATTTCCTGGCACATTAAGCTCTACTGTCAATGCATCTGGTACAGCAGTGACGGTATACTTGGCATGTTGCCAGGCCAATTTCTTTGATAACTGAGGAGTTTTAATGTGCTGCAAGTTTAGCCAGACTTTATCACCGACTTTAAATTGCTCCAGTTGACGACGGTTTAGATTTCCATTAGCCTCATTCCGCTGCTGTGCTGAAGCCATTGCCGCTTGCGCGAAGTCTTGTGCATGTTTTAACTTTTGTACATATTCCCGCCCATCGATAGCCCCCGGGTGTCGCGATGCAGGTTCGGCCGATGCAGTTGGTTCAACTAGCGGCTCAAGGTTGTACCCGTTACGCAAAAAGAAGGGACTTATTCCACCAATCACTGAATTTGGACGGCAATTAAGAGCTAGTTGAGCTAAAGGAAGTAGTTCCATCCAATCTTTCTGAGAGTAACACGTGAAGGATCGTAAATACTTGTATAATTCTTGATTCGCTCTTTCGCTGGCATTAGACTGGGGATGATAGGCAGTTGTAAGCCTCTGACTTCTACCCGTATATTGACAAAACAAATTTCCAGAAATGACTTAGCCAATCACTTCCTCTATTACTAGTCAAATATCGAGGAAAACCGAAATAGCAATAGTATTGATCCACAAATATTTCGGCGCAGGATTTGGCTGCCATTGAATTTGCACCAAATAGCATTATATCTTTTGAGAGTCTATCCGTGATTACAATAATATTTGTACAGCCTTTGGATAATGGAAGGTCTGTTACAAAATCTATCGTCAGCTCACTGCATATACGCTCCGGTATCGGAGGCGACTTCAAAAATCCCGCTTTAGCTTCTTGCCAGACTGTCGATCGTCCACACACATCGCAGTTTCGGACAAATAGTCGTACTGAGTCCCTGATCTTCGGCCAAAACCATCGCCGCAAGAGTATACCGACCATGGTGTCTCGCCCTGGATGGCCTGTAAGATAGCTATCATGCGTCCGCTGCATGATAGCAGTTCTTAAAGGTTCATAATCTGGTACCCATATACAATTCTCACGCCCTCGAAGTACTCCATCCGCGGCTACTGAACACTCAGCAATGTTGACTTTCGTCTTTTGAGCAATATCTGGTGGAAACCCTCTCTCTCCTGACTGTACCGCATGGCGTGCTCGTTACCAATCTTTATCTTCAGCCATTGCCTGCTCCCAAAGGGCTTGCAGGTCGTCCTCCTCAAAGATCCTCACCTTAACCGCAAGGTTCACCTGCTCTTCAATATCTCGGTCTTCTGATGTTAAATTAGCCCTATTTGCCGACAATGATGGAAGTAGCTGCATGACGCGTCCAGCCACTCGATTGTCATCTAAGCCCCTTGGTTTTTCTTGATCCCGACGTGATAAAGCATCAGGGCGATCACTCGCATTACCCGCCCGCCATCGGAGCTCGTATCTATACTGCTGCAACACATCGTTATACCTCACCTAGCGTTCGTTCAACAGGCGCTTTGTTGCAAAATAATTTAAGTTCTTATGATCTGATAGGATGACGAATGGCTTACTGTCAGATTTTGTCTGACCTTGTAATGTCTGTCCTTTATTTGTTTGACACGTCCTAATAAGACTACCTTGGTTGTCTCGGGTTGCATTTCGGTTCGCTTCGTTTCGTCTAGCTTCGGATAATTTTCTATCTCGGCGTATCTCCTTTGGGGGTTTGACATGGGTCTTGTTTCATCCATATTGCCGACTCGCGCTTTGCCATGGATCCATACGCTTCACGATACTAATATATTTTATTTTGTTTGATTTGGTTTGATATGATCTCTGGTCAAATAATGTATATAAGTACCTTCGGCCTTCAGAGGATAACTCTTTACGCTTTGTCTTTTGTCTCTTCTAGAACCCTAGAATCTCAGAACCTAGTTACCCTAGACCCTCTAGTTCACCTAGTTCCTTATTTCAGTTATTCCTAGTCCCAGTCCTTTATCCTTACTTCCTTCTTCGCCTTGTTACTCCCTGCTACAGACCCAATCTCACGCCGCCTCTTGCTTTCTTAGTAATTCTCGAAAACATCATTCTCCAAGCTACCAAGCCGACATCGATTGTGACACTTACTGACAGACTTTAACTCCGCCTGCCATTCTTGGAGACAAGACACAATGGCTAGGATTTCCTTATCATGAATGGGATAATTTGCCTCGGCGCCACTCAACCGCTTGGAGAAATATGCTACCGGTCTAATTCTCCCTTGATTGTCTTTTTGAGAAAGGCATCGATCCATTGCATATCCCAAACAATCTGCTTCTAGGACTGTGTCACGATCTGGATCCCACTGGGCTAACACAGGTTTTGACGCGAAAATCTTCTTAAGTTTTTCAAACGCGTCATTCTCAACTTTTCCCCATTTCCAAGGTGTTGATTTCTTAGTTAGGTTTATAAGAGGCGCAGCAACATCAGAAAACTTCTTAATAAAGCATCGGTAAAAATTCGCGAAGCCTAGGAATGATCGTATTCCCTTTACTGATGTTGGTGCCTGCCATTCCACAATAGCTTTGACTTTTTCAGGGTTGACAGCAATGCCTTGCCCGGCCCTCACAATGAACCCAAGGTATTTGACCTCTTTACATAGGAAGCTACATTTGTCGATATCAAGGTATAATCCCGCTTTTCCTAGCTTGCCGAGAATACTGCGAACTGTCTTCCAATGCCATTCCTTAGTTCCATCAGTATAGGCCAGAACGTCATCCATGTAAGCAGTCGCGTCGAGATCTAGATGTTCACGAAGATTCTGTTTGATATATCTTTGGAATGTAGATGATGCGTTGACCAGGCCAAATGGGGTAACTAGCCACTCGAAGAGTCCAAGCCTGCAGCGAAATGCAGTCATCCATTCATCTCCTTCCCTGATACGCACACGATGAAATGCTGACTTTACATCTAATTTCGTAAACCACCTTGCTTTTGAAATCTGCCTCAACGTCTCTCTGAAAAGCGGCAATGGATAGCGATCAGGAACTGTAATAGCATTTAACCCGCGGTAGTCCACGCAAAATCGCAATCCTCCACTTGGTTTCCTTGCAAACAAAACAGGAGCTGCCGCAGGCGAGCTACTCGGACGAATCCATCCTTTTTCCAAAAGGTCGGTCAAAGTTTTCCTTAACACTAGGAGCTCCTCTCGGGACATATTGTAGAGAGGACCCCACGGTGGTGATAAAGGCTTTCCATCCTCATGGCGAAGACTGATAGCATGATCGAGATTTCCTCTTGATGGAGGTAAATCATTTGCACCATCATTATCAGCAAATATGTGAGCGAAATCTCTGACCTGCTCTGGTAAACGATTTCGAGCCTCCTCTATCGACAAGTTTGCCTTTCCGCGCAGGGCCTTACTAATATCTTCCAGAGTAGCCTTGCAAATTGGTACTGTTCCACTCATTGAGGCTAGGCTTTTGACAGATGCATATTCTGGGCGCGCTACCCCTAAGTCCTGTCTCCATCGCTTGACGCTGCAAACATATCTTCCACATCTCCTAAATTGTAGCCGCTGATCCTTAGAATGAATCACGGCATCTTGGTCTTCAAGCCACTTCTTGCCCAAAATAATCTTATGTGTACTTGAAGGTACAACATAGAGTCATAGCTTTGGAGTGAATACGCCATCAAGATCGACTGAAACATAAGTTATTGAACAGGCTACCGGCTTGTCTTTAGTCGAATTTTCTACTGTCTCAAGAGCGCGCGGAGAAATATCTGTACGTGGTAAATTAAGTCGATTTGCCAGGGCATCGTCAATAATACCAGAGCATAGACAACCATTGTCAACTAGAGCCTGGACCATTGTAAAGTCGTTGAGTAGCGCATTAACAAGAAACGGTGGTGTGTTCATCTCAAGCTCTTGATTATCAACGCTACTGGCATTGACCTGAAATTTACTCTTTGAAGATCCCACTTGCTTGTGCGTATGCCTGAGCGTCATTTCGACATTATCTTCGCAGATTTTCCTCTCAGCAACTACTGTGTTGTTACTACGAACATCTTCATCATCATAGACAAAAACATTTGTATCAATTGGTGGTAACATAAAATATCTCTTCGGGTTTATAGCTGGAAAAAGAGGACAGATCAGAGAGATACAGCCCTTTCTTTCACATCGAAAGCACTTCCCTTCCTTCTAAAGACTTGCAATTTTGTCGATTGATTTCCATCGTGCCCGATAGAGCTCACCATTTGGTCTGCGAAGTGGATCTTTAGGATAAGTAGGTCTCATGCTCGGTGAACTGACTGCTGAACTGACTGCTGGACTGACTGCTGAGCTGACTGCTGAAATGACTACTGAACTGACTGCTGAGCTGACTGCTGAACTGACTGCTGAACTGACTGCTGAGCTGACTGCTGAAATGACTGCTGAACTGACTGCTGGACTGACTGCTGAACTGACTGCTGAGCTGACTGCTGGACTGACTGCTGAACTGACTGCTGAACTGACTGCTGAACTGACTGCTGAGCTGACTGCTGAAATGACTGCTGAACTGACTGCTGGACTGACTGCTGAACTGACTGCTGAGCTGACTGCTGGACTGACTGCTGAACTGACTGCTGAACTGACTGCTGAGCTGACTGCTGAGCTGACTGCTGAAATGACTGCTGAACTGACTGCTGGACTGACTGCTGAACTGACTGCTGAACTGACTGCTGAGCTGACTGCTGAACTGACTGCTGAAATGACTGCTGAACTGACTGCTGAGCTGACTGCTGAAATGACTGCTGAACTGACTGCTGGACAGACTGCTGAACTGACTGCTGAACTGACTGCTGGACTGAGAGAGATAGAAAATATGTCACGGTTTGGGGTATAAAGTTTTAGAGCAACTATATACTCAATGGTAGTTAATTTTCTATCTAAAGAGAAAAGCTATGTAAAACAATACAAATTATATTTATATCAATACGATCCGTATTCTAGAAGGTTCTAGCATACTACGTTGAAGAGTAGTCTAGTAGCTTCCATAGCGTTCTAATAGTGCACGGTCCAGAAGCCCTTCCAAGGGACTTAGCCTTATTTGGAAATATGTAATATCATGTGCAATGGACTATTGTGTGCACATTTACGTCATTCGTATGCCTAGGCTGAACAGCATAGGCTGCAGGCATACTAACGGCTAACCAGCTGTCACACAAAGAGGTGATTGACGTGCTTGTGAGGAGCCCTTCATGAACGCAATTGATCACCTGACAAATCCTCGTCGGGTGGTGTTGGAGTGTTAACAGCTTCAATGTCTGGGGTTTGGTCAGTAACAGCGGTAGCTCTTTCTTCTGCTGCTCTAGCTCTGACAAATGCTTGGTATTCACGTTCACCTGCCTGGCGGTAGACTTTAAGTTGTTCTTTTGATGGTGGCCCAGCACAAGTGGGTCTGGCAAGGCATCTATGACTATCTGTGCGGTGTAGACCACCGCATTTTCTGCATTTGGTTGGTGCTCGGCAAGACTCCTGGCAGTGCATGGTTGAGCTGCAATTACCACACGAGGGAGCTCGTGAACAGTATTTGGCGGAGTGGTGTCCGTTGCACCGTTTGCAGAAGTCCATGTGGCGTTGCTTTTTGAACGGCCTGACGAGTTCTGATTCCTCGAATACTCGAAAACCCGGCCATGGAGCCTTTGTGAAAAGGGCTAGCCATGTGCAGTGAGGAGCCTCCGGATTATTCATACCGTATGGTTTGACAGCGGCGGGATGTATAGATAATACCCGTTCAATTTCGTCCGCAAGCAAATTGCCCGTGACTTCCAACCGTTCTTTAAAGTGTAGATGACCCTGGGAACTGTGGGCACAAGAAGACCGACCCAGTTGGTAGCTGGCTCCAAGGTAGCTCCTGATAGGAAAAGTCCACCAGAGGCCTTGAGAAGTTCTTCCCGTGCCTGTGCACTACTTGGGCTGAGAGCAAAGCCAGATCGTACTGGTTTTATCAGCCCAATGGTGGTGGTTGAGACTGACATTCGTTCGATGATTGCATTGCGGAGGCCAGTCGGAGATAGTTTTCGCCAATCATGGTTTAATGGGAGGCGAATAAAAAGTCTGTTGTCAATTTTCTCACTAAGTTTGCTGCGGCTAGCTTTGGTATTTGTGGGGAGCATAGACAATGCAGGTTAGCATCTAGCCCATAAAGATAGAGAAGAAGACGAAGTATTTCTAAGACAGCCGTTGCTTTAGCTCTCTTGTAACTATTATGGGCTACTTTTGCCCGAGTATTTTCTGTTGGAGGAATACTTATTGGCTGTTTATCAGGTCCTGGGTTTGAAGTTGTGTGATTTGGGCCGCGAAACGGGCTTATTATAGGTGTGGCTATTGGTACCGGATTCCGTGTTACTTTTTCCTTGCTACCTGTATTTTTCGTAGCTCGGGGGGGTTTCGATTGCGTAGGAATAGTAGGGGGCAACGGGGCCTCCTCCGAGGCAACGAGACGAGCGATAGCTTGATGCAAATAGCTGCGGATAGTCTCGGCTTCCTCTTTTTCTAACTCTCCTTTGTAGGAGGAGAGCGTGCTATCAATGTTGCAAATTAAGCCTGAACAAATCAAAAGTCGTATGTGCCAGGCTCTCTCCTGACGTTGACGGGACCTGATTATTTTAACAAGTTCCTTGGGTAGGTACGCGGGAGCTAGGTCAGGCTCGCTTTCTACTATATCGGTGGCCGAGAATGTACTCTGCAGCCCTGCACGTTTTGAGGGAGGAACTGGTTGTAAGATTGGCCGGTTCGCCTGAACAGTGCTGGTGACTTGAGAAGTGGAAGGGTGAGGTGATGGCGGAAGGGGAATTGGGGATGACAACGGTGCTGGCTGTGATGGCTGTGCTGATGGGGGATGAGGTGCTGGAGCCTCTTCCACCAGAGGTGCTTGGGAAACCTGGATAAAATCCATCATCGAGTGTAAGAGGGCGAACTTCATCTTACATAGTGTATGTATTTAACCAAAAACTAGCTAGTCATCTAAGTTGTCATGTCTAATCGTGACTCAGACCATGACACCCTCTGCGTTTCCGGCTTAGTTTTCTTGCTGCTAATGTGGCTTCAACCTCCCTCACGAGCCAGAACTGTTCAAGCAATCCTTCTTCGAGAATCCATTGTGTGATTCTGGTGACTTCTTCTGCCTTATTCTTCATAGCTTTGAAGGATCTATCTTTTGCTTTCCTCCACACGTCAGATCTTCCTTCTGACCATTGCGGGCAAGTCATGATCATTTGCTCCACATTTTGGGAGGTGTATCTACAAGGGCAACTTAGTGAGTCGACTCCGGGTACTTTTCTTTGAAACAGATCAGATTAGAGGCTGATATGCTCGCTTCTTATCTGCATAGCAATGCCGCTTTGAGATCCGTTAAGGTGTTGGTGTAGGTGAGATGGTGCTACCAGAAATTCATCTTTTGTCTGCCAGTTTTCTTGTCTGTGAATAAAATTAATGCTTTCAATATTTTCCTTGTGTTTATATAACTATTATTCACACAGCAGATATCTACCCTACCCACAGCTTTTTTTGTCTAAGGCCCCATGAATCTACATTCTGTGTAAATACCTTTTTTGTTAAAATAATTGTTAGTCAATCTATGTTACGTTGCAGATACAGCGTTCAGTAAACGGAACTAAAGTACAATCTCGCTATAACAATATGGGACAAGACTTGAACAAGAGCTCTCATTGGCCAATTCGATTAAATCCTCCAATGAAAGTCCTTGTTTAAGTCTTGCCCCACATTGTTATAGCGAGAGTGTACTGTAGCAAGCAGAACTCGGTAAATAAATTAGCCTGACAGACTGAGTTTTGAGAGCGGAGTTTGTTTTCATAGTCAAGCATCTGGCCTCACTAGTTGTACATGGTATTTAGTAATGGTTAAAGTATACCTTTAATTCCTCAGTATACATGATAAACAATTTAGCAAGCCACCTGTGGCTTGTCATCAACCCAAGCCAAAGCACCAAGTTCAAACCCAGCTGGAAAAAGATGTATCTTCCAAAGGCAACAAAGTCATTACTTTAGTCCTGACCAAGGGTGCTTCTGTCCCAACATACCAAGCAACCCAAATTAGGGATAAAGTTAACAAAGCTATGGGTAAGATAGCTATTTCTCGAGTTCATACATCTCCAAGAAACAACATTGTTTTAACCTGTTTTAACTCTACTCCAGAGGAACTCCTAGACCAACAACCCAAGTGGGAAAAGGTTTTTGCTGACTGGCCTATAAGTAAGGCACAAAAAGTTGAGACCTGGCCTAATGTGGTCATCCATGGAGTTCCTTCTTCCCTCTCTTTAAATGATATTCCAGAAGAAATTTCCTCTTTCAATCCACAAATATCTGTTCAAGGCCAGCCAAGATGGCTGACTGGGCCACCTAAGACTGATCATGGCTCTATAGTCATGACAGTTAGCTCAGAAGCTGAGAAAGCTCAAGTAATCCAATCAGGAGTACTGATTGGTGGTCTGCTGCTGAGGGCAGTTAATTACAAAACTAGTAATGAAAAAACTCTTTGCAGTTCATGCCTCAAGTATGGACATCATCAGCTTCTGTGCAAGAGAAAGCCAGTTTGTGCCATTTGCATGAAAGACCACAAATCCTCTGAGCATAGTTGCTCCAAATGCAAGGCTTCTGATAACTGCTCTCACCACTCAACGCGATGTTTTAATTGCAAATCTTCTTCCCATACTGCTCTTCAAAAAAAGGATTGTGAATATTATAAGGCACTTTTATTATAGAAAAAATCAAAGTCTGCCAACACAATGTTGCTAAAGGAAAGTTAATTACGCAATCCCTCTTTGAAGTTGCCCTTTCTAATAAATCTGATATTGTTTTCATTCAAGAACCTTATGTATATTTCAACTCATCCATTCATGCTTTCACTTCTCTGTCTCATTCAGCCTACCATATGGTTCTACCTAAGTCAAGTGCAGGTGTCAAACCAAGGGTAGTTGCTTATATAAATAAAAACAGCACAGTTGATATATCAGCAAGGACTGATCTCTTATCTGACACTGATATGCAAGTCTTTGAAGTATCTTCATGTTCTGAAACCTTCTTTATCTTTCATATTTACAATGAAAAGTCTTCTCCAATGGCAGAGGTACAAAGCACTACCCTTCGAAGGTTCTTTCAACTTAATCTTAATATATCCAAACCATTTCTCTTCTTAGGTGATCTAAACCTACACCACCCATGGTGGAACCCCTTGATCACCAAACCTTCTTCAGCATCTTCTAATCTCTGTCAATTCTTAGAAAGTCACAAGGCAAGGCTCCTGGTAGACTCACAAGTAATAGAAGAGCATGGAGGGACATTTCATAGACCAAACACTAAGAGTATATCTATCATAGACCTAGCCTTTGTTGCTGGCTTCCAGAAGCTTAAGTGGTATAACTGGCATTATGGAGAAAGTACTGGCTCAGATCATGAGGTTATTCTGTTTGAAGCATCCCTTCCATGTCCAAAAAGCTCTGGTCCCTGCCTACCTCCAAGATTTAATACAGGAAAGGCAAACTGGGGAACCTATACTAAAAATTTACAATCCCTTGAACCCACTTTTCTATCCCAGCTTAATTATGCGATTTCTGCCAGGGAGCCAGGCCAAGTAGCCTGTCTCCTTCAAGATTTAATTCTTCAAGCATCACAGAATGCTATTCCTAAGTGTAAGCCATCTAGCCACTCCAAAGCCTGGTGGACTGATGAACTTACTTGTCTAAGAAAGGAATATCATTCTAAAAGGAGAAGAGCTAAGAAGTCTTGGTGTACTACTGACATTGAGGAAGCTAGAGCTTCTAGAAATAATTATTTTAGGAAAATCAACTATACTAAAGCGGCTCACTGGGAGGAGTTCCTATCTGGAGCTAAGGATAAAAGTTTATTCACAGCCTATAGTTACTCCAACCCTAGGCTGTTTCAACCTTCACTGATCCCTTCATTGAATTACAAGGACTTTATGGGCAATCTAAGAGTAGCATCAACTTTTGCAGACAAGTGTTCTGCCCTAGTTAGCACCTTGTTTTCATTAGAAGTCCCTATTACAAATGAGGATTCTTTTCCTAACTCTGTTGTTACTGATTTCATCACACCTACAACAAATAACAGTTCACTAGCAAGCTCCCAGTGGGAGTGGCCAGAACTATCTCTTAATGAACTTCTTCAGGCAGTACCTGAAAAGAAAACAGCCCCTGGGAATGATAGAATAGATTGGTCCATGATCAAAAAAACTATCAACTGTCTTCCCCAATTTTTTCTTAAAGCTTATTCATTTCTATTTCAATGTGGCAAACATCCATCAGCATGGAAAGAAGCCATTGGCATAATTATTCCTAAAAGGGGTAAGCCTGATTATTCCATGCCTAAGGCTTACAGGCCGATTTCACTCATTTCATGTCTATCGAAACTATTAGAAAGAATCTTTTCACTCAGAATTTCTTATCTAGCAAATGTCTCACCTAGCCTTCTCCATCCTAGTCAGATGGGAGGGAGAAAACAGAGGTCTGCAATAGATGCAGTGCTCTTACTCCAGCAATTTGCTGACAAAAATGTTGCAGAAAACAAAGTTGTATCCTGTGTATTTCTAGACATTATGGGAGCTTTTGACAGACTTCAACCTAGAAAGCTGCTCCAAATCCTGCATAGGAAAAAGCTCCCAGCCATGTTTATTTCTTGGTTTCATCATTTTTAACAGAAAGAAGAATATCTCTCTTATTCAATGGCCAGCTAAGTCATTCTTTTTCTGTTACGGGGCCCCTCAAGGAAGTCCTATTTCTCCTTTATTATTTTTACTTTCAATTAGTGAATTGTTTTCATCATGCCCCAAGCCTTCATTTCTGGAAATCTCTTATGTGGATGATATTTGTATTTCTGTGGCATCTAAATCTGTTAAAAAAAATATAATTGCACTCAAAGAAAACCTGCAAGCACTCTTTTCTAAGGCAGATTCTTTATCTATTGTTTTTGAAAAGTCCAAGTCTGAACTTGTACACTTCAGCAAGAAGAAGATACCCTACACAGATTCCTTACAGCTAGACAATTTTTCCCTAAAGCCTAGCACTTCAGTCAAGTGGCTAGGTATCTGGCTTCAACATAGACTGTCATTTCAAATTCATGTAGAGAAAAGGATGCATCTAGCTCAAGGGGCCATGCAGAGACTCCTCCAAATTTCATCAAAAACAAAGGGCCTTGGCTTTAATGCATTAAGACAGTTATATCTCACTTGTATCATCCCTGTGTTAGACTATGGCTCAGTGCTGTGGTATAACAGATATGGTACAGAGAAGCTATCCAAGATGTGTGACAAGCTACAAAAACACGCTCTTAATATTATGACAGGTGCCTATAGAAGTAGTCCTATCAAAGCTTTGGAGGTTGAAGCTGCACTGCTTCCTACAAGGGTCAGGCACTTCAAACAGTCATCTTTTTATGCACTTAGAATACTTAAACTTCAAGTTAATCATCCTATTTATCAAGCCTTATCAAGCAAGCTGCAAGATGAGCTTGACTTTCCTTCTGAAACTGTTGATCTTGGCATATTTGAATTCTTAGATGAGAAGCCTAGTGGGCAGCTACTGAGAATTGCATTATTACTAAAGCCACTAACTAAACATGTAAAACTAGAGATAGTCAATGCCAAGTGGTCTCCACCATGGAGGGAAGACAATCTATCAATCTCAATTTCTAAATCAAACAAGTCAAAGGCAAAGGAAGAACATCTGGAGTTTCTGGAGTCAATTCCTCCCTCACATTTCATTGTTTACACAGATGGCTCCCTAGTCAAGGATAAGGGTTGTGGCATTGGTATAACAGTATATTTTCCTTACACAAGAGAGCTCAAGTCACTATCTTACAATCTTGGAGACAGGATTGGCATAGCTGATGCAGAGAGTTATGCTATATTCAAAGCTTTATTATTTATCAATCAAACCCAAAAAAATGCATGTTGTTATATATTTTCTGATAGTCAAGCTGCTATTTTAAGAATCTCTAAATCTAACAATTTTTCTTCCTTTAAGGTTAGATCCCTAAGTAGTAAAATGGATGTCAAGATCCATTGGTGTCCAGGTCATCAAGGGATTGAGGGCAATGAACTTGCTGATAATCTGGCAAGAAAAAGCCTGGATCAACCTGCTATGAAAAAGCATCAATATACCTCTTATTCCTTTTTAGTGGAAGGTATAAGAAAAAACATTTTACAAGCCTGGGACTCTGACTGGACTAAGCAAGTACTTAGGGAAGAAGAGGGCAGGAAAGCCATTGGTCTTGGGAAGTTTTATAGAACTTCTGCAAGGATTTCTATACCAAGCTTCAATACTAAGGCAATTAATCTTACAAAATTTAGCAGACAAACCCAGACCTCCTTTTTTCAGGCAAGAACAGGGATTGGTAACACCCTGGCTCACCTCTATCGGATAGGAAAAGTAGATAGTAACATTTGCAACTACTGTAATAGGGAGAAACAGACAATGGAGCATCTGCTCCTGCACTGTCCACAATTCTCATTAGAGAGGGATAAGGAATTTGAGGGTCTGGAGCCCAGAAACCTGCAAATTATTTTCAAAACCAAAGTTGGAAGAGAAAAACTGTTAAGATACTTAGAGAATTCTAAATGCATACAACTAATTAAAATTGTAGGTCAAGAAGCTACAACTATGTAACAGATAAACTTTGAAACCAAAGGACATCAAATGACAAGCCATATTTAAGGAAAAATAAAATGGAAACAAAAATCACAACTTCAGGGATTCAGGTTGTATTTAGGGTTTATTTGGATTTCGTAGTAATGTTGGAAAGTCTAACCCTAAGTTATGAGCTTATAGACTGGTGCCAAGGGGAGTTAAGGGTGTTAGGAAGATCTTTTTTTTTAAATGTATTTAAATCTCTTGTCATAGCTAGATGGCTGAATACAATATGATTTAAAAAAAAAAAAAAAAATGATAAACAATTTTATTATTTCTAATCTAATACTATACCATTTTCTTCTTCCAGATAAGATGCCTGAAAGATTCATAATCTAATATACTTCACAGATGTTGTGTGCAACGTACGTACTTCTTGGCCAAAGGCAATCTCCAAAGAAAACGTATATACTGCATTCAAGCCTAAATACTCCTTAAGTCTATAATTTTGCATGACATCAAACACTGCCAATATTCCTTCCTTCTCTTTCTCATTGGCACTAAACTTTTCCATATATCCACGTATACAAATAAATTATAATCGCCATTCGAATTTCTGCTCACGTAGTTGTGTAGTGCCTTCCTCATTTTCTGATAAATCAGAATAATCCTCTTGGTCCTCCAGGATTTCTGCGTTGGCCAATTTTTTGATATAAATCCTTTGCGTGTACGCACGCTGCCGCTCAGTGCCGGGACTGTATAGATCCTTATCCGTGCCTCCTTTTTGTACCAAGCCAAATTGAGTTATACCGGTGCCTCCTTGTGCAGGTGGTCATAGCATCCGGATCAGAGGTGGAAAGAGTGGAGATGTTGCTATTGCTATAGCTTCTGCGCGTGTGATGAGACGTGGACGTTTGGAGGGAGGATACCTAATCTCGAAAGTTGAAGCTACAGTACTATAAGACACCTCAATGGCTCGGTGTTCGAAGACGCAAGTGTCTCTACTGGTACTTGAGCTACCCTCACCTTCACGGTGGAGCTTTTTACCAATATTTTTTGCCCCCTTCGGACGTTCCTCTGTTTAGATTACTTGGGGCTCAAGGAGGATGAGTGTCAGGAAAGCCTCTACTGTATAATATATATATATATAGAGATTGCCAGTTTAAAGTGTTCTATGATTCTGGTCTGGCCTTTTAGCCGAGAGGTGATGCATGTATCTTGTGTATCATGTAGGATGGCAACCTTTAGCCTGACAACTACCTCTTGACCCCTCTCTCTCCACACGCTGTCTACATACCAATTATGACACTGAGTCTCTAACACAGGAGTTTGAATCTGATGTTATTGTGGATGTGACATGATATACGAGAGCTCCTTGGCTATTAGGGAAGATGTAGGTCAATGCTATATTCCTTGGTGTTATTTTTTACCCGTGTGGATTTTTATGTCTATTTAGCCTTTCCCAAAGTTTATGCTCGTGGCGGGGTATATAGGGGGTCAAGGTTAAGTAAAGTAGCCAGTCACTTACAGGGGTTTTTTTGCCAATATTTACCCAAACATAGTAATCTACCGTGATGATTATGGTTAAGCGAGGCTGAATTTGGTAAAGCTCAAAATTCTGTTCAAAAATAAGGTGAGAGAAATTGAGGTCGACAAAAGTGAAGTTGACTGTCTCTCCCCATTTTGTTTTGCACTGTCAGATTTTGTCTGACCTTGTAATGTCTGTCCTTTATTTGTTTGACAAGTCCTAATAAGACTACCTTTGTTGTCTCTGGTTGCATTTTGGTTGGCTTCGTTTCGTCTAGCTTTGGATAATTTTCTATCTCGGTGTATCTCCTTTGGGGGTTTGACATGGGTCTTGTTTCATCCATATTGCCGACTCGCGCTTTGCCATGGATCCATACGCTTCACGATACTAATATATTTTACTTTGTTTGATTTGGTTTGATATGATCTCTGGTCAAATAATGTATAAGTACCTTTGGCCTTCAGAGGATAGCTCTTTACGCTTTGTCTTTTGTCTCTTCTAGAACCCTAGAATCCCAGAACCTAGTTACCCTAGACCCTCCAGTTCACCTAGTTCCTTATTTCAGTTATTCCTAGTCCTAGTCCTTTATCCTTACTTCCTTCTTCGCCTTGTTACTCCCTGCTACAGACCCAATCTCACGCCGCCTCTTGCTTTCTTAGTAATTCTCAAAAATATCATTCTCCAAGCTACCAAGCCGACATTGATTGTGACATGCACTAAGCCTAAAAAATCGAGTTCATACGTCATATTAAAACTTGCAATTCAGGTTTGCTGTTGATACGGATTTTAAGCCTAATATGAAATATGACCCCCATTTGCATTCAATACTTCCTCAAATCTTCTAGCCATACTCCCAATCAGTTGTGTGAGCTTTTCCTCTGTTGTACTATGGTACCATGCCTCTAGCACAATTGGTCAAATCTCCGCCCTGTTCAGCTGTCTTGTCCGCGCAAACTCCAGGTATTGTTCTAGTATGTAGTATTTCATCATAATACATACATTCTCGATCGGATTAAAGTCAGGAGAGTTAGCAGGCCAAGGCATAGATTCAACTCCATTGGCATTGAGAAACTCCCTAGCCGGACGTCTTTTATGAACAGAGGCGTTGTCGTGCATAAAGATATAATCGTGGCACGTCTCTCCTCTCTTTTCTTTGACCCAATTACCTATCCCTGGGAGGATGTGTTCACTAAGTACTTCAGAGGTCATACTTCCCCACTACCGCTCCCAAACAACACAAGGACCTCGATCGATTCCCGCGAAGATTCCCCAGAACATGCAAGAGTTGTTCTTCTTGTAACAATTGATAACACAAGTGTCATCAAAGTCTTGGCCCCTCTTTTGTTAATATTAGAGTCAGAAATATTTTTGAAAACTAATAAGATTAGACTAACCTTTCTGATAACACATACAGATATTATTCGGCTATTGTTTATCCATGTCTCGTCACTCTAAAGAACTCGTGACCACTCTTGACGCCAATTCAGATGCTGTTTGCTCCACTATATTCGGACCTCACAATGATTTACAGAAAGCGGGGGAGGGTTATGTGGAGTTCGCCGCTCGTAACCTTGTTTTCTGAACGCATTCTTAACAGCGTACTCACTGGCACTCCAACGACAAAAAGGGGGAGGGCCAGTTCAAGAAACGACATACGCTAGTTTCTTGCGAAGAACAAACAAATACATCCAGCTCATCAGCTTGGGCTGAGCTTAAGAGCTGTTGACGTCCTGTCCGAGATTGAGGAGAGGCACAACCAGATCTGACCATATTCCGAACTTGAAGGATTGTGACTTCGAGTTGTTCTGCTATTTCTCTATTAGATAGTCCGGCTCTGTGTAGTGTGAGTATCTAAATGTAGTTAATTTATGGGGAAAGTTTTCTTATAACTGAGTTCCTATAATCACCCGCAATCTTAGATCTCGAGTAAGATAGAGTGCACGTCTGCTAACAGGTGGAGTGATTTGAGTATTCATTCTGCTAAGGTTTTTGTTAGCAATGAGGTACGTTTATCTGTTTGATTGGAAACTACACATTTGTATTGAACGCATGAAACTTACTGTGTTTTCTATTGCGCTAAAGATTTGGTTAAGTTTGTGTAATAAAAGAAAATATTGATCTAGATTTCTTGTGAAAATTGAGGTCAGCAAATATGAACAGATCTGAATCAGGAAGAAACAATTTAAAGTGATACTTTGGAAGGAACAAAACTTGGCACAGAAAATTATGTAATAGTACTGGGATGCCCAGTTTTAGGGACTTCACCGTGCCTTCACCGCATGCTGTTTAAGGCTGACAAACGCCCTGCACGCCAGCCCCAATTAATTAAGCAAAGACTTCACTTACCCTTGACCCCCTGTACCAACATCCTCGCAGCTGCTTGGGGGCACTTGGTGGGTCTTTTTTGGCAAAACCGCTGTTGACAAATCAATGTGCAAAATGGGCAACTTTCGAAAATCCTAGGATCTAACCAAGTTGTTACATTCACATCAATGATTGTACAGAGGGGGGCAATAACTGAACACCTATACGTGGTCCCGATTATGAACCTGGGAGTGAAAGATTCTCTCAGAGCTAAGAATCAGTTCATCAATCACGCGTAGAAGTATTTCTTTTTCAGCGAGCCCATCAGCTGGGAGGTGTTGAGTTGGATATTTGGTTGAAAACTCGACCTGTAGAGATTTTGCAGCTCAAAACTCATGACTCACCCTCAAAGGCAATCTGATTTTGGTGTAAGGCTAAATTTCAAGATTATGTCGCAACAAATTAATTAAAATATATGGCGCTTGAACCGCTGTCCAAAAATTTCACTGCTTACAACTAATCCCCCCTCTCTCGAAAAAAAATACCCAACAATTATCTCTTCTCTTGTGTGTAATCACATTTTAAAGTGAAGGGCATAAGGCAAAAAGCTGAAGGGGCACAAGCTCTTGACAATGAGCACGGCCCTCGAGAGATGCAAGGCAGATGCGAAGCTAGAACTTTATTAGAAATAGAGGAAGTCATAATACAGGATATGTACACCTGTCGCTGCTGGATGCGTGAAGTTGAGTAACAATCGGGCACGGAAGAAGAAAAAGTAGATTCTGGGTAGCTTGAACACATGCCCCACCTGAAGCGGAAGAAAGCTTGTTTGTATCTAGTTACAGTAGAACCTGTCATAACCCATAGCTTTATTGGTCCACCGTAGTGATTCCTATTGGACATGAGGGTTTCATTAGTGATTTACTAATTGTCATGCGTACTAAAGGGAATACCTACCTTAGTGCACACATACTAATTAATGCACTTACTAAATGCGCTTAACCGTATTTATTGCTAATCACGTAAACCCTGTTTGTCAGTTTTACATATTGGTAGTATATATAGTCTGGTTAGATCCGGATTGTAAAAAAATAACAACTCCACTGTGCTTTTCTGACAAAAATACTTCAGTCATCTTATTCTCTCCAAGTGACACGTGATTAATCAATCGACATTGATTCAAAATTCCCTACTCTTTTCAAAAATTCCCACCAAAAAAAGCTATAACCTGTCATCCCCCATAACCTGGAACTTTTTCGGGAATCATGGTGTCACAAGCAGTATGTAGACAGCATGGGGAGAGGGAGGGGTCAAGAGTTAGTTATCAGGCTAAAGGTTGCCATCCTACATGATACATAAGATAGATGCATCACTCCTCGGCTAAAAGACTAGACCAGAATCATAGAACACTATAATCTGGCAATCTCCATATATATATTATACAGTAGAAGCTTTCCTGACACATGGTTTTTTTTCCCGTGACTTTTACGTAATAACTGTACTATTGCTATGACAACCAATGCGTATTTGATTGCCAACCTATCGAAGTTAGGTTTAATATGTACCTCGAGACTGATATACATTTTGTTCCCAGTCCCACACTAAATTATATGGGACTGGTGACAAAACTCGTCCTGGTGTAAGTATACATGTACCGGTGCTAGTACTAGTATGTACAAAGATCTACTAGTTTTCCATATTATTCTTGGTATGCCAACTATTTGGATTCAGCAACTCATTCCATTTTGATTCAAGCGTCCATTCTTTATGGTCACAACAAAAAGTTATTCCTCTCATGCTATTCAACATCATGTCTCCATATCCCTTGACGATTGCAATTTCAGTAGCTTATTCCCTCCAAGTGGCAGGTAAAAATACAAATGTCTTTAATTTAGAACAACCAAATGAACTTCAAGTCTTAAAGATAATTTAATTACAATTACAGGCATTTGTTTTTGTACACGCACGTGTATATTTACGTGTAACTGAATGTAGCTAGTGCCATTTGGCGCAATATCAGCACGTGATACGTAAATGTAAGCGAAGCCAAATGACGCTTAAATCTAAAATTAGAATACTCCCATAACCCATAACCTGTCATAACCTATTGCTATCTTGTCCACCAAGGAGTTGTTGAAATAATTGCTATTATGAAATTAATTACACCCAACTTTGGATGTGATAATCTTGTGATAGTTGTGTGCAATCATAAAGATCTGCACACACTAACCTTTCTACAAAGTAGTGAGGTTTGTAAATACGCTAAACCATATCAATATAAATCACCAGATTTCTTTTTCTTTAGATATTATATATAGCAACCTGTTTCTAAGCTGGAGTAAGTAACAACTCTACAGCTTATGATCAACAGCCTTTTCTTATCTCTCCAAATCTGCAAGATTGTGATAAGTGATCATTCAGCTCTTACAAGCTATTGCTAACCGACTTCCCAAACTTACAGGTTCTGAGCCCGGTGCACTAGCACAAACACTTTGTCTGAAGTTCAATCCTCAACGCTTACATATTGTATTTTTACCAATCCAAATCTCCAAAGCAAGCATATCTACGTCTCCGAATCTTAAGGCAATGTCGCCACCAAATTCAGAAACTTTTGTGTCTAAAAATTTCTTTACGATCATCTCTAAAGGATACGGCAGTTGTTTGATGAATTTAATGCACGTCAAACCTCTTGACGGACAATCCAATCATGATTTGTGGGCGTCGATTATGACAGCTGTATGGAGTACACTTGGGTTATATGAGTTGGTTCTTGAAGGTATAAAGCCAGTGGATGATGCCAGTACCCAAGAAGAAAGGTTGTTTAAGTCTTTGTATACTCTGGCCATAGGAGTCTAAATTCAAGTTGTTCGATCCGAGATAGTTTACGGTATTCTCGATAGGATCGATCCACACTGTTGGTATGTTTACGGGGTGTGATCACAATAACTGCATTTGATTGCTGCTTGATATGATTGTTTTTTTGTTTTTAATAACTACAAAATTAAACTATAAACTCCTGTCCCCCAAACGCCTTACATAATCCTAATATATCACGTGAACCCTTATATCCCCAGTTCCATTCCAACATCAGATGGATATACTTTCCATCAGGTCTAGACACTAGCGGCTCTTTAGAATGGTTAAGTGGTGTTTATATATTAGATCTTTCTACCCATCCAGAAGTTTCAATATTCAGCCTATTGGTATCAATTAAGTTTGTTAAAGCGGGACATGGTTGGCTTTTTGTCATGGCGTCTGCTGGGTTAGACTTCCCATCAATCCATCTAATTTCGGTTATTTGGCGTCGCTGATACTATTGCTGAAGGCACATTAAGTCAATCATCAAACGTTTTTCTTGTGTGTTGCCAAGCTTTACTAGACAATCATACAATGATTTAGAATCAGTGCATAGAATTAGCGGAAGAGGTTGTTTAAGGTCAAGTATTTGCTCAATTGTCGCTTTAAGAACGACGGCAACATCGAAGCCATGAGCCACTGAGTAAAGTTCAGAGGCCAAAACACTTCTGGTGACCTTCTTACAATTAAGTGAAGACCAGTGAATGATGTTGGCATTGTTATTATCATCGGCCAGAGCTATAACGTAACCAATTTGAGATGATAAATCTTGATTATTTGCAAAAGATGCATCAGTAAAGACCATCAACTTAAGTGTTTTTAAATCA
Source organism: Podosphaera xanthii (assembly GCA_028751805.1). Taxonomy (NCBI): domain Eukaryota; kingdom Fungi; phylum Ascomycota; class Leotiomycetes; order Helotiales; family Erysiphaceae; genus Podosphaera; species Podosphaera xanthii. The sequence goes on from JAPWIX010000014.1 coordinate 3,760,774, forward strand.
AGTTCAATAAACTTGAGACCTCTTGAAGGATTATCAATTTGCCATTTAAGGCGTTTGTTAAGTGCTTTTGCATCTTCATCTTTTGGATTAATGATTTGAGCAGCGTGAGAGAGATCGAATGAAGCCTCTGGCTGACAAACACTCGCAATGTACGCACCTCGAGCTCTCTGGGCGATAAATTGATCCTTTGGAGTTACAGCTGTGCGCGATTTTCCCCTGGAGCCTACAAGGTTGGTTGGTTTTAGACAAATAGGACGTAAATTTTTACACTGGAGTTCCTGGGTTAGAAATACAGAATTGTCTTTTTCGCTGATTTTGCAGCTGTTCAACTTTAGAGGTGAGTTTTCAGTAAGTTTTTCTCTTTCCTTTGCTAATAATTTGGCCTCTTTTAGTTTGGTTTCCTCGGCATTTGCAAATAAATTGTCAGCTAGAATTAAAGTATCATCTGTTTGGAGGCCTACGATACCAAAACCATTGATAAATTTGGATAAGAGACATGAGTCAAATGTGGATTGAATCATACCGAGATTTTTGGTATGATGTTGATGGTAGGTTTTAAACCAGTGGTTTCCAGCCTCTGGTACGCCATATAGCGGCTTAATTAATTTTAAGATGAAGCCTGGTTTCATTCCTAACTCTTTGGGGGGTTTGACAAAGAAGTTACGATTTAATTGATTCGTTGATTGCACATAGGCTTGAGAAATATCGCGGATAAAGAGGTTGAGAGACATATTTTTATGTAAGATAGCTGTTAATGCAAGTATGAGCCTTTGACTCATTCTTTGTATGGTCGGCTATTGGGTGAGAACAAGTTCCTTGCCATGATTGTTAAATGCCTGAACCACAAGCCTTGATTTTTCAAAAGCTTTGTCGGTACCAATGTTCTTAATTTCATCAACAAATCTGGAACTAAAGATCCTTACACCCTGTGGGACGCTTGATTTGTCGATTATTTGAAATACGCCTTTTTCTAATAAGCCATTGATTTCCTTTTGTCTAGAATCGGTGAATGATTGAGTTTGTAGAAATACAGAAAGATCTGCGTCACGGAGTTTCCAGGTCGGAGATCTTGTACGTGAGCTTCGCCGAACTGGTACTTGAGATGGAAATTTATTAACAGATTGCGTGGGGGCTTTATCAGTTTTGACTTGGTCCTGGCCATTGTTGTGTTCATTAATTTTTTCGTTTAGATTCGGCTCAGTGTGGAATGGTTTAACAGTTGTACTCCTAAAGTTAGTAGGTCCATGTGGAAGTTGAAATTTGCAAGTTTCCCGGTCTAAACCAAGAAGTTTAAAGAGCCCTGACCACTCGCCTTGGTGGCCAATACTATTCTCTCGCCAGACGAGAACATCAGAATTGAGCGGTAGATCATGAAGAACAGACTTATTGGGTCCATTTCTCGAGGATAATGCGTCTGAAACCTGTCTCTCGGCCCTTAATCTCCGGACTTCTTTCATAGCTTTCTCGATTGCTGTAGAGGATGATTCAGGCCCCATTAGAAAGCAGCGTTTTGTCACCGCATAAGATCAGGCTAGAGTTAAGGCATTTACAGATAGGGTATTACGTGGGGTTTAGAGCGTGTCTGTTCTTTTCCTATGAGATCCTGGACAAGGCCTCAGCTCATCTCAAGTACCTAAGTCTTTGCCAAGGACATCCACACCCTAGAGTTTGCTCTACTATCTGGCCGAGCTGTTGTATTGACATCTACGCCCTAAAAGCACGCAGGAGCTACACAAGCCAATCAAGTCGTGTCAGAGGCGGAAAATAAATGATGGCGCGTGGAATTAGTGAGATACGAAAGCTGGTAATATTCAGCAAGCTCAGAGCCTATAGACGATCCGAGCTGAGGAATCGCTAATAAATCGAGTGTCTACCAATTCCACACGTAAAAGAGTGTCATGTGGTCCAAATACTCGCTTTTCCATTTGTGAACAGATCAAACAGGCACAAGCTGAGCAGATGCATGAGGAATTACTGGCGTGAAGGCTACCAGAATTAAAGGCCGAGAAAGTTTCTATGGCATGATCAAATAGTTCACTAGAAGCCTGTCAATTTGGAGGAGAGTGAGCTTTTTTTGTTAGGTTTAAATTAAAAATTTAATGATTCTTTTATTTATTTCAGTTGTCATGATTTGGCGTCCGATGGGCCCATGCAGGTATATTTGAAAGATACGTGTTTTTTCCTTAAAATAACTCAGTTCAACGTTTGGAACACTTATACTAAGATTTGATCCGCAGATGCAGTAGCTCACAAAATGTTCGAATGGAAATGTTATTGTGCATACATCGAACAATATATCAATAACTTTTGCGCAGCATAATATAATTCTGCTATCCCGGCAGCTGTACACCCATAAATGGCCTTCATTTTGTTGCGTGGAGAGGACAGATAATGATGGGCTAATGGCTCCTCTAAGTGTACTGTCGAATGAAGACTTGTGGGGGTATTGCTGATAGAAAGGGACCGTGTAGGCGTAAAAAAAGGCGTACTACTCGAGGAATAGGCGTCTGGTCTGTAGGTAGAGAGGACCTATATGTCTGTTAATAGTTGTAGACTCGAATGGACAATAATTCAAAAATGATAAAATTGGGTCTGTTATTTCTACAAAGATCACATGACAACATTATAAATGAACCTTAGTTACTAGGCTCTATATGGCTTAGCTGTTGTGACGGGCTATGCCCGGATAGGGGTTGGTCTCGAGGACCATCCCAGTCTGGATTCTTGGGTGGTGTCACAGGGCTGAAGCCTGACCCTAGTTAGGCTAATGCCTAACCACATAAAAATTATTTAGCCGAGCTAATTATGCATATTACTTATTGTTAATTTTATTAATAATGGGCCGAGAGCGGAACCTAGCAACATCATCTTATCCATGAATATAAACAAAACAAATTGACAACCTCAACTGAGTCATACAACATCCTGGAAGAAGATTCTATTATGCTTGAAATTAAGTACTCCATGAACGACTAATCTAAGCTCCATTATTGTTTAATATAATGTAATGATGACAATGGAAATAGAAGGAGATGAGGGAAGGAGTCAGAAGTTTGGACAGGGAGATTTTATTTCATTCAATTTTGTCAAGAGAAACAAGATTCTCGAAATGTAGATAAATAAGAGAGAAACTTCTTAGATTACTTTCCTCTTCACTTCAAGATATTCTAGTATATAGCTCTGAGTAGTTTGTGAATAACAATTACTTTAAGACCGTTACATTATCTTGAAGTCATCCTTTTGAGATATCTGAAAAAGAAATCATTTTTATTATACTTATATTATTATCATTATCAATATCCTTAGCCATTATAAGAAGACTGTTTCTCAGATGTCATGAAAGAGGATAATTGTTACTGTTACTGTTTGATCTAAGTTTGGTTTAATATTGTCTTGCTTGAGTGGGAATAATCTCTACATTTCGTTCATGTCTTCACTGATCAGCACACCCCCAGGTTTCGCATTCTCTCACACCTGATACGGCTAGTCTTATTTGTATATTCTGAGTCATGACAATGAGCGATGTATATAGTTAGTAGGAGTGCTGGGTATTAGGCTTCTCACGCTTTGTCTTCTGTCAAAATCTAAACCCTTGAACTACCCGTCGTGCCCGCTAGCCTCCACTAGCATCCGCACTATCCTCATCCCACTTGTCGTCCCCGCATCCTCCCGAAACCGCGTCTACCCCCCTCCGCCCCTAGCGAACCGCGTAACAGAAATCACTCCGACCCGCCTAACAATTGTGCCGGACACAATTGTGACAGCCATGGAAGTCGATCCAACACCTAACACACACCAGCAGCTTGTTTTACTTCAACAACAAATGCAGCAGCAAGCCCAGAAACTGCAACAGCAATCTCAATTAATCCAAGAACAGCAAAGCAAAATCTTAAATTTTCAGAAGAAATTTAGACAGCCATCTGAAATCCAAGAACCACAGACAATACACGCAGTTTCAAACGAAGTTCGAGAAAGATTACCACTGCTTGAAAAATTCAGTGGAGATTGATCAAAATGGGACAAATGGCATCTTGGCGTAGTGCACAAACTTACAAAATATGGACCTGCAATTGGAGACAACTTCAATCAGTTTATGTATCTTTATTCACAACTCGAAGGGGACGCTGTTAAAATGGTTTGCACAACGGCACAGATGTTATCAGATGGAAAGGCAGGAAATGGTCTCGAGCTTCCAACATACCTAAACACAGTTTTCGGGGACCCAAACAAGATGGCGAAAGCGCAACAACAGCTCTATAGTGTTAAGCAAGCTTAGAATGAACCCTTCTCAACTTTCTTACCCAGGTTTGAAACGGTGCTGGCCAATGCAGGAGGGCAAATTACGATGACAGTCACAGGATCTCCCTATTACGCAATGCTTTAAGTTCCGAGATGAAGTCAGCACTAGTAGGAAAGAAGCACCATAATTGGGGTTTGTTTATTTCTAAACTTCTCTCCATTAGTAGCGATTTAGCTGATATAGGCTCTTCCACCAAACCTGTTCAGATCTTACAGCCAAAGCCTAGAAAGCAGTATCCTTCAGCGATGGACTGGGAACCAATACGGACCACTAACTCAAGTACTGAGAAGAAAAAGAGAGCTACTTGGGTAACTAGAGAAGTCTTCCTGGTCAGGCGGAAAAACGGCCTTTGTGTTAGATGCGGAAACAAGGGACATATCGCTCCTAGATGCAGTCTTTTACCTCCGCTCGTGCCTCAAACGCGGGTCAGCCTAAGTGAAGTTTCAGAAGAAAGACAGGAGGAGGTTTTAAGAATGGCACAGCCAGACCAGATTGATGAGGACGCACAGAAAACAGGGAAAATAGTTTCTTCTGTAAAGAGTCACTTACAGGAGCCCCCAATTGTTAGGATAAGATGTGGTAATAGCAAGGTGAGTAGCCAAGATGAAAGCAAAATTAGCAGTAAGATTAGGCAAGAATGGAATTTATTCAAACCGTCTATGGATTGCGACCATTTTCATACCACCACATACATTAATATTCAACACCAACTGTGCACACTCATTAATCCTGGATCATCAGCTTTCGCAACAATCAGTCAAAAAATAATCAAAAAACTAAATTTAACAACTTATCCTCTGGCTCCGAGGACTATAACTGGAGTCTTAAATAACATATCTGGTGTGATAAACCAGGTCACAAAGTTCTCACTTTATGTAGGTGGACTTAAACTAAATTTGGCATGGGCTTATGTCGTCCCTGATCAAGGAGAGGACCTCATCTTGGGTATGCCATGATTAAAGCTCTGCCATGCAGTACTCGATCCAGTTAAAAGCGAACTAAATTTTAAACTAAATAATTTCACTCTCATTAGCGATGAGTCAAGGGGAAGTTATCAAAAAAAACCAGGGTCAGCCACCTTCAAAGTCAGCCAAGTCACGGCTTCAACATTCGCCGGTCTTGCCCAAAGGGCTAAGAAAAATCCAAAAATTAAGGTTTTCGCAGCATCAATATCAGATATTGAGAAAGCACTCAGTCCGAAGGTTCAACTCTCGATCAGAGAAATTACTCAAATGCTGCCCGAGACTTACAAGCCATATGCAAAAGCCTTTCATTCGAAAGAGGCCGCAACTCTGCCACCACATCGGCCTGGGATCGATCATGAGATTCCTCTAGAAAAAGATGAAAATGGGAAAGAAAAGCAAGTTCCCTGGGGGCCACTCTATAACATGAGTCATGACGAGCTCCTAGTTTTTCGAAAAGAGTTGACGTCTTTACTTGATAAAGATTTTATACAGCAAAGTAGTCTGCTGCTGCACCGGTACTGTTTGCAAAGAAACCCGGTGGAGGCCTCAGATTTTGTGTTGACTATAGGGGCATCAACGCAATTACTAAGAAAGATAGATACCCTCTACCATTAATCAAAGAAACTCTGAATGCTCTTAATTTGGCAAAGTGGTTGACAAAGCTCGACGTCTCAGCTGCCTTCCACCGGATACGAATGGCCAAAGGAGAAGAATGGAAGACAGCGTTTCGGACAAGATACGGTCTGTACGAGTGGAAAGTTTGTCCGTTCGGTCTAACAGGAGCGCCAGCGACATTTCAAAGGTACATAAACTGGGTGTTAAGAGAGTATTTGGATGATTTTTGCTCGGCATACGTTGACGACATCTTAATCTTCACCAGGGGAAGCTTAGAAGACCACCGGACTAAGGTGTCAAAAGTACTCTCCAGTCTCTCAGAGCATGGGCTTCAGCTCGACATCACAAAATGCGACTTTGAAACTAAATGCACCATATACTTAGGGTACATTATTGATGTTGGACTGGGCATCAGGATGGATCCCGATAAAGTTAATGCCATTAAAGAGTGGAAATCGTCAACCTCAGTTAAATCAGTTAGATCCTTCCTTGGCTTTGCAAATTACTATCGCCTTTTTATCAAAGACTTTGCCATGCTTGCTATGCCTCTTACAAGTTTGACTCGGAAAAACCAACCATTCAAATGGGATGACAAGTGCGAATCAGCCTTTCAAAAACTCAAAGAACTCTTTACCAAAGAGCCTGTTTTGGCAAATTTTAATCCAGAATTTGATACACGCTTAGAATCCGACTCATCGGGATGGGCGGTCGGAGGTGCACTAACACAGCTTGATCCCATTCTAAAGTTTTGGAGACCAGTCGCATTTTTTTCATCCAAGCATCTACCTGCGGAATGCAACTATGATATCCACGATAAAGAATTGCTGGCTATTATAAAATGTATAAAAGAATGGAACAGTGTATTACGAGGTCTTAAAAACCATTTACAATTCTGACGGACCATAAGAACTTAGAGCCATTTGGAACCAAAAAAAGTTCTAAATGAAAGACAAATTAGGTGGATGGAGCTCCTTGCTCCTCTTTCGTTCACCCTGAAACATTGGTCTGGGAAAGCAAGTGTAGTGCCCGATGCGCTTTCAAGAAGAGAGCAAGATATACCTCGAGATATAACAGATTCACGAATCAAACTTCGAGAACAAGTCTTGATTCCATCAAAACTCTGGGTAAATGCTATGACAGCACATGATCTTTTTGAAATGAATTCTACATATCGGAAAAGATCTGCAAGGAATGCAAACTTGTAGAGCCGAGGCTGCTCCGTTTGACATTCTGCACTAAGACCATTATGGTTGGTCATACGCTAGTCCGTATTGACACACAATCACTAATTGCTTTTAGTTAGAATTTTCATGAATATATAAAGCGCTTTAGCAGTTGGCGTGAGAGTAATGAACAACCCTCACGGTAACTTTTACAGCCTCCTCATTGTGCCTTTTACATTTATCTGTGATCTCATAGAGTCTAATAAGCTCTAAGATAATCTCAAGTGCAACTCTAAACTTCTACAATGAGGCATGATAGAGTCTGAGATGTAATTCTCACACTCCTCCCTCAGGCTTGTTGGTATTGTGAAATAATGACGAGTCTGGATTGATGATGCATGGATGGAGAGAAGTGCCTGAATTGAGAAATATTGTTTGAGCCCCGGTAAAACCATCAAAAACCTGAAAGGAAAAAAAAATTGTGATGTAAAGGGTACTCTTACTCTCTTGATCTCCATAAAGTGATATTGGTTTATGTGTTTGGTTCAGTGTAAATAAGATGCTTAACGTCTTCGAGGTTAAGTTGCTTGAGAAAATTTAAGTGTTTTTGTGGGCACAAGATCTTTGTTAATCCGTCGGCTGGCATATCGGCTGTCGGTATGTATCGGATGTCTAGCCATAGACAATTTGTCTCTTGTCTTAGCCAGTTCTGGTGCACGTCTGTATGCCGTAACTTGGTTGCAATTTTATCTGTTTGGCTGGTAGCGATGTCGACGGCTGCAGTATTATCGCAGTATAAAACTGTATCTTGCTCGGGGTTAAATGTTACTGACCTAAAAAACCTTTCCCACCACTTATGATGACTACCTGCTCTAGAAAGTGCGGCTAATTCCGATTCCATTGTAGATTTTGCGACTGAGGGTTGCTTCTTAGCCGCCCAGGCGATTGGCCCACCGAATAAACGGAACAAGTACGCTTCAGATGATGTTCGTGTTTGGAAATCGTCTGCAAAAGCAGCATCGCTAGCTCCATCAAAGACTCCAACGCTACCGCCGCTGACCTGGTACAGAATAGCTCGGTAACGACTACTGTATAGGTACTGTATGCATTGGTTTGCGCATTCTAAGTCCTCCGGAGTAGGGTTAGTGAGGTGCTCAGCTAGTAAAGAGTAAGATTTAGCCACGTCTGGCCGTGTAAACATCGCTGCATGACCTATGGATCCAACTTCAGACTGATACTCATGGACAAGTTGAGGAGGGGCCTTTGAATTATCGCTTGATCGATCATGAGAGACAGGTAATTTGCCATATGTAGTAGGAAGTGGGGTACTCGTTTTTGTGATGAGGTCTAGGTTGTACTTTGCCGCCATGTTAGCAAGATATACATCTTGAAGAATCCAAACCTTTCTTTCTATGCGATCCCTTAGAATTCGAATCCCTAAAAATCGGTCTGGTTCACATTCTCTCATTTGGAAAGAGTTCATTAAATCTTTCTTAAACTTCTCGAGTTTATCTTTGTGTTGAGGTAGGGAAATGGCGAGAAAATCATGAACGAAATAGAAACAGTATATAATGCCATCAAACATAAAACAGTCGACTCCTGGAATTTTGTGGAACCCGAAATTTTCAAGTTCTCTTTCAACTGTTTGAGCCCATAGGAGTGGTGATCTGGGTAAACCATAAAGTGCCCTTTTCAAAAGAATCTTCTTTCCCTCAACTTCATAGCCAGGAGGTAGATTGCATACGACAACTTCATCTAGTTCACTATTCAAAAATTCATTGACTGCGTCTAGTGATATGATCTCCATATCAAATGCTGCCATCAAAGAGACAAGGGCGCGAAAAGTACTGACTGCCAGTGTAGCAGCAAAAGTATCACGAGTACTTCTATAAAGATCTCTTCGAACGCATGTACGTGCTTTATATTTCAAAAATCTGCCTTCATTATCTTGTTTGTAAGTAAACACCCATTTAAGAGGTAGTGATTTAATCTAGTGCTCTTGCTCAAGTTGACAGGCTTCATATACGCTTATCATTTCCAGCGTATCTTTCTCGATAAGAGTGTTCCATTCGATCTTTGCTGCTTTTTTAAATCCATCTGATTCAGAATGTTGAATCATCTGCTTCCATGTACTTGGAGGAGGCTTCATTGTGGATACAAAAGGAAGTTTTCGACTTAGAATGACAGGATTACTCACTGTGACAGCCATTGCTAGATGAAAAGGTTCACAATTTCGAGCTAGAGCATAAATTTATCGACGAGGGGCTTTGCGTGACTTTCTTTCGTTTTCAGGAAGTATGTTTGCTTCATCTAATCGACTAGAAATTTCATTTTCTCGAGCTGGTATGGTATCACATGTTTGTTTGATATTCTTCTCGAATTTATTGGAGCCCAGCTCTACAACTGAGGGTATTTGATTTGAAACATTATCGGGAAGATCTTGAATTGGTTCAGTAATTTCTGGAGTTGAAATATGTGAGATTTCAGGTCTTAAAGTATTGATAGATTGAGGTGTGAGGTAAACTTCATCTGGCATCGTCGGTAAATCTTTGATTTCAGATGATTTATTTGCGGATAAGCTGGATGTTTTATAAGTTGTAGGAGGAATAGTAGGAGTTAAGTTATCAAACATATTAGAGCAGCTAACTGTAGATTTCTCGGGATCAGCCAGCTGATGTGGATATCTTATAGAAGTTTGGCCATAGACACTTAGCTTGTCGATCGATCGGAGTGTGCTGTCTTCTCTTATCAATAAAGGATCTTGCTGTGAATCTGATGGATTATACATAGAACTTTCATCGAATGTGACATCTCTGGTAATGGTAACGGTATCTCAAGCTGGATTCCAGATCCGGAACATGTTGCACCTTCGTATCCTATTAGATACTCAATTGCCGCTCTAGCGCTCAACTTATGATGTTTCGGGGGTGCTTTCAGGCCTTTTAAAAGATAATAAGCTTTACATCCTATCGGACGTATATGACTTATGTCTGGTTGTTTATTAAATAGTACTTCGAAGGGGGTTTTGCTACCGAGTCTGTATCATGAAGTTCTGTTGAGTAGATAACACGATGTCTTGACGAGTTCACTCCAGAGTAGAGGTGAAAGCTTACTCTGAATGCGGATTGCTCTGGCCCTTTTATTTATTTCTCCACCTGCACGTTCGGATCGACCATTTTGTGCCAGTGTATAAGGCGCTGATGCTAATAGGATGATGCCCATTTGTCTTACTTGCAATAAAAATGTTTCTGTCATGAGTGAAGTCTCATTATCTAGCCGTATATACTTGACCTTTCTTTCAAACTGTGTGGCTATAAAGGCTAATGCTTCAAGAATTGCATCACTACTATTGTTCTTATTTTTTAGAGAGTAGGCCATTGTGAATCCAGTCCAAGAATCTACCAAAATAAGGACATACTTGTACTTGGATTTGTCTGGTGGGAAACTGAAAATATCGATGTTTATTTGTTCGAAAGGTGACTGGACCGAAAAAGTTTTCTCTGAGCTCCTGTTGATATTTCGGGTAGCTTTCGCAAGAGCACAGGCTTCGAATTCAATTGTTGTTGGTCCTCGACCTTTAAATATTGCTCCCATAGTTACGGATGGTAGTAGAGAGAGTTCTTTTGGACCTAAGTGTCCCATGGCTTCATGTATTCTTTTTGATGATTCTATAATTTGATCATTTGTTGAGGATAAATGAGAGAATACTGATGCTGTAATTGGTCCTCTAGTTGCTAGTATAAAATGACCGTCTTTTCTCGGACAGTATGCCACTATTCGAGGTTGATTATTTGTCATAGTGTATAAAGCTCTCTGTCTTGTGTCCATGTAGATGTCGTCGGATTCTAATTTTGTAATTGAGACAATATTGGTAAAATATCCAGGCATATAAGCAATGTCGCGAAGAATAAGGTCGGCAGGACCATTAGGGCCTTGTACAGTAATAGTTGCGGTGCCTATTGACTCAATGGGATTCACTTGTGTTCCTGAAGCCACAACATCACTTTCAGACGCGGATTGCTCAGCTTCATAGCGGTGAGATGAATTGATTACGTGAATATCTGCTCCAGAATCTGCTATAAATTATCTGGCTAAAGGATGATCTGATTTATCTGATGTGCTTGACGTGTTTGTTGCAAATGTGCTGCCATAGTAAGCCGCACTAGCCGCACCAGCCGCACCAGCCGTTTTAACCAATTTTTTCATCTTTCTCTCGTGATCTTTCAATGCATTATCGAGCCCTGGCCTAGCTTCTCGTAGATCTTTTATTCTGTTAATTATCTCAGGCTTAGGCTCAAAACATGGTGGGGCAGCGCTTGGAGTCAAATAATAACATTTAGACCAGTTACCTGTACATCCACGACCACAAGGGCATCCGACAACTCTGATTTGTCTTTGTTTCTTGTTCGGGCCCCGACTATTGGACTTTGGACCTTTCTTTCTCTTGCTTCCACCACCATTCTCAGTCGACTCAAAGTTGTTTTGTTTACTTCTATCATCGTTTGCTTCATTGCTGGTCCCCTGGAGTGTTGCAAATGTTGAGTGAAATTGAGGGGTCTCAGTTCTTAGTGCTTTGACGGCATGGTAAGAGGAAAGTTTCTGCTTGAGCTCTGCAATCAGCCCTTAAAAGTCAACTGGTTTCTTCGCCCTTTCACACTGCAGCACTTTTTCGAAATAGGTCTGAAATATAGCCTCATTATAGCCTTGAATAGAGAATAATAGATCCTCAATAACTGCGTATCCTGTGTAGGTCGCATGGTTTACAGCCTGGCCTCGGACAAAGAGGTTAAACCATTCTTTTAGTCTAGTAATCTGTTCATCGTAATTCTCTGGAAATAGAAGGCTCTTTAATTGTTGAAGACGTGTGTTTAAGGCTGATCTCTGCGCAGGTTCGTCTTGTTGCCTATGGATTTTCAATATTTCGACCAATTTTCCGATTGGTGCTTTGGGACAACTAGTGATACAGTTGGGTAAATGAGCTTTATTAGATTCATCAATTGTTTCAAAGATGAAATTCCAGAGCCTTGAGTAGTGAGCTCTTTTTTCTTTGGCAACATCTAGGTCACGTGTATATTTAACTATATTGTTGCTGAAACGTACTTTATTCACGTATGTCAATTCATACACTGGTTGAATATTTTCTGCAACTATATCAGGTGTACTAGGTATAGAGACCACTTCCGTCAAGTAGTCGCTCTCTTTAATGATTTCCGGGTCTTTTGGCATTCCTTGGTATTCAAGAGGTGAGGAGTTCGGATCGATTGGATCTAAGTCTCAATTTCAAAGCTAATGGCTTGCTGGATAATTTGAGTGTACCAATTGGTCCACAAGTCGTCGTCTGCCAAAATATATGTCACAGAGGATGTTGAAGCCGCCATTTTGATAACGTGAGTAAGCAGAGGCAAATATAATAAGATTTAAAGTATAAGAACACTTTCCTTGGAAAATATCACAACAATCTGTAAGCGCAGTGGATGTTTTTTTTTTTTCCTTTAAGTAGGGGAAAAATAAATTATGTTGATTCTTGCGCAATTCCAGGCTTATAACTATCAGAAATTGTGAGGTGGAAAGTGAGAAAAGGATGAGGATAAAAGTTAAATGAAGATTAGAAAAGTTCCTGCCTTTTCAAGAAGTTGTAAAGAGATAAATTATAACAATAAAAACGAGTTCAACAATGATGAATTTGGTGATGTCAAATCTAGTATTCCTTCTTCTCTGTCCCCCCATAAAGCCTTCTAAGGTACATATATCTATATTCTTCTAGTTTTATGAGCATTCCAGCATTAAAACAAACTGTACTATTTCCAACTCGAAATTGGCATATGAGTTGCTGACTGAAACCTCTGTTGATAAACCAGAGCTGAAACAAAAGTTCTTAACACAAGATGTCGCGTACCTGAGACGTGATGGGATGATGAGCGCGACGTTGAGAAATCGCGACTGAGATAACACGGACCACATAACAACCGATGATATTAATATTAACGCCTTAATTCCACTTTAGCGTATGTTTAGAGGTGAAACTTATTTCTCACACTCCTCCCTCAGACTTGGCAATGTAATGAGGCATGATAGAGTCTGAGATGTAATTCTCGCAACTGTTCCAGTGCCGGACAACTAGACGAGCGTTATAACTGCCCAATTGCAATACAGCAAATGAAATGTCTAGCCTTGTACCGTTTGACGCATAACCCAAACTTCCTATTGCACTCGCATATGCTGACTTGTCAGTGAGTGGCTCGTCTTCGCGACCTGGAAGTATACCATTGTAACCTTCTAGTGGGGATGTATATACCTTAGCGTCTTGTAATCCGAAAGACCTAATCTTATCAGATATGTAGCGAGCTTGAGATATTTCTATTATTCTTGTCGCTCTTTCTTGGGTAATTTTCCAACTGATAATTACATCAATTTTACCTAAATCCTTAATAGGGAAGAATGATGAAAGTTGTTATTTAATTTCCACAACACGTTTTAGGATCTTTCCGCAGATAACTAGGTCGTCGACATATACGTCTATAACGAGCTGTATTCTTGGGTGTATATAAATACACTGATCACTGCTTGACCTTTTGAATTTTAGTGAGGTAAGTTTTCATCAAGCTTTTTATACCATGCTCTTCCAGATTGCTTCAATCTGTACAATGCCTTGCTGGCCCTGACAAACTTAGTACCCGGCATTCCCTCAGGACTTCCCATGAAAACCTCCTCCTCCAATTCACCTTCGAGGTAAGCTGTCTTAACGTCAATCTGATGGATTTCCCAATTGTGATAGGCAGCTACAGCTAGGAGTATCCTTAGTGAATCCATCCGTAGGGTCGGTGAGTAAGTGTCGAAGTAATCGACGCCAGATACCTGACTGTAGCCTTGCGCAACTAATCGTGCTTTGAACCTACCATCAGACTTAATGGTGAAGATCCATCTGGAACCGACAGTCCTTCCGTGAGGAACATGAGTTATTGGTACAAAGACATTCTTTAATTTCAATGAATTAAGCTCGTCGTCAATAGCTGCTTGCCACTTCATACTGTCTGCACCATTAATTGCGTCGGAGAAATTTTTGGGAATAATTATACCTTTTCCGACGTGCAATGCATGAGGTCTCGATTGCCATGCTGATCTAGGCTCAATCAGTTTTCGAGTACGACCAATGCTCCTCAGAATAGGCTCGTCCGGGACTGAATCTTGTTGGACTACGACATCCTCTGGCTCATCCAGAGTTTCCGTATCTGGCAAGACGCTCTCGACTTCTTCCGGCGTACTTTGAACTTCTTTAACAGGCATGCTAAACTCATTGTCTCTATCTACCGACCTAAGCTGTCCTCCTTTTGACAATTCTCCGATCTCTTCTTCTGGTCGATCTTCGTTCTCTCTATCTAATGCATCTCCAACTCTTGAAAAAGGATTTCCGATGGAATTTAAAGAAGACACAACGGGGGTCTGACTTGATGATTTGCTCCAATTCCAGAAAGACTATTCCATAAACCTAACATTTGATGATATAATCACCTTGTTAGTACCTGGCTTTGATGGAATGTTGTATAATAATATGGTCATCGCATCATTATTCAAAAATTTTTCTTTCAAAGGTTGTTTTTGTTGTTTCATCTGGTTGCATATTTTACTTTCATGTTGTTTTAAATTTTTTGTTTCAGATGGGAATAATTTTGTGTCGCAGCATCAGAAGTTTCAATGAAAACTTCATGCTTGGCAACTCTGTGATACTATTGATTCAGGTATTGCATTAAGAACGTATTATGATACAGGGGATTCTCGGTAAGAGACAATTTTCTTGGGAGAAACATAGGACTCATGTATGTATTATATACGGGAAGGAAAAACGGGAGTTAGGAATACAATTGATCAATTCTGAACTGGCTGACTGGACAATTTGCTTTACATTACAAAGCTCCTTACACAATTCTATTCTTACAGAATCTTTTATTCTCGCTGTATCATACACAGCTTCATTCACCGTGATTATTGTCAAAAGTCACATAAATGTATACCTGATATTGTGTTGTTGATTCACAATAGCCAGCAAAAATACCCTTACGAGAATTTGGACCGAGTTTATACCCCTGTGGATCATTGGTGTCTATAAGTGCATAGCAAATGCAGCCAAAGACCTTTAAATGAGAGACCTTAGGTATGCGGCCATTCATGACCTCAAATGGCGTTAAATTACCCTTGAGGCTCGGGAGTCTATTGCGCAAATAACAAGCTGTTAGAACTGCTGCGTCCCAAAATCAGAAGTGAAGGCGAGCATGGGAGAGCATGCATCTGGCCATGGTTATTAATGACCTGTTCATTCTCTCAGCCACTCTATTCTGGTGCTGGATATAATGAGCGCTAATTTGCTGTGAAATTCCTTTAAAGTTGATTGTCTTTTACTCTGTACCTCCGTCAAAACGCATAGCCTTAATCTTTTGACCTGAGCAGAGCTCCTTTTTCTCCCTATACAAGTTGAATTAATGAGGAACGTCAGACTTATTCTTCATCAAATAGTCCGAACTCTCACCAGAACAATCATCCGTAAAAGTGAAGAAGTAGAGACTGTTAAAGATCCCTCGAGTGCGACACCGTCCCCAGGTATTAGAATGAATCAGCTCTAGGACTTTGGGCGACGCAACGATAGGCCCACGATTGATCTTCTCAACTTGTTTGCACGAATTACATGTATCGCATGATTGCAGTGCTTATTTGTCGATGCGAAATTCTTGTGCAATTTTGGGCTTCAGAATCAAGGTTTTGGAAACATTGATCTTCTCCAGAAGATGAGATCCAGCATGCGCAAAACAATGGTGAAGTAACTCAGTCGTACATCTCATCTTATCTTGGGTAATCAAAGCGTTTGAAAGGCTCTTAGATCAAATGGCGTGAGCCCCAGGGGTTGTATTGAAACAGAACAACCTGTGAACGGCTTACTAAGGCTTTTACAGCAGGAATAGGGCCAAATACGGTTTATATTCTATATACTAAGGAGAGAAATGATCGCGAATGTAAACAAACATGATAGTACGCGCTCGCGTAAATATGCGGCCGCATATCCGATTTGTATTGGTGACCTTTGCTCCCGATCCAATCCTAGGCAAAGCCTGTGACATACACCCCTCCTTTACTGTAATTTCAGATTTTTTTTTTGTTTTTCAGTCCGTCTAATGCTAGCTCCGACATTCTCGCCAACCCCATCTCCTCTTCCATAGCTATTTGTAAATTCTTTCATGGCATCTGTATTATGTAATTCGCTTCAAGGTTCCCAAGTTGGCGCATGGTAACCTTTCCATTTTACTAGCACCCGACAAATATGTTGGAATTTGAGCCTGAAAGTTTCAAATATGGAACATCAAGATCGGATAAGTCATTTACATCTTGTTCGAATATTATGGTAATTATAGGGATGGTTGTCTTATGTCTGCGACGTTGGGTGTTCTGACTAGGTACTGAAGTTTCATGTATAGAATGAGTGGGCTTCTTGTTTTGTCTGTGATTATTATTGGAATCACTTTGAGATTTGTATACTCATATATTGTACATCCTTTAGATACTAAAGAAGATTAAGTCAAAATATTAAGTTAAAATATTAGCATTGTCGAAGACCCAAAAGTTGTTGTGACAAACATTCCGCGAGAAGTCCTTGCCTCCAGGAATTATATCCGCATCCTTATTTTTCAACAAAAATAAAACCTCTACCACGGCGATGTTTTTCAGCTCTTAATATCTTTTCAATTTCCCAGTGTGGATCTTGATCTTCAGTTGCGGGGATAAGGGGTGGTGGTTGGGGATTGTCTCGGATCTGGGATAGTAATGGATCATTGTGAGCCCTCTGTGATAGGTCCACATGAAACTTTGGAAATGTCCCTGTAGGCACGTCTAGAGTGACAAAATTTGCACCGTGGGTAGCAATCACTTGATATTTTCCATGAATCCATGACAATTTTTTGGACATTTGTGGAGTTTCAATATTCTTGAGGTTAAGCCAGACGTGATCCCCAAGTCTAAATGCCTCTGCAGGTCTCCTTGAACGATTGGCATACTCTTCCATTCGTTGTTGAGCTGATGCCATACCTACCTGTGCAAACTCAGTTCCTTCACGCAGCCTTTGTATAAATTCTTTTGCTCGTCCCTCTGGTGTTTTGGTTGATTTGCGTTTGTCAATTGTTGGGACCAGATCAACATGATAACCGTGAGTTAAAAAGAAGGGGCTTATTCCCAGGCTTGTGTCTCTATTGTTGATTGCCAACATTGCTCCAGGGAGTAACTCAACCCAGTCAAACTGTACGTACGTTACGTAAGCGCGTAGATACGCAAGAACTTCTTGATTCATCCGTTCTGTTGCACCATCTGTTTGCGGATGATGTGATATAGATAGGCGCTGCTCTATTTTAAGGAGTTTACAAAGCTGTGTCCAGAATTTACTGACCCAGTTTGAGCCCCTATCCGATGTAAGCGCTGAAGGAAATCCGTGGAATCGGAAGTAACATTGGATGAATCTTTCTGCATATGTGTCAGGAAAGCCTCTACTGTATAATATATATATGGAAATTGCCAGTGCATAGTGTTCTATGATTCGCGTCTGGCCTTTTAGCCGAGTGGTGATGCATCTATCTCGTGTATCATGTAGGATGGCAACCTTTAGCCTGACACCCACCTCTTGACCCCTGTCTCTCCCCACGCTGTCTACATACCGCTTATGACAATATGCTTCTGCATTCATTGAAGTCATAGCTTCCAAAGTAACACTTTTCGCTAGACAATCTACAATCGCCATCATGAATCTGGGATCCTTTTCCCTTTTGGCAGGCAAGTCTGTCATAAAATCAATAGATAGCTCGCTGTGGTAGCGTTCTGGAATTGGAAGTGGCTGGAGAAGTGTTATAATTATGAGCTTACGAAGGACAGGATGTCGGCTACTGAATCTGTTGCAGTATACACAGAGGATGGTGTATACTGATGATGGCTATATACACAAAGGATGGTGTATACAGATGATGAGAATAGATATAGAATGAATACTGTATGCGTATTATAATAAATGATCTGATAATCTGCCTGATGAGATGATGAGAGAAAGATATGTCTTATATACATTAAGATTATAGTTGCACACCGTCCCATTACTCCTGATCATGACCTCTGGAATCTTCTAGCATCTACTTGTGTTCTCTATAGAACAGAGTTGATGCTTCTGCTGACTTCCATGAAATTCCAAGTACTTCCATCTCATCCAAGCACGATTATCATTACTGATACCAGCACCTCAGCCGAGCCAGCACAAAAAGAAATCCTTGCTCTCGAGAGCGCCAGACGTGGGCTCTTCCACATACGTCACAATTTCGGCAAAGCCTCCGAACTATCTTTGACATTTGTGGCCAATAGTAGCTTCGAGAGAGGATTGCAAGCGTACTGTCACGACCAGGATGACCCGTGATATGAGAGTCATGGGTTGTTTGTATAAGTCTTGTTTGAAGTAGCTCGTATTGAGGAATCCAAATTCTTTTCCTGAAAAGAAGAGCGCCTCGATGGTCTATTTCACATTCTGCGATAGAAACCTTTGCAGTCACTTCATGGGGAAATACCCGTGTGCCCTGTTGAGTGGACTTCCAAGCTTCTTGAAAAGCGAGGTCTTTTTCTACTGCCATATCCCATAATTTCTGAAATTCTTCTTTAGTGAAAAGTGTTTTTCCCCTCGGTAGAACAAATAACTTTGTTGCGAGAGGATTAAGCCCAACAGTTTGAGGCTGATTTTGTATAGATTTTGGCTGTGGGAGCCATTCATTTTTGATCAATTGCTGCACTCGATTTTTCAGTCTTTCATTGTCCTCTCCCTGTGGCATGTCTTGAGCTCGACGAGATAAGGCATCGGGACGTTGAGACTTAGACCCTGCTCGGAATTTCAAAAGAAATTGAAAGCGGGATAAGGTTTCTGCCCAGCGAACTTGGCGTTCCGAGAGTTTTTTTGATGTCATAAAATATTGCAGATTCTTCTGGTCTGACAATATAGTGAAGGGATCTTTAGTACTGATAAGTTCTCCTCTCCATTCTTCAAGTGCGCGGATAATTGCCAGTAACTCTTTATCATGGATTTCGTAGCTGCTTTTGGCTGGGGACAATTTCTTTGAAAAGTAAGCGTTGGGCTGGAGAATTCCATTTGTCTACTTGTGAGAGACAATCACCGATGACATATCCTGAGCAGTAAGCTTCTAAGACTGTTGGTGCATCTGGGTCCCAATGGGCGAGTATGGGAGCAGTAATAAAGAGCGTTTTAAGGCTTTCAAATGCTTGCTGTTCTATAGGTTACCAATGAAATGGGGCGTCTTTCTTGGTACGTTTAATGAGTGGGCCTGCTGTCTCACTGAAATTGGGAATAAATTCCCTGTAGAAATTGGCAAATCCGATGAAGCTCCGCACTCCTTTGACATCTGTAGGCGGATTCCAATTTTTAATGGCTTCGACCTTAGCCGGATCAACTTTTATGCCTTTTCCAACAACTAGGATAAATCCCAAGTATTTAACTTCCTGAACTGCAAATTCGCATTTTTCTACGTCGAGACGCAAACCAGCGGCGGCAAGTCGATTTAGGATCATATTGACCTTCTTCATGTGATCTTGGTAGGTCCCATCTGAGTATATTAGAACATCATCCATATATGCTGAACAGAATTTATCTAAGTAGTCGCTTAGGGTGCCATTAATGTATTGTTAAAAAGATGCCGGGGCTTCGCATAACCCAAACAATGTGACTAGCCATTCAAATAGTCCAAACCGAGTTCTGAACTCTGTCTTCCACTCATCACCTTCTTTTACGCGCAGGCGATGGAAAGCTGCTCGTACATCTACCTTGGTATACCATTTTGCGTTTGCCATAGATTGCAAGGTTTCCCGGATAAGAGGAAGAGGGTAACAATCCTGTTTGGTGATGGAGTTTAGTGCTCTGTAATCTACACAGAATTGTAATCCACTGTTTGGCTTCCTGACAAAGAGAACTGGAGCTCCTTCTGGAGAATAGCTAGCACGAATCCAATTCTTATCCATCAATTCAGTTATTGTTTTACGTAGGACTAATAACTCTTCACGAGACATGCCGTACAGGGGGCCCCAAGGGACATCTTTTTCTTTGCCATTGAGGTCTTTTTCTAAATTTATCTTGTGGTCATAAAGCCTGTGGGGAGGCAGTGAAGATCCTTCATCATCTTTGAAAAGTTTGTCATAGTAATGTTGTATTTCAAGAGGAAGAAGCTTCATCACGTCACTTCGGGACATTTCCTTTTTTGGTTTGAGAGCCTTTTCAATGTCGGCGGTTGAGATTGCAAAGATCCGAGTTTCTCTAGCTTGACTTGAGGGGTTATAACTGACGTTCTCACTGTTTCTCTGAGCACGTCAGACTAAAGCAGCAAATACAGTACCTATGACAAGCTTGGCACTCTTTTCATGCATAACTTTAGATTTTATTTCGGGCTTGCTATCCATTCAGCCTTTTTCTCGTACAAGAAATCTACTCTTGCTTCTGCCAAATCGAATTGCCTGTCTCCGAGCTAAATACACAACGTCGTTATGCTCCATCCAGGACTTTCCTAAGATTATTCGGTAGGCCAAATCGTGTATAACGAAGCCTCAAACACGCTCTTTGCGCCCATCTAAGTCCACGTCTGCGTATGTGGCCTCTGAGAAGGAGTATTCTTGGTCATCTTCTTTAGCTAGCTTAAGTCCTCGTTTTTCTATAGGTATGCGTGGTAGTTTCAGAGATTGAACAGTATCTTCACGGAAAGCGGCATAGCACAAACATCCAGAGTGAACAAATGATTCTACGTATTTTATTTTGTTAACAAGTGTATCCATTATGAAAGGTGAGCTATCCATTCTATCCAGAGCTTCTACAAGTTCAAACTTTGTATACCTATGCTCCTGTGCACGACTTTGCCAAGGAGCTATTCTTTTTCCGACTCATTACCTTTGGAGTCATCACTTTCATATTGCAGACCAACACTATTTACTGTCTTGACTTTGGACTTGGGATGTATTGCTGGACCAAAGCTGGGACAGTCCCTCCAAGCATGTCCGGATCTACGACATCGGACGTATTTTCCTCTCAGTCTTAGTTTCTCAAATTCTTCTTTACCTAGCCAAGCAGCTGCTGGGAGATTACCCTTCCTGCTTTCTATACTTGTTTGCCCAAGAGAGGCTATTAGGGCCTGAATTTTATTGATCCCTGACATTACAGTATCCCCTTGCGCATCGACGCGTGGTCTAGCTTCTTGTATTTGGCTACCGGCATCAAATTTTTGCATTCAATAATCGTCCAAAAAAAAGAACATTTATCTGCAGCTTTGGCGTTGCGCGGACACCAGTCTGTCATTGCCTCGTAACGGTTGGCGATACGAGTGACTTCAACCACCCAGGCGTCGTAGTTTTCAGGGAGCGCCAAGGGTACCACACAAGATTTTAGCTTTGAATCCAGGCTTTCTTCAAGGGCATCAATTTTAAGATAATCTGGCCAATCCATTCCTTCGGCCTTTCCCAGCAAGACCTCAAAATCTTGCAAGTAATTGGAAAAACTTTGATACTTACCCTGCCGCAATCTTGAGAGGCGTTGAGATGACTTTTTTCTGGATTCTTTGTCCTCAAATCTTAATTTAATATGATCCAGAAAAGCAGAGGGGTTCCATAATCCATCAGGACCCCCAGAACTGTGCCATTGAAGAACACGGGCCCGTTTTGAATCCGGTATAGTTGCCACAATTTTGGCACAAATTCCTTAATTGTCCGGAAGGGAGCCAACATCGTTCCTGAGCTTTGAACAATTGTGTTATATCCAGGATGCAAAGTTCTCCAGATTGCCGTTTCATTCGGCCCATCTCATTGTCGACCGCTGCGTTGGCCTGGATAACTGGGGAGGCGGCTGGGCAATATTAATTTGCGGAATCGTCTGCATTTGTGCTCTGAGGTCATGTAAGGCTTTACGAAATTCTTCAGAGTCTCTCTCCGCCTTTGCTGCGCGAGCCTCGGCTTGTTGGATATAGTGTACCACATTGTTGAGCTCTTTTACAGCATTTTACAGCTCATCCGCAGCCTGAGAATTATTTATACCACTACTAATATCATTTGGTTGGATATCCATAGCATCCAACGGCTGCTTGCCCGAGATTTGCCCCATTTCTGAGACGTTAAAATATTCAATTTGGCTCGAGCTAAAGTTTAGGCTAGTCAATTCTGGTATGATGCTTTGATTTTCGGATTCTTGCAGGCGAGAGTGAGTAGTACTGCCCGAGTCTGAAGAGTGCTGGGTTGGCGCAAAGTAGGTTGGCATAAAAGATGTAGGAGTATGGTTGATTTTGGTTTGTTTGTCTGCAATCTTTGCGTGACGAAGCAAATATTACTGAAATGATATATAATATATGTGAACAACTCACTAAGGCTTTTACAGTGTCACGGATCAGATAATGAAGCAGTAAGCTTTCAGGTAAATGATGGTATTCTATAACTCAATTATGGAGAGAAAATCTACAGTTGACAAGTCTAATATTTATACAAAACAATGACCCCTGTAATACCTTATTCTCGTGAACCTACTTGTTATCACCGTTCTTTCCAGTTCTCTCTAGAAGATTCTCCAGACTTCTCTGAAGTGCTTTCAAGTTCCAGCCATTGCTTTGCTTTGGCATCTTTGGAATAGTGGGGGGCCCAGATCATATGATCTGTTTCAAGATGGCCCGTGCCCACTCTCCAATAAATGTGCACATGCATAGCATCTTCTAGAAGGTTCCTGTCGAGCTACACATTCAGCCTGCGCTAGCCAGCGTAGGCTACAGGGAATCATCGGCTAGCAAGCCGTTACATACAGCAGGAATAGGGCCAAATACGGTTTATATCCTATATACTAAGAAGGAGAGAAATGATTGCAAATGTAAACAAACATGATATTACGCGCTCGCGTAAATATGCGGCCGCATATCCAATTGGTATCGGTGACCTTTGCTCCCAATCCAATCCTAGGCAAAGCCTGTGACATAACCCTCCTTTTAGCCTGGCAGTGGCAATTACATCACCAGTGGGAGAAAGAACACTGACTCCTCCATTCGAAGAGCATATGTTAAAACCCTTTGATACGAGTTGCACTCCTGACACAAGATTCCTCGTACATGATGGGACATACCAAACGTTATTCATCTCGATGGTCTTTCTTGATCTTCCGCTGCGGTAGTCATATATTTCGAATCTGACGTTACAGACTCCAGAAACAGGAATGGAATGACCTGAAGCAATATTAACTGACTTGTTAGTAGTGGCCATGGAGTGGAATAGACTCTTGTTATGAAAGATATGATTCGTCGCGCCAGTGTCAAGCACTATATCAAAATTTCATTTGGACTCATCTGAAATCAAGGCATGTTCCTCCATCATCCATATACCCTCTTGAGTGTCTTCTATACTGTCGTTGGTCGCTGCCGTATTCGATTTTTTCTTCTCTTGTTTGGCCCTTTTCCTCCTGTTTGTCAGACCTTTTCCTGCATCATCCTGATCTTTCTCGCTTTCTCTGAATTTTTAGCTCCCCATTTAGATCCATCGAGAGTGTCCAGCCAGATGAAACATTCTTCACGTAAATGTCCCATTCGACCACAGTGAGCGCAATTCTTTCTTTTAGGAGATGCTTTAGTCGGAGTTGGATTATTTCCAGGCTTATGAATGACTAGAGCGATCATTAAAGTTGGATGTAACTCTCGGTACGCTGCTTGGGAAGCCCGGATAGCCAAGACAGTTGCTTCAAGCGAGATCTTAGGGTCTTTGAGGGTAATTATCGTTGACATGTAAAGCTCACCACAGTATTTGATGAAGTGGTTTAACATGCGCTTCTTCATGCTTGATTCTGAAGGCGCTGAGTTCCTATCTATTAGTACAATTCGCCCTCGAATTACCGCCATCTTTTGAACAACTCATTGTCAGATTTCGTCTGACCTTGTAATGTCTGTCCTTTATTTGTTTGACAAGTCCTAATAAGACTACCTTTGTTGTCTCGGGTTGCATTTTGGTTGGCTTCGTTTCGTCTAGCTTTGGATAATTTTCTATCTCGGTGTATCTCCTTTGGGGGTTTGACATGGGTCTTGTTTCATCCATATTGCCGACTCGCGCTTTGCCATGGATCTATACGCTTCACGATACTAATATATTTTATTTTGTTTGATTTGGTTTGATATCATCTCTGGTCAAATAATGTATATAAGTACCTTTGGCCTTCAGAGGATAGCTCTTTACGCTTTGTCTTTTGTCTCTTCTAGAACCCTAGAATCCCAGAACCTAGTTACCCTAGTCCCTCCAGTTCACCTAGTTCCTTATTTCAGTTATTCCTAGTCCCAGTCCTTTATCCTTACTTCCTTCTTCACCTTGTTACTCCCTGCTACAGACCCAATCTCACGCCGCCTCTTGCTTTCTTAGTAATTCTCGAAAGTATCATTCTCCAAGTTACCAAGTCGACATCAATTGTGACACTCATTGATATCAACGTCGTCCTCAACATTGAGCCCCAAGAAGGCATGAGTTAAATCATCGATATCCTCGTCCGAATTTGGGCAATAAAACTGTCGTAGGTTGTCCCAACATTGCTTAGCCTTGAATGTGGGACCGACAAGATGGAAGGCGATGTCAGGGACGAGCTGAGACATCGCAACTCGGATATTTCTTTCTTGCTTCTCAATAGTAGAAGCAGTGGGGGACTCTGAGTCCTCTGAACTAGCAGCCGTAGGTTTTGAACTCTTTTTAGAACCGTCTGATGAAATTAGTGCTTCTAATTGAGATGGCTGAGGAAGATTGTGCAAGGTTGAATCCCCTTATCGCACACGCATTGACCTTAAGCCTAAAGTGTATTGTGAGCATCAATACGCTAATCTTTATTAGTAAGATCACTCAATCACTGTTAGTTAGTTTTATTAGTAGATAGCACTCTGTTCAAAGTGGGAGAAAAAAACATCTCCAGACACTACGTTAACAGACTCTTACTTGTTTCAAGTTTACCCTACGATTGATAAGTGATCCTATCCAGTCTAACAACTGAACTTTAAATCTTCCATTTCAATAGGTTCTGAGCCCGGTGCTTAAAGCACAAATTCACTTGATTAAAATTTTGGAGACAGCAAAGCTAATCTTCCATTTCACTAGAAACCTCACAATGTGTGAACCCACTACTCAAGTCGAATCATTCTTCACAAACCTCTGCAAAGAGTAAACTATTTGTAGTATGATTTTAACAACCATTACTCCCCTAAATGGACAGGCGAATTACGATTCATGGGCTACAACCATGACTGCAATATGGCGCAGTATGGGACTGTATGAGCTGGTAGTCGAAGGGGTAAAACCCACGGCTAGTATCACGGTGCGAGCAGGAGGTATAATTTAATAGTATTGTTGATGCGTAAAGACTAACTCTACAAACGACGGAAACCTTTATATACTGGAGCTAAATAAGTCACGTGGTTACAGTTCCGTGACAGTACCTCTCCCAAACCGCTATTTGTCTCGAATAGCACGGAATTCATTCCCTATACCTTTTTGGTAAGACAACTTTTCGGCGACTCCTTGTAAAATTCACCTGATCATCAGTAGGTTCTGATAATTCAGATTCATGATAAGTATATTTATCTTTTTTCTTTCTTTTTACCCATTTCGGGGGCCCAGGCTTTTCCGGATATCTACAGTGGAACTTCATGATGGCAATGTCTTGGCCTCTCAAATCAGTAGCCACTTGCCAAGTTGGTTCTTGGTGCTTCCACTTCACTTTGTAGGTTATGTTACCTGGACCTAGTTTGTTGTGAGAGTCAAGGATATTGTCAAACTCCCACTTTTCAACTTCAGCTTCGCCATCGCTTTGTTCCAAAATCCGACCTCGGATATTCCTTGATTCTTCTTTATTGATGAAACTCTGTCCCGCTAAGCCAACATCAAATGGGTCCTTTTGTCGTAGCAGGCTTGTATGAAATACAGGAAATATTTTCATGCCTTCTGGTAACTTTACTCTACAAGCTCTTTGATATGCCAATAAGACTTCGAAAGGGCCAGCCCATATGTCATCTATTTTTTTCATCGGCCGGTTTGTTTTCATATTTCGAGTGTTAATGTAGACCAAATCTCCTTCCCGAAAGCTAGGTGCGTCGGCTCTTCTATTGTTGGCATTATCTTCAGACCTTTGTTGAGATTCTTTTGATAAAGCTTTTAATTGTTGCAAAATTCTAGAGAAACGGTCTCCAACAGCATTTGCCTTCAAAAATTCTTTTTTCTGTGAAGTAGACAAAGATGGTGGGCATGGTTGTCTTGGCTCAACACCCAGCTTAGGATTATACCCATAATTTGCAAAAACGGTGATACCCCAGTTGTCTCTGAAATTGCATTATTTCCTGCGAATTCTGCCAATGGTAACCATTCAACCCAGTCATCCTGATGAAAACTAACAAATGCTCGAAGATACTGCTCTACAGATGAGTTTATTCTTTCTGTCTGGCCGTCTGTCTCCGGATGAAATGCAGAGGAAGGTTTCAACGTTATCCCTAGTCTTGAACTAAGTTCTCTCCAAAATTGGGACACAAATTGTGATCTGTGATCTGATATAATATTATCGGGCGTTCCGTGTAGACAATACACTCTGCTTACGAATGCGTCTGCCATCTCTCTGGCGTCTAAGGATGTTGTCAGGATAAAATGCCTGTACTTGGTTAAACAACAAACTACAACTAGTAGATGATTATATTTTGTTCCATATCTTATGCATTCAGGGAGTGGTGAGAAATAATCAACTGAAATATCTGACCAAGGTCGAAAAGGCACGGGCAACAGTTGTAGGAATCCTGGTGGAGCAGATCTCGGAGTTTTAGTCCGGATGCATAACTCACATGCTTTGACGAAATTTTGTACATCATAAGTCATGCGAGGCCACCAATACGAACGCGCAATAAGATCTCTCGTTTTTGTCCTACCTGGATGCCCCGCTGGTCCTGAAGAGTGAATTCAATAGAGGATCTGTATCCCAAGTTCATTGTCAGGAGGAACAAAAAGTACATCCTTGTAATAAATCCTGTTTTCTATAACTTTACAATCATTGAAAGCAATTTTCAACAATTTTTGTATATCTGTTTGACTTGGATGTCATCCAATATTCTTATTCTGTTTCATTGTCAGGCTACTGTCGTTTTATGGTGTTTGGTTTTTTGTTGTATCAAACAGTGTTTTAGAATACGCTTTTAGGTATGAAATTATTTTGTTATTTTATAGTGTTTCACTCGGGTCTGGAAAGGGAGCATCGGTTTGAAGGTTGTTGTTAATGACTCTGGGATGGAAAATTATTTTGGAAGAGATCCACGGAAAGACATAGAACTGTCATTTATATAAACCTTTAGGATGTAACTTATTATAGAGTAGAGTTTTTCGACTGAAAATATCGATATCTATTTTCTCAAACCCATTTCTGTATCTCACTTATATTTATTCTATCTGTTACTATAGACATATCTTTCACGACTCAAATTTGCTATATGTGTCTATCTATAACAAATATTTAAAGTTGATAAATATCTCTATTCCATTCCCGACATTCTACGTTTTGAGACATTCAATCATCGTCCTTGCGAGCTTATTTCTAGCATATGCCCTGTCAATCAACTCGTCTATTGGTAAGTCCGTTTCCGGGACAAGAGATATCTTAAAGGACTGGATAGGGCTGCTAGTCTTTATAACATCAGGAAGGTACATACCACTGCTCCACTTGAGTTGGAGTAAGTTTTCCGGCTCGTTCGGGTCAAATCGTGATTCAGGCAATACTGTTCGTTCTCGATTCTTAACTCGATCGTCATTTCCGTCATATTTATTTGGTTGATCTTCTGGCTTGCGACTCAATGCGTCAGGACGTGTGGCCTTTACTCCCAGTCGGTACACAATTTGAAAATTGAATTGTGATAAAAACTCCGACCAGCGAACTTGTCTTTGGCTTAGTACTTTTGAAGTCTTGAAGTACTCCAAGTTTTTATGGTCAGTTAAGACTTTGAATGAATCTTGTGTACCTTGCAACTCTGGGCGCCATTCTTCTAGACATTTAATAATAGCTAGTAATTCCTTGTCATAAATTTCGTAATTACATTCAGCAGAATTATGCTTGGAAGAAAAATATGCCACTGGCCGTAAAAACTTTTTTTTATTGTACTGAGGTAAGACGCCTCCCAACGCCCAATTTGATGCGTCAGTTTCAAGAACTGTTTGTTTGCTGTAATCAAAAAATGCCAAGGTAGGCGCTGAAGTAAAAGATTTTTTCAAACTATCAAAAGCAGACTGCTCGTCACTACCCCAACAATAAACTGTATTTTTTTTAAGCAAATTAATCAGAGGTCGAGCGATTATTGAGAAACCACAAATGAAACGTCGATAGTAGTTGGCAAATCCTAAAAATTTTTGAAGATCTTTGACTGTACCTGGGGGCTCCCACGAATTAATTGTTTCTACCTTAGCGGGATCCATCTCTACACCATTAGGTGTTACTGTTAGTCCAAGATATTTGGTTCTTGTCGTCTCAAATTCACACTTATTAATGTCAATTTGTAAGCCTGCCTCAAATAGCCTTGAGACAACTTGACGGACGTGTTCTCTGTGATCTTCTTTAGTGTTTGAATAAATTAACACATCGTCTAAATAAGCTGTACAAAAATTGTCTAATGAGTTGTACAATGTGTAGTTGATGTAGTGCTGGAATGACGCTGGCGCGTTACAAAGCCCAAATGGCATTACCAACGATTCAAATAAACCGAAACGTGTAATAAAAGCCATTTTCTATTCATATCCCTCAGCTATACGGAGCTTATTAAATGCAGCGATTATGTCCAACTTTGTGTAATACTTAGCGTGGGAAATTGCGTCGAGAGTTTCTCTGATCAACGGCAATGGATACCTATTTTTTATTGTGACATTATTGAGTCCTCTGTAATCTTGGCAAATTCTTACGCCTCCACCAGGTTTTGCGGCAAGCAATAATGGTGCAGCACATCGTGCCCGAGATTCCGGGATAAATCCTTTCTTTAAATTTTCATCTAGCCATTTTCTTACGACTTTTAGTTCTGGTACTGAAAGCGGACGATTTTTGTTGTATGGAGGCTCCATTCCTGGGATTGGCTCGATCTTATGATCCCAGACTCAATGGGGTGGGAGCTTGTCTGCAATTTGTGGTAGAAAGGCTTCATAATGATCTCGGAGCCACATAGGCAACTTATGCATTACCTCCTCATATGAAAGCACTGGTTTTTTCTCTAAAAACTTATTTATATCTGTTTCCTTGATACGATTAATTTACAAACTATCACTATTATAAAATTCGTTCAGGAAATCGTGATACGAAATTGGAAAATTTGAATGCATGTCCTGCAATTCCCCTTTTTCTAACATTGCATCCACTTTTTCATCCTTACAGAATTTTAGAAAATTCACTGCACTTGAGTAATTGATATCTTTTATAACTGGCCTTTGGCTATTTTCTTTGGGCACGTCAATACTATCACTCTTTTGGTTAAGGGTATGGAATTTTGAGGTTGCAATAGTAGACTCCTTTTCTTCGATGAAAGTTCTGTTTCTCCATGAGGGTAGCTCTGAAATTTTAGCATAGTTAAATTTTTTTTGTTTTTGTCATAAAGTTTTGTTGTCTTTTTTGGCGCCGACACAAATTTACTGGACATTAGTGGTAGACAATTTTCATGGCAGTGCCTTGAACAAAATAACAGTTCCAAACTTGCCCATTTAATAAGAGGGTCGTGAATTTGTGCCCACGGAATTCCTAAAATCAATGGGTTTTCCACTCCTAACTTTGTGACATAAAAAAAACTCATTTCCTCGTGACGTCCAATAGCCATGGGAATCACTAAGTATTCTGTTATTTGGTCTCTAGTTTGTCCATCTGCAAGACATACGGCACGTGGACGTTCAAGCTTTTTAGTAGAGAGATTATTCAGTGAGACTTCTCGTCTATCAATGAATCCATATGCAGTGCATCCGCAGTCTATCAAAGTGTTTAGATGCACGGGTATAGCATTTTGCGCGGGGAGAAGTTTGGCAGACACAGACAAAGATTTATCATTCCCTATAGACTTTAAACTAAGAAGTTTTTTATTGTCTAGTATTCTCTGTACCCATCTTGGCTCTCCCAGTAGCCCTTGATCGCGACTATGATCAAAGGCTAATCTTTTCCCTGTTTTGGCTCCATATTTTTAAATTGGCTCTCACAATACTCTTGCTCATCAGTATTAACAAATGAATGTTCCTCAATTACCCGTGCTTGGAAGCTTCCCTGGCCTCTGCCACGAGAAAAGTTAGTCCTGCGACTTGCTCTACCAAAAAAACTTCCGCGGCCTCCCCGCCCACCACCGCGGTGAGCATTTCTTTCGTCAGCTGCCTTTTTAGATCGACAGTCTTCTACTTAGTGTCCAAAAACTTTGCAATAAAAACAAAGCCCCTGGTCAATACACCTTTTCGGTTCATCCTCTCTCATTGCATCTAATTGCATTGGATCCCCATTACTAATTGCCGAATCTATCGGATGGCTCTGCTGTGGGTGTTGGTACACGTTATGGGGGGGCTGAATTTGTGGATGCGCGTTTTGAGGGAGTTGAATTTGTGGGTGCGACTTAGCCTTAAATCGTTGGTGGTGGTCGTACTCTTGATTGTTGTTATATAAAGTTTGACATAAATTTTACCAGCCTGCAAAATCACTACGGGCAGGTGGACTAGTCACATGCCTGAGTCCATTTGTAATTTCTGGAGAAACCTTTTTCTTTAGGGCATCTACCATTTGTTCCTCTGTCTTATTGCTCTTCTTAGCTAGCTGCACAAAGCTACTTAGAAAATTTTGAAAGGGGCGGTTTCCTTGAGACAATAGGTCAAACTTTAGGGTAGCGTCGTGCGCCAAGTCAAGGGTCTCGTACTGCCTGTCCAGTTGATTCAACAAATCTTCTGATGTTTTCACATCCCACGCACCAGGGTCATCTTTTTTCTGCTGGACTTGTTCTATTATATGTCACAGGCTAGTGCCTGACAAATTTTAGGCTGATGCCTAAGGCTTGAACAATGACTTCTGAGCGGTTCCATGTTGACACCTCCCCGGCTGACACGTCTCCCCATACATCAATAGATTACACGTCGCCCCATACATCAGCGGATGACATACAATGAGACTATGGTTTCGTACGTGAAAGAGATTGAGTCATCCTGAGAGATCTAATCTCAGCAGAAAGGACTCGGAAGCGGGATGGAGTTATGGAAACTAATGGAGGGAACAAAGACTACGCAACATTCACTTGGATCATGTGAAGCAAGACAGGGAAGTAAAACATGAGGAATAGATAAATGAAGTTTGCTCTCAGTCTCCTTTTGTTCTTTACTTCAAGATTTTCTATTGTATATAGCTCTGGATAGCTTGTGAATAACAATCATCTTAAGACCCTTACATTATATCTCTGTTTAGGTGATAAGCATCCCCACCTAAACAACGCAGGATCATTAAAATTTTGACTTTTTTGTTATCGAAGTATGCTTTGTCTTGGACAAAGTTCAAATTCATTTGCGACTTCCAGCTCAAGTATTGATCCTGTCGCTTTATCACATCTTTTTCTAGTCCTGTAAACTTCTCTGGATCAGAGGTGTACCTGTGGGTGGTTCTTTCGATCCTAGTCTTCGTTGATTTTGCCACAAGTTTGGTGTTCTGAGAAACTAACTCTGAAAGCAATTCTTGGCTATTTAACAAGGCGTTCCGGGTCTTCTCGAGTGCTGTCTCTGAATTTTGTAAACAAAGATTTGTGTCATCCAGTTTCACTGCCATTCCTTTATTTTCGCTCTGAGCACGGTTAAACTCATTAAGCATGTGGTCTAATTCTGCACCTAGTGCATCAATGAAGTAAATCAAGCATGGCTGTAGTTCCTCGACCTTAAGGTTGCCGGCTCCTTTTAACGCGCACGTCAGAGGTGACATATCGAAAGTCCATTCCTTCTTTTCAATCAACCATTTGATATAGGAAATATTATCTATATTTGCCTCCAAGACTTCAAGTAGTGCTTTACTTATTACAGCCATCACGCAATACTTTTTTTTGTTTTGTTTTTTTATAATTTAAAAACAAGCAAAACAAACTAAGCAATCAAATAAACAAATCAATTAAAAAAAAACAATCGAGACAATGTGGATCAAGATAAATCAAAAATTTTCAACAAGAAGTGTTCACACCTACAAGTTTACACAGTGTTTGCTGAGAGACTAAGGTCGAGGTCTGTTAAAATCGAGAGCTAAGATCGTGGTTGTATATTCTGTTAGACGCAACAAACTATCACGGTGCGAGCAGGAGGTATAATTTAATAGTATTTTTGTTGCGTAAAGACTAAATCTACGAACAACGGAAACCTTTATATAGTGGAGCTAAATAAGTCACGTGATTACAGTTCCGTGACAGCTGGTGCTGGTCTTGAGGAGCAGAAGTCGCTCAAAGTGTTGTATAATCAGGCAGTAGCTGCTTACATTCATGTGGTCAACCCTGAGATCATCCAAAGTGTTCTCAATAAGGAAGACCCACACTTGATGTGGACGCACTTGGTTGCTCAATATAAAAGAGACACAGCGTACGCGCTAGTCTATCAAGTTGGCAACCTGTGTGAGCTAAAAACCTCTTTCAACACGTCGACCTCTCTAGCTACCTTTGTTCAGTCTTTCGAGACTGAATGGTCTAAACTTCACAAACTGGCCAGAGATTCTACGGATCCTTATCGGCACAAGTTTGCAAGTTTCGTTGAAGAAGATCTTGCCAAGCGCGATTTTCTACTTGGATTTTTGAGTCGCCACAAGAGAAATGTGGTTGATAACTTGACTACAAAGAGCGATCTTACATTCGCTGAAGTCAAGCAACGACTCATAGACCTCGACTATGAAGAGTCTCCTGAAACAGCTTTTTTTACAGCTGTCAAAGGATTCAAAAAGCCTAGAACCATGAAACCAGCCATCTCTCAGAAAAAGTCATGCAGTTTCTGTAAGAAGCACCATCCAACCCAAGCATCTGGCCATACGTGGTTTAAATGCCCCAAAATAAAGGAGAGAAATATACAAAAAGCTAAACAACTAATTGCCTCTACCGATGAAGCCCACATGACGTTAGTCGGGCCTATCAACGAAAAGGTCAGTCAAAAGCACTTTTATCTTGACACCTGTGCAATAGCTCACATGTGCCCATATCCAGAGAGATTCGAATGTATTTCTGACTGTTCCGGACTTGTAATGTCCAGTTCGGGTCAAAACACGAAAGTCTTGGGAAGGGGGACAGTGGTTTTATATTTCATGTTATCTGATAAAACTGTTTTGCAATTCAAGTTGAGCAATGTTTTGTACGTACCTGGGTTACAGTATCCTCTGTTTTCTTTTAGACAAGAAAGACATAAAGGCTATACGTTAGTTGATGATGGAAAAGTGATGAAGCTCACAAAACATAATAAAACGTACCTTGAAGCTACATTTAATGGACCACTTCCACTGATTTCAGAATCTGCTCCAAAGTTCAAGATTATGCATGCTTACATATGACTTTTGGCATGATGCACTGTGTCATGCAGCTCCATCTTCTATATCCAGCTCCCTAAAAATTATGCAGAACCCTAATGTGATACCTGAACGTCCCAAAAGTTTTCATTGCGAAGCTTGTGCCTTGTCAAAATCAATTCACAACAAGCCTAGATCCACAATCCGGAAAACCTATGAAAAAGGTGAATACTTACATTCTGACCTCAGTGGTCCATTTCCAGTATCATCTTTAGGAAATTCCCTCTACTACATCAGTTTAGTTGATGATGCTACCAGGTGTACAATTGTTCAATTCTTAAAGTCAAAATCTGACGCTGCACAAGTTATTGTGAAAATAATTGCAGAGATTGAAAAACAATTTTACTATAAGGTTAAAGCATTACGAACTGACAACGGTGATGAATACATCAATAAAAGCTTGAGTAGTTACTTAACTCAAAAGGGAATATGTCATGATTTAACACTCCCTTATAATCCTGAGTCTAATGGCGTCGCCGAAAGGTTAAATTGCTCCATTGGTGAAGGAATTCGCGCAATGCTTTTACCCATCACTGAAAAACGTTTGTGGGCCGAAGCAGTACAAGCTTTCACGTACACCAAAAACCGTTTATATCATACATCTGTTTGTGGGCAGACACCTTATGAAGCCTTCCATGGCGAAAAACCCACAATAGAACACCTACAACCCTTTGGGCGAGAATGCTATGTACAAATACCCAAGGCTAAGCGTCCTTCGGGCAGTAAGCTTCTTCCACGAGCGGTTAAAGGTTTGTTCGTAGGTTACACCAAAGTGCCCCACCACTATCAAATTTTTATTCCTGCAGCAAATCATGTTGTTGTCTCAACTGATATTATATTTGCTCCATACGTTGCAAAACGTATCGAAAATATCATCAATGTGCCAACACCAAATGATAACACTTCAAAGAAAATTTCAGATAACCATCAAGTTGAAATAAACATAGTTTCTTAGCCAACTGATAAAACATGCCCACCAGACGAACACATTACAGCCCCCGAAACTGCTCCACAAGTCCAAATATCCAACAATCCTTCCAATGCCCAGTCACGAACCAGATCTAATCGCCTTGTCCGCCCTCGCGTGTTCGATGACACAATTACGGGAGAGTGGTGGAAAAGTTCTCGTGTGCATCCTTCAAATAGTTGTTTTACTTAGTATGTGTGGGAATAGTGGATGGTGGAGCAGAAGAATGGAAGACAGCTACTTAGGAAAATGTGTGTGTAATAAAGTGTGTATCAGAGTTAATAGTAAGATAGATTCAGATGATTATCTACAGGTGGAAGGTGACCTAGCTATATACATGCCAGGCTGATCTGTGCTTCTACAATCCGTGTTAGGTAGACTCAATAACTTAACTTAACTTGTTGGGTGGCTCGAACGATGGCGTGCATACATCGACGTTAGTGATCAACCAATTGGGGATGTCCGATTCACGGGTAATGATGTGGCGATCTCCGATCGTAAGTGAAGATCACAACACTCCCTCTGTCGATGTGCTGACTTGGAGCATTTGGATTTGTGTTTGAGTGGCTGTTAGCTTAGCGGATTGTAACCTGCGATTTAAGTTTGGTCAGAGCATCTGACAATTGTCTATCTGATGGGATGTAGACTATTGCTATTTGTTCGTTTTGATATTGTTCTCTGCAGTAGTGGTTCCTAAGGGCTATGTGCTTTGATCGTTTGTGGTTGTCGTGGTTCTTGATCAGAGATATTGCCGATTGATTATCTACGTGGAGATTGGTGCATCTTGCTCCCTCTATAAGACTCACTAGTTCGAGTTCTTGGAACAGAGACTTAATCCACTGCAGCTGTCTGCAGGTTTCGGTTGCGGCTAGGTATTCCGCCTCGATTGTGGAGAGGACTACCTCCTTTTGAAGGCGTGATTTCCAAAATATTGGTCCTGACGCAAGCCTTATTAGTGAGCCTGATGTTGATCTGCTGGTCGTCATATCTGCAGCGAAGTCTGCATCTGAGTATGCTTCCAGGGTTGGTTTATTAGTGCCTTTAGTGAAGGTTATGCCTTTATCTGGTTGTTTTGCTATATATCAAAGAATATGGCGTGCGGCCTGGATTTGTTCAGTGGATGGGTTTGCTAGGAAGCGAGCTAGATGATTCACTGCAAACGTGATGTCAGGGCGAGTGTTGTTGGAGAGATATTGCAGTCCTCCGATGATCGAGTTGTACTCATGATTATCTTCCTTGGAGCATTTTGAGGTGTTGGCATCTGTAAGTTTATTCAGTGGTGTGCTTGCTGGCTTGCAGTTTTCTAGGCCATGCCTCTGCAGCAGTGTGCGAGCGTATTGACCTTGGGAAAGAGTGAGCGTATTATCGCGTTGTGAAATATTGATTCCGAGGAATAAGTCCGTGTTGACAGGTTTTAACTTGTACTTTTTGTGTAGAGCAAACATTAGTTTGTCTATTTTGTCGCGATTTGGTCCCATGACCTGAAAGTCGTCAACGTGCAGGAGTACAAATAGATCATGTGGCTTGTTGGTGTATAGGCACACGTCTGATGTTGTTGGGTGGAGCCCCAGCGCTGCCAGAGTTGCTTTGGCGTCATCATACCAGAGTGCGGCAGCTTGCTTGAGGCCATAAAGTCCCTTCCTGAGTCGAATAATGTATCCATCCTTTTTGAACCCTGTATGCATTTCCATGTATAACTCAATGTTCAAGTCTGGATTTAGAAAGGCTGTGGGGACGTCGCCTTGGCATCTGTGCCAATTAAGATAGTGGGACAATACAAGCATAATGCGTCCTGTTTCCGGTCTGGGTGTCGGTGCAAATTTTTCATGATAGTCAATTCCAGGTCTCTGTGTGTAGCCCTTTGCGGTGCATCGAGCTTTATATTTGTCGACACTACCATTTGCCAGAAATTTCTTTTTAAAGACCCATTTACATTTCATTGGTCTTCGACCTTTGGGTAACGCATTGAGGTTTATAATTTCAAAGGTTTTTGTATTTATAAGTGATTGAAATTCTTCTAATGCAGCAGTTTTCCATCGGTGGGCATCTGGGCTTGACATAGCCTCTTCCCAAGTTTTTGGGTCGTTTGATGTAAGTGCAGCTTTACCGTGGTGTAATCGATGATAGTCAATACGTTTTACTGCTCGACCTCTTTTAGTGCAAATAAATTCTCCCTCTGGCGAGTGGGCTCGTTTTTGGCCAGCCAGAGATCTTATGGGATCCCATCCGGTCATTATTAGATCATTGACTGGTGAATTTTCAGAGTGTGGTGTGGTTTGTATCTGTTTGATTTCTGTGTCATTGTCCGAGTCTTCGTAGTTGTTCCTGATTGCTGTGTCCTGCCCATTGTTTTTATTGGCTGGATTCGAATCTGGTGAGTGAGCTCTCTTCTGACCGGCTATCTGTGGAATAGGATCCCAGCCGGTCATCACTTGATCGTAGCGAACTTCATTTTCATTTTCAGTGGGTGAGATAATGTTTTCACATGTTTGATGCAGAGTGTGGATTTCATCATGCTCCGGTGTCTCAATTAGATCTGTCTCAGTGTTTGTCGAGGAAAGGGGGCTTGGATTGGATTCGATCCATGTTGAAGATGGAATAGGTGGCGTTTGCGGATGTTGCGTGTTTAAGTCTTGTTGATGATTGCTACTTGGAGAAAACTGGTTATGTGAGATGTTATCCAATATGACTGGCTCGGTTATATTTGGAGTGTCATTTGGATGCAGTGAAGATTGCGTGTTGTCATTGAGAGTTGATGGATTGTGATTACTTAAGTCAGCAGTGAGAATTGGTTCGTTGGGCTGGGCAGTTGGGAACGATGTTGCTAACGTATCATTTGTCCAGTAGCTGGTGGTTCGTTGCTTGTCGACCGGGTCCATTTCGTCTCCAAACATGATGTCTTCATTAAAAGACGCGTGAGGGTTGAAGCTCACCGCCCATTTGAGCCCTTGAACTGGTGTTATGTGGGGATGCAATATGAGGAAGTTCTTGGATGTATTTTGTTGAAATCCTAGGAACCATCCTTTGTCCGCTCTCGCTTCAAACTTGCCTGGCTTAGGGCTTATTAGTTTATATGCACGGCATCCGAATCGTGGTAGCATTCTGAGATCAACTTTCTCCAAATGCGGTTGTTGTAGTCCTGATAGGAAGTCAATGATGGGTAGGTTCTTAGTTCGGATGCAGTATAATCGATTAACGACAAAGCATGCGTGTCGAACAGCCCAGCTCCAATAGCATGGTGGCATATTGGCGTCAATTAACATTGACCTTGCAACTCTGAGAATAACCTTATTTGCGGCTTCGGAGGGTCCATTCTGCTTGGGTGTATATGGGGCTGACGTGTCGGTTCGAATGCCTTGTTGCTCACAAAATTGTTTGATCATAATGAACTCGGAGCCTCCATCTCGGAAAATTGTCCGGACGCGTTTGTCGTATTGGTTGTGCATGCTTTGTACCCATTTAACTAGTGTTGGTGCTATCTGATCCTTGGTAGTAGTGGTGAGTACCCATCTCATCCGAGTTTTGGCATCGGTAATAATCGTGGCGTATTGCATATTGTCAGTGGATGGGACTAGTTTTCCAACAGTGTTGATGAATACTTCATCGAGAGGATGTTTAGGTGTTGGCCGTGGTTCTCTAGAGACGAATTGTTGTGCTTTGCTCAGGTGACATGTTTCACAGGTTTTCAGCTCGCTGGTGTCGATTCCTTCGAGACCTAATGTGAGATCTTTGGTCCGTTTTAGAATCTGTTGACCGATGTGTCCGAGTTGTTGGTGCCAGCGTTGAGTGCTGTCTGTTGTTGGTATTCGGGCGACACCCGGTGCTGCAGTAATAGTGGTGTTTAATTTGCCCGTGTGAAGAGGTCGGATGTAATATACGTCATTGTGAAGTGTAAGTCGGGCTATGGGTTCATCTGATTTACCATTTATGTGTTTAATTAGCATCTTGTTCTTGTAGTCAGGAAATATGTTTGCTAGTCTTTGTAGTCTCCCTGCAGAGATAATTCCTGATGATGATTTAGGAGAAAATAATGCATCATGAAGTATGAGAGTGTGATTTCCATATTTTACGCGTGCTGTACCTTGCTGATTTAAAGATGAGATTCCTACGGCTTGGTCAAAGTGAAAGGGTTGGTGGCGCTTGGAAAGATTGTCAAACATGGATCTCACAAGAATAAAGTGGTGCGATGCACCAGTATCATAGATTGCAGAAAATTTATTAAAACGAGAAGACAATCCTGTCGCTGCTATTCCGTCAGATTCTTTCCGACGTCCTGTTTTCTTATCATATAATGTGTCCAAATACTCCTGAAACTCCTCAAACTGTTCTACATTATCACTAAAAGTTTTATCATCATCACCATTGGCAGCTGCTTTTGCTTTACCCTTCTCATCAGTTTTGCTCTTGCCATATCTCCATTTATCGCCAAATCTAGCGTGGGCAAGGTCAGGGTTCTGTTTGTAGCACTGCTTATTTTTATGAGGGTGTTGACATAAGCGGCATCGTGCTTCCGGGTCAGGTGCGGGAGTCGATGTGGCCGCGGAGGCGGGAGTGTTGTGTGGGCGACCGATGTGGTGATTAGACGCTGCAGTGCGGAGTGAAGATACCATCGCTTGGAGTGGGATGGGCTTGTCCGTACTGTCCAGTGCCTTGTGGGATCTCCATGAGCTGAGCCATGGAACGTGCAGAGTGCCCACAAGGAAGAGTGCGGCGGCAGTGGCCTCCGGGATGGAGCGATCCGTGGGAGTTTCGTCTGTGGCGCTCAGATTTTCGGCTGCGGTGGTGACATTTTAGTATGCTGTTAAGAAGGCGTCGCAGTACGCTTCTACAGTTGTAGTGAGCCTTAGAGATTGGAACTGTCGTAGGGCGTCAAGGTATGGTGCAGACGCTGTTTCTCTCCTCGACTTGGAGACGCTATCGTAGAGGGCTTTGGCAGACAGTCTGACATAGTCACGTGGCCAGACTTTGCTACTGAGCCTTTCTAGTATAATGTTGCGCGCCTCAGTTTTGTTGTTCTTCCATGTGAGAACTTCTCTTCTGTGTAGCTTCCAAGTGACTTCCCATGAAGCGTCGGTGGTGTCTTTCCCTCGAGCAGGGGTGCTTGGACGTTCGACCGGGTCGACATCGGGATTGTCGTGGATGACGTGGCCAGTTAGGTCCCGTTTCGCAAGGCGTGCTCGAAGAGCAGCATCCCATCAACTGAACGAATCGGTCTCGCCAAAGATGACGAGGGTGGTGTTTTTCGACATGTTACTAAAGTTTGTTTAGAGAGCTGACCGGGGTCACAACCTGTTTTACTTAGTATGTGTGGGAATAGTGGATGGTGGAGCAGAAGAATGGAAGACAGCTACTTAGGAATATGTGTGTGTAATAAAGTGTGTATCAGAGTTAATAGTAAGATAGATTCAGATGATTATCTACAGGTGGAAGGTGACCTAGCTATATACATGCCAGGCTGATCTGTGCTTCTACAATCCGTGTTAGGTAGACTCAATAACTTAACTAAACTTGTTGGGTGGCTCGAACGATGGCGTGCATACATCGACGTTAGTGATCAACCAATTGGGGATGTCTGATTCACCGGTAATGATGTGGCGATCTCCGATCGTAAGTGAAGATCACAACAATAGTCCGCTCGCACCAAATAATATGGTCAACGATGACGAATGCAAAAGGGCATTGATAAGTATCTTGGAAGTTCCAGAACCAAGAACCTATAAGGAAGCGGAACACCTAGCATATTGGTCCGAATGGAAAAAAGCTTTCGAAGATGAAATGTCATCTTTTCACGAAAACAATGTGTGGCAAGTTGTGCCGCGACCCGAAGGACGCAAAATCGTCAGTGGTAAATGGGTTTGTAAAGTCAAAGGCAATGCGCAAGGCGAGCTCGAAAGATTTAAGGCCAGATATGTTGCAAAAGGATACTCACAAATCCAAGGAATTGACTATAATGAAACCTTTGCACCTGTCGTTCGGCTCGAATCTCTAAGATTGCTACTTGCTATATCTGCAAGTAAGGGGTGGAAACCTCGTCAACTTGACATCAAAACTGCATTTTTATATGGTATTCTGAATGAAGAAACTTACATCGAACTTCCTGATGGGTACAGGATAGATAACCATGTGGCTCGCCTCAATAGGTGTATCTACGGACTAAAGCAATCGCCCTGAGAATGGTATTTCAGATTGGTAGAATATATCCATCCGTACGGCTTTGCTTCTTCCCATTTTGACTCTTGTGTTTTACTCCACAACACTGGCAAATTAATAATTGCTATCTCCGTGGATGATATAGTACTTTTTGGTGAACAAGGAAAAGTCATGGACGACACAATCAACCTTCTTAAGAAAGAATTTAAGGTTAATGATTTAGGTACGCTCAACTGGCTCCTTGGTATACAAATTGAGTACTCAGATGCAGGTATCATCTTATCACAGAATGCATACATTAACAAAATCTTAAATCGATTCTTTATGCAAAACTGCAACCCCGTCTCTACGCCCATTGACTCTCACCAAAAGATCATTGCGGCGGCCAATGGAGAACCTAAGGCTAATGCACAACTGTATCAGCAGATTGTCGGATCATTGATGTATGTGGTATCTGGCACTCGCCCTTGACCTAGCATACACCATCACGCTCCTCTCACAGTATAATACTGAACCCTCTGTTACTCATCTGAGTATGGCAAAACGAGTACTACGCTACCTTAAGGGTACAAGCGAACTCAAGCTAACCTACAAGATAAATTCACCTCTAATTTTAACTGGATACTGTGATGCATCTTACGGAAATTGTCTTGACACTTGTCGAAGCTTTGCTGGATATATATCAACTTGGAAACTCCACGTTCAGTTGGAGAGCACGCAAACAGCGAACTGTAGCCCATTCCACCTGTGAAGCGGAATATATGGCGTTGTCAACGACTACTAGACAGTTCGTCTGGATTGTACGTGGCTTGCATCAATTAGTTGACAAAGATATCCCAAAAGCATTGATGACTGACAACCAAGCTGCTATTGATGTTGCTCACAATCCAAGGCTTAACGATGCAACAAAACACATTGATATAGCCTATCACTTTACAAGAGAAAAAGTAACAGACGGATCTTTAACTTTACTACATTGTCCATCTGAAGAG
The DNA here is from genome assembly GCA_028751805.1 of Podosphaera xanthii. NCBI lineage: Eukaryota > Fungi > Ascomycota > Leotiomycetes > Helotiales > Erysiphaceae > Podosphaera > Podosphaera xanthii. The sequence goes on from JAPWIX010000014.1 coordinate 3,802,516, forward strand.
AATCTTGCAGACATATGTACGAAAGCATTACCAAAGCCAAGGTTAAGTCACTTGTGCACCAGTATATTTGGTCCAAAGTGAGGCGGGATGATGAAATTAGTGCTTCTAATTGAGATGGCTGAGGAAGATTGTGCAAGGTTGAATCCCCTAATCGCACACGCATTGACCTTAAGCCTGAAGTGTATTATGAGCATCAATACGCTAATCCTTATTAGTAAGATCACTCAATCACTGTTAGTTAGTTTTATTAGTAGATAGCACTCTGTTCGAAGTGGGAGAAAAAAACATCTCCAGACACTTTGTTAACAGACTCTTACTTGTTCCAAGTTTACCCTACGATTGATAAGTGATCCTATCCAGTCTAACAACTAAACTTTAAATCTTCCATTTCAATACCGTCCAGCTGTGACTTAGCTTCTAAGACGTAGCTTTCAATCTCGAAAAGCAATAACGCGTCAAAGAAATGGGTACTCCATCGATTATAGGTCGACTTCTCTAGCTTTGGCGCACATCTCATGGACTTGAGAATTTTGATGGCTGACATAGTTAAGTCGAGTTAGGGGAGTAGAATAAAGAATTGAAGTAAATATCAAGTAGGAAATATTTAACTCAAGTAGTAGATAACCAACTTGGTCTCATAATCTGTTGAAAAATAAGGATGCGGATATAATTCCTGGAGGCAAGGACTTCTCGTGGAATGTTTGTCGCAACAACTTTTGGGTCTTCGACAATGCTAATATTTTAACTTAATATTTTTGCTTAATCTTTTTTAGTATCCAAATGATGTACAATATATATGCGTATACAAATCTCAAAGTGATTCCAATAATAATCACAGACAAAACAAGATGCCGACTCATTCTGTACATGAAACTTCAGTACTAAGTCAGAATGCCCAACGTTGCAGACATAAGACAACCATCCCTATAATTACCATAATGTTCGAACAAGATGTAAATGACTTATCCGATCTTAATGTTCCATATTTGAAACTTTCAGGCTCAAACTCCAACAGAATTGACTGCTCTAGCAAAACTGTACACTTCAGAGTATCACAAATATAGCGGTGCATCTGCATCATATGAGGATAATCTTAATTATAAATTTGCCATTTTTGGGGACTTTTATAAAAAATCAGGAGTTACAGCAGCTCTGCTTCCTGATGCGTTTTCCATTATGCTACGAGGACGAGCTCTGCATTATTATTTTACAAGCTGTCAGGGTCTCACGGATATAAGAAGCAGCTGTTCCACGGGGTACGAAGTCGGACTAGAAAGCTCGTTTGATGGGGGACGAGATGAGGGTATGTTAGGTAAGAGGTGAGATAGTGGTATAGATATGGGTGAGGGGTGAGAAGCAGGAAGCGCTCTTCACAGCAAAAGAGCAATGGGCGGTGGGAGTGGTCTTCCGGAGCGGAAAAGGGCAATTAGACAGCGGTCTTCACAGAGGAAGAGGATAATCGAAGAATAAAATTATATTCAGAAGTCGTTGCGTGGAGGGGAAACCCCGCGACGTTAGGTCTACATATGTACAATGGGTCTCCAAGTGGAATCGTAACAATAACTTAAAACGGGTCATAAGTCTACCACCCTAGATTTCGCCACCCTTCCCTACGTGAGACCACATTATCAAATTTAGGATAATTATCTAACAGATGGATCTAATGAAAATTCAAAACAATAGTCCTGTAGAGAGGAAGCTACACTACCTGCTACAGGAGGATTGGCTTCAAAATGAGCAATTCTGGCCCTTTCTGCAGCATCACGTGCATATTCTGCCTCTTCCGTCAGGTGAACCTGTTTGAGTCTCGCAAATGTCTGATTTGCATCAATTAATACTCCTCTATGGCCCTTTCGCTTCAGCTGCTCAAGCTGTATATCTTTAGAATTATTTTTCTCCTTCTCAAGTTGAAGTTGGAACGAGATCTTATCAATTCCCTAGTAAGCTTTTGGAACAGTAAGCGCCGTGTACGCGAAGAGCTCCAGCTATTCTGAGCGGTTCTAAAAAGGTCACGAAATTGGTGTGGGATACATGGCGTGGTTATAAGTTCAGTCTCTGATAGTCGGCGCTTTCTGTTTGGGGGTGTCAGGGGTTGAATTTGTACAGAACTTGGCGTCTCAAGGACAAATCGAGATTGAGCCGCTCTAACGGGATTCCAGGGCTGAATTCCTGCAGCCATCCATCCATTTTTAATACGAGCACTATCTAGACTTTCGTAGCTAGCTTTAGAGTAAAGTTTAATAAATTTTTGCTTCTTTGTATCGCTAGCATCGTCAAATCTGCTGAGCTCAGCGATTTTTGCTCTGTACTTGGCTTTAACCGATGAGAAACACGTCAGATCAAGTGGCTGAAGTATATGACTTGAATGTGGTATCAAGTAGAATATTACAATCATGTTAGTGTAACATTTCCACATGAACTCGTGTGTGGCATGAGATTTATGCCCATCTAGTAAGAGTAGTCAATATCCTTCAGTTGGCGTTGATGGGATGAAAACCTGCTTTAGCCACTTGAGTGCTATATCATTCGACGTCCAAGCATTTGGAGAAGATCAATAAGCCCAGTCTGGAGTAGATGTGGCCGGAAACCAGACAGAACTGAGATTTTTCCCCTTAAATATGACAAGAGGTTCATCCTCTGTCTAGCGGCTGATATTCCCTCTAGAACTGTCACCCACTCCCTATTTCCAGGCTGCTTGACCACCGTAGTTCTTGAAGATGAAGATCCAACATCTCTGCCATTAGATCCAATGCCTAAAGCGAAACCATACTCATCAGCATTTCACATATCCGACTTGATTTAATGTTTGTCAATCACGGCCTTTAGTCGGTGAAACCATTCTAAAATTCCCTCTTCAGTCACAGAATTTGCTCTCTGTCTTTCCAGCTTTATCCCGATCGTTGATTTGATACTAGAATGTCGTTTTATGAACCTGGTCATCCAATTCTTTCCAGGTAAAGCATCTGTAGAATTTCCACATCGAATTACGGAGGTCATTGCTTTAACGCTAGCGAATGAGAGGGCATCTCCTGCCTGATCCAGATCCATTATCCACTGCACCAACAAATTCTCTTTCTCGTTACTCAAATTTTGTTGGATTTCCGCACTTGATACATGGGAAACTCCACTGTTATACCTTTCTCCAAGAGTTGTTCTGGGCACATCTTCTGCTCTCGCGGCCTCACTAAAATTGCTATATTTTCCGGTTTTTAGGCCGTCCAATGCAATTTGAATTCGGATCTCTGAAGATTTCATAATGGTAAGTATGGGTGGGGAGTTATTGTGGATTGAAATTATGGTTTCACTCGGGTGAAGGGTGGCGGAATCTAGGGAGGTAGACTTATGAAACCCAGAGAACAAACCCAAGACTCCTACAACGGCACGCCAGCGTCTTGCCATGAAACCTTGTAGATCCTTTTGTCAAGCATTAAGGCATAGGGCTACGTAAGGAAGTGATACCCACGGAGTAACGGCGTTAAGATCAGTATCGACACATTTCTTTTTTCGCGAACATTACAACATTCATATAAAGGGTATCTGTAGAATAGAATTACCTCTCTAGCTCCATTTCATCCATTAATTCGAGTTCTTACCTGACTGCCATGTTAATTCCTGACACCTTTGTCAAATATTAACTCCTTGTAACGGCCTTGACACTTCCCCAACATGAAACATGTCAATCCGTGAAACAGGGCCGAAAACTTACAGTCATCAAAATGTTTGACTTGCTCAAATCCAACTTTGAAGGTCAAGAACATCGTGAAAATATGCTCAACGAATGGAACAATACATCACTGCGAAAAATGATACAATAGAATACAAGCAAATCAAAAGTACAAGTTTTCAGAGATATGATCTAGAAGCTTCAACAAATTCAGTGTAGCCTAGACATCTCGTTCCAGACGAAAGCTGCTCTACGAAATAGGATCAAGGCAGCTTGCTCAAATATTTCTTGTTGTAGTATGGCAATTCTAATTCCGACAATAACAGCCTCTGCCCTCATAAATATTATATCAACAGCACTCTCGAATGACGAACTACTCAGTTAAACCGATAAGCAAGAGATTTTTTTACTGACCGAAAATACCATGGGAACCATAGGGATCGTAATCACCCTGGGCGTTATTGTAGGACGTGGATCGTATAGGGGAATGCTGGAGCGACGTGAGAGTTAAGAAGGATGACAGTCGAACAAAGAAGCAGGTGAATAGAGCCTTAGATTTAAAGCTTAGTAGGTCGACATGAAGTAGGTACGAATATAGCCTTCAGAGATATTCAGTAAACCCAATGAACTGAGAATCTCCGAAGGGTGAGAGCTCTAAATGTATATACAGTAAAGTCCTTATGGAACGAACATAGTAGAAACCAAGATAACCGCCCGTGTGCCAAATTAGCAGCTACATTAAGGTGTTGATTTGCCTTGACATTTTGTTAATCTTCCAAACAACTAATTGTAAGAACAGAACATGCATGTGATATGAAACTAGTAAAAACACTAGATACGTGCCAAAAATACAATACAAATATTAAAATTAGTGTACGACTAGTATCATGTGAAAGCGCACGCATGTGCATTATTTGTAATGCGGGACTGGATATTTACGACAGGCATAACAATGATCGAGACCATAGTGCCAACGATCGATCGATGAACAAAAATCAGAACCATCTACAGAGAAACAAAAGATGCTTTGTGTATAAAAATGAAGGATGCTGGTCATCTAACCATTCTATCCTGCAACGACAAAATGCGCAAAAAGAATTTAGATCCGAAGCAAACAGCCAGCTAGATTCATTTATTCAAGAATTTGAAAGTGAAGAGGAACCTGTAGAAGACGCATTAGATAACAAAGTACAGTCGTCCCTCTCTAACTCGATAGTGGGTCCCGGTATAAGTGTTGAAAATATTCATTGAAATTCAACCATTTACATTTGCAGTACTTACCCCTGCACGCAAAATGATCTGTAAGGGTAAGTGTTGCAAATATAAAAGTCAAAGTTACAATGAATATTTTCAACACTTATAGCGGGACCCACTATCGAGTTAGAGGGACGACTGTATAATGTTATGTAATTTGCCTTTTGAATTAAGAAATATAAATTTAGCATATCGAAACGACACACTCGAGAACGACCAACTGACCCCCTCCAAATCCCCCACCACGATATCTCCAACTACAATCAACCCCAAAACCCTAGATCTCTCGACGGGCTGTGACAGACCGAGATCAAGATACCCAAACCCCTCTATTTCTATCTCGAGATAAATTTGTGGAGGGCGATAACAAGAGTTAGTTGATATGCCAAAGAATAAGGGAAAAGTAAGCCTATGCTCTCCAAATTTGCAGGCATAACTCCTAACACTAGCCTTAGGGAGGCAAAAATCGTCGTCGAGGAAAAAATGAGAATGACAACGAGAAGCGTGAACTGACTTTCAAAGAAGAAGGACAAGGTGACCTTTCTAGTAATCTCTACACAAAATCTAGACGCTAATCTAAGAAACAGAGTATGCGCAGGTCCTCAAGATGCTCGGAAATGGTCGCTTAGAGGCCCTCTGTTTCGATGGCTCGAAACGCTTGGCGCACATCCGAGGCAAGCTGAGAAAGAAAGTTTGGATTAACCAAGGAGACATCATTCTATTGTCCTTGCGAGATTACCAGGATGAGAAAGGTGATGTCATTCTTAAATACTCCGCGGACGAAGCTCGATCATTAAAGGCATTTGGGGAATTACCTGAGAGCGCCAAAATTAATGAGACCGACACGTACGGTCAAGATGGTGATGGCGACTGCAATTTTGAATTCGACGAAGATAGGAATGAAAGCGAAGACGACGATAATAAAGTGAAGGAAGTCGACGTTGATGATATTTAAAAAGAGCTGGATATTCCTGATTACGCCAACAGACTGTCTTCTCTCTCGATCTCATGGCGTCATAAGCATTACCAAATTTCTTGCCTGAGACCCCCGACAGCATCTCTATCACGTTTTTTAGGCCATAATGGATTATAGTGGGAGAGACGCTACGATTCATATGAACGATAATTCATCAGCACATTGGTTAACTTTATTTCTACAACCTTAACTGGCTAGACCTTCTCATGCAGTCTAGCTTAGACATTTTCATATGAACCAAGTGATACATGTGAATAGGCAATTTCTGGTCATAAATCAGTGTCCCATCAAACTCCGTAATAAAAACCTTGCTTTTTTGCTCCATTTTTTATGTCACATAAATATAGGCTCTGGGCTCGAGAATCGTAATTTTTAAACTGAAACTAATATTTTACAACTACCAGTCATCACCGTCCGCTTCATCATCTGTTGTAAAATAAGTAAATTTATGGGATTCAAGTTCACTCAAAACTTACCGCTAGTACTGACTTTCTTTTTCCGTTTGTTAAGCGCCGCAGCTAAAGCTCCCGCTAATCCACTATCTGCTCCTACACTGGAAGCACCATTCTTAGTATTTGAGGTCTCTGTATTCCCTGGGACAATAGCTTGACTCCTGTCTCGAATCTGGCTTCGATCTACTTTCTTTAACGCTTTTATCCCTCCAGCTTTCTGAATTCCAGCTAACAAACCTGATCTATCGTTAAACATCGGTGGTAATTTCGAGCTGCTGACCATATTTTCTGATATTCCATTTGATGGGTTTGGCAAAGAAGCTGCATTTACTGTAGAAGGCATCGGAGGGGCCGGCGGAATGACAGAAGACGGCATAGGTGGTGGTGGTGGTACGCTGTTGGAAGGAGGCATGGGAGGCGGTAGTGGTATGCTATTAGGAGGCATAGGTGGCGCTGGTGGTGGCGGCGGCGGCGGCGGTGGAACAACGGACAACGGAGGAGATGGCGGTGAAGGAGCATTACTTTGAGGTGCAGGTGGTGGTGAAGATACACTAGAAGGATAAGACATAGATAGTGGTGTTGGATGTATACTAGATGATGATGGTATGGGTGGCGGCAGTGGTGCACTAGAATGCGGTAGAGGGGGAGGAGGGGCGTGCGATGTCGGAAGTGCTGGAGTCGAGGTAACAGGTTGAGACTCAGGTAGTTTCTCACTATCATTTATTGGCGATGGGATGACAGAGCGCGTTGTAGAGGGTGGTATGGACGGCGTACTGGTAATTTTTGAAGGAAGAGGGGGCGGCGTGCCATCCAAAGATTGATGAGAGGACTGAGAGCTGTTATGTTCCCGACTTCGCGGAGGAGGCGGAATTGCTCCACAACCTAGTTTTGGTACCCCAGCACGTTGTGGAATAGGTGGCGGCCCAGAAGGTCGCTCTCCGAAAAATGGAGGAGGTAGCCCAAATTTAGATCCTGACTCGCCAGGCTCATAATCGTCTGTAGGATTCTTTGGAGGTCGAGGAGGAGGGTTTGGCGAAAGCACAGAATTAGACGTTTTCGTTTTTGATATTGATTGTTTCCTTACATGAGCGAACTTTCCAGCGTCGGGTAGAGGAGGTGGTATAGCGAAAAGTTTAGTTGGAGGGCCTCTTGGAGGAGATGACTCTCTGGGTGGAGTTGGTTCTCTATGAAGTTCCCCTCTAGCAGCAGATCTTCTTGCTGGAGGTGGCGCTGGAGGTGGTCCCCTTGCGTGCCCGGAGGAGGGTTTAATGCCAGAGTTGGGCGGTAAAGGACGCGGTACATTATTTATTTGGCTTTTGGTATTGTCGGATGAAACATTTTGGATTGTCTGCTGAGCTTTGATGTAATCTGCTATGAAATCTTGGTTATCTCGTATCAAATCATCAGTTATTCCCATCTGCTTTAAGTCATCGCCCCAAGTTTCTCTCCAGCTTGGATCGATAGCGTCAAGGGCAGCAAATTCTGACTTTTCATGGCTGGGGCTGCCTACGAAACTTTGAAGGTTTTTCGTGGGAGAAAGTACAAAGCTGGGAGATTCTGGAGGTGTCGGTTGAATGGGAGCAGAGGAATGCCTGTGACCACCAAAGAAACCACCGAGTATACCGTGTCTGAAGCCACTGCCAGCTATCTGTGGAGCTGCTCCGCCAAAGGAATTAGATTTTGTAGCTTTATTCGCATTTTTCTCCCTATCGTTCATCTTTTTTAAAAAGTTTTTGGCTTCCTTCTCGTCCACAAATGATAGCCCAGCCAGGCAATCCTCAAGCTCAAACGTATGAAAAAATGTTCTGTCTTGGTTGTAAGACCAAGTATCATATATTTCCTGATCCCATATTACACCATTGTTTTGAGGCTACGCTAAGTATTAGTTATCTCTTTCAGATTGATTGGGAGTATAAACAGACAGACATATCGACAAGTTTGAGCCAAAAGGTATTTCCGATGAGATCATTCGCAAGGACTACGGCGCCTTGTAGACCAGTATCCGTCCATTTGTAGCGATTAGGGTAAGCGACGTAGAGTTTGGCGATAGCTACAGCGTGTATTTTATTGCTGGCCTTTGGGATCTGTCTCTTGACTATTTCCTTGTCTTCATCAGTCAAAAGAGACGGCATTTTGCTCTTTTTGACTGGGTCTGACTTTCAGGATCCAGCTTTTGGTCCTGATTTATCTAATTCCCTATCTTTACCGCTGAAACTTGTTTCAGAACAATCACCGTCTTGAGTGATTAAAGTCGTCCTTAATCTTTTCGGCTTGAGTGAAAGCCTAGACTTAGTAATATAAGTAAAGAATTCTGTTCGTGAAATTGAAATTGAGGTTATTATCGACGTAGATCAATGACAGCTATGGCTTGGAAGGCAGTCAAATGCAGACCTGACACATATTCTAGAAGCTAGCTTTGATGCAGCCAGATAGCAGGAAATCCTCAGCCTTACTTTAAGCCAGGGACACTACTAGTGCCATCAACTTGACGCTAGTACTTGAAGATCAGTCACAACCAAGCGAGTTCATGTACACTGTAGCATGGAAAATCGAAGGCACCAGTAGTCTCCTTCGATTATTATTTTTGTCCCTAGTATCTTAGAACTTTTATAGAATTAGGGGAAAAATAATTATAGAAGGGGAATACAGTAACCTTCGATTTCCCATACCATTATGTACTATGTCACTACGATAATATTCGGCCCCTGCCAATTAAAAGCGGATCTTATACAGAGTATCAGGGGCAATTAGTTTTACTTGCATGTAGTATTGTAGCCCTAAGTATTGTTACTAGTCTGACTCAATTAGCGTCACTTAGCAACAATATCTAGGACTAGAATGATACATGCAAGAAAAACTAAGTGACCTTGATACTCTATATAAGATCCACTTTTAATTGACAGGGAGACGAATTTTATCATAATGACATAGTACAGCACCTCAACACTAAAGATTGTTACTAATTAGCGCTAATTTTATGTGTCATTGCGCTTCTTGCCACTAGCTCAATCTATAAAATGAACACCTACAATTAAAAATCTTTAGGGCTGAGATACTGTACAGTGTCTCAGCTCTAATTATTGTTTGTAACTGATGTTAATTTTAAATGTCTCGGTAAGCAATCGCAAGGCAATAACGTACAAATTTAAGTCAAGCTACTGGCAATATTTAAGACCGAGACACTTTACAATTGTAGTAACTACTAGCTGTCTAAAGTCTGACGCTGTATGTAATCAAGTTATTTGTGCATCTTGCACCAAGACTGATAATCTCTCATTCTGTCTATATTTGCGAAATATGAATCAGCAATTCTTTTAAAGATTTATCCTGGTCTTAGTTTCCTCAGGAGTTAGTTTGTTACAAAGTTTGCAAGGGAGAATCAATGGTCTTACTCGGGTCGGATGATGCAGTGGTACACTGTCCGGGCCGTTCTCCCAAGTAGAGTCTGGGTAGTTTGGACACATGCCCCACTTGAGACAGGAGAAAGCTGGTTCAAATCCAGCAAGACCCGCACACCACTTCTCTCGCGGTGATACTGTGTTCGTAGGATGATGAAAGCATGCTCAGATAGCCATGGGTTTTTCTCGCTTCCCACCTATGGTGAGTTTTCACGGAAGAGGGTACATGTCGTAAGGCGTTAGTCTCGTAGCGGTATCTACAAATGAAATCTGAGTATGAATGTTCCAAACGTCAAACTGAGTTGTTCTGCGAAATATACATGTCTTGCGTAATCATGTGCATCATAGCCTCAGGCTGCATACGCAAAAATGATTTAAAAAAAAAGGTCTTACTCAATAACTATTACAGGTATACCCTGGTAAAGTTCGATGATAATGCAGAATTAACTGAGCTTATTTCCATACAAATACAGTCGTCCCTCTCTAACTCGATTGTGGGTCCCGGTATAAGTGTTAAAAATATTCATTGTAACTTGGACTTTTATATTTGTAACACTTACCCTTACAGGTCATTTTGCGTGCAGGGGTAAGTACTGCAAATGTAAATGGTTGAATTTCAATGAATATTTTCAACACTTATACCGGGACCCACTATCGAGTTAGAGAGGGACGACTGTATATGTAACATCTGCGGGTTAAGTATGCAAGGGCCTTAGACGCGATCAGCCGAGCGCTTAACGTTTTATCCCTGTATTAAATGTTGACTCCCTGCCATCGCTGCGCAACTGTTATTTTTTTTAAATCATTTTAGCGTATGCAGCCTGAGGCTATGATGCACATGATTACGCAAGACATGTATATTTCGCAGAACAACTCAGTTTGACGTTTGGAACATTCATACTCAGATTTCATTTGTAGATACCGCTACGAGACTAACGCCTTACGACATGTACCCTCTTCCGTGAAAACTCACCATAGGTGGGAAGCGAGAAAAACCCATGGCTATCTGAGCATGCTTTCATCATCCTACGAACACAGTATCACCGCGAGAGAAGTGGTGTGCGGGTCTTGCTGGATTTGAACCAGCTTTCTCCTGTCTCAAGTGGGGCATGTGTCCAGGCTACCCAGACTCTACTTGGGAGAACGGCCCGGACAGTGTACCGCTGTACCATCCGACTCTTCGCAACTGTTTGTATTCATGTTAAAATCTACGTTGTGTAATTTTCTACAGTTTTTGTTTCTTTTTCTTTTTCATTTTCATTTTGATTTTCATTTTCATTTTCATTTTCATTTTCATTTTCATTTTCATTTTCATTTTCATTTTCATTTTCATTTTCATTTTCATTTTCATTTTCATTTTCATTTTCATTTTCATTTTCATTTTCATTTTCATTTTCATTTTCATTTTCATTTTCATTTTCATTTTCATTTTCATTTTCATTTTCATTTTCATTTTCATTTTCATTTTCATTTTCATTTTCATTTTCATTTTCATTTCATTTTCATTTTCATTTTCATTTTCATTTTCATTTTCATTTTCATTTTCATTTTCATTTTCATTTTCATTTTCATTTTCATTTTCATTTTCATTTTCATTTTCATTTTCATTTTCATTTTCATTTTCATTTTCATTTTCATTTTCATTTTCATTTTCATTTTCATTTTCATTTTCATTTTCATTTTCATTTTCATTTTCATTTTCATTTTCATTTTCATTTTCATTTTCATTTTCATTTTCATTTTCATTTTCATTTTCATTTTCATTTTCATTTTCATTTTCATTTTCATTTTCATTTTCATTTTCATTTTCATTTTCATTTTCATTTTCATTTTCATTTTCATTTTCATTTTCATTTTCATTTTCATTTTCATTTTCATTTTCATTTTCATTTTCATTTTCATTTTCATTTTCATTTTCATTTTCATTTTCATTTTCATTTTCATTTTCATTTTCATTTTCATTTTCATTTCCATTTTCATTTTCATTTTCATTTCTTTTTTAAATCATATTGTATTCAGCCATCTAGCTATGACAATTCAGTTATTTTTATTTTTTTTTGTAGTTTACCGTGCCATAATACCCCTAGTGGGTCAGACGTGGGTGAGGCCGGGTGAGATCAGGTTGACTGCTCTACCTCGTCTCACTGTAATGACCGGAACCATGCTAGAAAACATAAATGAGTTGAACAAGTTGACCCCAGCAGCCCAGAGAAACAAATAAAACAACTTAAAGAAAATCTGTCACGCGCCTTTACGCCTTTACATCCCCTGTACTCCTCGCATTTCTTCGATCTCGGCCACCATGCGCCCGAGCTATTCCATTCCTGTTCCGCCTTAATTTGCCAGTATCGTCCCCCTTAGCAAATTCTAGCCGTTCTCAGTTGCGCTTACTCCGGCCATACCAAGAACTGCCCCTTCATAGATACCGCTCCCTTGGACGTATTACGCGAATATCTGCCACCCGTGTGCTCCAAGGAGAGTTTGGAGTGGGGGAGCTCTTCGTCGTCCGCTAATCTGGCGCCATCTGTTCAGCGCTCTTCGGCACTGTACTAGATGACCGACGGAATTTTCCCTGCCACACTCACATAGTAGTGGTGCGGTGGTGTGATTCCATCGGCGGTGATATGACGCAAAGTCTCCGTGACCGTTCGGGCTGCCAGAAGGCGCGCGTAAACCGCCCTTGATAGTGCCAGTTCAGGTGGTTTCTTGCGATGCATTTGTAAGTTGAGATCCTCGTACCTTTTCGGGCACGCGGAGTCCCACCAGTCCCGGGAGAGGTTCTGCGCCAGTGCCCGAGCTTTGCGGCCAGCTGAAGCTATGCTGAGAGGCTCTGAAACCTCGGTGGCAGTGATTTGTGCTAGCGCTTCTCGTGCTAGTTGATCTGCTGCCTCATTGCCTGGTATACCTTTGTGACCTGGTATCCACTTCACACAGACCGGAGCTGTAGAAGCTTCTGCCGCTCTTCGGAATCTGCGGACCCGCCAGTAGGAGGATGTAGTTTTTCCCGTTCGTAGAGCTTGAGCAGCTTCGGCGTTGTCAAGCATGACATATATTGCCGATATGTTCCGATTGCTGAGATTCGCGGTGATTGCTTCGAGAGCTGCCATGGCCCCATGTACCTCTGCGTCGTAGACCTCAGCCCCTGCTAAGGAACCGGAATCGCTGAGCTCGAGGTTGGTAGTGGTCCCGCCGAAGTAAATCGTGAAGCCCCATGCCGATCCCGATTCTGCCGCGCCGGACCCGTCGCTGTAGGCGCATACACTGTCTGGGGGGAGTCGGCTGAGCCACTCCATGGTGGTTCTGGCAGCTGTTACTTTGTCTGTTCCGCATAGCCGCGGGGGGGCGGAGTGGGCCTCCATGGGGGTGGGGGGCTTTCTGTCTCGGGCAATAGCCTCGATGTTCTTTGTATTCTAGAGTCGTGGACTCTATCGGCAGGTTGCCGGCCTCTGTTGGATGCTCGTAGACCGAGCCGACGTCTTGCGGCCTCGGTACTCTCTAAAGCTCGGAGTCGTAGCGGGTGAAATTCATCTAGGCGGTGGATTCGCGCGGCAGACAAAAGGCGCCGTTCTTCGAGCAGATCCTTCGCGGGTGGGATTCCAGTTTCTCTTCGTAAGGCGGAAGTTGGCATGGTCCGCCATGTCGGTAAAGCGGTGCGAATTCCTCCTAAATCACTCTATCTATTGCGTCGATTTGCATCCTGCAAGAGTTGTGTACCTCGCCTCTAAATGTGTCTCGAGTAAGTCCTGGCCACCAAACCTCGGAGGCATGTAGTGCGATCGGCATCACGACTGTTCGAATGACGGTGGTCAATGGTCCTGGAGGGGGTCCCTGGGTGCATCTGGTGAGTCGACGAAGATGTTGCACCAGTCGAGTGCTCTTTCTTATCCACTCGGAAACGTGGTGGCGGAAGGTGAGGCCTCTATCCAAGAAAACTCCTAGCCATCTTACTGTTTCGGAATCTTGAATCGCTACATCTCCGATGATAATCGGTGGGAGATCTGTAATTCTTGCTTGGGGGCCGAGAAAGTATAAGACTTCTGCCTTGGCTGGGTCAAATGCGACGGCGTTGCTTTCTGCCCCAGCCGTGATAGTGTTAACTTCGCGCTGGGCGGCCTCTGCTGCCAAGGTCGCCGTGGCTCCTATACCGAGTACGGCTAAATCATCAGCATAGCCAGATCTCCAGTTACTTCCCCCTGCTACCTCTGACATGTACAGGAGGAACAAGACCGGCGATAGAGGTGACCCTTGTGGGAGGCCGCACTCGAGTTCTACTGCATCCGTAACGCCTCCGTCGTATCTAACACGAGCAGATCGCCCCTGCAGGAAGGAGGCTGTCCAGCTAATTGTTTCAGGTGTCCACCCCATCTCTTTCATTCGTCGCAATAGTCGTCCGTGAAGAGTCGCATCAAAAGCCCCTTGGACGTCAAGTGTCACCAGCACTGCTTTATATCGGAGCCTCAGTGCATGCTCGACGTCATGGACCAAGCACGCGACCAGATCGTTGGCTGAGCGGCCGGGTAGTGCCCCGATCAGTTGTTGAGGTAGCTTCTGGTTGTAGAGCGCCGTATGTGCTATCCGCTTGGCGACAAGGCGTTCGAGCCCTTTTCCGAGGCACGAAAGGAGTGCGATAGGTTGCCATCCTTTAGCTGTACTGAGGTCGCGCCCTGGTTTGGGTATTAGGATCACCTCGGCTAGTTTGAATACTGATGGGAAGTGCTTGAGGCGAAGTGACCCTTCGTATAGAGCACGTACTGCGTGTCTAACAGCTGGCCATGCTGTATGCAGTAGTCGAACAGTGATGTTGTCAGCTCCTGGGGCCTTGTCTTGGCACGATGTAGCTACCCACTTAGCTTCTTCCTCAGTGACCTCCGTCGACCATGGTAAATGATTGGCGTCAGGCTCAAAGTCTGTTAGATCATTAGTGACTTCGATGTCATTTTCCCTCGTAAACCTAGCGAGAAGCAAGTTGCGGAGGAGGGTTGCTCGGCGGCGTGGATCCGATTCAAAACCATTCACGGTTCTGAGAGGAGCTGTGGCGCCTTGCTGGCGTGGTTTTGCCTATCGAGCCAGCCGATACATGTCAGTGTCTGTTTTTGTTTCGGAGAACTTTCGGCGCTAGTACTGTCGTTTTACCTTCTTGACTGTACATCGGAAAGCCTTCCTACTGGCATCGTCGCCAAGAGCTCTATATAGGCCTTTTGCCTCTCGACACTCCTCTGTCCACCACGGTGCTGATTGGCCTGGCTGAGGAAAGCTTCGTCTCCCAGTGGCTTTGATTGCGTCGCTAAGGATTTCTACAAGGTCATTGCCGAGATTTTCTACATCATTAGTTGTCTGCAATTCTTGCCTTCCAATGTCTTTGCTCCATTCGGCCACCACCTTGGTAAAATCCTCCAGTGCGTCATCGCTCACCCGGATAGGGCTGTTTAGTCTGATAGTGGTCGCTCCCCTGGCGTTCGGCCGCGGAACGTCGCCTGCTAATGTCATATGGTCATAGGTAGATCCAAGTTCTGGCGATACATCGGCAATTGCCCCAGCATTGGACCATACCAGATCAAGGGTATTGCCTCTAGTGTGAGTTGGCACGCCTGGACTTGAGGACAAGGTCATACCGTTGTCGAGCATCCACTGGACCAAATTGTGGCCGTCTCCGTATGAGCGTTCCGCTAGAGGTTGCCATTCTGGATGTACGGAGTTGAAGTCTCCGCCAATTACGGTGGGTCCATAAGGATTCCATGCTAGCAGCGGTTGAAGAGGTACCCCTGGGGCCCGGTATATGGAAACAAATGTCACGCCATCTATTGTCACTGCTACAAAGTCCGAGGATGTGCCGCATAGGAACTTCTGCTGGATATCTCTTCCCCTTCTAGTGTATATGATCGATCTTAGACGAGGCGTATCTGCTCCTCCAGTGTTTGGCGAGTGCTTCTCGAAACCTGAATGTGACTTGATGAGCCAATTGTTGTTGTATCGTGAGGCCCAGGGTTCTTGAATGAGCAAAACGTCGGTACCGGCCTCCCATGCGGATTGTAGAATTATGTTGTTTGAGGACCCTCCTTTGGCCACATTAGCGCAAAGAAATGTGATTGTTGGTCTGTGAGTTGTCCCAGTGCGGTCATGATCCCTTACGGGCATTGAGGGGCGGACTAAGTGTTGTTGTCTGTAATTGCTTCGGCAGCCTTCTGCTTCGCTTCTGCTTCTCGAACTTTTGCTGTTCTGTCTTTCTGACCTCTTTAGCGGATGACAGTCAGCTGGTCCTGAGTCCGCTGCACTGTCTTTCCCTTTGGGCGTGCTGGGCGCGCCATGTAGCCGGGATCATCAGCTCTATGCGGGCCGTGGCAAATAATACAGCGGGGGATCTCTTGCTTGCACGCCCCACATTGGTGCTCTATGGAGCCGCATCTGATACATCTCGGTGCTCTAGAGCAGATTTTCGTTGGGTGATGTCCCCAGCAACGATTGCATTGGGCAATTGTTGGCCGGCGGTGAAATTCTGTAAGGCGTCCGCTTTCCTCGAAAAGTCGCTCTCCGAGCTTGGGGATGCCAGCTTGGAAATGGATTATCCAGTCGCTTGCGGGTCGATTTGTGCTAGACGCGAGGGCTCGCGCTGAGATTGGTGCCATGCCTGTTTTGAGCCTAATTTCCTCAATAACCATTTCCCTGGTCACTGGTATGGTTATCTGCTGGAGTCTGGTAGTTGCGCCAGGCTCTGTCGTTGTGGGGAATTCAAAAGAGTGCAAGTAATCAGGGACATTCGGGGCAAGGACTGAAATCAATTTGGATGCCGCTTCCAGCTTGAGGTTCGTCATTAGTGTAATGGCTGTGGACTTGGACAAGAGCAATGGCAAGGACAAGATAATCAGGACAAGATAATATTCAAGAGGCTAAGAATAATCTAAGATAACAAGACTCAGAACTGAAGAGTGCTGAGAGCAAGGGAAGACTGCTACTTATACACCAAGGAGGCCCGGACCTCTATCTCTTAGCTAATTCAGCAGAATCTTCTAGAATCCATATAGTAATCCAAGCCTTCCAGAGAACCTTCTAGATAATGTACAAATATATTTGATAGAACTACAAAGAATAGGGCTTTACATAATCCGTTCAGATCATGGAAGCATGGCGAAATTAATAGAAGCAGGACTATAATGTCACGTGATAATTAGCCTGACAGTTGTAATTAGGCCCTAACAGACCTGTTTCTGACATTACCCCCCCTCAACCTAGCCGAGCTCCTGCGAGGCTTTTGTTTGGTCGGTTTTCTCCTATAATTTTCTGCCACGTTGCTGGGGCTAGGCCCGTTGGGGTTTAATTCGTGATATTCTTTTACCAAATTTTCAAATCCATTAACTTGACTTGCCGGGATGCTCCAGTCGTCTTCCGGTCCATAGCCTTTCCATCGAACCCGGTAATGCAACTCTCCATTTTGCCAGTGGGAACCAATTATTCTCTCAATTTCGTATTCCGGGTCATCATTCTCGGCATCTAAGACTGGGAGAGGACCGGGAGTCTGTCCTGGTAGCGGGTCTGTGGCCACTGGAGAGAGTAGGGACACATGAAAAACTGGGTGTATTTTTACTGGCTGCGGAAGTTCCAGTCTAAAGGCGTAGTTTCCTACGGGTTCAATAATTTTAAATGGACCTCCTTTCTTAAAGTCTAGTTTGCGGCATGGTCGTAGAGTCTTGATATTCTTGTAGTTTAGCCAAACCATATCCCCAGGTTTGTAGCTACGAGCAGCCTTCCTTTTCTTGTTGGCCTGCTCCTCCTGCTCGGCTGAATTATATTTAATATTTTCAATCAAATATTTTTCTACCTTGCTAGCATTTTGAACAAGCTCATCCGCATCTAAACGTTCGAAACGCACCGAAGCTGGAATAGGAGGTTCAGATATGGGAGCGGAAAGTTCGGATCCTGATCTTGGGTGGAGTCCATAAACTGCTAGGAATGGCGACACACCTGTTACCTGAGAGTCGTGACTATTCAACGCGAATTCGGCAGAGGGTAAGTAGCGTACCCAATCGTCTTGTGCGTAATTAACATAAGCACGAAGATATTGTTCAATTCTAGCATTCATGCGTTCAGTCTGACCGTCGGTCTGTGGATGGTAAGCGCTAGATAACCGATGGTCAATCCCAAGAAGCTTACAAAGCCATTTCCAGAATTCTGCAGTAAATTGAGCTCCTCGATCCGATATAATTGAGTCGGGTAGACCGTGGATTCGGAAACATTCTTTATAAAACAAATAAGCTGTGTAGCGAGAAGAAAGGTCGCGGCAGGGAATTATGTGTACCTGCTTAGTCATTCGATCCACAACCACAAGAACCGAGGTATATTCAACATCATTCCAGTCCTTGCTTAATGGTAAATCAACCACAAAATCCATTGCAATATGCTTCCATCTCTCTGTTGCCACTGGTAATGGGCGAAGGAGGCCTTGTGTTCCTTCTCGAGATGGCTTTATTCTCGAACAGGTATGGCAGTTTCTAACATATCTCCTCACCTGTTTTAACATTCCATGCCAGAAGAAGTCTCGTGCTATTGCAGCATAAGTAGCAGCCGCCCCCGGATGACCTGCGACAGGGGGGTCATGATACGAACTGATTATATCTGTTGTCAAGCTATTGTCACCACCGTTTTGAGGAACCACTATACTTCCGCGATATCTGAGTAATCCGTCGTTCCATGTACACTCTGCTAGCGTGTAGTTCTCAACCCTAGGTGCGGTTGGGTCATCTAAAGACTTTACAACGGCCATTAAATACTTATCCATAAGTGTTGACTTACGAATCCGTTGTACAAAACTTACTGGGTCCAACACAGCATCTACTTCTGTGGGCTCACTGCAGTCGCTCATTGACTGCATGTCACCATTGCTTTCAAAATTATTTGCTGATAAATCTAATTTTTCCATTCCAGGCGACAAATTTTCTGGTTTTAACAAGCGCTGTTCCAGAAAGTTCTTTAGCATTGGATCCGGAGTTCCGCTCGGACGAGAGAGCGTATCAGCTGGACCATTCATCTTTCCCGGTCGGTAGCAAATTTTGAAATTAAAACGAGACAAAAACTCGCTCCAGCGGGCTTGTCGGCGACTTAATAGTCTTGACTTCATAAAGTATTCTAGCGCCCTGTGATCCGTAATGACTTCAACTGGATCGGCGGAGCCTTCAAGTTCCGGCCGCCATTCCTCAAACGCCTGCACAATTGCAAGGAGCTCTTTGTCATAAATCTCATAGTTTGCTTCGGCAGGGCTCATTTTTCTCGAGAAGAAGGCTACAGGTCTCCAATTATTTGAGTCATCTGGTTGAAGTAGAATTCCCCCAGTGCCTCGATCGGATGCATCAGTTTCAAGTCGAGCCGGTCTATCCCAGTCAAAATGCCGCAGCACTATTTCCTTCTTAAACTTTCGTTTGATTTCTTTGAAGGCTCTCTCTTGTTCAGGGCCCCAATAGAAAGAAGAATCTTTTTTCATCAGGTCAGTGAGCGGCATCACAATTGAGCCGAACCTATGTATGAATCGACGGTAAAAGTTTACAAATCCAATGAATCGCTGGATCTCCTTAGAATTCGTTGGTGTTTTCCAGTCTTCAATTGCTTTCAGCTTGACTGGGTCCATCTTTATACCATCAGTGGTAATTATCAGGCCCAGAAACTTAACCGACCGGACATGAAATTCACATTTTTTGATATCGATCTGCAGGCCAGCTTCTCCGAGTCGAGCAAGAACTTTCTTCACATGTTCAATGTGTTCCTCCAGGGTTTGGCTGAAAATAAGAATATCGTCAACATACGCTGTACAAAATTCGTCGAGATACTCTTTTAGCGTGTCATTGATGTAGTTTTGAAACGAACTCGGCGCATTGGCTAAACCAAATGGCATGACTTGGTATTCAAAGAGTCCAAATCGGGTTCGGAAGGCTGTTAAATATTCATGTCCGTCTGCAATGCGCATGCGGTGAAATGCAGATATCACATCTAGCTTTGTAAAATACTTCGCTTTTCCAAGGAGCTTTAGAGTTTCATGGATCCTTGGTATAGGGTATCTATTCTTTACTGTTATATCATTGAGAGCCCTGTAGTCGACACAGAAGCGAAGACCACCACCTGGCTTCTTAACAAAGAGGACAGGAGAAGACGCGGGAGAAGAACTAGGCCTTATGAATCCTTTTTCCAAATTCTCTTTGATATATTTTTTCAAGACCATCAACTCTTCACGAGACATGCCATAGAGGCGCCCCCATGGAGGTTCGGTACCTGGTTTAAGGATAATTTGATGATCGCTAGGCCTATGCGGAGGCAACTTTTCAGCTTCATCTTTGGAGAACACGGAAAGAAACTTATGGTAGATCTCCGGAAGCTTCTGTGCAGGGTCGATTCTTGGTTTTTCTTTCAGAGCTTCTTCGATATCTTCGATCGAAATCGCCATAATGGCAAGGTTTTGATCAGTGATGGAGCCCTCAAAGGTTTCCCAATCACAAGCCTCAATTTGGAGAGATTTGTCTGGGTACTTAGACAAAGGACTCTCACGAATTCGTAACCTAACTTGATTTTCAGGGATAGCGCAAACCATGGTAGGATGTTGTACTGAATGATTTCGGCAGGTCATGTTATTGAATATCATGGATCCATTTGCCCAGTCGATCTTTGGATTGTGTAAGCGAAGCCAGGGTAGACCAAGAACGAGGTCGAAATGGGCAAGGCTTGTGACAAATATGGAGATAGTTTCGTTGTGTCCATTTATTTCTAAGACAGTTCTGGCAAGGTGAGTTATTCGACCGGACGCTGATTCAGAGCCATCAAAAACTTGTAACGTACGCGGTTGTTCTAGTCTTATTAGTTCGAGATCGTGGGATTGCGCAAACTCAATGTCAACAAATCCATACGCGGAAGCACCACTGTCAATTAGGGCAAGAGATTGAATAGTTTTAGAGTAACGATTTTTAATATAACAACTTATTACAAAATGCCCAGTTTCTTCCCAAGAGCTTCCACGAACACTTGACGTTGACAAAATAAGCTTTGACACGCCCTCCAGGCGACTTTCTGAAGAGCTCAAACTTTTCCCGATTCAGCAGAAATATCATCATCCCGAACTTCAACCAATCGACCTGAAACTGAAGTCTGGGGGCCTTTTACTCTACATTCTATTGCTCGATGGCCTCCATTACCACAGTAATAACACAATCCCAGCCTTCTTCGACGATCCTTTTCTTCCTGGCTAAGTGGAGGTCTGGGACGCAAACTAGACGCTGAAAGATCCATTGCGTCCCCTCCTTGTGAGGTTGTCAATTGAGTATCAACTGGTTGTGAATATCTGGACTGCGGAGGCAAAAATCTGCTAGCACGATGCTTTGCTGCTACTTCTGCAAAGGCACGTCGTCGGTTGTCTATATCTTGCAATCTTGCGACTGCTGCATCAAGATCCATAGTGTCAATATCCTTCTCATGGATCAACGCCTTCTTCAATTCCATACTTATATTTAAAAATATAACGTCTCGGAGTACATCTGGTTTCTGGTCATAACCACAAATAGCTGCGTCACGACGTATATCAGCAATCCAAGACGAGAATGGTCGATTCTTTTGATGATTCCCTAGGAGTCTGGCCTTTGCATCCCTCACACGATTTGGGTCCCCAAACAAGGTCGTCAGGTGGTCCATCATAGCCGAAAGAGAAGCGAATTCTAAACGGCCATTCTGTACAAATCCATGCAGGTGTGCTTGGCAGTCGCTGTTGAGAAGTGAGTACACGTATATCATTTTAGACTGCTCCGTTGGGTAATGATCCGAATTTGCGTTCAATTTTAAAAGGACTCCCTCCTTCCAAGTTGGAAACTTCTCTTTGTCCCCGTGGAAGGTGTCAGTCCCGGTGACTGGGAGGGCAGCTGTTCTAGGTGGATGTGACTGTTGACGGTCGAGCACTTCAGCTATTTTTGAGAGAATTTCCGTCTGGTTAGCGCTGGACGAGGGTCTCTTTTCTAATCGGCGGATTTTTTGTTGCGCAGATTCAAGCTCGGAGGTAGTACTGACCAATTGTTCAGATTGACTAAATATGGTTTGCTGAGCCCTCTCTAATTCGACAGCGGTAGAGCTCAACTCATGATTTCGCTGAGCTAGGGTCCTTATTGCATCCAGGATTGCATCAGGATTCTGTTGAACCCCCTGCACAAATTGTGACGGGTCGGCTATCTCCAACAGACTACTCAAGAACTGTTGAACAGCCTCTGATGACGATGACGATGACATGACTACTCCGAACTATGAATAGGCTTGGAGATATAGAGTTCTGAGTAATGTAATGGCTGTGGACTTGGACAAGAGCAATGGCAAGGACAAGATAATCAGGACAAGATAATATTCAAGAGGCTAAGAATAATCTAAGATAACAAGACTCAGAACTGAAGAGTGCTGAGAGCAAGGGAAGACTGCTACTTATACACCAAGGAGGCCCGGACCTCTATCTCTTAGCTAATTCAGCAGAATCTTCTAGAATCCATATAGTAATCCAAGCCTTCCAGAGAACCTTCTAGATAATGTACAAATATATTTGATAGAACTACAAAGAATAGGGCTTTACATAATCCGCTCAGATCATGGAAGCATGGCGAAATTAATGGAAGCAGGACTATAATGTCACGTGATAATTAGCCTGACAGTTGTAATTAGGCCCTAACAGACCTGTTTCTGACAATTAGGGGGTCAGCGTTGCTTCCCTCACTCTCTCGGCGATGGGCTTCGCTGAGGAGAAGGTTTCTGGCTGCCTCGTTGTCAGCAGTGATAGCAAATCCCGAGTTGACAATAGTCACGTGCTGAATCGCAGAGTTGGCGAATCGGAGTTTTGCTGCTAAGCTCAACTTGAAAAAGTGGGGTGACGTTTTCCGCAATGGGTGGTCTTCCCTGAGTCGCAGAAAGAGTATTTCGTCGGGTTTAGCCGCAGATGACGGGTGTGCCCTTGCCGGCCTCCGAGATGGGTTGGGTAGGGGTGTGAGAGGTGTGGTAGTTTTGGCAAGTTGTGAGGCCTGTTTTGGCCGACCAACGTTTCTACAGGCGACCACTGACCATGAGCCTTCTGTTGGCTTGGTGATTGGTGCAGTTGGTGCCGTTGCTGTCATAGCAACGCGAGGAGTAGCTGCAGCTGGGGTGGGTTTTTGGTGGTTTTCAGCATTTACTGTAGGTCTTCTGCGCTACGTGGAAGGCTGGAACGCTGGCCCAGGGCCTTGCTTGGCTCTGGTCCTTTTTTGAAGGGGCTGATTGTTTGGCTGAACGTTGCCTGAATTGCCCGAAAGGATGTTGCGGATCTTTTCTCTAAGACCGACTGTTGCATCTTCCATTGAGCTTCGTAGTTTGTCATCATCTAACGCATCCATTAGGCTGCAGAACGTGCTGAGGATAAGTCTTGCTTGCTAGGCGCGTTTCTGATATCCCTCGACTTCCGCGTAGATGAAGTGTTACAGTTATGAGTTAGGGAAGTATCATCATGTGCTGACTTTTGCAAAGATGTCACTATGGTATTGCAGGAGAGCGTGTGAGAAGATAATGTATAATAATAGATGTGTAAATACGTTGTGCGAAGAGCCCACTATTTATATACGGATATTCTCGCTTAGTGTTTGACCCACCGTATCAAACACATCAAACATATTATGAGCGACCTAACACCTGACCTCACACGTGCGGTATAGTGCACCTGATGCGATCCACATCACAGTTATATAGATCGCGGATGTCGATAGTACAACATGAAGTCTGCCATGCTCTTTTTGATAGAGCTTTTCTGTGAATTTTGGGGTGGGCTGGTATTGTTTCTGTCAGGTTGTGTGTCGACTATTTCAACATCTGGGGATGTCGAGCAGAGTGAGGAAGGGGGGCGCCAACTCTCGCTCTTGTGCAAGAGTTGGGGGTGATAGTAATGTGTGAATTGTTGGTCGGCAACCAGAAATATTTGTCTGGAATGGTCAGGTTTGTTTCGGGAAGGGGGTTATCCATTTACGGCATTTAAGGTAGGGTTGCAAAATCTCAATTGGGATGAAAAAAGTCAGTTTGTTTGTTTGTGACAATTCAGTTATTGTTTGTGCCTGTGTGTTTTTATTTGGAGTACGGGCGCATATCAGGATATTTTTTGTCGTGCTTGAAATTAGATGATAACTTCTGTTTGTACAACGGGATGCTGAGAATTTGGAGTCGAGAAGAGGGACCAGTGACTGGAGGAAGACGGGCGAATTTGTATTTATCGATTAGTTAGACCCTACAGAGAAGGCTATGAATTCTTCTTTTTCTCGGAGAGACTCAACCAAGTATCAATATTTCCAACATTAACTAATGCATAGATGATAACAAAAATAAACACGTATATCCCAGCGCTGTACGCCTATTGTTGGAGTGGTATGAGCTTCAATGTAATGGTCTTAAAGCTTGTTATTCTTGTGTTCATAAATGATCAGACTTATAGGACAATTGGAGGCTGTAGAAGGGATCTAGTGGGAGTTGTTGATTACTCCCATCCCAAACTATAGCACCTTTCTATATACAAAAAACTGTAACGGCTTGTAAGCCTTAATGGTCCTACAGCCTATGATGGTTATCACAGTCAGTTGATTGATGCAGATTTACTACAACGTGACTATTATTTTGTGATATGGGAAATGCGAATGAGAAGTTTACACCCTTGTTAACCTTCTTACGTGTACCCCTAATTACACACCCTAGATTCACTAAATACACGTGATAGTTTGGAAATATGTAGAATATTCTAGACATCAACGACAAGGCATACAACCTCCTCTAGTATGACCTAGGATGAAGATTTTCCAAGCAATGGCAAACATTCTAGAAATTATGTATAAATTATATAAGTAGCCCTTGGATTGTACTCAGATAGACCGAGAAAATTGTAAACTACCTTTGCTTATATGATTGCCAGGGGACGAAGACAGCGTTTCTACCTGTACGTGGTGTCTCCTACAAACCTTGAGTTTATCTTCAGAGCCAACAGATACACGCATTACTTGGTCACGGAGGAAAAGTCATCCAAAAAAGTTTCCGGGGCGTACCCAGCTCCCGTTATGGTGGTGATTGATCAGACTAAGTTGGCCCTTTTTACAAAGATGAATTCTCACTGTTTACAGATATTCTGGCATTATACTGTCTCCTGAGAAAAGAGCACCGCTACCTGAGCGCTGGTGGTGTCGATATAAGGAGGATATCTGGACTATGGGATATTAGGGGGATACAGATGAGGATACGCACCTCGTGTGGCTCTGGTGTCTAGGCCTCGCCTGGCTGGAGTTGCAGGTTTTTTGAGACTATTTCCCGCGTACCGGTTTCCATAGCTGCTCTTTTTCAATTTTTTTTGAGCAGAAGGTTCCGTAAAAAAGGTAGTTGAATTCTACGGGTAATTACTGAGCTAAATAGCTACCTGTCATGGGTCAATGTATCAATGATCTTAGGTTTGAGGTAAAATGTGATAAGAGCACTGTAAAAGGTGTGGCCTGGGTCAGAGAGGAGCCCTAGTGTTATAATAGTCTTGGACTCTACATAGCACGAATAAACACCACTACAAACTTGTATGATTCCCCACGCATCAATACTCGAACTGTGACAAAAACTATCAAATAAACTAATGTAACGGCTGGCTAGCCGGCAAGGATCCTGTAGACCACGGTTGCCAACTCGGTCCCTGATACGCGAAGATATTGACATGGCTAGCACTCCGAAATGTAGATCAACGTCCATTGGAACAAATGTTGGGTGCAGGGGGGCAGTCGATGGGTCTAGCCCAACGTCAAGATAATTACAATTTGAGGATATTGTAATAAGGATTGCCGTGAACTACGTCCACGGCGCCAAGTTGTTTGCTCTGTTTGCATGAGTGGAATCACATGAGCAGAGCATGAGGAACCTATAAAAAGGCCGTCATGTGTACACAGATATCTCTTTCTTTCCTCATAGTGAATATAAACTCCTGATTTCGATCCTCTGAGCCAACTTAGAGACACTAACCGTGACATATATTCACTATCTTCATTCACGTACGGCACTCGGGGTATTACACAAACGTTTTCATATAATCTTTGTACAAATTATTGATCATCCTATTATCCCATTGTCTTCCATATTTGTTCAGGTCTTGCTTGGTTTTCTGTTAATACGCACTATCTCTCTCATCTGTTTAACTTTATCAATCTTTTTTTTTTTTTTTTATAATTTTTTTAAGTCCTGTACTCATATTTACGTTTTGCGATTTTGGTTGCTACTGTTGAAATGATTGCTATCATGAAACAAGTAACGTCCAACTTTGGATGTGATAGTCGTTTGCACTCACGTAGATCTGCACGTACTAATCTTTCCATAAAGTTGTGAGGCTGGTAAATACGCTAAACCGTATTATCACAAATCACTAGATTTCTATTTCTTTAGATAGATATTATAGATATAGCAATCTGTTTTCTAAGCTGGAGTAATAAAGAACTCCACAGCTTATGATTAACAGCCTCTTCCATTCCAAAATCTGCAAGATCGTGATAAGTGCCTAATCAGTCTTAACAAACTGTTGCTAATCCCTTACAAATTTCTACAGGTTCTGAGCCCAGTGCACTAGCATAAGCACTTATTGTAAAGTTGAACCCTAAGCGCTAGCATATTGTTTCTACAGATTTGATACCTCAAAGATGTCTAATTCATCTACTTCTCTGCTCCCTCAGACTAGCTCATTGCAAAGTTCGGAAACTGTTGTTTCTAAAGATTTCTTCACAATAATTGCCAAAGAATACGGTGGTCGTTCCATGAACTTAACCCACGTCGAGCCCCTCGACGGGCAATCGAACTACGATTCATGGGCCTCGACCATGATTGCTGTGTGGAGTACGCTTGGGTTACACGAACTAGTTATTGAAGGTTTAAAACCAGTAGATGACGCCGACACTGAAGAGAAAAGGTCGTATAAGTCATTATACACTTTGGCTGTAGGTGTCTACATTCAAGTTGTTAAATCTGAGATACAACATAGTATCCTCGACAAGATTGACCCTTACTTGATGTGGACGCACCTAAAGATGATTTACAGGAGAGATACTGCGTATTCTCTTGTTTATCAATTAGGGAACCTATATGAGCTTAAATCAGTGTATAATGCTTCTCAGACTCTCTCTTCTTTCATCGAGCAGTTTGAAACACAATGGTTTAAACTTCACAAATTGTCACGAGAATCTACAGATCCTGATCGTCGTGAGATTGCATCCTTCTTTGAGAAAGATACTATTAAGCGTGATTTCCTTCTTGGATTCTTGGCCCGTCATAAAAAGAACGTCGTTGATAATCTCACGACTAAGAGTAATCTATCTTTTTCTGAGGTCAAGCAAAGACTCGTTGATACGGATGAGGTGGAAACTCCTCATTCCGCGTTTTTAACTACCATGGAAAAAAGGCCGAAACCTCTAACCAGGCCCGCAAATATCTCCAAGAGAAAGGAATGCAATTTTTGTCGGAAACATCATCCGAACAAGGCATCCGGTCACACATTGAATAATTGTCGGATGTTGAAGGAGATGAAAAATCATAAGGCAAAGGAAACTCCTCATGTTAGTGAAGAAGCTCTCATGACTCTCTCATCTACAGACAAGGTTAGTAAACAGAATTTCTATCTTGATACGTGCGCAACTTCTCACATGTGTCCATACTCAGATTGTTTCGAGCTCCTCTCAATATATACCGGATTTGTGATGTCAAGTTCGGGGGAGGAGATGAAAATCTTGGGAAAAGGATCTATTGTGTTGAATTGTGTATTATCAGATAAATCTATTTCTTCATTTCGTCTCAGAGATGTCTTGTATGTGCCATCACTTAAACACCCTCTTTTTTCATGAAAAAAAGAAAGAGCTAAAGGCTATAAACTTTATGATGATGGTAACGTAATGCGTGTCATTAAAGACAAAAAGATCTGGCTTGAAGCAATCTTCTGTGGCTCTCTACCAGTTATACCGGAGTTGAATCTACCAATTAAAGAAATTGCATATCTTACCTACTCTTTTTGGCACCAAGCATTATGCCACTCTGCCCCTTCAACTATATCTAAAACAGATAAGTTAATTCAGGATTCCAATAATATTCCTGATTGTCCTAAAGACTTTCACTGCGAGGCCTGTGCTCTGTCTAAGTCAACTCACAGTAAACCTCATGCAGCTACTTTGAGATCAATTACACCAGGAGAATATCTGCATTCCGACCTTTGTGGTCCGTTCCCAATAGTATCTCTGTGTAATTCTCGTTATTATATTTCATTCATTGATGATGCAACTCGTTATTCTTGGGTCCACCTCTTAAAATCTAAATCTGATGCTGTTCAAGCAACAATTGATATGATCACCAAGATTGAAACCCAAAATAACTGTCGAGTAAAATCGTTGAGAACCAATAATGGTGGTGAATATGTAAATGAAAAATTTTCAAAATACCTAGATCTGAAGGGGATAAATCATGACTTGACTCCTTCCCTTATTCTCCTGAATCTAATGGCGTCGCCGAAAAGTTAAATCGTTCCATCGGCAAGAGTATACGCGCCATGCTAACAAGCACTACCAATAAACGGTTATGGGCTGAAGCGGTGGAAACTTTCATATACACCAAAAACCGAATAGCTCATAGTTCCGTTAGTGGGCGGACACCTTTTGAGGCCTTCAATGGCGTAAAACCCACTATTAAACATTTTCAGCCATTTGGCAGAGCATGCTTTGTTCACATACCGGAAGCTAAGCGTACTTCAGGTTGTAAGCTGCTACCAAGGGCTGTAAGAGGTATATTCGTAGGATACACCAAGGTGCCACATCATTACCGTGTTTTTGTTCATGAATATGGTAGAGTAGTTGTCTCAGCTGATGTCAAATTTCCGCCACATGTGGATGAAAAAAATAGCACCAATTCTGGTGTCAATTATTCAAACCAGCGACTTCCTATCACTACTTCGTTACCACCACAATCAGTTGTTCTGGATAAAGTGTTTACTTCAAATGAACGTCCAAATACAAATTGTGCAAGTAATATAATTCATATGGTCGAGCATAATCCATACCAACAAGTGTCAGAAGCCGCACCTTCAAATGACAATTCCTTAAATGATGCGGAAATTACTCCACATTCCCATTCATCTGATTTTAACTGCAATGCTGAAACGCTCAGAAGATCCAACCGCACTGTACGACCTCGTGTGTTTGATGACACGATTACGGGTGAGTGGTGGAAAAGATCTCGTGTACATTCTTCACCTCGTCTACCTGAATCAATCAATATGGTTGATGGTATCGAAGAAGAAAGCGCATTGATTAGTATTTCAGATGTCAGAAAACCAAAGAGTTACAGTGAAGCAAAAAGCTCATCTCAATGGTCTGATTGGGAGAAAGCCTTTCAGGATGAAATGGCATCTCTACAAGAGAACAATGTGTGGGATATAGTTCCAAGACCAAAAGGGCGGAAAGTTGTTAATGGTAAATGGGTTTGCAAAGTCAAGGGAGATGCTGAAGGTGAAATCGAACAATTTAAAGCTAGATATGTTGCAAAAGGATTTTCCCAAGTTCAGGGACTCGATTATGATGAAACCTTTGCTCCAGTTGTTAGGCTTGAGTCTTTACGATTGCTCCTAGCTATATCCGCAAATAAAGGATGGAAACCTAGACAACTCGATATTAAAACCGCATTTTTATATGGTATATTAAAAGAAGAAATTTATATGGAACTTCCTGAAGGGTACAGGATAGACAACCATGTGGCTTGCCTTAATCGGTGTATCTGCGGACTGAAGCAATCACCCCAAGAATGGTATTTTAGATTGGTTGATTTTATCAATCCGCACGGTTTTGTTTCTACCTTTTTTGACCCATGTGTCTTAATCCATAATACTGGCAAACTCATAATTGCTATATACGTGGATGATTTAGTACTATTTGGTGAACAAGGAAAAGTTATGGATGTCATGGTCAACCTTCTCAAATCTGAATTCAAGGTCAATGACATGGGCACACTCAATTGGATACTTGGCATTCAAATTGAGTATTCAAATGTAGGTATCAACTTGTCTTAGACCGCATACATTGATAGAATCCTGAATAGATTTTCTATGCAAGATTGCAACCCAGTCTCCGCGCCCATGGAGTCAAACCAAAGACTCATGGTAGCGGCAAATGGAGAGCCTAGGGTCAATGCCACTCTGTATCAGCAAATAATCGGATCTATAATGTACATCGCGACTGGAACTCGCCCTGATCTTGCGTATACAGTCACTCATCTCTCACAATATAATTCGGACCCATCATCCACTCATCTAGGAGCAGCAAAAAGAGTACTTTGATATTTAAAGGGAACCAGAGATCTCAAGCTAACATACAAGTTTCAATCTCCCCTGGTACTCAATGGTTTTTGTGATGCATCATACGGAAATTGTCTTGACATTCGACGAAGTTTTGCTGGCTATCTCTTTCAGCCAGGAAATTCTACGTTTAGCTGGAGGTCTAGAAAGCAGCGTACTGTAGCTCACTCAACTTGTGAAGCGGAGTATATGGCTATCTCTGTTGCTACTAAACAATTCATTTGGATTGTGCGTGGTCTTCATCAGCTTGTTGACAAAGATATACCAGCAGCTTTGTTTACGGACAACAATTCAGCTATTGATATTGCTCACAATCCAAGATTGAGTGATGCTACAAAGCACATTGACATTGCTTATCACTTTACTAGAGAACGGATCGATGATGGATCGCTTATCTTGTTACATGTTCCATCAGCTGAAAATTTGGCTGATATATGTGCAAAGGCATTACCGAAACCGAGATTTAATTACTTGTGCACCCATATCTTTGATACAAAGTGAGGAGGAGTGTTGAAATGATTGCTATCATGAAACAAGTAACGTCCAACTTTGGATGTGATAGTCGTTTGCACTCACGTAGATCTGCACGTACTAATCTTTCCATAAAGTTGTGAGGCTGGTAAATACGCTAAACCGTATTATCACAAATCAGTAGATTTCTGTTTCTTTAGATAGATATTATATATATAGCAATCTGTTTTCTAAGCTGGAGTAATAAAGAACTCCACAGCTTATGATTAACAGCCTCTTACATTCCAAAATCTGCAAGATCGTGATAAATGCCTAATCAGTCTTAACAAACTGTTGCTAATCCCTTCCAAATTTCTACAGAGTTGTCATAGCCCAGTTGACATTCTGCGCTATACCTATTGTATGTCCTATAATACGCTAGTCCGTATTAACACACAATCACCAATTAGTTTTATTACAGGGGCTCAGGGGTAAGTGAAGGCAGCATGTTTTTGCAGGGCTTTTAGTTGCCAATTACTATACCAATATGGCGGTTTCCTTTGTTTTTTTCTAAGCGAGACCATATTAGGATAAGCTCAAAACCTAAATATCAATTTAAGGTGAGATATTTCTTGGCGACGAAAGTGAAGGCAGTATGTCACTCTTGGCTAAATATTGGATGGTCTTAAGAAATCCACATCAAGGATAATATCAAGGATTTCAATAGATCTATCTCAAGATTCTAATATACAAAGTGTTCCTAATAAGAAGTTGGACCCCCTTGAACTCTAACTACCTCTTCACATCTCTTTGACATGCTTAGAATGAGTGATCGAAGCTTATCCTCTGTTGTACAGTTGTACCAGGCCTATAGTATAATTCGGCAATTCTCTGCTCTACTCCGCTGCCTCCCCCACTTAAACTCTGGATATACGTTTTGAATGTATAGTTTCATCATACCCCACACATTCTCAATTGGATTTAGATTTGGGGAGTATGCTGGCCATGAAATAGGTTGAATTCCATGTGCCATGAGTGTTGTGCTGGGAATCTGTGGGCATGGTTCACCTGGCTAGTGAGACATGGGCTAGGGCACATGGGTGCACGTGGCAGGGAATATTGTGTTCTAGGCAGGACATGTACGGATGCTAGAAGAGCCGGTGTACAGATGATGGACACGGGTGTCAAGCAGTCCGCATTATGACCTTGCATAACAATAATGTATCAATGACGAGCGCATAATGTGAATTGGGCTGGCAGTGTGATGAGTTCGATTTGAACTTAAGCGAGGATATTGAGTTATAAATAGGAAGAGATTTCCCACAATGTAAAACATAGATATCAATCATAATTATTCTACCAATACATTTACATCATATAAACTAGAATAACCGTCAAGTACTCTAACGCATATGTATATTCCCCAATCAGACACCTGGTAAAACAATGAGATAATGTTGGTAAACCTTGGTAGCTAAATGGAATGTAAAACAATCAAAATCCTTATATTCTCGTATATCCTTGTTCTGTCTAAAGAGCTAGGTGTATATATACATATGAGAAACAATGCTTAGTCATATAGTCACATGACAATAATGAGACATGTACGTGTATTTATCCCAACAGATAATCTCTTGCGGGAGGTGCTTTGTGTACTGGCGCATTGTCGTGCATAAATAAATATGCACGACCTGTCTCTTTCTGCCTGTTTCTGTGCTAGTTCACAACAAGGGGAAGATTGTGTTGGCAATAGCCTTCTGAGGTCATCTTGCCCCAGTTGGCTCCCCAGAAAACACAAGGGCCTCTCTCGATTCCGACAAAACTACCCCAAAACATCCAAGAATTATTCTTACGGTATTGATCAACGACACACGTATTATCATAAGCCTCTCCTTTCTTCTTAGACTGTGAGTAATTGAAAAACTTTTGGATTTATATAGGAATTGCTTACCTTTCTAGTCACATAGCTCGGCATAATAGGTCCGTCATGTAGAAATTTGGAAGGGATTAGCAACATTTTGTTAAGACTGATTAGGCACTTATCACGATCTTGCAGATTTTGGAATGTAAGAGGCTGTTAATCTTAAGCTGTGGAGTTCTTTATTACTCCAGCTTAGAAAACAGATTGCTATATCTATAATATCTATCTAAAGAAATAGAAATCTAGTGATTTGTGTTAATACGGTTTAGCGTATTTACCAGCCTCACAACTTTATGGAAAGATTAGTACGTGCAGATCTACGTGAGTGCAAACGACTATCACATCCAAAGTTGGACGTTACTTGTTTCATGATAGCAATCATTTCAACACATCATTAATCCAAGTTTCGTTGCTCCGAAGTACTTGCGACCACTCTTGTTCTTGCCATTGAAGCCGTTGTTCTACCCATACTTTCTGTGCAATCATGTGATTCTCTGATAACGGCGGAGACCTTCTCGGAAGGCATCGAGAGTACCCTCTTCCCTTGAGTGCACTACGGATTGGACTTTCTCCGGCAGCCCATGAGGAGAAATGAACTGACAGTTCTAGATAAGAACATTGTCGTGCCTCGCGAGAACTGCAGATGAATTCTTCCAACTAATGGATTTGGTTGAGAGAAAGTTTAGGAGGGCGTCCAGTCCTTAATTTAGGAGATGCACGACCAGATTGAACAGTGTTCTTGACTTGTGAATATGTCACTCTTAACTGAGTCGCAATTTGTTTATACGTGAATCCCGTTTGATACAGTGCAAGTATCTTGGGAAAATCAGTTCGTATAAGTGCCTAGTTCAGTTTCAGAATTCTACACATACCTCAAGTCTTTGATCTCGACAGAGATATGAAGCACGAGTTTGACCTTGTAAAGTAGCTTGAGTATTCATGATTAGAGGATAGTAATTCTAATAAAGTAGGTTCTCGGGAGGCTTGTGCTAAATTGCAAATGGCGTTGGATAACTTTATCTTTTTCTAGTATCTGTAAGATGGTATAATTAACAATGATGCAGCCGTAGATTTTTACGAACAAATATCAAAAGTGGCTTTTCTGATGAAATGAAAACGGTGTGAAAGGAAATCAGTGTGAAAGATTAGATCATATGATCTCGTCTAACCTAGAAAATTGTATAGCATGGCTAGGATATATCCATATTATAACCCCTGTATATAAAATTTCCAGCTGCCTTCACTTACCCCTGAGCCCTTGTAGATAGTTTTTTGTAACTTACCCCAGGGGTTGGCGAGCCACTTTTGCCAAGCCTCCACCAAAACCACCACATTTTGGCGCAAAAAAGCCCACTTTGGCCCTGTATAGTACAAAGCAAGGTGTGATATCATTCAGAGTCTACTACTACTACCTTCTGGCATGTGCGCGCGTTATGCCCAGTCTCTTTGCACTGTGTACACCGTTGTTGAGATGGTTCAACCCTTTGGCGCGCACCCGCATCTTTGGTTTCTTCCCATCACTACGCGCCCCAAACTCCTTTAGAGCAGCTAGACGAGCTCCATCCTTAACTATTAAGGTCCCTTCTTCCTGAACCCGCTTCCTTTTATGCGATCTACGTCGCGTAGCCGCCTCATTTGCCGCTCGAAGTTCTGCAATCTCCTTTTCTGCTAACACTAGCTTGTGTACAATAATTGCTGCCCCCTTTGAGACCTTCTCAAAGGCCTCTACTATAGATGTTGGTGAGCTATCTACATGCCTCTGAATCCTCGCCTTCACAAGCGTTGATTGCGACCTAATTCAAGGGTATTGCGTGGGGTTTGCGACTGCCAGAGCCTGTTTTTGATAGGGATTGGTGGTGATGAAGTACGTAGCCGGACGTCAAGGGCTGTTATGATCTGTTCTGGGTCAAATTGCGCCAATCCAGCACCTCAGAACCCTCCTTGGATATTACAAGGAGTAATTGCTGCATTATAGGCACGTATAAAGCATGGTAGGAACTCTAGTTTTGTTATGTGGGTGATCCGGTTGCGCATTAGATCTTCAGCTTGGCGCCCATAAGCCTTCTTGAGAGGGGCAAAACAACCCACATCAAGTGGCTGTAAGAGATGTGATGAGTGCGGAGGCATGCAAATAGTAATAATCTTATTCTCCTTGCAGTATTCCTGGAATAGGAGCGAGTCATGGCTGTAACAACTGCTCCTGTAGATATCTGGCCCATCATGAAGCCTGCCTTGTCGAAGTTGAACGAATCTTCATCCTGGATGCCGTACTTGGCTTTGATGTTGGCTACTAGGCCAAACCAGCCTTGTATAATCTCAGGATACTCGCAAAGGGCTCTCTTGTAGTAGTACTTGTGATTGAACTTTGTTGTGAGCTCAGGGCGGCCTTTGACAAATGTACTGGGCCAGTTTACACCAACCTGGCACATATCACACTCCACGCGCAAGGAATTGGCCATATCAGCCACGACTGCGAGCCTGGGGGGGGGAATCCTCGTGCAACAAGCTCAAGTATGTGCTCAACAACCACGTCCTCCTCAATCTTAGTTAGATTCTTTGATTTAGGCCTGCGATCTGGCTATGGGAGTCGTCTGGCGCGTTGATGACCTAGAGTTGATCGAGAGACGTTGTAGATAGCTGCAGCGCGTCTCTGAGAGAGTGTCGCGTCTTGTTTAAGAGCCTGAAGGGCAGTCTATATCTGACGTTGATAGAAGGTTCCATCTAGCGTTGTTGCTAAGGCATCACATAGGAAGGTAGAGTTTGGTGGGGGCTTGGCAAAAGTGGCTCGCTAGCCCGTGGTCTACGTTATATACAGTAGAACGTGTCATAACCCATACTCCTCAGTAGACAAATTTGCTATTGGTTATGACAGGTTATGGGTTATGGGAGTATTCTAATTTTAGATTTAAGAGTTGTTTGGCTTTGCTTAAATTTACGTATCACGTATTAACATTGCGCCAAATGGCACAAACTACTTTCAGTTACGCGTAAATATAAATAACCTCCGTGAAACCTGGGAACGCAGAGAAAGAAGTGGTAGTTTTGTTTACTCGTGCTATGTAGAGTCCAAGACTATTATAACACTAGGGCTCCTCTCTGACCCAGACCACACCTTTTACAGTGCTCTTATCACATTTTACCTCAAACCTAAGATCATTGATACATTGACCCATGACAGGTAGCTATTTAGCTCAGTAATTACCCGTAGAATTCAACTACCTTTTTTACGGAACCTTCTGCTCAAAAAAAATTGAAAAAAGAGCAGCTATGGAAACCGGTACGCGGGAAATAGTCTCAAAAAACCTGCAACTCCAGCCAGGCGAGGCCTAGACACCAGAGCCACACGAGGTGCGTATCCTCATCTGTATCCCCCTAATATCCCATAGTCCAGATATCCTCCTTATATTGACACCACCAGCGCTCAGGTAGCGGTGCTCTTTTCTCAGGAGACAGTATAATGCCAGAATATCTGTAAACAGTGAGAATTCATCTTTGTAAAAAGGGCCAACTTAGTCTGATCAATCACCACCATAACGGGAGCTGGGTACGCCCCGGAAACTCGTTTGGATGACTTTTCCTCCGTGACCAAGTAATGCGTGTATCTGTTGGCTCTGAAGATAAACTCCAGGTTTGTAGGGGACACCACGTACAGGTAGAAACGCCGTCTTCTTCCCCCACGCAGAGAAAGAGCTGCGGCCACCGACATTGGAAATGTTCAAATAAGGTGGATCCCAGGCCACAAAGGAATTGCTGGGAATACACGTGTGGATACCCTAGCTAAGCAGGCCTGCAACTCGGAGACAACTAGGTCCGAGGCTTCAATCGCAAGTGCATATAGGCTACTAGAAGAAAGATATAATGAAGTCTTAGCCTCATACTGGGACCTGAACGCGCCTAAGCGATACAAGGACCTCCAAATCGGGATCAGCTCGCGTATCCTGGCAGAATTATTCATAAGCCCAAGGCGCAGTTTAGGGTCACTTCTCACTGCACGCTCTGGACATGGCAATTTTGCAGAGTACCATCGTCGATTCTGTAATGATCCACGGGATATTGATGCCTCAGGCACTGCAATCGCCGTTATATAACCCTCGATTAATTCTACCAGCTCCATCAGTTCTAAGACAGCCACACTGACCACACGCCGGGCTATACCATTCACTTTTGTTAGTTTTCTGTTATCCTCTGTTAGCATATAATTTAGCAGCACAGCTGCATTTATTTTGTCTTTAACAGCAGCAAAACCCACACTGTAATTTAGATTCTTCAATTTAGAAACACAATCGAAAGCCGCTTTTTGATGCTCCACGCTCTTGAACCGTTAAGCCTTACAGATTCAACCATAGCAAGGCTAATTTGTACTGCTCCTGCGGCCATGAAAAGTCTCCAGAACACCCATTCTCCTGTCCGCTTTCAAGGTGAAAGGGCAGCCGACCAAAAAATCCGACTGGGTGCTGCTTAGAAGATCACGTGAAACGGACTCTCAGCAAGAAGGATGGTGCTCAAGTCTTTCATAATTGGATGCTAGCAGTCAGGCCTTATGAACTATAACCCTTATGATTCTTATAAAAATTCAAGATACTTGGTATATCCTTAAGGGAAAAAGGAAAAAAAAAAAGATTAAGTTTTTATCAGTGGTTGGGGAGCAAACATAATACGGTTGTACATTTTGTAGCCGCGGCCAGATATACTTTGTATTGTGCATTTGCGCACACTTGGCCGGGAATTAAATATTGCCCAGCAGCTCTAGACCCACTTGGGTTGCTTGTGTAGATAATTTTGATGTAATTAGACAACTTGACACGCTTGGTGGCTTACAGCTGCGCAAGCACGCCAATCGTCCCATGGGAGACAAGAGGCCGGGTCAATCCCGCGAGCCTACTTGGCATTAACCGTTGATAATAATAATAATATATATAACCCTACCTTCCACCACTTCTCCATACACCTTCACGTTGCCCTACTCCTCTCCAGCTGTTCCTCACAATTCGATTCGTCTAATTCAATACCTATTAAGTGCACCCCTTTTTGGTCATTGCGCCCGTGATGGCCAAATCACAACACCTACCTCCTCTGGCCCCAGCGCATTGCGAATGCTCGAGCTTCTCGGGTTCAATCCTTCAATAACAAGTTTTGGTCAGCCACTGAATAGGCTGATCCTCTCATCCAGCCCTTCGTCCGTGAGCAAGTGGACTCGTCTCTCCTTGCGGTTGCTTCCGGGCACCATATGCAACACAACAACCAAAGACAACACAAGCTACTGGGCTCCTTACCCAAGCCCAGCCAAAGCATACCTGAACGACCCCCTATTCCTACAGCAAAGAAACCACAGAGTTGGGCATCGACTGCTGCAGGCCCTTCCATTACTGTCCCTCCGGCGCTGTCTTTGGCTCGACCCAATATATTGTCTTGTCCCTCTTGCACGCCCGTTCCAAAACAAACTACTATTACCAAGAGCCCCAAAGTTGTCGTCCGCCTCTCTGAGGAAGCTCCACTCCTTAGAGCAGACGCAACTGCAGTCAAGTCTGCTTTTATTCAAATCATTGCCGGTTTTAAGGATGGAATTGCCTTTGTTTCCCGCTGCTCAAGCGGTTTTACCGTCGCTTTCTCGTCTGAAGCACCGCTGAAAATTGCGATGGACAATGCTGACTTCATAAAGACGTCTCTTTCAGGTTCTCTTTTTCAACTTGAAGACTGTTTTAGACACGTTGTTAAGCGTATCCCACGCACTATCTGGAATTCAGTCTCCAACTTGGTTTCTACTACGCTCAATGATGTTAAGAGCATCGCCCAGGCACAGACAGGTGTCGCTCTATCTAGCGCCCAATGGTCTGTACATGCAGATCGCCACAATTCTCTGCATATAGTGGTTATTTTCTTCCCAAAAGAGGTGTCCACTTTTCGAATTGTTGACAGCGGCCCTTCCCGACGCTATATCCCTAACCCGAAGGTAATACAATGCGATGCTTGCTTTGGTTTCCATCATTCCTCTCGCTGCCGTACTCAAGCATTATGCGCTCGGTGTAGTGCCCTTCGCCACCAAGGAGATTGCCGCCAATTTTGTCTTTGTAATAATTGCCTAAGGCCACATTCTGCGGACAACCCTGACTGCCCTATCCGCCCTCGCCCTTTCAAGGGCAAACTTATTCATCCTTCAAAGAAAGCGATTACAGAACTCCGGTCACGCAACCGCAATAAACACCGGGAACAACGCCGTGCAGAGGCTGCTGCTGCCGCTGCTGCCACTTCCGCAACTCCTATCTCTCCCGGTAACGTCAGTACACCAAATCTCTCGACGGAAACCTCCTCTGCACCTTCTCAACGCACGCCCTCTGCTAGTCAGAACAGATTCACAGCCCTTACTTCTGCTTCGGATGGATCTATGGATGTAGATTTAGACGAGCAGGTCACCACCATTACCCGCAACAACACTTCTCATGAGCAATAGAGCCTATTTTAGAAGCACCCCCCCGCCTCGCCTTCATTTCCTCCAAGCTAATGTTGGGCGTGGTGGATCTTCTCACCTCATTCTTCTGCAAACCGCTTTTCAGGGCAAGTATGATATGATCTTTGTCCAGAAGCCCTGGACTAAAACAATAAACCTTGCTAATGCCACAAAGTCCCACCCAGCCTACGTAAAATTTACCTCTCCTAGCCGCGACTGGAAAAGCGAACGCCCGCGCGCTCTTACTTGTGTTCAGAAGAATTCTAGCCTCCAACCTATTCAGATGGATTGTGGCCTCACTCCTGATATCATTGCCCTCCGCCTCCAGTGCTCTCCTTCTCTGGAGATATTAAATGTGTACCGTCAGCCTCAAACTCGGATGCCTGAGAGTCTCGCCGCTCTCCTAAGGTGGCCGGTTGAGCCAAATTCCATAATAGTAGTAGATTTTAATCTGCACCACGAACTATGGGAGCCCAACGTTTCTCGTTCGTCCGGCGTCAGCAGCTTTGTTGAATGGATTGACTTCTATTTCATGAGGTCAGCATTGCCCTACGGAGCTTCCACCCATCGCGCCGGTCACGTCCTGGACCTAGTACTCATAAACATGGAAGGTCTTGTTATGTGTTGAAACCCTAAATAGAGAATTGGCTGCGCCAGTGCCATTTAAGTCACGTGTAGTTTAAAGAACAGTGATTAAAATCATTGGGGCTAGAGCAGGGATATAATATGGCCATGTACATGATTATATAGGGAGAGGGAGTTCCAGTTCTTTGTTCTGTAGATTTTAACAATTAACTGATTTTATTTGGGACTTACTCTGTCGGCAGCGCCAACAATTGATCCCGCAACAGGTCTCTCAGCCCACGTAGAGATGGAGGCACATTCTACCTCCGACCACGAGACAATTTCTAGTCTCATCCAACTGTTGCCACCCGCGAGGCGGCACCTGATGCTGAAGCTGCCCAAGTTTAACAGCGTGTTATAGTTATGAGCTTACGA
The DNA here is from genome assembly GCA_028751805.1 of Podosphaera xanthii. Lineage (NCBI taxonomy): Eukaryota > Fungi > Ascomycota > Leotiomycetes > Helotiales > Erysiphaceae > Podosphaera > Podosphaera xanthii. The sequence continues at coordinate 3,842,425 of JAPWIX010000014.1, forward strand.
AGGGGATTTATCTTTAGAGGTGATATCACAGTTGACTGGACTAAATGTGATACTCTAGATCTGGACGTCAGAATGCTTGATGTAGAGAACTGTATTCTTTCTAGGTTGGCCAGAGCTCAGCTAAATACACTAAGTAATTGCCCGTGCACGTGCCCTAGTAACAACATGTGAGCCATAGAAGCTTCTAATAGCTTCCCACTTATAGCTGATCTACATGAGTTAATATCCAATCCATAATACTACCAAAGCATTGCATCTGCGGAATTCCCGCTGACCGCCATTTACAACACTCCCCCTGATGGCGAGAACACTCCTACATTGTGGTGGGTGATAGCCATCCATCTTAGAGCGGGTTAGAAATGAAGTATACTGGTGCTTGCAATCGTGAACCCGGCTTGGCGTCTCTTTGTAGGCATTCTTGGGATTGGACTAAACCTTGCCTCTAAATCATATAAATTAATTGCCAGCTCCCCCTCAAACCTTCTAGACTTGAGTTGGAGAAGCTTGGACCCTTTCTTTATATTTATTTATTAATTATTATAATTATTTTTTTGCTTTTAAATAGAAGCAGTCTTTATCATTGTCTGGGTTGTCGTCGGATGAATCGAAATTTCGACTCAGCAATATGGCTCCTTTTCCATAGTGGTGACCTTTTATTTCAGTTACGTGAATTGAATTGACATCAATAATTGTTGGAAGAAAAATGACTATAGAAGAATCTGATTTCCTGATTGTGGTAGCTATCTTCTCTATATCCTAAACCACCTCCTCTTGAAATCCTAAACACGACTGTAGAAAACTAGTATACAGTAAGCCATGTTTCATTTTCCTGACGCCGTTGTTGTTTTACCCGAAACAGCAAGTCAAACTCCGAACTAAATAAAATGACATGAAACATAGCAAAGAAATACATTCCAACTTGTTTCAACGACCATGATTAATATTGATAACGGTAAACCTAATAATATCATTACCAAAACCGTAACACCTTTAGATGCCTCCTGATTCAGCCAGTGCTTGGGTGCCCGATGCGGATGCTGCTTATAACAGTCCTTATTTGTATGGTCGTGTCGGCAAAGTGAACACGGGTCGTCGGAATCTTGTGCCATGTCGTCTTCCTTCTGTTTGGGACAGTCCATGGAGTTATGGATACGGCGACATTTTTTGCATCTATTTCAATTTTTATTCCCGGTATTTTTTGCGACTGCTGCTACTGGGTTCAAGGCAGGTTCTTCGTCATTGTTGTATAATCCTTCAGCGGCGTTGTTTCTGGTTCCTGCTGTAGCTCTCAATGTTGCTATCATATGTCTGAGAGGAGCGTACTGAGAAACATCCACCGCCTTAGTCTCCCTCCACACGTTGAGCAATTTTACATGCTTTGTGCCTTTGAGAAAGTAGACTGCTGCAAGCTCTTCCGAGAACTTGTAACTATTGTGAGACGTTTGAAGAGTGAGAGCATCGGCCGCGTTGTTGACGTTTTGTAAGTTGCAGAGGAATCGCGTCACATATTCGTCGGCCGTGGTAGTAAACTTTGTGGCTACAAATGCATCAAAGGCCTCAGAGTGGGGAAGAAGATTTGTTACCTCATTGGCTCGGGCAACCATTTCATACAACTGCTTAGCAGTGTATCTGTGGTAGTCTTGGGGCTGTTTGGCATCTTCAAGCCGCTGAATAATTAGATTCTGTGCCTTGTATTCAACTTTAATCCACTCGCGAAGGTTGGATTTGTACTCTTTCATCCACTGATTGAATTTTTCTGGATCTTCTCCTTTAACCTGCGTAGGCTCGGTGGGTTCGATTTCGGGATCAATGCCTCGGATGTTGTGAAATACATGCCCAAGTACATCGACGCTTGATAGTTCAGCTTGTAAATCGGCCCGCCAGCTGGTAAAGGAAACGCCATCCCTTAAAATAACACGGTTGTTTGAAGAGGCCATGGTGGAATTTGATTGACACAGATTTGGTTTGACAGTCTGAAGGGGAATTATCTTTAGAGGTGATATCACAGTTGACTGGACTAAATGTGATACTCTAGATCTGGACGTCAGAATGCTTGGTGTAGAGAACTGTATTCTTTCTAGGTTGGCCAGAGCTCAGCTAAATACACTAAGTAATTGCCCGTGCACGTGCCCTAGTAACAAATTGTGAGCCATAGAAGCTTCTAATAGCTTCCCACTTATAGCTGATCTACATGAGTTAATATCCAATCTATAATACTACCAAAGCATTGCATCTGCGGAATTCCCGCTGACCGCCATTTACAACACAGCGAGAACGCTGAAGTTTTTCGTCAAGCCCTTTCCACTACCGCACCTCCCAACGTTTCTCTCGAGGCTCCAACCCCTCAGCCCCTAGACGCAGCGACTGCTATGGGCATCGCCGCTCTCTCAGCATGTTTGCTTTCAGCTAACCCGCCGAGACCTGCCTGTGTACCATGTAAAGATTATTGGAATCACGAGTGCTCAGACCAACGCTGTCGGTATCTCGAAGCTCGCCGTAACGGCAATCAATTTTTCATCAGCGAGGCCTACAAAAACTTCCGGAAATCCGTTAGACAAGCTAAACAAGAACACAAGCGTTCCAGGCTGGATAAGGTGTCTCCGATTTTGGAGGCCCACAAAGTTGTTGGATGGCAAAAGCTATCCAGCCCCTTTGGCCCTTCAATTCTTTTTCATAACGTCACATACATCACCCCAACAGAGCGTGCAGATATATTTTTTTGCACTAAGCTCGCTTGCGCAATTAGTCAACCGGATGTCCTCAGGAACACCCACACCTGCCCACGCGATACAATCCCCGCTCCACTTTCTATTGACAAAGATGAAGTGTGCTACTGTCTTCTTGATGTGTCGTCAACTATCCCGGGCCATGACAACCTCTCTGTCTCCGCTCTCTGCCTCATATGGACAGTGAAGACGTGGCGCTCGTGGATTGTTCACCTCTATAGTCTCTGCCTAGCTTTCAGTCATCATCCCAGCATCTTCCGTCGCGCCGAAGTGGTGGTTATTCCTAAATCACACAAGGATGACCTCTTATATAATCTTGAATATAAAGAAAAGATATCATGTAAATTATGATTCTATTGCAATGATAAGTCGAATGGATAGAAATTGATCTGATTGTTCTTTTTCTCTATCTGATGTCCCCAATATATATTCATTATATCGCTCGTAGTTGACTAAGTAAAAATCGTAAATAGACTGGAACACCAAGCATTTATGACAGAAAATATAAACCTGAGACATAAAAAATCTTGCCGTACTCAGTAGCTTTTAACACCAAGAAATACCAAAACCAGCAGAAACATCAACTAGAATCAAGAACACTAATATCAAAACCAATAACGATGACAAAATTTAATCCTGTACCGTCTTGAGACATCAACTGTGACATCTTGACTAGTGTTCCGATAACTTTTGTATCTAGTCATGTAACTCTTTGATGACTACTAGTCAGGTAGCTAGTCATACACCTCTCCAACCCCGCCAATTGGCGTCCGATATCGCTTCTTCCAGTCCTTGGGAAGGGGCTGGAACGCCTCCTTGCAAGACGCTTTGCCTTCTGAGCTTTATCTAATTGCATTATTTCCCCGACGCAATTTTGGGCGCTGCCTGAAAGGTCTGCTGTGGATCTCGTAGAATGCCTGGTTCACGATGTCGAAAAATCTTGGGAGTCAAAGCAAGTTTGCACTCTCGCCACCCTTGATATCCAAAGTACCTTTGATAGTGTTCAGCCTGGCCGTCTCTTTGTTTGTCTTCGCGAACAGGGATGGCCTCCACCATACGTCAACTGGGCCACGTCCTTTGCTTCATGCAGGAATGCACGCCTTAGATCTGATGAATTTGTTGGTGACTTCTTGGACATTCCGCATGGCCTGCCATGCGGATCCCCTGCCTCCCCATACTTTTTCTTCTCTTTCTCGAGCCTTTATTCAAACTAGGGCTTCCTACATTTGGATATATGGACAACGTTCCGATCATCTCGGTCGCAAAAATTCCGATTGACACCTTTCTGCTAACCAACTCCAGGGTTGGGAGCATCATCTGTTGGTGCAATCAGAACGAACTCTCTCTGGCAGACAACAAGACGGAAATACTATATCTCCATAGATCCCGTCAATTCCCTCCTCCGGTTATAATCAACGATGTGTCAAGAACTTTAAACTCAACTCTGAGATGGCTAGGCGTCTTCCTTGACACCAAGCTCTCCTTTAAACAACGCGAACAAGAATGGAGCTCCAAGACGTAACAGATTAGCTCCCATATACGACAGCTTGGAAATACCAACCGTGGAGTACCCACTTCCTTTTTACGCACTGCAGCCCTAGCTGCGGCACTGCCCGTCCTCCTTTACGGCGCTGAGGTTTGGTGGCGCGGACACACCTATCTTCGACGCAGCTGTCCTACTTCCACTCGTTCTCAACACCTTGTGGAAATGGTCTCTTGAGCTCTGGTCAACTTAGCTAGGGCTATTCTCCCAATGTACAAAACCACACCTATTGCAGCTCTTTTAAGAGAAGTTTGGCTCAATCCGGCACATATTCTACTTGAAGAAATCCGCCTTAACTATGCAATTAGATTAGCTATGTTATGAGCGGCATGTAGACAGCAGACAAGAACAAGATAAGACAAGACCTGTGATGCCAGGCTATGGATGCTGTCCTGCACAATACAAAAGATAGATGCATTACCACTTGTCTAAAAGACCAGACCAGAAATCATAGAACACTATGCTCTGGCTATCTCCATATATATATATATATATATATATATATATATATAATATACAACAGAGGCATTCCTGACAAGCTACTGCTGACAGTGTCCACCTTCTAGTAACAAGATCCAACGACTCTCGCACGCAAACCCGCCTCACCATGAAAGTTAAGCTCGTTGCCTCTTTACCCCGTCCTCGGCTCGTACCGTACTCGCATAGAGCTCTTCCTGTACTTGTTCCGAATTACCCTCTGAAGAAGCTTCCCAGCGTATTAGAAATTTGCCACCATGGGACATCCTTGTCTTCTCGGACGGTTCGAAACAAAATGATGGGGCTGCTGGTGTAAGGGTCGAAAGATAATTGCTATTCGCAGAATATCTAGAGCTAGAAACAAAAGAAGAACTTGAAGTGAAGAAGCAAAGAAAACCGAGAGCAAACATCATATATCTATTCCTCATGTTCAACATTTCCTCCCTTTCTTCGCATGATCTAAATCAAAACCGCATGATCTACAATCTCTGCATCTGCCTCTAACATCTTATGATGCTTTGGTGTCCTTTGTGCAGACAACCAGTGTCTTGTCACGTCTCACTCTTCATTGAAAACGAAACTGTAAAATCAACATATGTTACTGTAAATGTTTGGGGAAATTTGCGTGTCGGAGAAGTTTCAGCTTGGAGCTGCTTAGCAAAGAGTATTCTTTTTGCCTTAGGCACCAGCCTTAAAATTACCAGGCATTGGCCTGTGACATAAATAGGCCTTAGCCTAATGAAAGTCAGGCCTGTGACAGCTGGGGCAGGTGCCGTCGTTCTCCACAAGGGAATCACTTTAGCAGAAGTAAGAGTACCATGAGGCCCAAACTTCGAGGTCTATGATTACGAGATCATCGGCGCCCTCGCAGGGCTTAAAGCTGCTATAACAGCTCCTTCCACTCACCTTGCATCTTCCATCACGTAATTCTCGACAATTAAGAGGCAGCACGACGGCTTCTCGATGCAACACTCTCTAAGACCTCATAACAAGTAATTCTTGAATTCCGACACCTCGCCTCCAAATGGCCCCCAAGGAGAATTCTGCCAACCGCAGCCCCAGGCAAAGTTCGCATGATGTGGTTGCCTGGCCATGTGGGCATACCTGGTAATGAACTAGCTGATAAGCTTGCTGGCGAGGCTGCCCGCCTACCGGCTCTACCTGATGCATCTCTCGCTGGATCCCAATCAAAGGCGAAACAGCATATTGGGGATCTGACTGCTGCATGGTGGCAAAATCATGCTCCTTCTACCTATTGTGAGCTAGGAATGCCTTTCCTTAAGAAGCCCCCCGAAGAACTACGAATCCCTCGCCAAAATCTCGCGTATCTTAATCAGTGCCGGACCGGACACGGAGACTTTTGTTCGTATCACGATAGATTCCGTCACGATGATTCCCTCTTAACTTGTTCCTGTAGAGGTGACAAGTCAATAACTCACTTAGTTTTCTGCACCCTCGTTCGTGAGTGACTAGCTGCAAGTGGTCACTGCCGAGGTTTTGGAACACTTGGTTTTCTCCTCAGCTCCGCCCGTGGTGCTAAGCGTTTTTCTTCCATATTGGAAATGTCAAAGTTCCTGACAGATATTTGCCCAATCCGTGCTGCAGGACGTATTTCCTTGTGAGGGTTCGCTGAACAGCGCTCACAGTATTTTTATTCTCTATTTTCTAAGCCTTTGGCTATCCTCCTTTTTCTTCGTACTTTAAAGTCACCGTATCCCTTTAAGGATGGGGCTTTTGTCATAATTTTAGCCCGGTAGACATAAAAATAAATAAATAAAATTACACTTAAATATATACGTGCATGTACAAAAACGAATGCCTGTAATTGCAATTAAATTATCTGCAAGGCTTGAAGTTCATTATGTTGTTCTAAATTAAATACTTTTGTATTTTTACCTGCTACTTGGAGGGAATAAACTACTGAAATGGTAATTGTCGAGGAATGATTTTTTCCTTAAATCATTTTTGCGTATGCAGCCTGAGGCTATGACGCGAATGATTACAGAAGATATGTATGTGACTCAACATGACTCAGTTTGGCGTTTGGAACACTCATACTCAGATTCCATTTGCAGATACCACTACGAGAATAACGCCTTACGACATGTACCTTCTTTGGTGAATACCCAGCACAGGGAAAAGCGAGAAAAACCTGTGGTTATCTTAGTATGTTTTTGTCATCCTACGAATACATTATCACCGCGAGAGAAGTGGTGTGCGAGTCTTGCTGGACTCGAACCAGCTTTCTCCTGTCTCAAGTGGGGCATGTGTCCAAGCTACTCAGACTCTACTTAGGAGAACAGCCCAGACAGTGTACCACTACACCATCCGACCCAATGGTCGAGAGATGTGGAGACATGATGTTGAATACCATGACAGGAATAACTATTTATTGTGACTGTCACGGAACGGCCCGCTGAAGCTAGTCGTTTCGGCTTGAATTCATTTAGTTCTTTTGCATAAATTTTATTCACATATTGTCTTTAATTAATTGGCGTGAGTTTTCATGCATTTTGTCGATCTTCATAAATGGCTTCAATGACGTTGATAAATTATTTTGCCGATCGTCACTAATTACTTAATATTGTTATTATTGTTGGACTTTTCCTGTTGATCGTTATTAACAACGATTGAACTCCAGACATTGCATAGTTCTATGGAATTCTATTTCAATCGACGGTATTTTGGGTGTTCTACAATATTCGCTGACGTTCGATGGGATGGGGTTCTATTAACCAGTACTAGGGAATGTACTAGGTAGACTCATGTATAAATAGTGGTTAGGCCTTCTAGTTGAAAGCTCTCCAGCTTTCAGTCTTGTATTTATTCTACGTATCTAGTCTAGTCAGGATTCAAGAAGTCAGGTTATCCACATCTACACTTGTCATTTGTTACAAAAGCTTACGTGACATTATCTGGTATTGTCAGTGTCCCAGAGTTCCAGATATTCAGTATTTCAAGAGATTGTTCACCAAGATCAAGCCCAAGCTAAACCATCAAGATCCAAGTACAAGGAGTCACGACAGTGACAACAAAAAATGGACGCTTGAATGGACGCTTGAATCAAAATGGAATGAGTAGCTGAATCCGAATGGTTGGCATACCAAGAATAAAATGGGCAACTAGTAGATCTTTGTACATACTAGTACTAGTACCAGTACATCTATACTTACACCAGGACGGGTTTTGTCACTAGTCCCATATAATTTAGCATGGGACTGGGGACAAAACGAATTTCAGTCTCGGGATACATATTAAACCTAACTTCGATAGGTTGGCAATCAAATACACATTGGTTGCCATAGCAATGGTACTAGTATTGCGTAAAAGTCACGAGAAAAAAAGCCATGGTTCCCAAAACTTTATGGGTTACGGGGGATGACAGGTTGTGGCTTTTTTTAGTGAGAATCACTAGGGTGGACCAATAAAGCTCTGGTTTATGACAGGTTCTACTGTAGAAAAGTGTAACGACTAGTAAGCCGAGTTGTACCTGTTGGTAGGTTTCCAGGTCATAAGTGTGCACAATGGTTCTGTTCTGTTCAATTCATCTATCTATTTCTATCTGTCCTTGCTTTGCTATTTATTATGTCTCGACTAGTGCATGACGTCATACGTACGCCATTCTGTTCACGTGCATACTTCTCTCTAGTTACAACGTTATTCATACACTGGCAACTTTTTATTCTTCGCAAGTCAGGCCCTGATACTCTTATCCTTTTGAACAGTTACTCTCTATCAATCCATCCTTTGATTCGTATGCGTAGTTGATTCGAGGTTAAGAACTTTTCGAGTGAACAGTTTGGATTAGCTTTTGTCATGGCATCTGCAGGATTATCATGACCGTTTATCCAGCGAATTTCTTGTAATTCCCTTCGCTCATAGGACTGACGAAGTGCCATGATGTCTATCATAAGCCTCTTGTCATTCGTTGTTCCAAGTTTCACCAGACATTGGTATAGAGAGAACGAATCAGTACAGAAAATGATTGGTATTGCGAGGAGAGACAGTTGATTCATAATGATCTCCATTGTAGTGTTAATAGCAATAGCCATGTCAACGCCATTTACCATTCCATAAATCTCAGATGCGAGAACACTTCGAGTCAATCTCTTGCTCTTGACTGAACTCTAGTGAATTAAGTTACCGCGTGTCATAAGCAGTATGTAGACAGCGAGGCTGGAGACAGGGGTCAAGAGGTGGGTGTCAGGCTAAAGGTTGCCATCCTACATGATACACGAGATAGATGCATCACCACTCGGCTAAAAGGCTAGACCAGAATCATAGAACACTATGACCTGGCAATCTCCATATATATATTATACAGTAGAGGCTTTCCTGACACCGCGGATATCAAAATATCCAGAATCATGATTGGCAATTTCATTCGCCATTATTATCTGGTATCCCAACTGGGAGCTCAAATCTTGATTATTGGCAAATGATCCATCAACAAAGATGAAGATTTTAACCGTATCAAGTTGAAGTGGAATATACTGGATACCTTGATCTAGATTCTGCATTTGCCAATGCAGTCCTTTGTTCAGAGCAATGATAGCCTTTTCATCGGGTTGCTTTTGTTGTGCGGCCGTTGAGAGGTCAAAAAAAGCTTCCGGCTGACAGATTGTGGCTATATAGGCGCCTCTAGCACGTTGCTTGATGTATTCTTGGTGGCAAACGGGAGATTTGGGATCAATGATTTTAATCTTATTTCCTTGTTCTTTTTGGCGCAGGTGAATGTTTCCGTTCTCTTTAGATAGCACGCATGCATTGAAAATTAATGGTGTATTGTGAGAGAGTTCTTCCTTTGGCTTAGCAGTCAGGTTAGCAGTTTTGAGTTCTGAATCTTCAAGCTCTGCAGATTTCTTACACCCTAAAATGAGGGTGTCATTAGTCTGCATACCAACGATACCAAAATTAGTAGAGTTTGTAATTAAGAAACATGGGTCATAGGTTGAGGTGACCATGTGAAGCTTATCTTTGTGGTGGCAATGATAAGTTGCCCACCAATGAGTTCCAGCTTCTGGTATGCTGTAGAGCGGCTTTCGGACAACCATGATGGTGTCTGAAGGGTACTGATTCCGAATTTCTTTGGGTAACCGAGCAAAAATTGTTCGTTTGAGAAGTGTCGTAGATTGGATGTATGCCTACTTTATGTCTATCAGATAAAGATTGCATCCAATCTTAGCTAATGATGGTACTAGAGCTATAATGAGGCGCTGACTGACTCTCTGGATTGTAGGGGATTGGGTGAGAATAGCCTCCTTCCCTTGGTTGTCGTACGCTTGGATCACAAGTCGTGACTTTTCGGATGGTGATTTTGTAGCTTTTCCTTTTATTTTATTTACCAATCTAGAGTTAAATATTCTTAAGCCGCTGTGTTCTTTTGGATCAAATTTCACAAGTTCGATCACGCCTTTTGCTATCAGTCCGTCAATCTCAAGTATTTGAGATTTTTCAAATGGTGTGCCAGGAGTGGTGATAATTCCTTCTTGATGGAGCTTGATTGAGAGTTGACAATCATGTTTCTCCTTATTCGAAAGAAATGCCATCAAAGGAACTACATTTTTCTCGAGGGCAGCAATGAATTGATCGTCTAAATCTTCATCATTGTTCAAAAAGCCTTCGTAGCCATCTAAAAATTGTTTTGGCATTGTTGTGACCCTTTTTGGACAGCATCGTGTTTCAACTGATTTTGGAAATCTCTTTTGCCCATTATCTGCTCTCGTTCCTTTGTTCATTGCCTTTGATTGCTCTTGCTCTCTACCATCCTTGCTCTCGACTACATCTCTTTCTTCAAATCAAATTCCTTCTGTCCCTCGTTCCTCCTCATTACCCTTTCTGACAATCTGTCTCCCTTCTACTTGAATTCGTTCCGCTCTTTGCTCCTCATTACTGTTACCAACCACAAGTCTTCTTTTCACTTGAGTTCCTTCCATACCTGCATGTTCCGACTCTTTACTTTGTTCATCAATAAAATATGGTTTGACTGAGGTTATTCTAAAATTTGATGGTCCATGCGGCATATCAATGATGCACGTTTCACCATTTATTGAAATCAATTTGAATGGACCAGTCCATCCTTTATTTTCACGCCATACGCGAACGTCTGAGTTAAGAGGTAAATTAAGAGTGGAAAGTATATTTGGCCCATTTCGCATCGCAAGCGCTTCATTAACTTGACGTTCAGCGTGTAACTGTCGGACCTCTTTCATAGCACGGTGAATTGCTTTTGCTCTCTTCGCTACTGATGGCGAGGGTGGATCATCTTCGGTCATTCGGGGATATGCTCCAAATACCAGAGGAGTAGGGATGATTCCATTTGGACCCGCAGAATCATTTACTGCTTTCACAGCCATCTGTAGTATCGCCTCTTTTGAAGTTTTCTCCTCTTGTAGTTCGTCACACAATATTTGGTAGGCACGACGTAGAGGAGCATGATAGCGCTCCACCAAGCCTACGCTGTTGTGGGCTTCAACCGGCACTTCCTTGACGTTGATGGCCATAGATTTTGCTTTCTGTCTGAACTCTTCTGATGAGAAATTCTTCCCTGCGTCATGAACTACATACTCAGATGGACCCTGATATGTGTCAATCCAGCACTCACAAAGCGTATCCCAAGCCGATTTTGCTGACATGTCTTTCAAAAATCTAGCAGCATTGAATGAGGTGGCCGAGTCAACAACATGTAGAACTGGTTTGCTGTCAAGGTATAGAACATCTACAACAATCGAATAGTTGAAGTCAAAATCATCTTTTATCGTGAATTTGAATCTACCGGGAGATTTTCCATGAAGTTGACATTGATGGCAGAATTTTGTCAAATGCTTAATTGCTGGTAAATCTACGTTGTGTCCAGCTCGTTCGAGAATCTTTGCCAGTCTTGGGACAGATGGATGTCCAGAGCGTCGATGAAGCTGGCTTAATTCAGATGTAGTTAGATGACTGTAAGCGATGATATATTCCGGTTCATTTAATAGCATCCAGGGATGACCCCACTTTCGGACAACTGGGATTATTTTGTTGTCTTGAATAAGAATGTTTCATAGGTTGTCAAACTTGACATGTAGTTCATCCATATCTTTAAGACAAAGAAGAAATGGGGTGTTAGCGGGTACAATATGAAATGTTATTGTGCCAAGAGGAGTATTGACTTTGGTAGTACCCTTAAATGTGGCTACTCCCTTACCAAAACAGATGTTGTGGCTACCTGCTGATTTGGTATCAAGAATAATAGATGAATCCAGATTTTGTAAGGCTTTGAATTGTGGTTCCCCTGCTGTTGAGACACCTGCGGCTACGCTAACAGGCATGATGCCCTGAAATTTTTGTGATGAGTATTGGTCTGTGAATGTGAATGCGGCCGAGTTGGTGGAAAAAGACATTGATTTAAATGGATTATCTTTAGTGAGAGAATGGAGAAATGATTGATTGTTTAGGATTGCAAAGGTATTACATCCATTCACCAATCCTAGTTCGGTGAAAAAGCTGTTACAGTCCTCCTCGATTTTCATATCATTTAAAAATGCACTCTTTTCTTGATATGTGTCCTCGTTACTGAAGCCTTCAATACCTTCAAATTGCACCAAGAATTTTTGATAGGTTTCAAGTGATACGTCAATGTCGGTTGAATATTGAGAGCGAGTAAATATATTGTAAGCTTTCTTCCTTTCCTCAACTGAGTGCCTGGTTGACCAGCAACCAGTTTTATCGCAAACGTAACATCTTTTTGGTTGGAGCTTTCGCTGGTTTGTTTGTTGATTGGGTATAAAGCCTCGAGATAATCCTGCCGAGCCACCATCTCGAGAATCTCTACCGGGACGACTACTTGGCTGTCTAAAATTTTTGCTACGTCCTTCATATTTCCGATCTGTCCAGTATTGGGCATCATTATATTGTTGGATGTCCATGTTTTCAAATTGTGTGTGGAGGTTGAAGGTTGAAGTTTCCTGGGACCTCATTGATGTTGCAATTGCTGAGCGTAATTCGGCACAAACTTCTTCGAAAGTACTTGCTGGTTTATACAGAGAAAGATTACATTCTTCAACTCCTTGACTGGCGTTTAAGAGTTGATCTCTGAGAATATTCTCGCTTCTGCTTTCTTCTGGTAAACCTTGTTGAACCTTTTGTAATGTATCAATTGTTAGTTCTAAGCATTCCATACGTGATTTCTCGGGATTATTCATGATAGTTCTTTTCAAAGTAGTTGTTCTCCACTCAGAGAGATACATCTGCCGGTTTTCTTCGATTTCAAAATGCTGCTTCATCATGGAAATCATTGTTTTAAAGGTATATTGCCTTCCTGCAATCAATGTGTAATAAAAATTTCTTGCGCAACCTTTGAGCATAATAGAAAATGCAAGATGAAAGCTTCCAGTAAGACCAATTTTGGAACAACAATCGTAGAACTCCTGGAGTTTAGGTTCAAGAAAGTCGTGCATTTCTCCTCCGTACTTGTTATGATCTTGACTATAAATTTTCATCAAATCCGTGAGGAGTTTAGTTGGATTATTCACATCATTATCAGCAAACTGCAGAATTTGAAATTGGCTACTACTTTTTCCGGGGTCTAATTTTGAATCATCTAAAGAGGGAGGTTTAAATTCTTGCTTTATTGTAGGTAAGCCTAGCTTGATGTCGTTTTGTTGCGTTGGACTAGGTGATCTGTGGGGATATTTTGTGATTGAATTTTGGTCAGACTTTGATTTGGGGTTCCAGTATGAGTCAAATTGTCCTCGATACTCAAGTAAGTGATCATTGATTTCCTTTTCAGTCCATTGGTGCTGTTCATCGTTTTCTAGGCATTTGTGCAGCACCTTTGCGTATGATGTGGAGCCTGCTTGGGCTCTGATCCGAACTCCATGTGTGATGAGATAATCTCGGAGCTTCTTTAAGACTGTTCGGTTCCTGAGCTTGAAGTTTTCTAGTGACCATCCCTCAAAGTCTTCCCTGAAATCTTTCCAAAACAAAATGTCCGTGTATTTACTCATTTCATATTTAATAATCATGAGCATTATGTATCCTTTGACTATGGGCTCCTTTTGTTGATTTTCGTCATCTGGATTAAAAGGCGTTCCCCATGCCTCCTTATCGATTGAATATGTGGTGACTGGTGGTGGAATCATTTTCGATGCGAATAGTAGGTATGAGAGAGTGAGAAGTAGTGGTGGTTTGAAGTTGATTTGTACGTTGCCTGACGGTACTACGACTGTTTCCCGTTAACGTATTGTTCGCGTGGTAGACGCAGATTCAAAACTACACTATTTAGGTACTGGTGTAATTAGGAATCCTTGGAGATCTTCTGTTTTCTTAGAATGTATTCACAATAAGAGAACTTTGATATCCCTTAGCACAGTTGTTACAAGGAAGGTACTGCAAATGTTTCCCGTTCTTTTGTAGCTCTGTCTCTTCTAGAAGTGAACCTTGCTGTTCTGTGGTTGTTGGAATCAACCACTGATCAGTGTTGGTAGGTTTCCAGGTCGTATGTGTGCACAATGGTTCTGTTCTATTAAATTCATCTATCTATTTCTATCTGTCCTCGCTTTGCTATTTATTATGTCTCGCCTAGTGCTTGACGTCATACGTACGCCATTCTGTTCACGTGCATACTTCTCTCTAGTTACAACATTATTCATACAGTACCTGTGGGAATCAGGTAGTACCCTTACAAGCGTACATAGGGGCAAACGCTCAGAAGACCTCAACGTTGACACATGTCGTGACTCCTTGTACTTGGATCTTGATTGCTTAGCTTGGGCTTGATCTTGGTGAACAACCTCTTGAAATACTGAATACCTGGAACTCTGGGACACTGACAATAGCAGATAAGGTCACGTAAGCTTTTGTAACAAATGACAAATCTAGATGTGGATAACCTGACTTCTTGAATCCTGACTAGACTAGATGCGTAGAATAAATACAAGACTGAAAGCTGGAGAGCTTTCAACTAGAAGGCCTAACCACTATTTATACATGAGTCCAACTAGTGCATTCCCTAGTACTGGTTACTAGAGCCCCATCCCATCGAACGCCAGCAAATACTGTAGAACACTGTTGGTTGGAATTTGGGAGTTTGGAGTTTATAGTGTTATTATAATAAATGTGATGATGTTTATTATGGTGGAATTAGTGCTTGTACCGGGTAAACTATTATCCGAAGGAAAGGGCATGTAATTATTCAGAGTTAGAATATAGAAGAGAGATAGTAAGAGTAAAAACCACTTTTTGAACCTATCAGATTTTACCAACACTGATCAGTGCACAGATCAGCTAGGTTTTGAAAACCGCAGAAGATATAAACTCAGTTATTTCGTCTCGTCACTCGCTAATCGACAGAGTTGGGTATCTTCAGAGAACACAATTTTTATCCTCCCTTTTTGTCTTGCCACCCGCCAATCGAGGAGTTATAAAAGTTAAGTGATAATTAGACTATTCACTCGAAATCGATCCACTCGCTAGCTGAATAGAACGAATATCAGTCGTATCCTAATTACGAAAACACGACAATATGGCTTCATCAACATCAAGTAACTCAGTCGATGTCCAAAACACCCCTGAAAGAGCAAAAGATCCTGCTCAGTCCTCTCAAGATTTTTCAAGATTAGAAACACAATGGAAGTATGGAATCGATCTTAGCAAGGCGTCAAAGGATGATATAACCAGCTTCATTCAATACAGAACTTACACATACAAGCGTAAAGGATGGACCCGCTCAAACCTCTCGACAATTTACGCTGAAGACTTTGAAAATTTTACAAGAAAAGAGTTTGACCAATCTTCGTCCAATGCTAGAGTAGAATTGCGAGAGGTATTACGAGCACAAGGAGTCTTTCTAAGAATTGGAAGGGGATATCCAATTTCCAAAGAATTAACAGACTTAATTCAGTCAGAAAGGCCATGGCCCGAAGATGATCCCCAACGACCTTCAAATGTATCTTCAACAAAACCTCCAGATGCTGCCGAACCATCTTCTAAGAACATAAGTCTACCCAAAGGAGAAATGTCATTACGACCTAAGGTAGAGGATAAAATGCCAAGTAGAGAAACCTACGAGGACTTCAACAAACTTGGAAAACAGGAAATTGGTTTCTCTGATAACCCTAAAAGCCTCTACAATAATCCGCCAATTCCTTACTCTCTCTATCAAATATATCGAGCACCAAATCCGAACACAATTCCTCTTTACGCAGATTCTTAAATTTAAAATGCTATGAATCAACTTGAGCTAGAATATAACCATGGTTTTAGCAGAGAATTGTCGGATCTTCAGAAGTGCTATTGGTCTGATGCTCAAAAGTATAGCGGCACGCTGGAGGAAAGTTTCAACTACAAATTCCTCATCTTTATCAACAATTGTAAAAGAAGTGGAATTCCTCCTAATATTGTCCCAAAAGCGTTCCCGATTATGCTTCATGGATCTGCTTTAGACTATTTCTACCACAATTGCGATGGACATACCCTTACTGTCAAAGAACTCCATCGTCAATTTATTCAGAGATACGAGAATGAGGAGCATCGCCGAAATATGGAGCGAAAATGGAATAGTATCAGTCTACAAAAAATGATACTAGAAAATCAAAATTTGCCAATGGAGACGGTATTCCGCAATTTAGTCGACAGACTTCAACAATTACAACGCGTTCTTGATATCGCTTTACGAAGTGAATCAGTACTTCGCCAAAAACTAATTCTAGCCTGCGAAGATGTTGAAGCCTGTAGCAGCGCCTGCTCCCGCCCTCCCGCCAATTTTACGGAACTTGTCGAAGCAATTCATTCATCAATTGCTTGTTACGAAAAAGCAAGAATAGCGCAAGAAATAGATCCTATCCCCCTCAGAACTCTCAATCAGACCTCAAATGTCAATTTTGTCAACCAAACATATCATAAAACCAATATGAATCACAAGCGCCCTGGAAGAACGTCAAATTTTAAACGAGGTCACTCATCGGTGGGTAGCAAAAATTACCGCCCAAGCTCTTCTACCAACAAGAGATGTTTCGTCTGCAAAAAGCCAGGTTGTTGGTCAACCAACCATACAGAAGAGGAACAAAAAATTGCCCAGAGCTGAATTGACAAAAGAGTCGACGCGTATATTTTAGAATACGAAAATCAAGATGTAAATACCGGTACCGCAGATCTTGAAGACGAGGAAGTGTTCGAACAATTCTTGTTGGATCTAGATAATTTCTCCAATGAGGAAACTTCTGAAAATTTTTATACATCAGCTGGACCTATACCAAATCCTAAGGCACAAGAATTTCATGGCTCACTTATGAATAACGCAACCTACCATACGCTGTGTGGTAAAGATCTAATAAGTAGTTGCCAGGACCCATTCAGCTATATATCCGGGGGTCGGTACACTTCAAATAAGTGGCATGGAATAATGCTCGACCCGGGTTCCTCATCATACTCAACGGCTGGATATGGTCAGGTTGAAGCCTTTATATCTATCTTCAACTGCAACAATATTGACAAATCAACAGCTGGCACAGTTACAGCTCAATTTGGGATCGGAAAAACTACTTCCATCAGATCAATCACGGTGTCCACTCCAATTGGAACGGTCATATTCCATGTTGTAGATGCTGACACACCTTTTCTTCTTTGCCTCCAAGATATGGATAGCCTACAAATTTACTATAATAATCTGACAGATACTATTCATACGCAGGATGGTAAGACTATACCAGTCGTCAGAAAGTTCAATCACGCATTTCTAATTTGGGGACCAATATCCATGAACTACTTGACAGAACCAGAACTTCGGCAATCACACAGAAGGTCTGGCCATCCGTCAAAAAATCGCCTTGTAAAAACCCTAGAACGCGCAGGGCATGATGATTCTTCTCATTGCCAAATTCTTGAACAGATTCAAAAATTTTGTGACCTTTGCCAAAAACACGCTCGATCACCTGGAAGGTTTAAGTTCAATATCAAAGATGATATGCACTTTAACTATGCAATCATTGTTAATATCATGTACATCGAAAATAACCAAATCTTACACGTCATCAACGAAGGCACATCTTTTCAAGCTACACGATGGTTGCAAAATTAGTCTGCGGCACACGTGTGGGACATGTTGCGATTATGCTGGATTGATGTATATAATGGCCCACCTGAGGTAATTGTTCACGCCGCGGGAAAAAATTTTGATTCAGCTGAATTCCGAAAGAACGCTAATTCGATGTCTGTTGGAATAAAGTGCATACCAACGGAATCACACCATTCAATTGGTGGCCTCGAAAGGTATCACGGACCTCTTCGTCGTTCATTTAAAATAATAGACCAAGAACTTCCGGATACTTCCAAAGAGATCAAACTACAAATGGCAATCAAAGCAATTAACGATACTGCCGGGCCGAACGGCATCATTCCAACCTTGCCCGTTTTTGGCGCCTATCCGAGGATCCACTCCCTAGATCCCCCTACTTCCTCAATTATCCAAAGAGCTACGGCAATCAGAAAAGCAATGGCAGAAGTCGCAAAAATACATGCCGAGCAAAATATTACTGATGCTCTACGACAAAGGAATGGCCCAAACACATTACTTATACACAATGCCCCCATCAGCTCAGAAGTTATTGTCTGGAGAACTCACCAAAAGAAATGGACCGGCCCTTTCAAATTACTTGGTATAAGTGGTGAGGATTGTATCATACAGATGCCTCATGGCCAATCTAAATTTCGAATAACATCTGTCAGACCATTCTATCGGACTGAGCAGATAGAAAACACCCCTGTGGTGTCTCAAAGTGAAGCTAGTCAAGATAACGTAACAGAAGTAGGAACAGATCGTCAACAAGTTCATAATACTTCCGTAGAGCAAAGAATTTATCCCCAACGACAAAGACAACCACCAGCAAGGTATCAATAATTTTTAGCCAACATCACAGTATTCCTGGCGAATCCCACAAAATCGAATACACCTAAACCAAGTTTTGAAGATTCGCGACGCAAAGAACTCAACGGCCTTCTAGAACGAAACGTATTTGAGATTGTCCAACAAAAAGATCTTCCTCTAGGCACTCGAATTTTTGGAAGCTGCTTTGTTGACACCATCAAGCATGAAGGCACCCCCAAAGCCTTTGAAAAGTCACGGCTCGTAGTCCAAGCATACGGGGACACAGACAAGAAGCAGATACTTACTCAGGCGCCAACTATCCAAAGGGTTAGTCAGAGACTCATCTTATGTCTAGCACAAATGTTTCCCATTTATTATCTGAGGAACAAGGATTTCTTACTTACGGAACTTTTAGCGTGAAACTAGTGAACTCTAAAAATGATTGGCTGTGAACCCCTGGAACAAAAAGGCCGGTGGGTCCGCTTAGTAAGCGACCCCTTTCTTCTTCTTCAACATCAATTTATGCAACAAAAGCTCCTTCTTCAACATCACACAGCACCAAGCGCTTCGACCCACGACCCACGAACATGAGCAAGTTATGTAAACGGTGCGAAGTCGAACGTGATCTTTCTGAATTCGACCAGTTCAAAACTGGAAAATTCATGATTGGCTAAAAATCAAGCTCACGTGTTCCTCGGATATATACTTGGAGCTCCGCTCCGCCGAGATTCCATTTTGAAATTTACGTCAGGGACATTTCACAAGCATACACACAGTCACAAACTGAGCTAGTGAGAAGAATATATATTCGTGCTCCATCAGAAATGGGCCTTGACCGTGAATCCATTCTTAGAGTAAGGCTGCCACTCTATGGTGTTACGGAAGCAGGAACTCATTGGTACAAAACTTACCATGAACATCATAAAGAAAAGCTTGAAATGATTCCTTCAACGTACGATTCTTGCCTAATGATAAACAAAAATGCTACTGCACTTGTTGGCCTCCAGACCGACGATAGTCTTATCGCTGCTAACAGTGAATTTATTGTTAAAGTGTTACTTATCTCGATGCGATCTGTGCAGTTATCAAACCTTAAGTACTTATGATTACTGGTCGTCATTCTGTTTGATTACATAATATAAGATTTATAATGTTGTATAAGTGAGACTCCTCTTAGTTATGTACATAGTTTTAGATTAATTATCTTCATTCAATACATTGATTATCGTTAAGCTCTGTTTTACTTATAAGTGATTTATTTATTTATAACATTTATAGTAAAGGAAGAGCAGGAGATCAAAAAGGCAAAGTTCCCTTGCAAACCTATAGAAAAATTAACCATAGATAAGCCACTTGAGTTTAATGGGTGCGTCGTTAAATTTAACACTTCTAGTAAAGGGCGAATAATCGAAATTAGCCAGGCCAAGCAATGTAAGAAAATCGAGCTGGTGCCCACCGACGAGCCTATCGACAAGGATAGATACGTCGCCCAAAGAGCTCGGGGAGCCTACATAGCCTAAGTCTCTCAACCTCAAGCAGCATTTGTTCTATCTTTTGCTGCGCAAGTAACCGAGCCCAAAATCAACGATGTCAAATTTTTAAACAAGTGCTTGGCATGGCAAATGAAGGGAGCAACGCTCAAGTATGTACAACTTGACTGGAGTTCAACCAAAATCATAGCATTCACGGATTCATCTTTTGCAAACAATGTCGACTTATCATCCCAAATTGGTTACGTTATTGTTCTTGCAGATTCCAAGAATAATGCTAATATCATTCATTGGCAATCAGTGAAATGTCGACAAATTACCAGAAGCGTACTTGCGTCTGAACTATATGCAATGACACTAGGATTTGACGTGAGCGCTACAATAAAATCTACGTTAGATCAAGTTTTCTCTGGGTCTTGCCAGAGAATAGACATAGACATTCTCGACATTCCTTTGGTTATTTGCGCTGATTCAAAATCCCTTTATGACTGTCTTGTCACTCTTGGCACAACTTCAGAGAAAAGGTTGATGATTGACATCATGAGCATACGACAGTCATATGAGCGAAGAGAAATTTCTGAAATCATCCTCATACAAGGAGATAAAAACCCTGCGGACTCTATGACAAAGGAGAAATGCTGTAATGCCTTACAAAAACTTATTGAGACAAATAAGCTGGAGCTAGCTAAGCAAGTCGATAGCTGGGTAGAGAGATTATTAAGTTTATTATAATTTTTGGAGATGATATTATTGGATGCATGTGTTCATATATCATGACACTAACTACCCCAAGTACTGGGATTTTTCTTTCTTCTATTTTTGCCCCAGTGTCGGTTGGAATTTGGGAGTTTGGAGTTTATAGTGTTATTATAATAAATGTGATGATGTTTATTGTGGTGGAATTAATGCTTGTACCGGGTAAACTATTATCCGAAGGAAAGGGCATGTAATTATTCAGAGTTAGAATATAGAAGAGAGATAGTAAGAATAAAACCCACATTTTGAACCTATCGGATTTTACCAACAAACACCAAAGACACCGTTGATTGAAATAGAATTCTATAGAACTATGCAAGGCCCGGAAAATTCAATCATTGTTAATAACAATCAACAAGAAAAAACAAACAATAATTAAGTAGTTAGTGACAATTTGCAAGATAATTTATCAACGTCATTGAAGCCATTGATGAAGACTGACAAAATGCATGAAAACTCACGCCAATTAATTAAAGACAATATGTGAATAAAATTTATGCAAAAGAACTAAATGAATTCAAGCCAAAACGACTAGCTTCAGCTGGCCGTTCCGTGACAACACATACATGGATAATGTTACGAGGTCAGTGAGTTAATCTAGCATGGATGTAGGACGTGAACTGTAATAGAGTGCAAATTGCCTCAACCCTTAAATAGATGTTATTCTGGTCATTCTATGGTGTTCATGGCGTATAGAAGATATTGTGGCAACAGGATTTTAACAAGCTGTATTTTTATATGTATAGGACTTTGTCCACTTTGTATTCACATCACTATAGATAAGAAATTAACTACCTCTGACCATTGAGTTATTCAAGTGCTTATGCTCAGACTGTGACAAAAGGTGCTATAGTTTGGGGTAGGAGTAATCAACAACTTCCACTTGATCCCTTCTACAGCCTCCAATTGTCCCATGTCATAAGCTGTATGTAGACAGCGTGGGGAGAGAGGGGTCAAGAGGTGGGTGTCAGGCTAAAGGTTGCCATCCTACATGATACACGAGATAGGTGCATCACCACTCGGCTAAAAGGCCAGACCAGAATCATAGAACACTATGATCTGGCAATCTCCATATATATATTATACAGCATAGGCTTTCCTGACATCCCATAATTCTGATCATCTGTGAACACAAGCATAAAAAGCTTTAAGAACATTCCATTGAAGCGCATACCATTCTAACACAGGTCTTGTCGAAGAGAATTTTTGACAGGCCGAGTAACCATTGACCAAGAGTACGTTGTGGGCCTCCAACTTTGAATGAGTTGCAACTCTTCTTGGCTATTCCAAATATGTGAACATACTAGGCATTTACGGCCGGCACCGTGTGAAGGTGGAGAGTTCGACTTAGTCAGCCGGTTCATATTCTAGTGGAGAGTAATTTTACTATGCGCCTGTGACTTTACCTGAAAAGTACGCTGCGGGGTGTAAAATCGACGCCGTCTTTTTGTTGACAAAGTGTAGACGAAATGGCAATAAGGCTGCCTCTACAAAATTTTGTAATGCATCAGTTTCAACAGGTCAACACCAATCAAACCTTCGAACTGCTAGGATAGTTGTGGTGGCGTTTCACTTCGTTCACAATTTTGTTGATTTCTCAGTGAGGTTTGCTGGAATTGTTTGGACCGAGGTTTGATTGCTAAGAGATCTAATAATTTGGAGGGAGTTTTTATCAGACTGCGTGAGCAACCGGCGACATTCACGAAACTTTGTATTTGAGAGATTGTCGTGAGTATTGGACAATCACGGATTACTGGTACGTTTTCAGGCTTGGATGTTATCCCTTTATAATAGATGAAAAGTCCGAGATGTATAAATAGTGGCTGGCAATCATCACGTAGAATCGATGCATTGGTAATGTCCGGATTAGACAGCAATATGTAAATTATCCATTGTGTGTCGGACTTGAAAAAGTTTCTATGGTGTTTAAATTGGTTGAAGGGCTTGTGCACGGATAGTTACTAAATATACAGCATATCTGTACTTCTGATTGACTTTTGTATATTTAATGTCTCGAATTTATTGATCAAAAGTCAGTTGAAGAATATCTAATTGATAGATTGATTTTTAAAGATTAACTTCGTCTCTCCTCCTATGATAACCACTGCCTCAGCTTTGTATTATCCCAAGATCTCAGGTCTATTCTATTCTTAACTACAATGGCAAATGCTAAAGGTAATCCGATGTTACTTGAATATCTATTTCTATATCACTCGACATCGGGATACGAGTGCTAATTATATATAATTGATAATCTGGATCATAGCAGAAGCCTGGGCCTTAAAAGTACTCTCGGATATATTTGCCCCAGGTTGACATAACTCGGACACAACCCTTCAGGCGTACTGCTAGGAATACTCAAGATTTATAATTGGCTATATCCTCTAGACCAATAAGCCGTACAAACTCTTGGTGTTTTGCGATATGCAGACGTTTTGTCAGGCCATCTGCAGGCATTTTGTCACAGTCTAGACAGGAGCGCCTGCGCAGCTAAGTGTGTAGAGGTAGTAAATATTCAATTCTATAAGGAAGTAAACTATATCGCTACTCAACAAGTCTATATACAACCCTCACTGCAGTCTAATGACTCGCCCCAACCCTGATATCAATAAAGGTTCCTGAAAATCCTCGTGTATCAGAAGGTCCCTGTGATAGCAAGCCTACGTATATCAAGGGTACTTCTCGTTTCAGCTAGTCGCCATCTCATAGCTGATCATGCCTTGTGCACCGTGCCCCATTTACCTTGCCCCACGCACATTGCCCCATGCGCCATGTCCTTATCCCTGTAAGGTCTATGCACGCCTATGCGCCACATAGGCTACAGGAACAATTCAGCTCACCAGCTGTTACAATCCTCCTCCCCCTCCTCCTGGTGAACAATTTACTTGGCGTTTTAATCTTCGCTGCTGAAGTATTTGGGGTTCTGCCGGTCCCACAAAGCCGCCAGTTTTGCTGATTTCCGGGCCGTTAGAAGACCAAATAGGTCCATATTTAGCTTCAAATTCTTCTAAAGCCTTAGTGTCCTGCACGTATTCGATAGGTTCCCAGGTAGGATCTGCCCAGCCTACCCACTTAACTAAAGCCTGTCTAAATTTTCCTTGCCCCCGTGACTTAGTTCTTGCTCGCAAAATAGCTTCAACCTGATACTCTGGCTCCTCTAAGTCGTCCATTATAGGCGGGTTTTGAGCGTCATCACGTGACTGACTTGGAAACGGATCAGCTCCGGCTCGCTTAACCAACTCAACATGGAAACGTTTGTGAATATTCCCAGGCACATTCAACTCCACAGTCAGAGCGTCAGAAACTGCAGTGACTTCGTACTTTGCATGCTGCCAAGGTAGTTTCTTGGATACTTGAGGCGTCTTGATATTGCGCAATTTGAGCCAAACTTTGTCGCCAACTTGAAATCGTTCTGGCTGGCGGCGAAATCAATTGGCATTGCTCTCATTTCGCTGTTGAGCAGATGCCATTGCTGCCTGAGCAAAGTCTTGCGCATCCCGTAAACGTTGCACATACTTCTGACCCGCGATAATTCCAGGATGTCGTACCTGATTCCTTTCTGGTGTTGGTTCTCCAAGAGGGGCTAAGTCGTAGCCGTTGCGCATGAAGAACGGGCTGAGTCCCCCAATTGCAGAATTGGGTCGATTGTTTAAAGCTAACTGAGCCATGGGTAACAGTTCCATCCAATCAGTCTGAGCATAACAACTGAAAGCTCGCAAGTACTTGTATAACTCTTGATTAGCCCTCTCGCTCGCATTTGTCTGAGGGTGATACGCCGTTGTAAGCCTTTGGTTGATGCCAGATAATTTACAGAAAGTTTTCCAGAAGTAGCTTAACCAGTCGCTACCTCTATCGCTAGTTAAGTATCTGGGAAATCCGAAGTATCGATAGTACCTGTCGACAAAGATTTCAGCACACTTTTCAGCCTTCATTGTTTCAGTACCGAATAAGAACATATCCTTAGACAATCTGTCTGTGATTACCATAACATTGGTACAGCCCCGAGACTTTGGCAAGTCTGTTATGAAATCTATTGTCAACTCGTTGCCAATCCGTTCTGGGATCCGTAAAGATCGTAAGAAACCGGCCTTCGCTTCACGCCACACAGTTGTCCTACCACAGATATCACAGTTTCGGACAAAGCGCCTAACTGACTCCCTCATCTTAGGCCAGAACCAGCGTCTCAATAGGATACTAATCATTGTGTCTCTTCCAGGATGGCCAGTAAGAACACTATCATGAGTTCGTTGCATTATTGCCGTGCGTAAATGTTCGTAGTCTGGAACCCATATCCGATTTTCTCTGCCATGAAGTACACCGTCTGCAGTTACCGCGCACTCAGCAATATTCGCGGACAACTTAACTGCCAAATCGGGCGGAAAGCTTCTCTCTCCTAATTGAACGGCATCTCGTGCTCGACGCCAGTCTTCGTCACTCTCCACTCCTTGTTTCCATAGTGCTTGCAATTCATCATCATCAAAAATTGCGGCATGTGTAGCCAGGTCTGCCACTGATGTCATTTCGTTAATAATATCCTCGTTTTCATCCTCATCGTATGCTTGAGCAAACTCCTGGCTCTGAACGATTGCGGGATACAGGGGAATAGTAGGAAGAAGCTGTAGAACTCGACCTGCCATTCTTTCATCTGAAATCCCACGCGGCTTATCCTGTTCACGCCTTGACAATGCATCTGGCCGGTCGCAAACCTTACCCGGTCGCCATTGAAGTTTGAATCGGAACTGTTGTAGTACATCGTTGTACCTTACCTGCCTTTCATTCAACAGTCGCTTGGTGGTGAAAAAACTTAGGTTTTTGTGGTCGCTTAATATTGTGAAAGGTTTTGCAACTGAAGTTAGCTCCGGCTGCCACTCCAGTAGGCACGTTATGATTGATAGCATTTCTTTATCGTGAATGGGATAATTAGCTTCAGCGCTGTTCAATCTCCTGGATAGGTATGCGACAGGCCGCAATCTGCCCTGCTTATCCACCTGCGAAAGACACCCACCAATCGCATATCCCGAACTATCCGCCTCCAAAACTGTCTCGCGATCAGGATCCCACTGGGACAACACCGGCTCTGAAGCAAAAATTTTCTTTAAATTTTCAAACGCCTCGTTTTCTTTCTTTCCCCACACCCAGGATGCATCTTTTTTTGTTAAATTGATCAACGGCGTTGCGATTTCTGAAAATTTCTCAACGAAGCACCGATAGAAATTCGCAAATCCAAGGAATGACCGTACTCCTTTCACCGAAGTTGGTGCCTTCCACTCGAGAATCGCCTTAACTTTTGCAGGATCGACAGTAATACCTTCTCCGGCTCTCACGATAAATCCGAGATATTTGACTTGCTTGCAGAGAAAGTCGCATTTATCAATGTCCAAATAAAGGCCGGCTTCGTCAAGTTTCCCAAGGATGCTGCGAGCCGTCTTCCAGTGGTCTTCTATGCTGCCGTCTGTGTATGCCAAAACGTCATCTATGTACGCAGTTGCATCAATGTCCAGATGCTCTCTCAAGTGTTCATTTATGTATCTCTGGAAGGTTGCTGGTGCATTAATTAATCCAAACGGAGTCACTAACCATTCAAAAAGACCCAGTCTGCATCGGAATGCCGTCATCCATTCGTCTCCTTCCCTTATTCTGACTCGGTGGAAAGCTGATTTGACATCTAACTTTGTAAACCATTTTGCTTTCGAAAGCTGCCTTAAGGTCTCTTTGAACAAAGGTAGCGGGTATCGGTCAGGAATAGTGATAGCATTAAGACCGCGATAATCAACACAGAATCGAAGTCCCCCGCTCGGCTTCTTTGCAAAAAGAACTGGTGCCGCTGCTGACGAACTACTTGGTCTGATCCATCCTTTATTTAAAAGATCTGTTAGGGTTTTGCGCAGTACCAATAATTCTTCCCTAGACATATTGTAAAGCGGCCCCCATGGTGGTATCAAAGTCTTTCCATTTTCCTGTCGCAGATCGATTGCATGATCAAGATGTCCTCGAGGTTTTGGTAAAGCCTCTGCGCCGCTGTCATCCGCAAAAAGATGCGCAAAATCCTTAACTTCTTCCGGCAGACGTCCCTTGGCTTCTTCCAATGTTAGTTTTGGCTTCACGCGTAGAGCTTTACTAATATCTTCAAGTGATGCCCTGCAGACCGGAATAGATTTCATCAATGTCGTCATTGTTGTAATCGTAGCCAACTTTGGACGAGCGACACTCTTGAATGCTTGACGCCATCTCTTAACTCCATAAACTGAGCCGCCACCCTTTCGCAATTCCAATCGCTGTTCTTTAGCATGTATAATTGCATCTTGATCCTCAAGCCATTTCTTTCCCAGAATCATCGGATAATTGCTATTTGGAACAACGTACAACCATAATTTTGGAGTGACATATCCATCTAAATCTAGAGAGATGAAGGTAATAGAACTCACTACCGTCCTTCCATTACCTGACTCTGCAGCTGTTTCCAAAGTTCGTGGAGAAATAGGTATGCACGGTAGGCCCAATTTGGTATATACTGATTCATCAATTATGCCTGAACATAGACATCCATTGTCCACCAAAGCTTGGATCATAGTAGCATCATTGACAAGGGCGTTGACAATAAATGGTGTGGTGTTCATGATGATCTTTTGCCCAGATAGCTTGTCTGTACTGGCTTTGCCATTATCTGTCGTGGAATTTAGATGTACTTCGATATGCTCTGACCCAGTCTCACTGTTGCCGTATTTACGTGGGTTACTGCAGAATCCTGATGCAATATTGTCTTTAATTTGATGGTCGTGACTGTCCGCCCGCAGCGTTTTCTTGCCTGATACATCCCCTTCATTTTTCCCATTTGTGGCCCTGACGCTGGGTGTGATTGGTGGAAGCTTGTTGAAAGATTTTGATCCTGGCCTAACAGCTGGAAATAAAGGACAGATACTGGATGAGCAGCCCTCCCTTTCACATCGGAAACATTTTCCCTCTCTTCGAAGAGTTTCAATCCTTTCTGCCGACTTCCACTTTGCCTGGTAGAACTCTCCATTCGGTCCACGAGCAGGATTCTTGGGATATGTAGGCCGCATTTTATGAAACTAATGGAACCAATTTTTTTTTTCTGATTGGCCGGGCTGCTGATGTCACTGAATTGCCGAAAGCTGAACTGCTGAAATTCTGAAAACTGAACTGCCGAATACCAAAATGCTGAATATCTGAACTGCCGAATACTGAACTGCTAAATTTCTGAATTTCTGAATTGCTGAAAACTGAACTGCAAAATACTTAATTGATGAAACTCAAAATCTCTGATCTGCCATTTAAGGATAGAATTGAATATATGTCACAATCTAGACAGGAGCGCCTGCGCAGCTAAGTGTGTAGAGGTAGTAAATATTCAATTCTATAAGGAAGTAAACTATATCGCTACTCAACAAGTCTAAATACAACCCTCACTGCAGTCTAATGACTCGCCCCAACCCTGATATCAATAAAGGTTCCTGAAAATCCTCGTGTATCAGAAGGTCCCTGTGATAGCAAGCCTACGTATATCAAGGGTACTTCTCGTTTCAGCTAGTCGCCATCTCATAGCTGATCATGCCTTGTGCACCGTGCCCCATTTACCTTGCACCACGCACATTGCCCCATGCGCCATGTCCTTATCCCTGTAAGGTCTATGCACGCCTATGCGCCACATAGGCTACAGGAACAATTCAGCTCACCAGTTGTTACACATTTGTGAAGTAGGAATCCAGGTTAAATGAATATTATCTTTGAGATTCTTTATCAATTTTTCCCTCAGCCAGTGCTGATGGATGTCGATGTGTCTTAATTTTGTCGTTAATAAGGGGGGTTTTCTGTGTGAGTATATTGACAGTCTGTTGATTATTGCATAACAATCTTATACTGATAGTTGACGTCGTTTCAAAATCGCTCAGAAATCGTTCCAAGGCCATTAGCTCTCGAGCAGCAGCAGAAAGTGCCACTAATTCTGCCTCAGTGGTTGAGGCAGTGACAGAACGTTGCTTGCTAGCATGCCATACAACTGGACCCCCGTATAGGAAAGCAACAAATCCTTGCAAAGACTTTCGCCCTTTGTTATCACCGAAAGAGGCATCTGATGCCATGATCAAAACATCAGAATGAAGTTTAGTAGGTTTTATTAGTTCACAGTCATATAAGATTCCACGCTTACCGGTATTGACTAGGTACTGAAGGACCTTTGTGATAGCGTGAAGGTGTCGCATTGCAGGATTCAGGAGGTGGTCTGCACACATTGAGACAGCTAGTGAGATATCTGGTCTAGGGCATATAGAAGCGTATACAGCTGTGCCTACTTTGCGTTGATAGATTTGTATGAGGTCAGCACTCAATTTTTCACCTTTATTTGCGCTCATGTTGTAATCCGGTGCTAGTGGTGACATTATTCTCCCTGATTCCTTTTTCTTGAAGGTTTTGCTGATCTGATCAATGTACTTTTCTTGAACCAGCCACATCTTTCTTTTTTCGCGGTTGCGGATAATCTTAATTCCGACAAAAGATTTAGCTTCCCCAAGTTTTTTCATCAGGAATAACTTGCACAATTTATCTTGAATTTCCAATGCTTGTGCTTCATTCTTTTTGTCAAACGCTAAAATGGAATCGTCGAAGTAGAAGAAAAGAAGTACGCTATTTTCTTATACCCATAAACATTGCTCTTCACTTACTGACTTAAAATTTAGTGACTTCAAAGCGTTAGTGTAGCAATTGAACCAGTCTCTGGGCGATTTTCTATGACTGTATAATGCTTGCCTCACGCACAACACCTTTCCTCTTTGTCTAAACCCCTCAGGCATGTAGCAGTATATTGGTTTGTCTCTTCGGGCATTCACAAAGGCTTGAACTGCATCGAAACTCAAAGTCTCCATATTCTTATAATTAATATAGGCCATTATTGACCTAAAATGTTGAAGACTCAGCGTATGGGAATAAATTTCATCTCAGTTGTAAGACGTATTATCCAAATCTCCACGAACAACAACTCTCGCTTTATGCTTGACTAAATCTCCATCCTTTTTTGTCACAAAAACCCATCTCATAGGAAATATTTTTGATTCTTCAGGAACATCATTAATATCGATAACATCCCATGCGTGACGGCTTTGGAGTCCTTGGAATTCGGTTTCTGCAGCAACCATAAACTGTGTGCGATCTGGATGCCTTTGCATTTGTTTCCATGATTTCGGATTTTCTGATACCTGAGGAGTTTAAATTTGCAAATTTTGATCATCATAGGTTTCTGAGTTATCAAAACAACATATTTTATTGTCTAGGCGATCAGCCGTAATTGCGTTTGCAAGACATGCAAAGAAAGGCTGTCCAGATTTAATACCGTAATCTTCTTCCGATTCCGTATAAGTTACTGCAGATGCTCCATAGTCCGTTTGTTTTCTGGAACGAGTACCGCTAATGATGTTATTGACACTCAAATCTGAAGAAATTTCGTTTGCTCTTGGAGCTGTGTTTCTGAGATTTCTCTTTTCCGGAAGCGCAGGTGGAAAGTTTCCTGGGATATCATACTGATCGTTATTTGAAAGATCTAACTTCGAAATTTCTGATGCCCCTTCAGTTTTTCCTAATTTCTCTACTATATTTGACTTTTCCGTTGTTTTTTCCAATTTTGAACTTAAAGTCAATAAATTTTTTTCGCTTTGTATCGTGTTCCATCTATTTAAACGTGGGTTGAGAAAATTTAATCCTGCAGAGTTGGGATTTCTAGGAAGCTGACTGATTTCGATCGGAATTTCCGTATCATTTATATCGTCACAGAATAGTCAACTTTCTTGAAAGACCACATCTCTAACTCTGACAATTTCTCTTGATGTTGGATGCCAGATCCGCCAGATATTACGTGCTTCGAAACCAACGAGATATCCAATCCATGCTCTTTCAGCCAGCTTTGCGGACGCTAAGTGTTGGATAATTCTGGGTATAGGATCTCTTATTTTTCTTCATCTATCTATTTCTAGAGGTACTCGTAAAACCACTATGTACATGCTAAGGAAATATTACATAAGTGCTGCTAGCGTGAATTACGGGTGAGCACGTGATATATATCACGATACAGAAAGGTACACTAGTAACATTTTGGTTACAATATTCCACCTTTTCTGACATACCCCCCCAGATTTTACACTAAAGTAAAACCTGAATAACTAAGGATATCATGGTTAGAAGAAGTGAAATACCAGTCACATAGTATTGCCATCTTAATCGCTGGCGACTATCCTACTCTTTATATCAACCATGTTCAACTGACGGAAAAAATTTTGATGCTTCTGCTTCGGTAGGAGTTTTGTAAGGCCATTGGCCGGCATTCGATCTGTTTTGATCCATTCAAGTTTGATAGTACCCTTCTGACATTGTTGCCTTAGCCAGTGTTGATGGATATCTATATGTTTAAGCTTAGTAACCAACTTAGGCGTTTCCTTGAGCATCAGTCGAACTGTTTGCATGTTATCGCACCACGCAGTCAAATCTTGTTCTAATTCAAGGTCCAGATTAGCGAAAAATTGTTCCCACCACATCAACTATGCACAAAGATGAGATAAGGCAAGCAATTCCGACTCCGTACTCGATGTTGTAACAGTTTTCTGCTTTTTCGTAAAGTAGTCGATAACTCCTCCAAAAAGCTTGAAAAGCCCGCCTTCCGAGCTTGATCTACCCGGTACGTTATCTCCAAAAGATGCATCACTAGCTGCAATAAATACGGGTCCCTCTCAATTCATCCCATATTCAAGTGCTAGATATCTGGTATTATAAAGATAATCAAGCACTTGGTTGGCAGCTTCTAAATGATCTTGACTAGGATTTTGTCGTACTTAGGCTAGTTTTTGTGTCGCCTTGGCGATGTCCGGTCGAGATACCGTTGCTGCATAGGTCAGACTACCAATTCTGCGCTGGAACTCGTGAATTTGATGACCAGTGGCTTTTCCGTCCCAGGGTTTTATCTCTTCAATTGCCATTGGTGTTTCAGGCGCTTTAACACGCAGTTTCCCGTCGGAATCAACTCTATCAAAATTATGGGCGATTTTTTCGATATAAGCATCCTGGACTAGCCACAACCTTCTCTGAGATCTGTCCTGTAAAATTCGAAGACCAAGGAACCATTTAAGTTCACCAATATCCTTCACTGTATAGACGTTGAGTAAAGCTCTCTTGAAATCTCTGAAGGACTTGCTGTTGTGTATGTGATAGGAAACTGATATATCATCAACGTAAAAACACACAATCAGCTCTTTATTGCAGAAGACACAACCAGACTCTGGAACTGGCTTCAGAGCTAGTTTTTCAAGTGTCGCTGCCTAATGATTGTACCATAGTCGTGGCGAGATAGATAGGCCATATAGGGCCTTCAATACTTTTAACTTGTGTTTAGGCATTTTGAATCCTTCTGGATAATGTATTACTACATTGTCGTCATAATCCAGATCTGCATGCGGAAAAGCATTGGTTACATCAAATTGGTGAGTTTCTAAGTTAAAATAGGCACATATGTCAAGAATGCTGAGTCATCTAGCGGGCATTGGCACGCACACACATAAACATTCTATACATATGTAATTATCTATATCATCTATTATTGATAACATACAATTGTATACTCTATCTTATCTTCTATATTCTCCTCTCTGACTACTACAATCCACCGATTGTACATCCCCATTCTCACTACTAACTTGACAGGTTATAGCCCGGAATATAATTATTCTATCTACGTCTCAAAAAAAAAAAAAAAAAAACGAAAATAAATATGTCTAACCCTTCAAGCACCATAAATATCGAAAATGGTGTCAACAAGACGAGCTGGGGCAATGTCCAGATATATGATGGCACCAACTTTGCGTCTTTTGAATCCAGTCTTAAAGATGCCCTAGAGATTGCTGGGGTATGGAAAATTGTCACTGGCATTGATAAAGAGCCGAGTGGGAATAATAGCTGTTGGGAAATGAAGACTGAGCGAGCCGTCGTTATTATCGCAGGCTCAATTAACTCGTTCTTTCGAACAGAAACAATTCGAGATGCTATAAATTCTCGCGACGCTGCTGGCCTCTGGAAAGCGGTCACAATGTTAAGCCAAAACTCAAACGGAATTCTAGCCACCGCTAATAGGGCTAAATTCTACAACTTGAAATTCGATCCCGAAACTACAAAGATCAACATATATTTTGCCGAGCTGATAGCGCTTTGAGGTACCCTTCAGCAAACGGACCGCCCAATCACAGAAGCGGAAATCCTCGATAAAATAATTTGGTCGATTCAAAGCCTCCCACTAGATAAAATAAACTGGCATAATGCCCGTTTCCACATAGCATACAATAAGCTACCATTGGCATCTGCAATAAAGATTTTACGAGAGGCCGAGTCCTAGTTAGGCACAACACCAGCTGCAAATCTCGCTGCTACCGACGCAGAAAATAATCGACGAAATCACGACAACGATCGTGAAAGAAGAGGTCGAGGTGGCCACCGCCTAAGGGGCCGAGGGGGTATCACTTAGGGCAGAGGCAATTCTCGTGGAGGACGTCGGGGTAGAGGATATACGAATTCTTCCGCGTCTCGGAACAGGAAAACACCTAATGATAATGAAAATCGGCGATTTAATGGTAATGGTAATAGTCGGGATAAGTGTACTTTCTGTTCTCAGCCAGGTCATTGGCAAAAAGATTGCTCTGCGTTCCAAAGAGCAAGGAAAAGATATCATGAGCAAAAATCAAACGATAGCAGGGAAAATGCAAATGTAGCTATAGATAACCTCCAATATACTCGTGATGACTATCTTCTGCTCCCACACAATGCACATTACGCGAACGTTGTGGTAGAAACTGCATTAATATCTGTCTACCGAAACAAATCGAGCTGGAAAATTGACTCGGGAGCGACAAGACACTTCAGCGGAAGAATCTCAGACTTCTTGGGTCTCAAAAGGTGGCCTTCACCCAAATATGTGTCAACAGCCAACGGAAATACATGCCCATCTGAAGGGTACGGCATCTGCAAAATTGGAGACCTAGTCCTCAAAGATGTCTGGTATGTCCCAGATTTTAAAGATATTAGATTAATTTCGGTCGGAGCACTTAATCAAGACAAAATCAGCGTCACTTTCGAAGATTGCATTGCAACAGCCAGGAGAAATCAGGCAGTATTGTTCAGAGCTCCTTTACACGACAATCTCTTCCAGCTTATGGATAAGCATGCCTCATCAAACACCATCTCTCAACATTCACTGTCTGCCCACCTATCAGGTAGTACTACCGAACTGCCTCCACCTCTCGATGGAATGTCACGAATACGAATGAAAGACGCTGAACTGTGGCACTTTAGGCTTGCACATGCAAGCTACAAGACAATAACCAAAATCCCCGAAGTACCGCACAGACCAAAAGCTACCAGTAAGGGGGAGAACGCATGTGAGGCCTGTCTCGCTGGAAAAATGAAAGAAACCTTCTTGAAGAAAACTGAAAATCGAACATCAAAACCAGCTCGCCGATTGCATACTGATATCTCTGGAAAAC
Source organism: Podosphaera xanthii (assembly GCA_028751805.1). NCBI lineage: Eukaryota > Fungi > Ascomycota > Leotiomycetes > Helotiales > Erysiphaceae > Podosphaera > Podosphaera xanthii. The sequence goes on from JAPWIX010000014.1 coordinate 3,876,786, forward strand.
TTCCCACATCAATTCGAGGATATAACTATTTCTTAATAGTCATTGACGATGCGTCAAGGTGCAGTTGGATTAGATTACTCAAAAATAAGAGCACCTCCGAATGTCTACCAGCGAGTAAAGAAATAATAGCCCATTTACAACTAAGTTCCGGAGAAAAGGTAGTATTTATTACAGCAGACAACGGCAAAGGAGAGTTCGGACAAGCATGGAAAGACTGGTGCAAATCCCTTGGAGTAGAAGTACAACAATCGCCACCCTACAAGCATTCCCTAAATGGAGTGGCAGAGCGAGCAATTGGATACCTTGTTCAATTAGCCAAGTCAATGATATTTCATGCACAACTAGACTGGAAAGATTGATGGTGCTATGCTATTGAGCATGCAATGCACATCCGAAACAGACTCCCAACTACGGCCTTACCATTCGGTCCAGAAGATACACGTCCCGGTTCTAATATTACGCCCATCACGGCATTTTTAGATAAAACAGTCACATTAAATAAGCTGCGAGTATTTGGCTGTGCAGCATTCCCACTAGTATTCAAGGAGACTAAAGTGGCACCCTCTAAGTTCTCTCCAAACGTTGAGACTGACTGGATATTTATAGGCTTACAAAGTAATTCAATATGGATATTACTAAATAGGAGAACAGGAGCAGAGAAGCGCAGTGCTGAGTGTGAATTTAAAGAACATGTCTTTCCTGGCATGATTAAACAAGGTGAAAGCCAAAAACTTACAATACCTCCAATTTCAAATAGACTCCTTAAAGATACGTTGACAAACTCTCAGGGACAGATTTTCAACTAGAATAGAGTCAGTGGAGACTCAGGCCCAGATCTAGAAAGTCATAGACTTAGATCAAATCATAATAGAGTCAGTGGAGACTCAGGTCCAGATCTAGAAAGCCGCAGGCTTAGATCAGACAGTAATAATCAAGTATTAGCTGACGAGAAAGCTCAAGATACTTCAACCAATGCTGACTTGCAGATTGTTACGCGCTCAGGGAAAGTAGCAGGACTAAATAAAGCTAATAAAAGCATTAAAGGTTTTGGGAACAATGTATCTCTCATCGTTGAAGCATTAAATGCTGTTCACATAGAACCAAATCAGCAATCGACATCTTTAGGTGCTCCTGCTGTTCTATTTGAATCACTAACCTTGGAGCAGGCAATTTCCGAGGACAAAACAGCATGGGAAGCCTCCCTGCTTGATGAGCTAAGGTCGTTGGAAAAAAAAATGGTACTTTCGAAATCATCAAAGGCGACTACACTTCTGTCAGCGGACGCAAGTTGATTTCTTCACGTTGGGTTTTACGAAATAAATTCAACGCCGATGGCTCGATTTCCCGAATGAAGTCAAGGATAGTTGGCAAAGGATATGAGCAACAATATGGAATTGACTATTTCGAGACTTTCGCAACTGTGATTCAATACGCAACTTTAAGGGCAATTTTTTCCTACGCAGCAGTCAATAACCTAGAGCTAGATCACCTTGATGTGGATACCGCCTTCTTAAACCCCACGCTGAAGGAGCCGAACTACTTAAGGATCCCCGAATACTTTCATCTGCTAAAACCTTGGATTTGTGGCGTCGAAAATCAGCATTATCTTAAACTTAACAAGGCACTCTATGGATTGAAGCAATCACCTCTTGAGTGGTTCCTTGAAGTGAAGCAGTTTTTCCGTGAAATAGGGTTCGGTCAAAGCGAAGCAGACCCAAATCTTTTTATATCATCACCAATGGGGGAGAATCGAGAAAGAATTTACATCCTTTTGTTTGTTGATGATATGCTGGTCCGTGGGCGCCATGCACTCATAAATAACGTGAAACTCAAGATAATGAGCAGATGGAGCTGTAAGAACTTGGGTCCTGTTGAAACGTTTGTAGGTTTCCAAGTGAAGAGAGACCGAGCAAATCACCGTCTTACTATCCACCAAGAAATGTATGTGAAGAAGTTACTTGAGCGACTTGGAATGAGCAGATGTAATGGAGTTGCAACGCCCTTAATACCTGGGTTAGTTCTCAAGGAGTATGAAGACGATGAATTACTCATTGACGACAACGCGGCTTTATATCGACAAATTGTAGGATCGACTATCTATCTGTCTAACGGCACACGGCCCGACATCGCATACGCTGTTGGACAACTAGCAAGATTTATGGCAAAACCTAGAATCTCCTTCTTAAATCAAGCAAAGCACCTTCTAACATACCTTCAATGCACTGGTAAGTATGGTATTACTTACTCGGTAAGCAATAAAAATAGCTGTACCAGTCATCCTCCATTTAACGCCTTCAATATATACGCCAATGCTACATGGGCTACCGAAAATGACAGGAAATCGTTCCAAGGCTACGCCGTAGTCTACAACGGAGGAGCGATATCCTGGGCTGCACAACGACAGAAGAGCACGTCATTAAGCAGTATGGAAGCAGAAATCATAACTGCTAATGAAGGAGCAAAAGAGGCAGCATGGATGGAGAAACTTTGGCTAGACTTACACCAGAAGCGATACGTACCAACCCTCTGGTGCGACAACGAGGCAGCTAAGGAATTCTGCAAGGATTCTGGTAAATTCCATAACAAAGCAAAGCATATTGAGACATGATATTTCTTTGTTCGAAACAACATGGTCGCGAAGGACCGACTAAAGATTGAGAAAATCGCTGGTTCCGAAAACCCTGCCGACATATTAACAAAGCAACTTCCTCATCACAAATTCGGAGGCCATTTAAAATCACTGGGTGTCAGAAAATACGAAAATTAGCCGTCACGGAAATGGTTATGGGAATGTGGCAGTGAATACGATACTGTTAGACGAGCACCAGGGATACTCTTGTATCGAGGCATATACGTATGCTGAGCTGAACTGCTTAGAAATATCAAATCTATACAGATGTAGGCTTTGCGGTTTCTCCGCCGTCTCGAGAGTTAATGAGGTCTAGGTGCACAGTTAAAACAGCTGGACTTTATTTAATCTTTGGATACAATTAGATATCTCAGCAAGGGGGAGTTTCAAGAATGCTGAGTCATCTAGCGGGCCTTGGCACGCACACACATAAACATTCTATACACATGTAATTATCTATATCATCTATTATTGATAACATACAATTGTATACTCTATCTTATCTTCTATATTCTCCTCTCTGACTACTACAATCCACCGATTGTACATCCCCATTCTCACTACTAACTTGACAACATATGGAGAGGACAGCTCGGTTAACTCGCATGGCGAGGGTTGCGGCGTAGGTGTCCTTTTCAGTAGGTATCTGAAGATCCCCGCGAATCACGATCCTGGCTTTATACTTTATAAGATATCCATCGTCATCTGTCTTATAAGTGAATACCCATTTGACAGGTATTGGCTTGACCTTGACCTCAGTGTCTGGAACTGATTGGAATGTACCCTGCTTTTCTAAAGTTGTATATTCTAAATAAGCTGCAGTTTCAAATCCCTCTCGATGAGGATGATATTGAAGTTGATTCCAGTTTTCAGGCAGTGGTGGAAGGTTACTTTTGTGTAATCTAGATTTCATCATATTACAGCCTAGGTTAAACGCAGCGTGAAAAGCTGATTGTTGGTCAAGGTAATTATGGACTTCGAGGTGAAGCTGAACTTTGGGCTTTCTGGATCTCTTCCATGGAATGATATTTCTCTCGTCATTTGGATCACCGAAAATTTCTTGCGTTGGGTTTCCGTCATTTTCATCGTTAGGCTGAATGTATCCTTTCCATTTTGATTTTCTTGATCCATCTACTTTGGTTGTTTGGTCTTGAATTTTGCTCAGAGAGTTCAGACTGTTTTCGTCCACCGCTACTTCCTTGTTCGTTTCGATTGCTTCTTCTATGCTGATATATCAGAAATTGTGAGGTGAAAAGTGAGAAAAGGATGAGGATAAAAGTTAAATGAAGATTAGAAAAGTTCCTGCCTTTTCAAGAAGTTGTAAAGAGATAAATTATAACGATAAAAACGAGTTCAACAATGATGAATTTTGGGATGTCAAATCTGGTATTCCTTCTTCTCTCTGTCCCCCCATAAAGCCTTCTAAGGTACATATATCTATATTCTTCTAGTTTCATGAGCATTCTAGCATTAAAACAAACTGTAATATGTCCGACTCGAAATTGGCATATGAGTCGCTGACTGAAACCTCTGTTGATAAACCAGAGCTGAAACAAAAGTTCTTAACACAAGATGTCGCGTACCTGAGACGTGATGGGATGATGAGCGCGACGTTGAGAAATCGCGACTGAGATAACACGGACAACATAACAACGGATGAAACTAATATTAACGCCCTAATTCCACTCTAGCGTATGTTTAGAGGTGAAACTTATTTCTCACACTCCTCCCTCAGACTTGGCGATGTAATGAGGCATGATAGAGTCTGAGATGTAATTCTCACATGATATCTTCTGAAGAGCTTATTTCCAGTTGCGGTACTTGAAGGATTTCAATAATATCTTTCGGGATTGGTTGTACTAGATTATTCGGTGAATATCCCTGTGAAGGATCAAATGTTACATCTCTAGTTGCTATGACAATATTTCTGGACGGTATCCAAATCCTGAATATGTGTGTCGACTCATAGCCCACTAGATAACCAATCTCTGCTCGAGGAACTAGCTTGTCAAGTTTTGGCCTATTCTTAATCAAGGAAAATGCCCTTCAACTATACGGTTGCAGGTGTGCGACCGATGGTTCTGGGTTAGGCATTCCCAAGTATTCCTTAAGGACACCAATTGGAGTTTTAAACCCAAGAGATCGAGTGGGTGATCTGTTTAAAATATATCCAGCTGTTGGAAATATTTCTCTCCACAATTTTTCTGGTAGACCAAAGGTAGCTTTCAATTCAGTGCCTAGGATTTGCAATACCCCCCCAGATCTCTCTGCGTCACTATTTTGCTCTTGAGTCTCAGGGCTAGAAGTTTCGATCTCGTAACCATGACTATTTATCCAGACTGTCCATTTTGAGCCTAAAGATCTTTCACCATCGCCCTTCTATGTCACCACGTCGAATCCCCAGTGTCGTTTGATATACTCAACAAAAGAGATAAAAGTATTGATCAATGTGTCTTGCATTTTGTTCGGCAAAATGTATACAAAATGCATCCGAGTATAATCACAAATAAAATGTAACACGTAAACTTCACCATCTGGACCAGGACGCATTTGAATAATGTCCCAACTAACTCGCCAGAATGGACGAGTTGCTCTGATTCTTGGCATTCTTGAGACGATTCTCTTGGCGTTGGACAATTGACATATGTCACAAACTGGTTTCGCAGACTTAGTTGTTGTCATATTACAGCCTTTAGTGACAAGTGGGAGCTTCAGCAGCGCCTCTTTGTACAGATGTCCCATTCTTATATGCCACTCATCGTAGGTTCCGGTTTGGGTTTTCGGCGCTCTCGAAGAGTTTCCATGGAGCTGTTGTTTTTGGCTATTTGCTGAAGTTTCCTGCGTTGCGGCGTAGACATGCTCGCTAGATGGTACAACGGGTTTGTATTCCAAAACCCATTGATTAAAAATCATCGGAGTATCCGCAAAATGTCGACCATTGAGCTTTAGTATGGACAATTCAGTGTCCCAGTGAGCACCAGCTGCATTGAGAAGGCGAAGGCTGGTTACGCTAGTATGTAACAATGGAACAAAGGCAACATTCTTTAGAGTAAGAGGTCTTCCACAAGGATATTTTCCTGTTTTAAGGTATATGATGACTTTTCCATACCCTTGTATTTTGATCTGTGTATCTCCTGCCCACAGGACTTCTTCTGTATTGTCGGCGGGCTGAAAATCAAGAAACCTTGAGAGATTGTTACAAACATGCACCGTTGCACCCGAGTCAAGGATCCAGCTCCGTTCTAGGTCGTAAACGGGTTTTATAGTCGAATCGGATACTTTAGAGGTCGATTCAGCGGTATTGAAGGCACTCATTTTACCCGTTGAGGCCATTGCAACAATAAGTGGTGTTGTAGGGCGTTGATCAGGTATATAATCTTGAGAGATTGCGTTGTTCTTTTCTTTGGGCGGCTTGTAATCTCTTCTCCATTTGTTAACCTGGCTTCTATATTCTTAGTCATTTCTCAACTTTTCTTCGACATTCTTCACTTTGGTCGGGTCCAATTTCTGATTCGAGTGCTTTGCTGCTTCAGGTATGAGATAAGCACAGTATTTCATGGTTCTTCCAAAGTTATGCCTAGAACCGCATGGGCACTTTCTCTTGGGTTTAGACGAATCACCTTGTGAATTTCTATGTTCACCATTTTCATTCATGCCCTGAAGAACTGGAAATGCACCATGCTGAGACTGATTTTTGAGTAGATTCGCAGAATTACGACAGTAATTGCGGAATATTATCAGTAGCTCCGGAAAAGTTGTTTTCTCACCCATGGAAAGCTTCAACATCCAACTGATTGTAAATTGAGTATCCAAGGTATTTACAGTGTTTAGGAACTTGTACACAGGCTTTAATCCTTGAATATAAGGAGACTTTATTCTTGCCATTTTGTTATATGTAACTTCCCATTGGTGTAGCCATTGGTCAATATCGACACCTTTTGACCAACTCGTATGCAAACTCTGCCATTCCAATTCTATTTCTTGTTTGCGAATCTCGTCGGTGGGTGAGAACTGAGCAGCCAAGTTCTTTAAGATTTGATGGACAGTGTCGCATTCATATGTGAAAGTGATGTTGGAAGTATGTATTGACTCTTGGATTCTTATTCTGAGATCAGCAAGAGCTTCGCATTGTCTTTCATACTTTTTTGTATGCCTAATATACTCCTCTTTCAGAAAGCTGTACTCCTCTTTTTCATCAGACGTTAATTCAGATAACCTAGTAGTTTTTGCACCGCTTGCTGGCGCTCTGACAGCTGTTGGGGATGGTCTTATAGGTTCTTCTAGGGTTAGTATTTCCGAATCATTGTCAGGGTTGACAAATTTCCAAACGTCGTGCTTCAGTGCTGAAGTCTTGATCAACTCGATACAAGTATCCCATTCAGCTTTGGTGTGAAGAACAACTGCTTGCTTGTTGATTGTTGTCATCTTCAGAAAAGTTATAATCTCCGCCGATTTGTTGAGGGTTTATTTAGATATAAGTATCAGGGTAATATGATCCTGAATTATCAGATGTAAGGTATAAGCAATTTGCAAGTGCAAACCGGGCTCTTAACTATTGGATAATTCTGGGTATAGGATCTCTTATTTTTCTTCATCTATCTATTTCTAGAGATACTCGTAAAACCACTATGTACGTGCTTAGGAAATATTACATAAGTGCTGCTAGCGTGAATTACGGGTGAGCACGTGATATGTATCACGATACAGACAGGTACACTAGTCACATTTCGGTTACAATATTCCACCTTTTCTGACACTGACCGTTTCTCCCGTGGTATATGAACAAATGCACGGCAACCAACAACTTTCAGGTTAGAGATATCGGGTTTATGACCTTGATATTGTTCGAATGGAGTAGCCCAGTTTAGTCCTTCATTAGGCGTCCTGTTAAGTAGGTAAACTGCTGTTTTGACTAATTCTGGCCATAGATCTTCGGGAAGACCTGAATGTATTCTCAACGTGCGTGCAACTACACATATTCGGTTTCCAGAGGATTCAGCAAAACCGTTTTGCTCCGGGGTATAAGGTACGGTATTTTCAAACTTAATACCCATGTCTTGTAGCATTTGTTTGAAATGAGAACCAAAACCTTTTTTGTTGTCTCTATGAAAATATCTCACAATGCGGCCTTCGTTATTGAGCATTTGAATCATATTCATGATCGATCGAGAAAGAGTTAACTGATCTTTTGAAGGTAAAGTCTCAACAAGATGGCCCCGACCCTTAGCATCGTATGCATGTATTGCATATTTATCTCCATTCCACGCTTTTTGAAATATGATAAGGTCAACTTGCATTCGCGTCCAGTAGTTGTCGCCCCTATCTGCAGGAATTCTGGAAATTTTTCGTTTGGATTTTGAAAGCAAGCATCCATCACATTCACCATCATAAGAGCCTGTAACTTTCACACCAGCTACTGCAATACTTAGCTTTTTGACTGTGTTAGGACCTGGATGCCCAAGACGGCGGTGCCAGACAACAACATGTGCAGAGGACACTCTTCGCAACGAAGAGTTTGTAAGGAAAACCGAGTCTTGATGCACTAAATCCAGAGAGACAGTTTCTGGTATTCCCGTCACAATTTTGGTTTGATTTGGTGGTATTGCCTCTTTTGCGACGAAATTTTGGTTGTATTGGTTCCAGATTCTAATCACAGGAGATCTTTCAGCGTCCCAGCGTGTCAACCAATTTTCTGAGTGGTCCCAAATAAGCACTTGATCTTTTATATGATCCATTGAGACAATGTTTGCCATAAATTTGGGAACGTAAAGGACCTCATTGATTCTTAAAGTACTTGGTCTATCCGGTGTACTAACTCGAAGTATAACGGATCCAACACCTTCAATCTGGCAATCTCCAGCACCCGTCGTGATTACTTGCCGAGCTCTCATCATCTTTAATGTCCAAAATAAGCTTTTTTGATGACAAATATGACGACCCGATCCTGAATCAAACACCCACCAATTTTTGTATGGCAAATCGTTTTGTGATGCTGTGAGTGCTAGTATATAAGATGAATGTTGTAGGTGCTCGGTGATGTAGTTTTCGTGTATTTCCATATCATCCAAACTTGTTGCAGCTGACAAAGAACTACCTTTAGGGTTATTGAGCAATTCACGTGGTATTTTATGCCCTAGTTCTTTTTTGATTGATCTTCTCTTATTAAGATCTTCCAATAAGTTGTCTAATTTCTTTTTGGCAAACAATGGTCGACGGTCAACCCATTTTTCTGGTCTGGCATCGGCGTTAAACAGGAAACACGACTTAATCGTGTGGTTCTTTATCCCACATGCACATTTAGTGCCCTTTTCTTCTTTGATTGCTTCCGTATTCTTCTCAGTGTCAATATTTTGATTTACAGTTGAAAGTGATATAGGAGGGTTGAAAACATTTTGGAGCTCTTGATTACCAGTATACTCAAATCGCTTCAGTTTTGATTCTCATAGTCTGTATTGTTTGGCCAATTCAGACAATGTGATCGAGCCCATCCAGACAAGAGCTGCGAAGCTAGTCGCAAAAAAAACAGATTGATGTCCCAAAGCGGCGTGGAAACGGTCGATTACTTCGCTTGCCCAAGAATATTTGCTGGAAATAGCAATATTTTCAATTTGAATCCAATTATATAGCCATATATTGATATCAGTTGTTTTTGCTGATCGCTCAAGTTTTGCGAGTCTCGTTTGTAAATCTGTTTCTGCGGATTTTGATTAAGGGTTTAACGTTCTTTTTACAGCTCGATACAACATAGTTGGAGTATGATTCTTGAAACTGTTCGTGGTGACGACTCGCTCATATAAGGTAGGCTCCAATAGGTTGATCAAATAATCAAGGAGTTGCTGAATTCGGTCATGAACCACGATAAATTGCCGTTCTCTAGCTTTCCACAGTACAATATCCTGTGTCGATGCTCCATCCTTGAGTGGTGTTGGTCGATAAATTTTCAAAGATGGATCCGGGGCGTCGTCGTTTTCCACTTCGAGCAAATCTTCTGTTATTAATTGAAATGCGTGTTCTTTAATGGCACGACGCCAACGTTCAAATCCTCCAGCGTTTTTTTAACAAAAAATTTGAAGTCATTTTGTAAAAAAAATAAAAATAAAAATAAAAGTAAAATTCGACTTAATTCAGTGGAAATTGCCGGGCTTATAACTGATTGACTTTTGTATATTTAATGTCTCGAATTTATTGATCAAAAGTCAGTTGAAGAATATCTAATTGATAGATTGATTATTAAAGATTAACTTTGTCTCTCCTCCTATGATAACCACTGCCTCAGCTTTGTATTATCCCAAGATCTCAGGTCTATTCTATTCTTAACTACAATGGCAAATGCTAAAGGCAATCCGATGTTACTTGAATATCTATTTCTATATCACTCGACATTGGGATACGAGTGCTAATTATATATAATTGATAATCTGGATCATAGCAGAAGCCTGGGCCTTAAAAGTACTCTCGGATATATTTGCCCCAGATCGACATAACTCGGACAACTTCATCTTGTGCCAATAAAGTCCTCTGCACCAAGCAGTCTGACGTTCTAACTTGGTGTATCACACTGAGTACAGTCATTCGTGACAATGCTTCCTAACACAATTTCCTTGCAGAAGCTCACAAATATAATAAGAGGAAGAGGCCATCAGTAACAAACAGACAGCTCTTGCTGAGATTCCAAAAACCATTCTGAGCTAGTCACAAGAAAATAAATGTGATGTGAGCGCAGTCCTTGATTACTATCTCAGACAGAAATATCGTCCAAGAGACCTACTCAGAACTTGTTACCGGCTCCAAATCCTTCTGCGCGAAACATCGCAATGTCGTAAGCGTATTGCATGATGCAAACACAAGTTGTCGCGGGATCAATTGATAGTGTTAAACACCAGAGCAAGTCCAAATATAAAATCAGTTAATCATTTAAATCTACCAAAGGAATCTACAATATCTACCTTACTTCTCTCAAGTACATTTTCTTCACTGCAAAGGCAGGAAGAAACTTAACATCCATCCCAAGCTATCCACCCCAGAGTCACCAGCCACATTCTAGACACTCCAGCCTCATCCTAGTGAATACCCAGTTTCGTAGGTTCCTATAACAATTGAGAAGTTAATGGCGCAGCCTGAACATGTCTCCCGGGTTCATCCCATAACATAAGTAGCCATTCGCAAACACCAAATGGCGTCACAAGGTTGGAATTTTTGCCAGAATAGAGTTTCGAAATCCAGAAATACATACCATTTGTGGGCGGTGGCGCAATCGATTTCATCGTATGCTCAGGGATGGGATGGGCTGTCTTCGTTGCCTTACAACGCTACAGTCATCACCACAAATGCATTAAATAACTTTATCCGTATAGACTAGCAGTTTTTAAGGTTGCAACAAACGAGGCAACACACATTTGCTCTTGGCCTTTTGAATTAAGCTCCCTTCGAAGTTCGAGGATTATACAAAAGCTGTGGAATAACTGTAGTTGAGCTGGGTGATATCAACAGGGAGAAGTTATTTAAGAATTCGTCTTCTCATAACAATTTTGTGAAGGTTACGGCTGTTGTCACGATTTTGGTTATTTCATGTCATCTGATGAGTTCAGACGTGTTTCTCGTAGATAGGAAGGGTCGTATACGGTAGTTGAATGTTCGGATGTTTTATGGGTTATGATTTTTGACGCATTGTTTCAGGTAAAACCCGAAACAGGTAGAAACACTCTGCTACAAGATAGACGTGAGTTTCCTTCAGATCTAATTCGACAGGGGTCAGCGGTCGGAGATTCTCGAGGAGGAATCTGTATAGTTAAAGTGAAAGACTCTCTCAGGAGATAGAAGGTAGACTTATTCTATACAAACAAACTTTCCAATAAACTTTTTATGTCAATTCAGATTTTACAATAATTGAAATAGCTGTTAGATCTGTCTTGAGAAGCTTTCTGTAGAGAATAAATGACTAATTCGTTGCGTAATAGATTCCAAAGGTGATATCTATAAGAAGTGATTTACGGTGATATGTGATCACATACCTTATAAAGTTTATTAAAGAAATTTCTCCCCCAATATGATTAGTTTAGGAGACAGAGAATATAAAATCGGATATTTAAGAATTTCCAACACTCGGAATGATCCATCGACAAGATATTTCAGACCAAGAACGTGAAACATACTCAGACGTCAAGTAAGGCTGGTGGAAAAAGTTTTGTCTGGAGTTCTTCACAATAGAGTTCAGATATATAAGTCTTTTTTTAATTTGGAAAGTGTTGTACACATATAAAATTGAGCAAAAATTGGTGTATCTTAAACGACAATAGGGCCTCACACTCCAAATCCTGAAATCGTTGATACTGAAGACGATTGATAACCACGAAACGTTCGCTCCGTGGAATTGAAAACGTAGCGAGACAAATAGCGGTCATCAAGGAAAGTTTTGAAGTCAGATGAGGGCGTTGAAATAAAAGAGGACAAATATATTTTTGAGGCAAACCATATCTTTCATGGATTCTCCACTCGCAGGGTGTTGATTCTTGACATTGCCAGCTATCACAAAGAAGGCACCTTAGCCCCTGCATTGATGTTGATGAGAGTCTGGATATTCTAAAAATCTAATTTCCTTGTCACAATTGTCACAATCTTTGTTCAGCTAATCTTGGCTATGTTTTTAATTGTTATCTTTGTCATTGTTTTGATACACAGTGAAGGTCCGGTTTCTACCAGTATTCAACCTCAATTTGGGCGCTTACTTTCTGGAGTATGATCTGGATGTTGTCTATGTTTGAAGTTGAGATACTCCCTTGATACACATAACTAGAAGGTAGAGAGATGAGGTTACTCTGGACATCAAAAATTTAAACTGCTAGAGCATTAGTGTGATCATGTTTATCTAAGATATGTATGTCCATATTACATGCCATAGATAGTAACAATCTATGCGCAAGAAAATTCTTCGTGTCATACTGTGGTACTATCACGGGCAGCTTATGGATAGTCGGACATTCAGGGTAAAGCAATTGTAGTTGCACGAAGAGGAAGCTAAACTACATATGTGATAATTACATATACCAACGCGTACGCATGATCATTAGCGCTACGTGTCACGTAATCATGTGACTATACCTATGGTACCTGTGACATTACCCCCGTCTTTAAACAAGAGTTATACATCTTGTACTATGCCATAAGTTTTTTTTTTTTTTTTAGCGTTTCAGCCATGGTTGCAGTGGACCCGTTTCGGGATTAACATTATGGAATTTCCAAAATGTATTGTCACATCCTTTGAGGTTAGAAGCTAGTTCCCAAGTTGTTGATCCATTCGTCCATTTTATCTTATAGTACCAACGCCAATTTTGCATTTGTTTATATCCAATGATATTCTCAAACCGCCATTCTACCTCATCTTTTTGGTTATCTGATCTGACCACGACTCTACCATGGTTGGCTCTCATTTCTTTGTCCTCCTGACCAGTTGCACGTTTGTCGGTACGCAATTGGACATTTGAGATATGAAAAGTAAGGAATATCTTGACGTTATTTGGCAAGTCAACAGTAACAGTTTGGGGAGAGACTTCAACTATTCGAAAAGGGCCATCCAATCTCGGGTTGAGCTTTTTAACTGGGCGTCCCATCTCCCAATTCTCTGTGCTAACCATGACCATATCACCTACACGGAACTTAACAGCATCAGATCAATGTAAATTTGCATTTTTTTCGTATTGCTCTCGAGCAATATTAGAGAGTGCTTTTAATTGGTCTAATATACTCTTAAATCTGTTGGCAATTTCATGTGCCTTAAAAAATTTCTTCTGCTGTGCCTCTGAAAGAAATGGTGCGGCCGGTGTTTGTGGCTCTATTCCCAATCTTGGATTGAAACCATAGTTTGCGTAGAATGGACTGACTCCTGTTGTTGTTGAAATAGCATTATTTCCGGCAAATTCGGCTAAGGGTAACCACAAGGCCCAATCGTCCTGAGCCCAGTTTATATAGAGCCGTAGAAACTGTTCCACTTCTGCGTTTATTTGTTCCGTTTGGCCATTTGTCCCTGGATGATAGGCTGACAAAGGCTTGAGCGTGGTGCCTAATCTTTGTGAAATAGCCCTCCAGAATGTAGAAATAAATTGAGACCCACGATCAGAGACTATGCGCTCCGGCGAACCATGCAAGTGTTGTAAAATAAACAGTCCAGCATCCAACGCGATGCGCGTCTCACACCAACTCGTACACTGTCACGTGATCGTTATCATCTCATATGTTATATTTAGATTTCCCACTTAATGTCTATTTATATCATCTATAACTATGGATGGTACAAGCTAACAGCTACACATATGAGCGTCTTACACCTAAGTATTCTGGGGGAAACATTCAGGTTTAGGACTTACTCATACCATGATAATATTGTTATATTGGGACATCAATGTCTATCATGAATAATGCTAATTAAATTCCCTTAAGGGTTACCCTCCTGTGTATAACAAGCTCTCTTCTCCTTCAGAATTCTTCAGTCAATCACATTGCTGAATATCTCTGAAGGAATCTCTCTCTTTGTCATCTCACCTATTCTATAATAGCCTCACTTATCTCAGACACTACGCTGCTTCTCTTACACAGATATCTTGACGTCTCGCCTCTCCGATCTGTCCCCATTACATTAGAAAGGACCATATTTTTTCAACAAATACCTCGGCTAGTTCCTCCGCAGTTAGGGTTTCTGTTGGCATAAAATGGCGCATTTTAGTTAAGCAATCAACTACCACTACAATGTGTTTGAATTTCCGGTTTCTGACTCGACATTCTGGTAGTGGTGTGATATAATCGATGGAAATATCTACCCATGGTTTAATTGGTAGGGGCAAAGGCTTTAAAAATCCAGGAGTGGATCGCCTTGGTGTTTTTGTTTTGCTGCAAAGAAAACAGCCTTTGCAAAATTTTCTGACAGCCACTGATATTCCTGGCCACCAGTATGTCCTGTTTATCAAGTCTATTGTTCTTTCTCTTCCTGGTTGGCCTGCAGCTCCTGAGTGATGTGTTCTATGCAGTATTTGAAGTTGAATTATCTTATCATCTGGAGTTATGACCAGGCAATCTCGAAAGTATATTCGGCCGGCAATAATTCTACATTCCGAGAAGGCTATGTTTAAGGATTTAGCAAGCAAAGGTCTCCAATATCTTGTTTTAGGATTAGATAAATCTGCTATCATATCTTGAATTATTAGTAAGTCATGATATGATTCGGAAATCAAATCATCAATCAGACGTGAGACATCAATTTTATAAAGAGACATAGAGTTTAATAATGCGAAGCTATTATGAAATTTTGACGCAGGAATAAGCGGAATCTGTCTAGTTTTAAGACGATCATCCAATATGTCCAATGGGGCATCTTGCGGCCTTCGGCTTAAAGCGTCGGCTCTTGTATTCACAGAACCTGGTTGGTAGACTAGATGGAAGTTAAATCGAGAAAAGAACTCAGCCCATCGCATTTGTCGTTGATTCAAATCTTTAGTTATCTGAAACGTTTGAAGATTTTTGTGGTCAGTGATAATATCAAAACTGGATTGTAATCCTTCCAACTCTGGTCTCCATTCTTCTAAGGATTTAATGACCCCAAGTAATTCTTTATTGTAGATATCATAGTTACATTCTTGCACAGAATGCTTTGATGAAAAATATGCTACCGGTCAAAGTTCATCCCCGAAAAATTGTGATAAGGTACCTCCGCAGGCCCAATTACTAGCGTCTACTTTGACAACTGTTTTTCTTGACCAATCAAAAATAGCAAGGGTTGGGGCATTAGTGAAGGCTTCTTTTAAATTATTGAAAGATGATTGACAAATGGGAGTCCAAACCTGTCTGGACCTCTATGATTGGTCCAAAGTGTGAGTATCCACGCATGGCGGCCGACGGCACTAGTGCCTTGGCACCCGCACAGGATAACTCTCCGTAGATAGCATATAGAATAGATACAATCAAGAAGTAACCAACCACCATCCATCTGCTAGCAGATTCAGCCTGTGCCAACACTAATTAGTGGTTGAAAAACCGTAGATTAGCAAGGTATTTAGAAGAGACAGCTTGTGACGGCCTTGCCTACGCATAACTGTGCTAATTACGGTTCAATCGCCCTGGTACTTATACGGGTTAACCTCGTAGGAATAGGCCACGATTTAATTGACGTGCTCCAACAGCATACGCCGGTGAAAGCTCAAAGTAGGCTAAGCGTTTTATCAACAGAATCAACAACAACCCTGACCAGTACGAACCGTCCTATACCTCGACGGATTCACTGACACCAACCTTATCCCCACGCTACGACGGGGACAAATACAAACCCCTACGATCTCGCAGTACGAGAATTTAAGCTCAAAGAGACGCGCAAAGCCAAGTACTACGCAAGATTTTCACTAGCCATCTCACACCCAGCGTTACGAACCATCCCAATCCACCCCGAATCGTTTCTGCAAGCCCAATCAACTAAGAGAATTTTTGTATTGCCTTACCGCATCCAACGCTAAGATGGAAAAGCTTGGAATACCAGATGAGTACCACCCTCTTGTCAAACATATTGACATAGAAACGTTTGGGAAGGAGCTCCCAGAGAATCCTACAAAAAAGCATCTCAACGGGTACGTCCTCAACCGTATGATTCAGTGGCGAGCGGTTGACCAAAATCTCCATGATTACCTGGTCGAAGACTTCGAAACTTTCACCAGCCAAATGTGGCAAGTAGTCTCTCGGGATATCTCCAGGCTATTTAAAGACAAGATCCGGCACCACGGGATTATGGTAGTGACATCGAATCAATCCATCGCAAACAGGATCTACGAGGCAATCAAGAAACCGTGGAGTGAATAGACTCCGGAAGAGGTGGCGCGACAGAATCAAAACGGCGGTTTCGCGCCGCTTTCAATGTATTCACAGCAGCGACGACGCGAGAGCATTACTGTCGACACGAAACCCAGTATAACCCCGGCAGTCGCATCCATAGACCCCACGGCGCGAGCCATTACAGATCTTACGAAGATCTATAATAATGCCAGCATAAAGTATAGTGGTGAGAAGTACGACTACCTCCATAAAAGGTTAGTCGTCTTCAACGACAACTGCCAAAAGGTCTTTCTGCCAGTCGACAAGCAGGTACGAGTTTTGTCTGTTACTCTCACTGGTGCCGCGCTCGAGTTCTACTACGAGATTATCGCTCCTCGCACCAACAATATAAACTTCGAAGACGCTGTTCGACTCATCGAGGATCACTTCGAGACTCCGGAGATGAAGCGGGAATATCTCAGCGAATGGAACGCCACGACCCTGCAGGTCCTCATTGATGAAGCCCCTGACAAGCCAAAAATTGACAACTTTGAATCTCTCCTCAAGAGACTGAAGAGAATCCAACCCGGACTCGATTCCTCCCTCCGCACGGAAGCTGCTCTTCGAGACCGCATACTACTCGCTTGTGATGACATACAGGAGTGCGAACTGGCGATTCTTAAGCCCTCACCGACGCTCCAGGGCGTATGTGCAGACCTAAGGAATGCCATCAAAACCCGCACCAAGATTGTCAAGCGTTAATTCCTACAGCAGCAAACAGACGAGGAGCAGTATTGGACGGATCGAACCTTTGGAAGGGCAAAGCAGGCAGATCATGGCAGCAGCAACCGGGGCAGCCACTCCCGTTGCTCTGACTGACGCACCGATTTTCAGTGTAGCCGACTCTCCGACCGTGGCTGACAGCCCCCTCGTACCAGGAAGTGCTACGTCTGCGGTAAAACAGGCTGCTGGTCTTCGTCTCACCCAATCCAAGAGCGACGATCAGCGTACAATCGCTATCGTGATACAGCGTACGTAAGCCGTGCAGATCCATCACCAGAGGCATATCACGCATTCTTGGTCGAATTCAAAGGACTTGAACTCGACGAGTTAGCTAATCCTGATCATTCCGACGAGGAAACTCAATTCTTCACCGAATTTGGTACCCTTAACAAGGACAACGCCATCTCCACCCTCGCAACCCTGAACGACCTCACAGTATTTCACGCCGCAACGGGAGTTGACCCCTTTGAAACGAGCACTAAAACTTCCACTCCTTCGTCAGTACTTGAAGTCTTCAATGCAAACCGGTACAACGACCAGACTTTCCACGGCATCCTCCCTGACACTGGGGCCACCGGCATCTCTACAGCAGGTCACCTCCAGGTTAAGGCTTTACAGAAGGAGTTATCAGGATTAAGGATCAACACAGCAACGCAAGGAAACCACAAGATCCACTTCGGTGCTGGTGATTCGACATCAATTGGGACGATTTGGGTACCTACCCCGATTGAGACTATCGAATTCGAGGTTCTACCTACCAACACCCCCTTTCTACTTTGCCTAAAAGATCTCGACCGACTCGGTGCCGCGTTAGACAACGTAAACAACGTGCTCTGCCAGAACGGCAGAAAGTTTCTGATCGTACGCAAGTACGGCCACCCATGGTTACTACTCGACAAGTCAAAATCAGTAGCTTGGTGTAATCTCACGGAACCAGAGCTCCGGCAAATTCACCGACGTTTTGGGCATCCTTCCGTTCGCAAGCTTTCCAACCTCTTGAATCGCATCGATGAAGATTTTGATCCGAAAGTTATTGCCGAGATCAATTGACTGTGTCACCAGTGCCAACTCCATCAGCGAGGCCCCCAGCGATTCAAGTTCAACCTCCGAGATGATCATATCGAATTTAACGCGGAGATCATTGTCGACATCTTCTACCTCAATGGACGCCCGGTTCTTCATGTAATCGATTCAGCAACCTCGTTCCAAGCGGCAAGGTTTCTTCCGAATATGTCATCCAAATCAGTATGGGAAGGACTCCGAGCCTGTTGGATTGATGTATACCAAGGACCACCGGAGCGTATTGTACACGATGCCGGCAAAAACTTTACCTCGGACAAATTCAAGCAAAACGCGGGAGCGCTTGCGGTTGAAGTCAAGCAAGTACCTGTAGAAGCGCATAAAAGCATAGGAAAGGTAGAACGTTACCATGGACCTCTCCGACGAGCCTACGAGATCATCCAGACCGAATTCTCGTCTCCGCCAGACATCACCCTCCAGATGGCTGTCAAAGCAGTCAACGACACGGCCGGTCCGAATGGCCTTGTACCTACCCTCCTTGTCTTCGGCTCCTACCCTAGAATTTCAAGTGATCAACCAGCAGTAACTCCCGATGTTAAACAACGAGCAATGGCAATCCAGAAGGCCATGAAAGAGCTGAGAGTCATCATGGATAGACGCAAGGTTAACGATGCGCTCGGTATGAGGAACGGTCCCAACACTTTCGAAACCGCTAAATTGCAACCGGGTGATGAGGTGTTAGTTTGGCGTGAATCTGGCAAGTGGACCGGCCCGTAAAATTTACTTTGTGTTGCAAATGACACTTGTACTGTCGAACTACAGCATGGACCAACAGTCTTCTGAATCACCTTAGTAAGGCCATACTACCGTGATCCTCACCAACAACAATAGAATGGTGATGATGATGACTTCCATCCAAACACTGACTCTGAGATTGAAGCAGACAGAAGCAACAAAATGGAAAGATCTTGCAGGGTAGAAGCACCTTCCGAAACAGGCAAAGCTTCTGAATTAGGACCTTCGACATCAACAACGACGACAACCACGAAAAGGGGCAGAGGACGACCAAAAGGCTCCAAGGGCAAGCCTAAGCCACCTCAAAACGACAACTTCCTCTCGACAAAGGAGATCCATGATCTAGAACTCGCCAAGCAACTCCGCCGCATTGGCAAAATCACCACTCCGGGTGAACCTTTTGAAGCGTCCGACCGCAAAGAAGTTGACGGATTAATTGCAGGTAGCATCTTCCAATTCAAACAATACGACCCACTTCGCCACACTGACCGAATCTTTAACTCGCGAATGGTAAGGGAGATCAAGAATAAGAACACCGAATCGCCGTACGAGAAGTCGCGACTTGTTGTCCAAGGATTCAACAACGAAGGCAAATCGGTGATTCTCACCTAGTCCCCAACTATCCAAAGAGCTTCGCAACGCATCATCCTAGCGCTCGCACCGGCTTTGATAGACCGAGGAATCCGGGTATACCTGCGTGACATCACGCAAGCGTACACGCAGTCAACAACAAATTTGAATCGACGGATACTCGCGCATCTACCGAAAGAGATCCAACATCTTTACCCCCGCGGCACCATCATGACGGTCATCAAACCGTTGTATGGAATTGCAGAGGCAGGTACCCACTGGTGGGCAACGTACAGCAACCACCACAAGGATCAACTTGGCATGACTACCAGCACGTATGACCCATGCCTTCTTATCTCGACTAACAGCAGCACCGGATTCGGTGTCGGGGTTCAAACTGACGACACTATTATATTGGCCGATACCACTTTTAATGACTGTGAGGACGCCAAGATGATTTTCAAAAGTAAACCAAAGGAAGCACTCACCGCCGACACCCCTCTTAGCTTCAACGGATGTGTTATGACCGAGACCGGTAATGACATTGCTATGACCCAGAAAGGTCAGGGTAAGAGGATCCAACTTGTCACGAACCACGACACCAAGTCGTACGTTGAGCAACGTGCCTGCGGGGCATACCTCGCTACAATTTGCCAACCAGAAGCAGCTTTTGACCTGTCAGTTGCGGCTCAGACAAGGGAACCCTCCAGTGACAACATCAAAGCCCTTAACAAGCGCCTACAGTGGCAGATCGATAATCTCGACCAAGGTATCACGTTCCGACCAATTATCCTGGAGTCTGCCAGGATGTACGTGTTTGTTGATGGATTGTTTGCTAACAACAAGGACTTGTCGTCGCAAATTGGGTTTGTGATCGTCATTAGCAACGAAAGTAGATGTAGCGCCAACTCTGGGGACCTGGATGACCAGAGCATAAATAAAGTTACGATCCGCGGCAACATTATCCACTGGAGCTCTATTAAGAGTGAGTGAGTGACGCGCTCAGTACTCGCGTCAGAAATCTATGGTATGACCTATGGTGTCGATGCAGCTTATAGCTTCAATAGCACTGTCAGCATGATCCTGAGTCAGCTCGAAATCCCACCTCTCCCCCTTGTCGTTTGCACTGACTCATTCTCTCTGTATGAGTGCATAGTTAAACTCGGAACCACCAACAAGAAACGCCTCATGATCGATGGAATGGCCCTTCGACAAATGTATGAACGCCGAGAGCTCGCAGAGCTACGATGGATAGATGGCAATAGCAATCCCGCCGATTCCATGACGAAAGCGGCACCAAACCAAGCTCTCGAAACCTTCATCACTTCCGGTGGGATGACTGTCAATGTTAACGGATGGGTTGATCGCAGGAGCAAGGAAATAAAAAAAAAAAAAAAAAACAGGTACAAGGAGTTAAGGAGGCGCTTATGTAAGATATTTCTATCTTTCTTTAAATATATCAGAGCATTTGTGGATACCTTTTCAGTTTTGCGAAAGAGCTGATTGGCTGGGGGAGGGGGGGGAGGACGGTTGTTGGTCGGGCGGGCAAACGGCGACGTCATTTCGGCTGACCGCCCGCAATCGGCAGTAATGATTGGCTCGCAGAGTGTCGAATGTCTGACTCAGCTCAGAAGGCTAAATGTGGATCCCACGAGAAAATGCGCGCGCTAGATAGAATGAAGCTGTTCCATTGGCCCACGGAGCGTCGTTCCGGCTGACTAAAGCCCATCAGACTAAGTGTGGATACCAAAACAGAATCCGTGAATGCTCATTCGTCGCCGCTAGCGTCTGGACCACGCTAAGAAAATTTTTCATCACCTCCCACAATCCGTCGCTTCTTCTTTCTATTTTACATCCATCATCGTCGTCGTCGAATTCTCCGCCACCACCAACAGGTACGTCGTCCTATTCCCATCGCTGACAATTTCACAGGAATATAGAATTACACATGGCTTCAGGTGAGTAAATGGCCCCATTCTGAAATACTGACAAATCCACAGGTCGTCGTCGCAGCAGTAGTCTTCCCCAAATCAGGTACGTCGACCACTTTTCATCGCTTACAATCTACAGGAAACCGCAGGAAGCGTCAGGTATGTAAATGGCTCCATTCTCAATCACTGACAAATTCACAGGTCGTCGTCGAAGCAGTATTCATCTTGAAACCAGGTATGTCGTCCACTTTTCATCTCTGACAATCTACAGGAAGCGTCAGGTAAGTAACAGCAACTATATTCATGAATTCTGACAATTTTACAGGTCGCTGCGACAAAATTCCATCGCTTTTGTATCAGGTACGTCGTCTACAACGTTGATTGCTGACAATTTCGCAGGAAATT
Organism: Podosphaera xanthii; assembly: GCA_028751805.1. Taxonomy (NCBI): domain Eukaryota; kingdom Fungi; phylum Ascomycota; class Leotiomycetes; order Helotiales; family Erysiphaceae; genus Podosphaera; species Podosphaera xanthii. The sequence continues at coordinate 3,898,704 of JAPWIX010000014.1, forward strand.
GTATTACACATGGCTTCAGGTGAGTAAATGGCTCCTCTAATATTACTGACAAATCCACAGGTCGTTGTCGCAACAGTAATAATTCGAAATCAGGTACGTCGTCCATTTTTCATCGCTGACAATCTACAGAAAGCCTCAGATGAGTGACCCCACTCTAATCGTGAACTCTGACAATTAAACAGGTCGCCGCGACATCATTTCGTCGTTACTATATCAGGTACGTCTTCAAATCAAGCTGATAATTCTTCACAGGCTCCTAAATCGAAATCATTAGCTAAAGCCACAAATGTAAGAAACATCCTCACACAAAGTGCTTCATTGACAGCTTTAGGTCATTCCTGCTCTTCATACTGCGATAACTTTCAGGTACGTCTCTGAATAGCTTCCAGAAGTCAAATTAACTGTTTCAGAACTATCACTCACGAAACCAATAAATGTTTGACACCAGGATCTTCGCAATTCAATAAATTACGGCAACGAACAATATACCGCATTTGCTCAGGTACGAATCCAAAAACCATAGTACACTCAACTAACAAGCTTTAGAATCGAATTCACCACTGCTTAAAACATCAGGCATGATCTTATTCGATCTAATGACATTCATCAGTTGATAGTTCTTTGAACAGATCGCAATATTACCAGTCACGTTTCAAATCGAGTTCTAAAACAGTCATTAACGAGCTTTAGACAAAGTTTATTCGCGATGCCAACGATTCTCATCAAAGCTTAATGCAGAACAAACCCAATTACCCATTAAAATAAGTAAAACAAAAATTGACACAGCCGATGCATCAACTAAAGAGCGATAGAAAATCGATAAGTTTGAGAAGTATATAGAATCTGAAGATCAAATTCAACCCTTCCTGTTAAGAAAACGACTGCTAATACATACTTAAGACACATTTGTCACTTAAAAATTACATTCAATTTCGAAAGCTTCAGATATTGTATTTAAACCGCTATCAAAAGATCTCCACAGAGACACCAGTCGCATCCTTCCAGAGGAACTTCTTATCTCAGGTATCTGACAAATATCATGGTCGAAATTATCGAAAGGACATTTAGAATATGCTTCATTTGAAAAACTTCATCCGAGACGTATCACTGACAATTAATGAGTAGGAAATTAGAACAAATTCCTTATAGGACTCGACTGGATACCATTGGCGCCTCAACTATACCCAGAACTACCTCCTAGAGGACACACTTTCCAACTTCACCAAGTCTCGGACTCTGTAAGGACATTCGTAATAATTTTTCACAATGACTTTTAAATTTGCCATTCTGACGTAAAAGCGAAGCTTTTCAAAACGTAAAACCAATTATCTGAACATTGTGAAACTAACAAGTAAAGGTGTAGAGATTAATTGAATTGTGGCTAAAAATAACAACATGATTAGTAATTGTAGTAACGGCACAATTGTAAGCAAAGATTATGAAAGTAATCTAATTTTACAATGTATAAATAGAAAGGAACATAAAATTTATGCTACCAATAATAAACCACAAATTATTTATGTAAATATGAAAATGAACAAATTAATACAAATAAATTCTGCACAAATATTCAAGCATAATATTTATGAAATGATCGTGCAGACATAATTTCCATGAAATGCATAGTTTTGTGCTATTGTAACCATAGCAACTTTAGCCTTCGGTTAAATTGGTATCCATGGCAACCTATTTATTCGGTTAAATTTGTCTCCATGGCAACATATTTTATTCGGTTAGTGTAATAACATGGGTACCCCAGACACATTATGATAATTTATATAAATTTATTTTCGAATTATGCCAACATTATTTTAATCAACTCATAAATATAACCATGGATACCCTTGATTCTGTAATTTTTTCTAACATATGAGACCCAAGGGTATCCATGATTGAAATTTAAGAATATCATAATTTCATGTAGGGATATCCCTGATCTAAAGTTGTATTCAAATAATTCATAAATTGGGATAACGTTCGTAAGTTCAAACTTGATGCCTGGGTTTATCCATGGGCTACCCTGAAATATTAATATTTATAACCCTACACATGTAGGGATATGGCTAGCATGGCCAATTTGAACTCCGAATCAGTGTAGGGATATCCCTATTTCGATTCATTCTTATGCAGACGAGCCATCATGGATATCCCTGACAATGATATTTTTCAAAAAATTGATAACTCAAGGGATATCCCAGTCTGTTAGATGATTTATGCAAAACAATGTTAGGGATGTCCTTGAATATTTAACTTCATATGCTAAAATGCTAATTATATCACCCCTGACGTAAGTACAACCTATTCTCGGTTGTTTGCATGGATAAACCTAATAAATTATTTTTAAGGTATTATGCCCGAGGGTATCCTTGATGGGATTATGAATTATGCATCCTGTTATATTGATGGATCCCTGACAACTAATTGCCCCATGTATGCACGCCAGCATGGCAATCCCAGATATATTATTGAGCTTTTATAACAAATATGACAGCATTTCGTACCTGAATCGAATTTTACTTTATGCATTTTCACAAGTATGGGTATGCAATTAGGATCTTTTAAATAGTATAGAATTATTTATTTCATTCAATTATCATCTGCATAGACAATCGACCACTGAAACAGTCATCCCTCTAATTACTTGAATGATCGGTCGTAGTGAATTAATTAATTATCAGAGGCATGACTATACCCTTCTACACCCGAAAAAGTAATTCGCATAACTGCCGCAACTCAGAATGTAATCCCCAATCGTATATTTGAAATTCACAGTTGTTTCAACATGGTTATGGGAATTGTTTGTCGCGACGTGCTGTCGTTATCACGAGTGTCAAGTGTAGGAAACAACTCTAGGATAATTTTATGTGAATTTGTCAATGCGGAAGTCGACCAGCAGACTATAAGGCGAAGGGGATGTAATAAGCGCAACAAGGATATTTGAGCGAAGTTCCGCCCCTTGCGTATAGTAAGCAGGGCTTTTATTAGCAGAATACTATCACAGGAATACATGGACAAGGATCTACCAACGCGGCAGTTCGTTAGTAACGATATCATACGATGCTGCATAATTAAGCGCGATGCATCAAGTTCAATCCGAGTTCCGCCCCTTGCTGATAGTAATCAGGGCTTGCATGGTCGGAATTCATTCACAGGGATATTATGCTATGGAGCCATTCACGTAAGTCAACTTCTTATATGACATGCATTATCGCTGAAAAGGACCTGGGAAATCAAGGGTAGCTTACTCCCATGCTACAATAAACTTGAGGGTTATAGTGGCGATATGAACATGGCTTCTTAATTATTAATCCGTCATCGCAATAGATGGTCTTACAGGGATGCACTACTTTGGATCCATCAACGCGTCCGATAGAATCACACCCTGAGATTTTGGAAAAAGCATCGCTTCGTTAATTCGACATCTATCAATTTGGGCAGTTTGTAGATTAAATTTTTAGAAGATGACGTATTGGTTATTAGCCATATAACGGGGTAGGCACCGCACGCTAAGCTAATAATTATGTTTGATTTGTGAAAATCTTATCGAAAGTGGCCCGTGGTTATTTGTCGCTGCTAGCGTGGCTGCTTCTGCTTTCTGTGCAAGAATTTTCAAGTAAAACTCCAAGCAACCGTACCACCATCATCAAACATCAATTGACGTCTCTCGAAAATTTTTGCCTCATTCGCAAATATTACACCTTCGACTCATTTAAAAATTAGACTATCAACTTAAGAAAAAACGAATACAGGTAGGTTTGTGAATTTTCTGAACAGAAATGACACTGACATTTATAAAAGGAATATACTTGAAGTCGACCCTCAAAATAATCTTCTGTATTATCGAATACTGCTTCAGACGCATACCTCAGTTCATCGTTTCGTGTATATAACTGAATCTAAGTTCGTTTGTAAATTGCCATATATGGCCTTTTTCTAACTTGATTGAAGATACCTAGCACCGTTCTTTAAAATGGATTCTCCAGAAGTATATTGCTCCAGTTGCCATAGGCACCTACCCGTCGCGGAATTTTCAATAAAAAAAAATGGAGTTAGGTACAAGACGTGTAATAAGCATCGAGTAGGTCTATTCGTCACGTTGAGAAATCCGTTACTAACTTGATACTGATAGAAGACCCCAGCCTTGCCCCGGACGATGGGAGATGTCAACGCATTAGCGCCTCTACAGACACGCAACGCTGAGGCTGCTGGTCTTATGGACGATACACGTCCTGCCAGGCGTCCTCGAGTAACAAACACTCAAACGCAAGCTGCTCCAGTTGTCGCTGTCGGTGATAATCCTCCATCTGGCAACAGTCTCCCTCAACCACCTGTTGCCATCGTCCCTCTCTTGCCTTTGACCCTGCCTTTACCTCTTGCATCTGTCATGGGTCCTTCAACGCCACAAGCCGAAACCGAACCTCTTCCACCTCTGATTCTGCCTTCTCTGTCTCCGTCGCCAGAACCCGCACCTCCTGCACCAGCAGTGCGAGTTCCCAAGGCTTTCAGGTCCGTCTTTCGAGCGGTACCTTCACATGACGTTGGTCGGATGGAAATTGTCTGTAGGCATTGCCAAGCTCTCCACTTTGCTCAAGAAAAAGTTGCAAGTGGCGAGTTTGAACTTTGCTGCAAGAAAGGGGATGTTTCGCTTCCGCTGCTACAGAATCCTCCCCAGGTGCTGTTGGATCTCTTTGTCGAACAGAATCCGCGCGCGACAAGCTTCCGGAGAAAAATTCGCAGCTACAATTCTGCGTTAGCGTTTACATCAGTAAGCACCGGGAGAGATGATCGGGTGGACTTGAGCCGTGGGCTGACCACTTTCACCGCTCACGGAGAGTTGTATCACTTCCAGGGGCCATTGATTCCCGGCACGCAGGAAACTCCGGCATTCGCGCAGCTGTTCTTTTTCGATCCTGAATACGCGGCTGACTTACGTCGAGAACGCAATCCACAACTCGATTCGGCCATTCTTCGTGACCTTCACGCCATGATGATGGAGGTAAACCCGCTTATCAGAGTCTACAGAACAGCTCGCGAGCGCCTGCAAATGCAAGAAGGCGACTTCCGTCTGGTTATAAGCCCACAGATGGCTTCAGTCATCCAAACCGGAGCCGATCGTCGACGCGAAAATCTTCCTCTTACGGGCGAGGTAGCTGCCATCATTCCGGATGAATACGACAAGGCCAGCTGCCGTGATGTGATTTTAGCGGTTCGCGAACCTGGACGGGACGGACGGCAACTACATCGAGTACCAGTGACGAATCCGGCTTACATGCCGTTACATTACGTCCTTCTCTTTCCATACGGGGAGCCTGGATGGCACTGGAGACTTTCGCTGTTGAACGTTCGTCGCAATCGGCAACAGTTACGGCTCTCTCAACAGCCATTCTACCGGTTTCGGCTTCACCAACGGGTCGGCGAAGTCTCTCTTCTGTTTCTTGCGGGTCGGCTGTTTCAACAGTATGTCGTCGACTGTTACGTCGCCTGTGAAACAACTCGGCTTGACTGGTTCCGGCAAAATCAGTCCAACATTCGTGCGGCACTTTATAATGGCCTAGCGGATTCATTGGTTCGGGAGGATCAAACTGACGTCAACGGACGTGATGTTGGCCGGCGCTGTGTTCTTCCTTCTTCTTTCGTTGGGGGCGATCGCTTCATGCAGCAATTATTTCAGGATTCGATGGCCATCGTGCGTTTTTTTGGACGACCGACCCTGTTTATAACATTTACGGCTAACCCAAATTGGTCGGAAATCAGGGCAGAGTTGAGTGAGGGTCAGCACTCCTCTGATCGTCCGGACATTATCGCTCGCGTGTTTTTCCTGAAGGTCAAGGAATTATTGCAGGACGTTCGCAAAGGGGTATTTGGCGATCACCAGGGGCATGTATATACGATAGAGTATCAGAAGCGGGGCTTGCCCCATCTCCATCTTTTGTTGTTCTTAAAAGATGCGAGAAACTATCTTACTGCCGCCAAGGTCAACGAGGTCGTCTGCGCAGAAGTTCCGGATGAGACAACGGATCCGTCTGGCAAGTTGCGTGAGTTAGTTCTAACTCACATGCTTCATGGGCCCTGTGGAAGGGACTATCCGAACAACCCGTGCATGGCTCGGAAAAACCCAAGTAGCCCTCTGACATGTCAAAAGCGTTTTCCCAAGGCGTTTGCTGCCGAAACGAGTACTACCGAAGATGGATACCCCGTCTATATGCGTCGGGACACAGGTACGTTTTTTATTCAAATATTTCATTCTGAATTCAGGCTAACCACTCACTAAGGGACGTTCACTGTGCAGAAGAATGGCCGGCCGGTAACTATGGATAACCGCTGGGTGGTACCATACAATCCGTATTTGCTTAACAAATACCAATCGCACATCAATGTCGAGGTTTGCGGGTCAGTCCACGCCGTAAAGTACATTCACAAGTACGTTTACAAAGGCGCTGATCGGACAACCTTAGCGATTTCAAATACGGATGACGAAATCACCCGGTATCTCCAAGCCCGGTACGTGAGTCCGCCAGAGGCTATCTGGCGACTGTTTGAGTTCACAACGCATCAAGAATTTCCGCCGGTACAGCATCTCCAGGTGCACCTTCAGGGACAACAGACCGTCTACTTCCCGGAAAATTTGACTGCTGACCAACTGGCCGAAAGGATGGCATCAACCCGAACCACGCTGATGGGTTATTTTAATTTCAACACAGACCATCCTACAGCTGGAGACTGGCTCTACTCAGAGATGCCGGCACACTGTGTTTGGAATGAAAGGTTGAAGGAATGGACCTTCCGGAAGCGCGGTGATAACCGAATTGGACGAATGTACCATTGCAGTCCAGTTGCGGGTGAAAGGTTTTACCTACGGCTTCTACTCACGGTCGTTCGAAAGGTCAAGTCCTTCGCGGAACTCTACGACTTCGAGGGTGTTACCTACGAGTCGTACCAAGCGGCTTGCATTGCGCGTGGATTAGCCCAGAACGATCAGGAGTGGTTCGGGTGTTTCGACGAGGCTGTCGTATTCGCGACTGGCAATGGACTTCGGACACTCTTCTTGACTGGACTCCGTCAACGGGAAATTGCAGATCCGCTGGCTATCTGGGAAAGATATAAGCACCACCTTTGTGACGACCTCGCCCACAAGCTCCGTGGAGTTTCAGGGTATCCGCTGGACTTGGTAGACCCGCATTATGATTACGGTCTTTTTCTGATTGCGGCGGGGCTCGCCGATCAACAGCAGTCTCTGGCAGACCATGGGTTGCCGTTGAACGTTTGGGATTGGAGCCGGAGCCATGTCGAGTGGTCTGCCACAGTGCAGAGGGAAGATTTGTGTGCTCGCGCGGAGGCTATGCGTGGTCAATTTAATGACGACCAGCAAGCTGCATTCCTGGAGATCACCACAGCGATCAACACGGAACCTCAAACAGCACATTTCTACCTGCAAGGTCAGGGGAACCGGGAAGACGTTTGTGTACCAGACCATCTGCTATCATTATCGTGGCCTTGGGAAGACGGTGCTCTGTGTGGCGTCGACAGGAATTGCGGCCCTGCTCCTACCGGATGGGCGGACCTCCCACTCTCAGTTTAAGATACCGATCAAATTGAACGGGGGGTCTGTAAGCGGCATTGAGAAGCAGAGCATGCTGGCTTCGCAACTCCGGAAGGTTGATTTGATCATCTGGGATGAGGTGCCAATGCAGCACAAGTACTGCTTCGAGGTAGTACATCGGCTGTTGGTAGATTTGCGGGGTTCTTCGGAGGATGTTTTGTTTGGGGGGGTCCCTGTCATTCTCGGTGGGGACTTTGCTCAGATACTTCCTGTGGTGACGGGTGGGGATAGCACTGCCATCGTTTCGGCGTGCTTGCAGAAGTCGTTTGTTTGGGGACGGTTGAAGCGGCTCTCACTCAGGATAAATATGAGAGTCCGGGAGGGGGTTCATGGCGCGGACTTTGTGGATTGGGTTGGGAACATCCCGTACTCCGAATCTCAACGTTACGAAGTTGAGATTCCAAGGTACATTCATCAGCCAACTGATGTTCTCAACCTCATCAATCGTATCTACCCGCAGGAGCTGATGATGCGAGCTGGGACGGATCCGGCTGTGTTTAGCGGTCGATGTTTACTGTCCACTCTAAACACGACCGTAACGGAATTGAACGGGATGATTCTGGGACGACTACCAGGACAAATACGGGTGTATCAGTCAACCGACACCCACGTCACGGACGCCGACGTCGCCGAAACGGGTCTCGACGAGTTTCCTGCGGAAGTTCTGCGGAATATTGACCTCCCTTCGCTACCGCCGTCGCAGTTGTCTCTAAAGATTGGCGCCCCTATTATGGTCCTTCGGAACCTTGCACCAGCTGAAGGGCTGTGCAATGGAACCCGCCTGGTGGTGACAAATCTCAAGAGGCACTGCATCGAGGCACGAATTCTTGGTGGCGATAGGGATGGTCAAAAATGCGTACTGCCACGTATTGAGTTAATTTCCGACGACCATAGTTTGGGAATAAAACTAAAGCGGAAGCAATTCCCGGTCCGGTTGTGCTTTGCGATGACCATCAACAAGTCACAAGGTCAATCGTTCCACACCGTAGGGCTGGATTTGCGGACGCCGGTTTTTACCCACGGTCAACTCTACGTTGGTGTTTCCCGTACTTCCCGCGTCGAAGGCCTGAGTGTTCTCTTACCTGCCGAGAACAGAGGTCGAACTCAGAACGTCGTGTACGATCAAGTCTTGACGGAAATCCGGTAGCATAAGATATGTTCAATCCGTTACCAGTGAGTTTGCCAATTCTAAAAAGTTGTATTTGAAGAACTATTACTAACGTGGTTTAATAGATCTTCCCAGATTCGTCCCATCCGTCGAGCGCCATCCCGTAGTCCCACGCCCAGATTGATTTAGGTTATAAGACAATTTACAACCGAGATCAGGTATGTCCATAAACTGTACTTTGCGAATTTAACTAACATTGTATAAGCCGCATACTCAGACCCCGTCCCCCAGAAGAGAACCGGCCCTAAAGACTAATCCTCAAAATGTATGGTTTACATTCCTTTTAGGCTCAATATGTAATCTACATGTGGTATGTCGATAAATCATGATTTGATAACTGGTACTAACAAGTTTTAGAGGTAGTCTTCCGGTCCTGCACCACAGCATACGCCCTAAGGAGCAGTTGTCCTCTCGCCGCGTCAGTCCGTAGGTGTCTCCCGGTCGTCGCATTAGCAGTTGGAGTGGTTGGATTTCTGTAGTTATCAGAGGTTAAGTCCGAGCTAAAATAGATGCAGCCTCTTAAATTTCAGTTGGCGTTACGGTCTTTAATTTAAATTACATTGAACTCGCGATCACCCGTATTCTGCAATTTGATTCCGTAATTCTTTGACATTGAGAAAATATCTCAAGTGAAGTCAATACGAAAACCCGATTGTAGAATGAAATATGTGTAAGACTTCTACAGAGTGATGGTACTAATCAAACGCCACCTGGTAGAGTAGGAACCGCACCGTACTCATTATTTTAATAAAAGTAGAACCCCTCTTTGCTATAGTGGGTCCCGGTATAAATGTTGAAAAGATTCATTGTAACCTGGGTTTTTACATTTGCAACCCTTACCCTTAAAGATAATTTTGCGTACAGGGGTAATTATTGCAAATATAAACTGTATAATTTCTATGAATCTCTTCAGTAATTATGCCGGGACCCACTATTAGCTATGAGGGCTTCTACCGTTTAAAGGTATACAAAGCTAGGATTCGATAATTAATTTTCGTGATGCAATGTTGCTCCGTTACGCCTGCCATTCTGAACATGTAGTTTGTGGTTTTTGTACCTACAAGGGCCACACTTTGAATGCTCAATACAACGAGATTCAATGACCCAATAGATGGATATCTTTGGAAAACAAAGTAAATCTTTTCTATACAATTAGATGGCAAGGTCAAAGTTGCTCTATTCTGCCAGCGCAATCGTAAGGATCAGTTTGTGGTTCATAGTCTTTAAATTGCGATGTATTGAATTATTGTCACTTAGTGAGGCATATTTCACACATGTTACAGATGAAAATGTAACGTTTTTATTTTTTAAACAAAAATATGTTATTCAGCAAAACTGTCACGCGACTTTCTTCATATCTTTTTTTTTTGAACTTTTTGATAATTCTTATGTAAGGATTGCAAATCGCTTATTTTTGACGCTAGCAAATCCCCACCCGCACAAACTATAAATATTTCTCATCGTCCAGTTCTGCTCGCAACTTCAACTTCATCAATCACAAACACTTTTGATCTTAACTTATTGTATCATAAATCTTCAACCATTGAATGGTAAGTCTAAACTTCGATTTAAATACTCATCTAACAAGTCATTTATAGTACATAAAACACATTTACATTATTCTAATCTGTATCAACGACCTCGACATACCTACCCTCCGTCTACGCAAAAAAATATTTATGCACGGCTAGCTACGTGTTTGAGATTAAGATTGAGATCTATCATAGACATGCCGAGAGAAGAAACTCCAAGCTATACAGACAGCGCACAAACGCTCTGAAAAAAACGTCGATTCTACAGAAAAAACAAGCTTTGGAAAAAGACTAAAAATCATACCAATCATTCTTCTACCCCACTCGAGGCAGATTTGCGTGCAGTCACGTCCAACAATAGAGACGTACATTACAAGAGACACAATTGGGCGTAAAGAAAACCGTACATTGAAAGAAAAATATTCTACAAAAACAATAACGTTAAGATGTTCACCAATTAAAACGTTCTACGAACATTTATATTCAGATAACTTCTGCCACAAATTATTTAAAGTTGTTTACTTCTACAACATCGGCATTGGAGACACTTTAGCATAAGCTCAGCTACTACCGTTAGCACCGACGTGGAAATCACAGACTATTCTCGATTTGAATATGTCTGGGATTTTCCTCACGTCATGGCAGTTTACGAGATTCGAGTAGTGCGGATTCATGCTAAGCGCCGGACCTTTACCGGTCACCATATACTCCATCAACATCGATTATAGGAAGGTAAATAATGTGTCCTTAGGGATTAATTTATCCTTCAGTTGCACCTATTTCCATCTCGACAGGCACTCTTGGTCTAGAATTCCACACACAGAGGGCCTGAACTACTGCAAGTCCTCACAACGCTAGCTTATAATACCTGTTCGGAAAGGACACATGGCCCTCAGCATCATGCAAAATGATCTGTAGTCACTAACTCCACATGATATCTCTATCCAGGAAATAGAGCAACCATTCCCAACGAATAATTCACCTGGATTCAGGCCTAACATACGTCTTGCCGTCATATTTAAAAACACCAACTCTCACTTTAAGCTTGGCCCAAATAAATATACGCCTCTTTTCAAGTAATAGATAGAAGTTGAAAACTCCACGCTTCTCCATCTGACTATAATAGAGGCAAAATTATCATTTCATGTTCATGTGAATCAAGTGAAACTGTCGTCTGAATAAGTTATCTTTTGCTTCAGCGGCAAACTGATTTATACTAACCTTTAATAACTTTTGTGAAATGCTTTTCATCATTGATTGATAGGAACTAACGCCTTCTAGAGAGTAAACATGTATTGAAGCCATGCGCTTCGACTTATTGTCATAGTCAACGACGAGAGATTTACTAAACCGATAGTTCCTTTCTTTACACGTTTTCGGTTGGATCATAAAGCATTCATCTATGTCATATTTATGAGTGCAAACCAACCTCTACTTAAATTTGGCTCATTAAATTTATACACGCCTACCTAAGTACCAGATGGATGCCACATACTTCACGCTCTTCATCTGACTTTACATCGAGGCAAAAATCTTCCCTTTCATTGCATGTGAATAATGCCGCTAACTTCCACACAGTCTAAAGGCAAAGCAAATTGTTGTTTCCACTTTATGTGAACAATACTAACAAAACCTCAATTATAAACAATCTACATGTCCTCTATATGTGAGGAAAAGTTACTGTAATATCTAACACCTAACTATCTGCCTCCGCTTCCATGTGATAAAGACCTGTAAACCTCAACAGACTAACTCGAACTAACTGCATCACAAGTCAACGAATCAGCCACCCACTTCCGAAGTTACAACGCGAGGAACCCTGCCCCCGAGCGAAGCGCAGGGCCGCCGCAGGGCCAGGACCTAGTCTATAATGTGGTATTGGAGCATTTGTGGATCCCTATTTTTAGTTTTGCGAAACGGCTGATTGGCTGGGGGAGGGGGGGAGGACGGTAGGTTGGTCGGGCAAGCAAGGAGCGACGTCATTTCGGCTGACCGCCCGAAATCGGCAGTAATGATTGGCTCGCAGGAGCGTCGGATGGCTGACTCAGCTCAGAGGGCTAAATGTGGATACCACGAGAAGTGCGGAGCACGCTCATTTGGCGGCGGGGGAGAGGTGCGCGCGCTAGATAGAATGAAGCGGTTCCATTGGCCCACGGAGCGTCGTTCCGGCTGACTAAAGCCCATCAGACTAAATGTGGATACCATTTAAAAAATCTGCGAGTGCTCATTCGTCGCCGCTAGCGTCTGGACCACGCTAAGTGAAAATTTTTCATCACCTCCCACAATCCAATTTTTCTTTCTCTTATATCTGGATTACTGTCGTCACGAACCTTCTACCACACCACCAGGTACGTCG